>OX183134.1:25873231-26490731 GCA_945261195.1 Cryptosula pallasiana | reverse complement strand
CCAGTATCCTCTTTTAGGACTATGGGGGGAGGGGGGCACTTTACTCACTCTAGTGCATTCATGGTGCTGTTCAGGCAACTACAGGTTTTTACAAGTACAATGGACCAAAATGTGCTACACCCAGAAGCATTAGAAATTATTTCATCTTTCATTTTTCTGTCATGCCCACTGTTTGAAACTGCTGAATTTTGTTTAAAAAAACTTGGAACCCAGAAATTTTTTTAAAAATGCAGTAGTCAGTAACATTTAAAAAGCTTCAAGTGTATCCGTATGTCAACATACAACTAATACTTTATACATTTAAAGATATGAAAGTACCATAAAAACTGGGAAAACAAATTCTGAGAAAAAAACTGATAAAAAGTTGGTTTGTAGAAATTGGCTCAAACTCAATACAAAAAAAAATTGGTTGATAGGCTTATTGCTATTTGAGTGGATTGAGAAGACGTGTAATAAGACAAAACAACTCACATATTCATGTAAACTTGTTTAGCTTGTTTAAAGACATTCCACTAAATATATTTTGAATAACTAATGCCAAAGGATATCATCATCATTGCGCAATGCTTCTTTTAATTACAAGAGCTCAGAAAAAAATTATATAAAGCAAATAACAAAGTAATTTACATTTATTTGGTTGTTTGGTAGTAAATTAATTGAAAAAAAACTGGAAATTCTGGCTATTAAATACGCACCTTTTTCTTCCCGCCTTGGTTGAACGTCCACTTTAGGGAGCGGTTGTACAGTTGCATTATTGTTATGGATCAAGCTCTTAGGGTAGAAGTTATTTTTAATGTTAGGAGCTAGTTCTTTATCTTGAAAAAGCTCTACAAGCATGAAATAATAAAAAAAGATAAAACCAACAATTACAGAGGTGAATAAACATTTTTGTTTTGATGGAAATTTTTAGTAATATGGCTGGAAAACTTTGATTATCTGTTAGAATAAACCAACATTGGAAAAACTGCACCACCATCAATCAAGGGGAATTGATAAAATAAATTTAAGTATCTGGCCATAATACCCACTGAAAGAACATTAGGCAAAACAATGAGACTTCAATGTCATAGTGGCCGAGATTGGAAGGATTGTAAAAGTTTTTGTCGTGTACGTCTTGTACAAAACCCTTACTGAACACTGCTAGAGAGATGTTAACCGTGTAGAAGCTCCAACAGCTTAGCAGCCTGTTTTTCCACTACACACAGAGACAGGCAATAACAAACTGTAACAGCAGGATTGGGTCAGGAGCGCTACTGGAGTGGTTGTTATGGCTAGGGCTGTGCCGTAACAGGATTTTCACAGAACGGGACAGAACAAGACGAAATAAGAACGGAACGGAACAGCCACGGAACATAAAAACACATCACAATAAGTTATTCAATCGGTTGAGAGTAATAATCCATCTAGTTGTTGTGAATTTAAATTATTTATTATTATCAAATATAGAAACATAATAATTATGTTAATAATAAAAATTATCAATGATTGCAATTATGTTGTGGGTAATAATAATCATAATGATAAAAAAACAATGGCGACTATTGATGAATAATTACCAACCTTATATTAATTGTTTATTCACAAAAGTTGGTGTAAATGACCAAGAGACCGTGGGGATTTTGAATATAAAAATTATTTTGACAGCCGTAACCATTTTGAAGAAAAGAATCACCTCTGAAAACACTTCTGATTTGGATAATACTTATTATAGATAATCAAAAATTGATAAAATTCATAAGTATCCCAAAAATTGTCCATTCTTTCTGAAATTTTCTGAAGATCAGCGTTAGGCTATGTATTTCGTTCTTTTTTGAAAAGTATATGCTAAATATCTTGGATAAAAAAATAAGTACAATAAAACAAATGACAGTTTGTTTATAATAAATAATTATTAATTATTATTTGAATAAGTGAGAAACTGCACTTACCCTGCTCAAAATTTCACCAAAACTGGTCACTAACTATGCCCGAAACATGATGCTTTCATCGCTTTTAGATGTAGTTTTTTACAGAATCTATTTATAAAAATTTCGCCATTGCTGGTTGCTAAGAAAAACAGCAAAAATAAAAATTGTAAAAGCCAAAGCTAACCCTAGGCCATGTATTAGTGATAATCTTGAAAAACAGAGCAAATGATTGTCAATAGAATTATACCAAAATGTAAGAGCTTACTCTTACTTTGCTAACGAGAAAATTGTTAAGAGACAATTACCGCTCTCATCTTGTAAACAATGTGTTAGCTTTTTTTCGGAACACCGATTACCTGTTCCGTCCGGTTCGGAACACACAAAGTTCTGTGTTCCGCGGGACGTTCCGTGTTCCGGCACAGCCTTAGTTATGGCTCCTGTCCTTGACTACTAATGTAAACACTATACACCGAGTTCCACCAAACACGGGGGAACAAACAAGTAAGCCGGCAACCTGCCAAAATTAATACGCAGAGGTGAAGTTACAAAACACTTTATTGCTTGTAGGACACAAAAGCTTGTAGGAGTAGTCTCCTTCACAAGCGCACAAACAAATCTGCACGCTTGGGTGAAAAGTCTCTTTATTTATAGAGAATGATGCAGTTGAACTTGCAGTTAAAATACAAGCATGTGATTGGACAAAAACAAGCTGGCACAACATAATACAAATAACATACACAGGCTGGCACAATAGAGACTGGCTAACCGCCAACATTCAAACAAACAGATACATGACACAATAAATTACAGCAACCTGTCAATAACAAGAGTCCAAGTAGAGGGCAGTCGATCTTGGATCAGATACTAAGAGTACAGGACCTTACTCATCTTCTTCTGCATCTCGTCTGCTCCAACTCAGTATTATCAACAAGACAAGCATGGGCTTGTCCAGCTAGTGCTTCCCAGAACGCATTGCATATGGACAACACATTAGTGCTTAGCTATAATTCTTTACTAGGGTAATGGAATGTAACGACCACACTACGAAATCTATTACAGGGTCAAGTTTTACCAAGCACCTTAGCATTGTTGAGCACCAGGCTGATCACCTAACTAATTTGGTTAATTAAATTGAGAAAAAATCTGCTCCTTTTTATCAGAACTATTCAAGCGTTGAATCTTTCTCCAATCCAACAGAAGGCTTGAGTTACTGAAAACTTGGATTACCTATACTCTGAGTGACACTGATCTTGGGTCCCTATTGCATTGGGTTACTGGGACCGTGAATTACTACAACTTAGTCCTGCATGGTAATTCAATAATAATCGATATTACCGACAGTAATATTTTCGGTAACAGCGGTTGTTAATTTTACAAATCAGCGGTATTAACTGAACATCCGGTAAAATACGAAAATATCGCCACCGATGACATTTGAATATTCAGTAACTACGAGTGCGGTATACCGTGTAACTACCAAACGTAACTATTCTCTTTTGCAGACCCCTCCACTTCCTTTATCAAGTAAGTGAACATTCTTCATCAAAATATATACCCCAAGCAACGATGTGATGGTTATGATTGACAGTGATGATGGCAATGATTGTACCCTGTCGTCACGCTCATAGGTATTAAAGTGGAGTGCTCGTCTATATTCATTTTCAGTTCATGTATTGAATTGTGGTACTGATAGAGATAATAATAGATAGCTGAGACATTATTAATATTATTATTATTTATTTATTAATTTTTATAATAATAAATAATATTCCTACTATATTTATTATAATAATAAATAATAATAATATTATTACTATAGTAGATGATAATGATCATCCTCTACTATTATTATTAATTATTATAATAATAATTGTTATTGATTAATAATAACAATATGGATTAATAATAATAATAATTAATAATAAGCAGTAGTAGTAATAACAATAAATAAATAATTATTGCAATTAAATAAATTGTTATTATCACTTGTTTATTAACATTGTTTATTCAATTACTTTGACCGCCACACTCGTCAATTATAAATAAATAATAATTAATTTTATATTTAATACTGCAACAATGGAAGAAGGACATTCTTCTATGACGTATTATTGTACTGAACAACTTAAAATGAATGAGAAAGAAATGATAATAATTATTATTATAAATAATTAGGTAGAATTATTATTATTGTTATTATTATTGTTATTATTATTGTTATTATTATTGTTGTTATTATTGTTGTTATTATTATTGTTGTTATTGCCGTTGTCGCTGCCGTTGTCGCTGCCGTTGCCGCTGCCGCTACGGCTACGGCTACGGCTACGGCTACCGCTACCGCTACCGCTACCGCTACCGCTACCGCTACCGCTACCGCTACCGCTACCGCTACCGCTACCGCTACCGCTACAGCTACCGCTACCGCTACCGCTACCGCTACCGCTACCGCTACCGCTACCGCTACCGCTACCGCTACCGCTACCGCTACCGCTACCGCTACCGCTACCGCTACCGCTACCGCTACCGCTACCGCTACCGCTACCGCTACCGCTACCGCTACCGCTACCGCTACCCGCTACCGCTACCGTTACCGCTACCGTTACCGTTACCGTTACCGTTACCGTTACCGTTATTATTATTATTATTATTATTATTATTATTATTATTATTATTATTATTATTATTATTATTATTATTATTATTATTATTATTATTATTATTATTATTATTATTATTATTATTATTATTATTATTATTATTATTATTATTATTATTATTATTATTATTATTATTATTATTATTATTATTATTATTATTATTATTATTATTATTATTATTATTATTATTATTATTATTATTATTATTATTATTATTATTATTATTATTATTATTATTATTATTATTATTATTATTATTATTATTATTATTATATATTATTAATTAATAGTTATGATGATTGATTATTATTTGTTAACAATTTCCCAAAACCAAATGATAATGCAGCATTTATTTCACATTATATAGATACTCTAGAGCAAAATCAGGCTTTCAGCCCAACTCTTGATATCATGCTAAACAAAAAGCGCTAAGTTCCAAGCAAGCCGCTGACTCTGCATCATGATCGGACTAGTAAAGAGGCAAGTCTTGATAAAACATCTGCACAAATTATTGCTCACTTCTATTTTGTATGTGGTAATAGGTTATTCAGCCTTCCTGTATGTTTTTAGTTACAGTTTAATCTACACCATCACTGTGAAGTGGACGAGGATTTGCTCTTGTGGTGGAAAAACTATGCTCATCAACTTCCACTCCTGTCGCAGCTGGCTAGAAAAGTATTATGCACATGTGCAACATCGGTGTTGTCAGAGCGGTTCTTTGGCCTGGCTGGCAATAACTTATAGTATCCAAAAAACTAATTCCTTTTGCGACCAGTGATGATCAACATGTTGTGCACTTTAGAATTTGATTCAAAGGATGAGTAGTTACTACTTTTTGCTATGTCACCCAATAATATTTGTGTGTTCTCTTTGAGTGTGTGAATATATGTATGTACATACATGCATATTTTTTATGTTGTCATTCTTGCGTATATCTACATATCACATCTGTAGCATTTATTATATTACCATGTTTTTTGGGTGTTATCTTATTACTGCCTTTTTATCATAATACAATACTCTTGTTTGCACGTTCCATTCTAGTATATTTAGTTTTTTTAAGCTCTATTATTGTGCACATATACACATCTGTCTGTTTGATGACATTTATTTTATCATCATGGTGCTTGCGTGTCATTATGATTTTTGTTATTTTTACTTGCAATACATTGTACAATATTCATGGGTGCAGGGGTTACAGGGAACACAAAGTAGGTGTGTACTATAGATTAGAAACAAAAGCTAACAATTCTGACTTTTACAAATAAGCTTAGGTGCCCTAAGTTTCATGGCCTTTTTGTGGCCACATTAATAAGGCAACCACTTATTTGCAGTCGCCCTCTTTCAGTAAATTCGGTATACCGGTAGTTTTTCTGAGTTGTTTCCCCTCGGTATATTGAAAAAACTGGTGCTAAAACATCTGTGAGAACCGGTCGGTAAAATCGGTATATGACATTTAATTATACAAAATACCGAATAGTAGTGCTTTGGAAATACCGTGCAGCCCTACTGCAACTCCTGTTACCTATCCGCAGACTCTAACAACCTTCTCCTTAACAACTACGTCATCGACTTAGATGAGTTTCAAGTAGTTATCAAATGAAAACACTATAGTTCTCGATGATCAGTTTAGCAACACAAGTGTACAAAGTTAAATCCCATATCAGAATGACAGTGCACGCAAGTGCACAACCTCATATAAAATTATTTAAAAAACAATATCTTATAATGTATAAGCTAATAGTCTTAACGTAAAACACACAGGTTATTAATGATTGTAATTTAAGAGATTTAATTTTTTATGGCTAGCGGGATAAGCAGCTGATTATTCTTAGATGTTCTATCTGTTGGCGAACCGTTACTGTCAGACCAGTTTAGTGCAAAAGGCAGTGCTTGTGCCACCTGATAGAGCAGCAAAGTTCTTCACATAAATCAGTAGTTAATGGTAAAAGTTGGACGTAATTTTAAACTTTCAGGATATATATTTTTATTTCCATTATTAATGAGCAGTTGTAAGCATAAGGTGATTTGCTGATGATAAAGGTCCAAAAAGTTGTATAAGCTGCTTTGATCTGCTTGTTTTGCTAATAACCAATTTAGTGCGCAGTTACTTGAACTAAGTGGCGCACAAAGGATATCTAGTAAACAAACGAAGCAATTTTCTTTGAACCTGATAAAGTTGATGTTGTGGTATTAATCTGAATGTTTTGTATGTCTACTCATTGTATCAACTATAAAATATCCGAAGCTCAATCAGTAAGAAGGATTGCTTGACAGAAAACTTCGTTTCTAATGAATAACAACTTACTTTTTTCACAACTGATCCCATTGGCGCTAGCCATTAGACCTTCTGAATCCAGCGTTATTTGCATTCAAAGTGATGCATCCGATAACAGGGAGGAAAAACAAACGTAAAGGCCTTCCCTGTGACTTGATTCCTACAGCTTAGGCTCTACAATAAAAATAAGGTTCAAAAGTTATGTCATACAGTTTAAACTTAGACTAGTAGTGGCTGTGACGGACAAAGTTTTAAAATAAGCCACTCACCAATTACAATTCAAATTATTTCTGTTGTGAGAAGGGTGACATTGCCTAAGGACAATGGTTTGAAAAAAAACATCATATATTTAAATACCATTGATCACCTCACATACACTGCTTTGTTTAGTTTCTTTCCAATAAGTTGAAAGCCATTTTAACAGGGCCTACCAAAAAAACTATTGGTTTTAGCATTGTTGAATGCCAACAATACATCCCATATCACTAAATTGAACCTGTAAAGTAGTTGTCACTGAGCACTAGGATTTAAATCCAATTGTATTCACTACTCACTGGCTACAATGAGTTGAGCAGCTTCTTAACACTTTTAGATGACACTTGATTATTTAGCATTCTTAGGAAGATTGTTTGTTGTTTTAGTGGTTGATGCAATCGTTTTTAACATATTGTAAAAGATTTGCGCCCAATCTTTACCAAACACTGATTGAGAGATGTTTATTGAAAGAAATGTCTATTCTGCTGTCAGCTAAAGGTACTGTTAGTCAATACTTAGTGAAAATCTGAGTCAAATTTTAAATGTAGTCATCAAAATGGCAACCTGCTAGGCCAATAAGATTAGTAGTAAAGTTATAGTGAACTCATTTGCATATAAAAACTAGGTCTCACAATCAATGCACAAAGGCAATTGCTCAACAACCCATTGCATAAATGCCCAAGCAGTTCCGACATACGAGCAATAAATGGCTACTACATTTATAGAAATGTGGGGTGCTGATTAGTGTTGTTCAATAACACGATACACTACAGTAACTTGTGATAAGTTGTTTCCTCGATATCATTGTCTTTGCATAATATTAATGGCTTGATAGGCGATGCTTGATATATTTCTTGTATGATCTTGCAGATCTCTTATTCCGAGCACTTGCAAACCATTACTGAATTACTGCGCTTAGGCTTTTTAAACTATGAACTAGCTAAAACAATATTTTTCTCATATATTAACAAGCACTAGCAATACACATAGACTTTTCAACAATTACACTAAAAAAAAAATAGCATAAATAAGTCATGTTTGAGCTAACAAGTTGTTGCTAAGACGTTTGAGCTAACAAGTTAGTAGCTAAAATAAGTTTTTCATGAGGATCTCCTGACAGTTGTGATTCCTTGAGTGGTGAGCAGACTTTTAAATCTGCTGTAGTTATCTTTTGTTGATCTTATTGAGTCTTTATCAGTTAGTGCATCTTGCAACAAAATTTTTGAAAGCTTAGTGCTAAGTCATCTCCCCTTGAGTTTTATCCTGTTAGTATCCAAATCGTATTTCCCAGAGTCTCTCAATTGGTACAACATTTTAACACCAAATGCTTTATTGTCTTTGCTAGCAGTCATAATGAATACTTTCTTTTTAAACTCTTTTAATCGATGCATCATTCTCTCCGAATCTCTATCACTATTATCGTCAATTGTGTTTCTACCAAACAATGATGATGGTGAGAGCTTTGGTGTTTTAGCAGAGCTCCAGCTTTTCGGTTGTTTGTACTCTCCCCTAAACTTTCCCACATCGCTCCGATAGTTTTTTGCGCTTTGAACAGTTTCATTGATTTTTTTGCACTCAAGCAAATCGTTTTTGATTCCCATTGCTATTTTAGTCATTTCAACCAAAATTATCTGGATTTCCTCCCTATCTCTCACCATTTTGTCTTTTGTTGAGTTGTCATACAATGATGATGCAAATTTGTCTTGGTCCGTTGAATTAGCATCACTGATCTTTTCCATCAGACTATGATACTCTTCTTCCGTTATAAGAAAAAAATGTTTAACATATTTTAAAGGCTGAAGATTCATTTTGTATTGATATTGAAACCTGCACAATCCGTTGTTTGTCAGCAATCAGTTTTTTTGTAGTTCCTTGAAGAGCTACTACTTCATAAACTGTATTGCATATCGATCAGTTTTTGTAACTCCTTCTTGAAGCCCTACTACCCAATAAACTGTTCCGTATCTAATAAACATTTTCTATTATACTGTTTTTGTTACACAAAATCACTGGCATGATTCCTTTAATTAATCATTATCACCATAATGCGTTGATGTTTATTATCATTTACTAGCAGCTTTTTTATTTTTATTTTAGATTATCATGTCAACTACGGATGAGATTGTCAAAAACAAGGTCTTATTGCTTTCAGTAGAAAATAGATCTTCTACGACTTTGAAAGAATCACAAGTACGAGGCAAAAATTGTGCTCAAAAATTACAAGACGGACAATAAAACTCGGTGAGTGATTTCTATTTTCTATTTAATATAAACTAGCCAATGTAACTAATACTTCAACTCAAATTAAATGAAATTGTTTATAAATTGAGTAGCTTTTTGTTTTAGATATGCAAAGATAGAACTGAACAGAGGAACTAAACAAAATACTCTAGTTTCATCGAGGATTCAGTAAAACCTACTATAAAAACATTCAATCAATTAGTAAAAGGTGTTACTCAAACGCTTTATTAATAAATAGATACAATGCTTTATATTGCAAATATTTTCCAAATACTGTAAATTTTAACCACTTTCTATGTATTTTCTTATGTGTATATATATATGTACATGTGTATATATATATACTAAAAGGTAAAATAGTAAAATATGTTAAAACTATTGGCTGACTACAAATTGTTTCATGCGCTAGAAAAAAGATGGAAAAAGAAAAGAATTCTAGGCACAATCATCAGGTCGGCGCAGTCATACTTTAACTTATTTATTAGCTCCTAGTTTATATCCTTCACTGGTGTATTCTTGTTGAGCACTGTTTCTCTGTAGTACAGTATGGATGTAGTAAATTTAACTATTCTGCTAAAAACATTGCAACAGCAGCCCTCCCCGCTTTTTGCAAAAGGCTCATTTACCAGACTGAACGTTTTATTAAGAGAATGAGATGGCGTGCTTTTTTCCACCTCAACCCGCATGCCACATCTTCTGTGTCTGAGAGCTATGGGTTTAAATCTAGATTAGCCCCCCCCCCATCTACTATCAGTGAATTGAAACACTTTGAACCCAAACTCATAGGCATTATTTCCAACATAAAATTTAAAAAGTCATACAACCACTTACAACATAAGTTGCATGATAATATTAAGATCTTGAAAAGGGAAAATAAACTGATTATAGCGGCCGATAAGACCACCAATTTTTATAAATTGGATAAAGCCAGCTATGATGAGCTCCTTCATAAAAACATCAAAAAAACATATACGAAGTCAGATGTCAATGTCTTAGATAACATCAATTCCGAAGCCAAAAACGTTGCTTCCAAATTATGCTTAGATGGCAGGGCTGAAAAATGGCACAAAAAGCGGCGTATATAACACTAAAAGATCATAAACCCAAGTGTTTTAACAACCAATCATGCCGCCTAATAAACCCTGGTAAATCAGAAATTGGGCATATCAGCAAAGCCATTCTCTCTAAAATAATAAAAGTAGTGGTTGATAAAAACAAAACCAATTTGTGGAGAAACACTAGGTCTGTACTTAAATGGTTTAATAACACCAAACACAAAAGCGACTCTTTTTTCATCTGCTTTGATGAAACAGAGTTTTACCCATCCGTCACTGAAGACACCCTAAATAAGGCCTTAATTTTTGCCTCTAAATATACCTCCATCTCCCAGGATGAAATTGACATCATTAAGCACTCCAAAAAGTCCCTACTATTTAACAACAAACAACCGTGGACCAAAAAGTCATCCAACAGTCACTTTGACATCACCATGGGAAGCTTCGATGGAACTGAGACCTGTGAATTAGTCGGTTGTATGATTATATCCCAACTAGCTAAACTGTATGACAATTCCATCGGCCTTTACAGAGATGATGGCTTAGCTATATTTAATGAAACACCACGCAAGATAGAAACCATTAAAAAAAACATCTGCAAGATCTTTAACAAATACAACCTCAAGGTCACCATCGAAGCCAATAAAAAGTAGTGGAATTTTTAGATGTCACCCTAAACCTAAACACCGGCAAACATCGCCCATATAACAAACCTAATAACATCCCCCAATATGTCCACAAACTATCAAACCACCCACCCTCCATCATTCGCAACATACCTATAAGCATAAATAAAATACTTTCTGAACTATCATCTGACAAAGAGATCTTCGACAATGCCAAAGTTCTATATCAAAATGCCTTACATTAAATCGGGTACAACTACAACCTTGCTTATAAACCCGCCCATACCACCTTATAAACCAAACAAAAAAGGCGCAGAAACATCACCTGGTACAACCCACCTTTCGACCTCAATGTGTCCACCAACATCGGGCATGAGTTTCTTAAAGCAGTTGAAGAGTGTTTCCCCAACAACCATCCTTTGGGTCATATTTTTAACAAAAACACCGTTAAACTCAGTTATAGCTGCATGCCCAATATCAAAACAATCATACAAGGGCACAATAATAAGATCTCTAACAACACTAACAATACCACCACTAATAAATGCAACTGTAGAAATAAAGCTGAGTGTCCCCTCGAAGGCAACTGCCAGATTAAAAGTATTATTTACCTACAGTCACAGCTAATAACAAAGTCCAAACATATGTTGGCCTAACCGAAGGAGAATTTAAAACTAGATATAGAAATCACAAAACATCTTTTAATATTGCCAGCATAAGAAATTCCACCGAACTGAGCAAACATATTTGGTTACTTAAAGACTCATCCACTTAAGTTAACATCAAATGGAGTATTCTATCCCACGCCCGAGCGTATTCTAACACAGATAACAAATGTCACCTTTGTACGGCGGAAAAATTCTATATCATCTTCCAACCAGAGTTGTCTTCCCTCAACAGCAGGAGTGAAGTTGTCACCACCTGCCGACACTCTAATAAATTTACTCTCAGCCAGGCGTAGCTCTATGTCCTTAGTCACTTTTGACGCGCGTGCACCCTTACCACCATATTAATAATAAACAACGATCCTTGTGCACTTAATATTTTCGGTCTGAGCTTACTGTTTCCTGTTCCATCTTCATTTTTACAGTTGTGAGCCGACCTGATGATTGTGCCTAGAATTCTTTTCTTTTTCAATCTTTTTTCTAGCACATGAAACAATTTGTAGTCAGCCAATAGTTTTAACAACTTTTACTATTTTACCTTTTAGTACATATATATATATATATATATATATATATATATATATATATATATATATATATATATATATATATATATATATATATATATATATATATATATATATATATGTATATATATATGTATGTATATATGTATGTATATATGTATGTATATATGTATGTATATTTATTTAATGTTACCAGTGAATGATAAAAATGAGTAAACTATTTTTACATATCAATGTAAAATAGCTAGAGTATAGTGAATAGTATATTAAAGTCCTATATACTCTATTGTACAATATGACTAAATACTCCAGGATAACCTCCAGCGCCCAACACCATACTGTAATAGATTTGTGTCATCTATTAGCTAACACAACGGATTCTCCACTCCTCTCCTTCTACTCGCTTCTATCTCAATCTCCAACGACGTTAACAACTCACAGAGTCCTTGACTCAAACGTACTAGAAGTGTTCTCTCAATGCGTATACTTTATTATATTACAAGTAAAAGGGGTGCTTACACTATAACAACTGCCTGCCCAAAGCACAGCAGCTCTATTTATAGAGTAAAAGGTACAGCTTCATTACCTTATAAGGCACAAACGAATGATAATACATGATACAAGGAAATTGCCAATGATAATACACAATACAACACATAATAATAAAGCAGTCCAATCACGTAGAGAGCACATGGTGCTTTGCTCTGGGCGCTTGTTGCCGCTCTTTTCTGTAGCTGGTAATCTTCCAGTCCTTATTAGGGCATGCTTGTACTTGGCCTGCTCTCCTGGGCTTCGTAGTTGTCCGATTTGAATCCTGATTGGGGCATTAGGTAGCTTAGATCCCAGACTACCTCTTCCATTCACTTTCTATCCCGGCCCAGGGTAGCTGACCCGAGGTAAACCCGGGGTAGGTTCGGGGTAGCTAAATTGGATGTATACAGGGGATAGCGACCCGAGGTAGCCGGTATCCCCTTTTCAGGGGATTCGGAGTAACCCCGGGGGAGGTAGGGCTCTGGCGGGGTAGTAACTCATTATTAAGGGCACCAGGGGTGTACAGAGGGGGGGTTGGGGGGTTGCCACCATTTACTTATCATGCAAATCTCCCACAAAACAATGTATTAATCAACATTAAACACCATAGTAATAACACCCATTCAAAAAGCTGGTGCCCACAAAAAGGCACATCATCGGGTTCACCGGGAACAGGGCCATCATTTACATATAGACAACCAGGATAACCTTATAATCCATACCAATTACACCCATGCTAACTGATGATAACAAAATACCTCCGCAACACGAAAACATTATCACTAAACTCATACAATAAATTCTAATCTACAGTTAACATCAAGGCTCAAAACAACACACATCAAAACACATGGCAACTGGTGCTAACAAAAAGGCACTTGTAACCAGGAGAACCTTATCTCCAGGAGGGAGATCTGCTCCTATATTACTACTCTGGTCTCATATCAAAATACTATTAAAGATAAGTTATATATACGCCACATGGTCACCTCACCTTAGTGCAGTAGTTGCTGCCTACTGCATAACGGCATATCATCATTTCATCTAATGACCTCGATTGATACAGACATAACATAAAAATGGCTTTGATTTGCATGAGCATCAGGTCTGATGACAAAAACAGTCAATGAAACATGCAGAAAACTTCACAAAGCAAGAAAATCAGGTTGGCACAAAAAAATAGTCTATCATACCTTAATTTTTGTTGCCTCCATTCGCAATACATTAATTTTGATGGATAGTCAATTGTTTTTTTAATCTTGGAGCTTACAGTAAGACCCCCCCTCCCCCTAAACCTCCCAGCTGATAATGCTTGGGGCTGCATGGCTCAATTTGGGTACTTTGCCCCCTCAGTAATTCCGTGTGAGCTTACAAGGACTTCAAAGTTCAAGGTTGAGATCCCTGTGTTTTTGTTTGAATACCTCCAGAGAAATAGGAGATATTCTGCATTTTGAGTATGTAGATGAATGGCTGTTCAAAGCTTTAGCTCGTTAATTTGCCAAGTTATGAGCTGCTCAAAATGAATCTTTTTCTTTAAGTTATAGTGTAGCCACTAAAGCATTTGGCTCTGGACATTTACTTGACAAAGGCAGCTGACCACACTTTGATTACTTCACTAAGGTTTCAGTATACAAGTAACTTCGAGAGTGATGTTGACCTAGCAGTGAGTGATACAAGGGGGGGGGATAACTTCCCTTGATTCTGATTGGTTGATGCAAAGCAGCAGCAGGAGGTGAAGCTTTGCTACAAAACTACAATGGATTGGATGAGCTTAATGTGTTTTGGAGTGACGAAGTTTCAGTTTGACCCTCGACAGAGAGTAGTACACTCTAGTATTTAATTTCGGATTATCTTAATACTAAAACTTCCAATCCAAAAATGTTAGATGTTTTGTTAAATTAAAAACGAAGTCTGACAAACATCAAATTCACCGTACATAGTCAAAGTACAAAAAAATACATACAACTGCGCAGTCATGTAAGTACCAATAGGAAAACACTCCAACATAGTTGTTCTTTGCTATGTAATGTGGAGGCGTGGCTTGTTGCCACTCATTTTTTTTGTGCCTTTGTACTGCTTAACCTACCTGATTACATAATTATGCTCTCATTGTATTAATAATGCAGAGTTACATGGGCACTATCACAAGTCTTTGTTTACACAATCCTTCACTGCTCACAATACCAATACAGAGAAAACGCAGGCAGGCTTTGTCTGTGGACTATAGTCGATCAATAGACCATCAATAACTCAGCTGAATGATGATCAGTCACAGCAACTCACAGGGTGGCAAGTCGGCACATAGCTATTTCGACAATCGCAAATTCATGCCACAACAACACAATAGCTAGAAACAGAATATCTTAGTGAAACAATTGCCACTCTGTCAAGCCAGCTAGGACAGTGGAACATTGGGAAGTTATCATCAAGGCTGTGCAGGCAACAAGGCTACCAACTGAAAGTGAAGTCCTGCACAGTATTTCATGCTTACACCACAACCTCTATGATGACAGTAATCTTGTATGTTATACAAGAAGAGATGTTAAAGTTTCAACACATCTCTACTTATGCCCAAAATGAGTTAGGACAATCCAGTTATTTATTCCTCGGTTTGCAAATGTGTCTATTTTGTACCTTTGCATTATAACTACCGCGGTACTTTGAAAATTAATTTGTAACGGCAAACTTGACAGTTAGTTTAAATCGCATACATGGCTGGTGGTTTGCACGCGTGTATTTTTACCTCTGTTTTAGATTTCAAGGGTTGATTTAGGTGTGCGAATACCAAAAACTTGTTGACATTGATAACATTACGAAAGTGGTGAAGCTAACCAGAGCAGTCACTTAAATACATAAACTCAAACATTAAAATATAATACTTCACTAACCTGTTTACATTGTGATGGAATGATTCAAGAGTTAGTCAATGAATAGACAGAATCTAAGCAGTGTTTCACAAGCTAACAAACAAAACAGTGCTCCTCTTACAGCAAAGAGAGCTGCAGTCTATAACAGTCAATCAACCGATTCAACCAGTTCAGCTTTGAAGAATCTAGTAGTTACTATAGCGTGAGGGGGGCACAATATAAATGAAACGCATATGGAAGGAGCCCAAAGCTCATTGGATAAAATAAAGGGAGGAGCTAGAGGTGGAGTTGATTCTGCGTTATGGCTCAGTGCTTCTCAATAGCAATAAACAATCACGATTTTCCCTAAGCCAGTAATACAGTAGGCCCAAAGTCATCAACCCTAAAGCTTCATGTACATATGGCGATCGTGCTAGCGATTTTGCTTAGCGATTGGGGAAGTCCCTCCCCCAAATTGCGCAATGTTTCACTACTGGCAATTCTTCAGCGATTGCGGTCGACCTCGCTGTTATAAAGCATAGCCTTCAATTTATTACAGGATCGTTAATAGATGGGAGCGCTGAATATGACAAGACCATATTGGAAACAAGGGTAAAGTTTTTTTACGTTGTGATCGGCTGATCAAAGAATCCGCTAGCGATTTTTTGATCTCGATCAAAACCTGAGGATAACCTCAAATAAAATGCTTGAGATTGCTTAGCGATTTTGTAGGAAACAGCAGTTGCAAAATCACGCAATCGGTAAGAGAATAGCTTAGTAATCGCTATATGTACATGGGGTTTAAAGCCTGGCTCACATACATATCGTAAATTCTCGCAAGTGATCGAAGGTCACCGTACGATGATCTGTGAGACATTTTCACAAAAATTGGGCACAACTCACGATCACAAGAAGTATAATCCCTCTCTTCACCGGGAGGTAACAAAATCTCGAATCCCGTCTTCACTGACCGATGACTATATACGCTAAATGAACTATTGTTGTTCAATGACAACGACCTATTTATTATTTTGAATTTTATCATACTTTTACCCATATTAGCATTAAATATTATTCCACATTTTCCATTTAATTTATAACTGCTGTTCAATGGTGCATTATTATTTTTCTCACCATCTCGCAAAATATCATCATTTTTGAATCCCAATTTTTAATATAATAATTATGCTATTATATAAAAATTTACAGAAAGTATATATTTTTACACGTTTAAATCAACTATCATAGTATTTCATAGTGAGTAAGGTAAAGCTGGTTCTGGACCAATTTCTGCTTTTATCTCCATATTTGATCAATTAACACCCCTTACCCCTCAATTTGAAAAAAAAAAGTGACTTTTGTCACTCAAGCACCTCCCATTTTAGCCTCAAAACATGTTGTCGTGGTATAGGGCATTTTTTTATCTATCGTTTTTAGTATAGCCTGTTTACTACAGTTTTAGCCTCATTTAGCAACTAAATTTAGAAACATTGTGAGCTGTGAGTCATCTATGGCTTATCACGGGTACTAAGTATCATAATGCTGCAGTAAGCTGATAAACATGCCTGCAATGTTTGCTTTTGTTATCATCTTACAATTATAAAGTCAGCCAGCTTTTCATGTGCATATCCCCTTATCAATATTAAGTGCTGACTATGTATAAAATATGCACAACTGCTCAGATCACTCAACCTGTCAACATGGATAGAAAACCATCAACGCACACTGTAAGTTTACAAGACTCGATGAATGAAGTTGCAAATGCTGATATTGCTATACCATCACCGTTTGATCTTAGTATTGGAAGGTCTTGGAAACGATGAATAATTGAGGCGATTGGTACTAAAGACTTGTATGCTAGAAAGCTCAGGAGTCTCAAAAACAATTGAAACTTTATCGTATATTCAAACAACTTGGGTTACCTTATAGTATGGCACATAAATAGTTTACGCTTATTAAAATAATGTTGTTAGATATAGACATTGCTAAATTTTGGAAAGAAGATTGATGTGTAATATGAGTAATGAAAAGCATTCCTAGCAGGACCGTTTTTATGTTTACTTATATATTGATAATAGGTGTGATGAATTATTTGCTGATAAGGCAATGTTAATTGAATTGATGCATTAGACATTCTTTATCTTTTGTGAGTAATGAAAAAGCGCTCCTAGCAGGACCGCTTTATGTTTGTTTATAAATATTTTCTAACCTTTTATAAATAAATTTTATATTTAATAAATTTTTTTTAACTTCAGAAACACTCAAAAAGATTTCAGAAATTTATTTTTTTATTTATCTTAATAAATGGAACATCTTAAGAAAATAGATTATTCTACTGCAGGGTTTCAAAAAGGTAAAATGGCTGCCACCAAGCTACATAAAAAGATTCCGTCCCTAACAAAACAGCAAATGCAGGGGTGGTTAGACAGACAACCCATCTATCAAATCTATAAAACTAAACCTAAGAAAATAAACTTTCCTCATTATAACCAAAGCAAACCAAACCACACCCACCAAATAGATTTATTGTTTTTACCAAACACAAGGCAACGAAGGTTACCTGATAAGGTGGTGTTCATTAATCACAACCTCCATTGCTTATATATATACAATAGGCCCTCCACTTTGTGTAAAAGTTTATTGTCATAGGTGATAAGTTTTAGGTATTCTGAATTCAAGAAAGTCAAATGAACTATAAACCAACAAAAAAAAATTGGTTTTTGAATTTTGCTAAATCTTTCATGATACAGCAACATTCTCGGTTCAAACTGGATAGCATAGGCCTTCCATTTTAATCAAGTTCTAATCATCTCAGAGATTTGCTCAAACAGCCTCTCAGTAGCTTTTGTGTTCCTGCATTGTAAACCTCTCAAGTTTTTAAGATTCTTTTTCTGTCTGCGCCAGTATTTTCATGTTTATGCGTTGACATTCACAGCAAACCGCCTGTGTTAATTGATGGGACATTTTTTGATCAAGCGACAACAGCGCTGCCATTCTCTACGCATCAATGCACAGGGTCAAATATGTTAGTATCACAGCTTGTGTATGGCAGCGATCAGCTATGATAGGAAGGCAATGATTGTGATTACCAACTGCTATGACTGACACAACAGCGCTGCCATTCTCTACGCATCAATGCACAGGGTCAAATATGTTAGTATCACAGCTTGTGTATGGCAGCGATCAGCTATGATAGGAAGGCAATGATTGTGATTACCAGCTGCTATGACTGACACATAGCTTACATCGCAAATATATATTGAATGAGTAAGCCCCTTGACTAAATGTCACCAACTTATAATTGTGTTAATCCACATGTCTCTTGTTGTTGATCTACCCAAAAAACAATAAGTTTTGTTCACGCAAATAGAATTTCAGGCGATTTTTGAAATACATAGTTTTGAACATAAGTGGTTGAGAATTCACAGCCCAGAATGAGTTCTGATACTTGTTCTGATACTGTATCGTTGTAGCATAGACACCAGTTTTTAGGATTTATTGGCTTCAGCGTACTATACTATTTTTACATAGTTCTCATTACTTGATTTCTCAAGTATCACAATACAAAGCTGAGCAGCAGCTGAACAGTTGCTGCTACAGCCCATTTATAATTTTGGATGAAATCCATTCGCAGGCAAAATAGAAGCCTCTCTTTCACATATTGTAGTAGTTTTGCACCATCTACTCAGACACAACGGGGTCACTCCAACCAACTTCCCCAATATGCTTCGGAGTCACTCTGAATTGACTGTAATCACCTTCATGGGGTCCTAGACCCAGACACACAAATGACAGAGTTTTGCTTCAATAATAATTATTTCATAATCTATTTAGCAAGGTGCAAGTGTATCTAGCAAACTCCTCAGGACTTCTGCTTCTAACACACAAACAAAGCTCCTTTTGTAGGAGAAACAGAGGAAAGTTCACCCCCTTATCAGGGTGAACCAATCATATAAAATAATAGTAAAAATACAGCAATCACAATACATATTACAATTTCATAAACAAGTTTAACCAATAATAATAATGAGCACATGGCAATTTAGGCTGGGCATTTTTTGCCGCTCTTTTCTTTGGCTCGGGTCTTTTCCACTCCTTATTAGGGCATGCAGGTACTTTTCCACCCCTTATTAGGGCATCCAGCACTTAGCTTGGTCTCCTGGTTGTTGTACTCTTCTCGTTCACTTTCTGATTAGGGCATGGGGTTCCATAGGTCCCAGGCTAACTCTTCCATCTTCTTTTGACCCAGGCCCAGGGTAGCTGATCCGGGGTAGACCCGGGGTAACCCGGGGTAGGTTCTATATGATGTATAGGGCCTATACAGGGTTTATATAGGGTCTGGGTCCTTGGTATTCATTTTCGGGGGATATTTTGCATCTAGGCGGAAGGGAAAGGGGTCGGAGGTTATGTATAGCTGGCCAGTGGACACAAGGGTTGAAGGGGGGGGGGGGCTGGGGGTGGGGAGGGGGGAGGAAGGGGGGGGGTGGCTACCTTATGTAAATCTCTCGCAGTATTTTATAAAGAGCTTCTACTGATAACCCTTACACCACTCTAGCACTACCTCCCTATGCTCTACTGCACACCAGGGCTATTGCTATCAATTTTCCCAGATTTAGATTCATCAGATAAAACTATAATGTCCACCAACGAGTAAAAGTTTTGTGACCTGTACAATAAGCGCAGCAAAAAAAAAACTTTTGACTACGGTTTTCACTGTTTCCTTCCCACAAAACCAAAGCGTCACATCTCTGCCCCATAGCAACATTAAAAACTGTCTTTTAATGAGTATATTGCAAATCATGTTAATATTGATGTCTATTATTACTGTAAGACAAACAGATGAAACGCTATGCTTATGATAATAATGTAATAGATTTGCACAGTGCAGCTCCCTAATCTCAGCCGGTGCTACTATATACTCATATGTTCTACCTAAAGAATGCTCAATGATGGCTACACTTGGATACACACAGAGTACAGCTGAACTGCCGCTCGCTCGCTCTCGCCTAAGCGGAACTTTCGTCCATATAGATATGGGCGGAAGTGCTTCACGGCTTTCACCACTGCCAGGAGCTCTCTTCTCATTACGCAGTAGTTTCTCTCTGCTGGTGCCAGGGTTTTACTGTAGTAGGCGGTTACTCTTTTCTTTCCTTCCTTTTCCTGTGAGAGTACGGCTCCTATCCCCACGGCACTGGCATCCGTGTCTAGGATGTAGGGGAGTGAGGGGTCTGGAAACCCTAGTACCGGGGCCTGGCTCAGTTTTGACTTTAGGTGGAGAAAGGCCCGTTGCTCGTCTTCTCCTCATTTCCAGCTGGCTCCCTTCCCGGTTAGGACGGTCAGGGGTTTAGCTATTGTTGTGTACTCCGGTATGTACTGGCGGTAGTATCCGGCCGTCCCAAGGAACGCCTGGAGGGCCTTGACATCCCTGGGGTCCTCCCATTTCTGGACTGCTTCTACCTTCCCAGGGTCAGTGGCCACCCCCTCTGAGCTAACGATGTGCCCCAAATATCTCACTCTTTGGCTTAACAGTTCACATTTGGGGGTTTTACCTTCAGGTCGGCCTGTTGTAGTCGGTTCAGAACTTCCCCGAGTCTTTGTAGGTGGGTCTGGAAGTCGGGGGCGATGATAATGACATCGTCCAAGTACAACAGGAGTGTCTTCCAGTGAAGACCCTTTAGTACTCTTTCCATGAGGCGTTGAAAGGTGGCCGGCGCCGAGGTAAGTCCGAAAGGTAGGATTTTCCATCCCCAAAGACCACTCCTAGTAATGAAAGCTGATTTATTCCGTGCATCTGTGTCCAGTGGTACTTGCCAGCACCCACTGGTGAGATCCAGTGTGGAGAAGTACCTGCTGCCAACCAATGCATCTAGTGAGTCATCTATCCTGGGGATAGGGTATGCATCTTGGCGAGTAACGTCGTTCAGCTTGCGATAGTTGACACAAAACCTCCACGATTCGTCCTTTTTTCGGACTAGAACGACGGGGAACTCCAAGCCCCATCAGCGGGCTTGAGTAGGTCTTTCGCCAGGAGCTCTTTTACTTGCCGCTCGGCCTCGGCTTCCTTTTCCGCCTCTAGTCGGTGGGGAGGACAGCGTATGGTTCGTGTTCTTGGGGCCACGGGGATGGAATGCTCGACCAGGTGAGTGCGTCCGATGTCTCCATCATCCTTGCTAAACACAGTTTGATACTGGGTGAGCAGCTCATGGAGTTGTTGTTCTTCTTGCGTATTTTGGCATCCTTGTTGTGCTTGCGAGTACAAGGCCTATAAGTGTGGGGGGAGGTCCTTGTTTTCTGGGGCTTCCTGTGGTGGCGGAACCGAGGTGGGATGGATCTCATTGGGGCCTACTCCAGTAAACGTCCCGATCACTTCTCGGGCAGGAACGCGAATGCTCTCTTGGGAGTGGTTGAGGCACCTTGCTAACACCCTTCCTTGTTCATCCGGGGTATTGACACTGGTGGCGAGGAGCAGGCCACCCTCCATACTTTCTATGACCCCTTGGGGACAGGCTCCTTACTGGTGAGGTGGCACAGTATGGTTGTTTCAGTCTTTGGGGGTAGGTAAGTGTCCCGCTGTACTTGTACTTTGGACACTAAGTCCCTTCCGTGTCTGTCGGTGCAAGTGAGCTCTTTGCCTCGGATCCTCAAGATTGGTTGATAGAACCCCATCTGGCAATTCGGGTTCACAAGGAAAGGCATGCCGAGGATCACGTCGTTGTTGATTTGGCTGACTACGAACGTCTCTTCGTACCGGATGTGTCGGATGCGTCCCGAGAGAGTGAGTAAGCCATAGAGCCATCAGCCCGTGCGAATCATATTGCTGCAGGTATTGTTGAATTCGGGGAGAAAGCTGGTGGAAGACTCTCTTGGCCAGTAGGTTTGTATTGCAGCCAGTGTCAATAAGGTAAGTGACTGCTCAACCCTCTACTCTCCCAGGTAGATAATAACTAGATTTGTAAGGTCTTTCGACTTGGTTGAGGTGTATTGTTTGGGGTTGGCTAGTTTCTGGTTGGCTCAACCTCGGTGCTCCCTCCATTTGTTTATGCTTGTATTCATCAGCCTGCGTGCATGTCCTAGCTCCTTCTTCTTCCTCTTCTTCCTCTCCTTCTTCTTCTTGGGGGCAGGTCCTGACTTCTTCTTTGGCCAACAGGGTAAACCGGTTGGTCAGTGTGATTTGTGCATTGCCTGGTTGTTGAGTGGTACTCAGTCTGTCGGGGTCGGCATATGGTGTCCTGTGGTGGTTGGTCGCCCTTTTGCAGCCAGCAGGTGGCCCTACTGCTGCGGGCCAAGCCCGTTTCCCTGTCGGGCGGTCCACGGGGCGGTTTTGCATTGGCTGCAAAGGTGTCCTGTCCTTTGGTAGCCCCGGCATCGTTTTTTGGCACCTCTTGTGGCTCCGGTTTCAGGTCGGCCACCTCTTTGCTTAGTGCTTCCACTGTGTTTATTATTTTTGCCAGGGGGTCTTCTACTTCTTGACAGGCGATCTCTCCTGCAGGTCGGTCCATGGGACTATCTGGGGGCTCCTCGTGGACAGTTTGGATGTTGGAGTGTGGGAGAGGGTGGTGTTGGATCTGCAGATAGTCATTTCCCGCCCTTATGGCTTCCTCGAGGTTGGTGGGCCGGATGGCCAGCAGGAGCCTTTGTAGGTATGCATGTCCTAGCGTGCTTTGGAAGGTTTGGAGGGTTAGTTCCGTCCGGTTCCTCTGCGGCAGCTCCTCGTATGCTGCTTCCACCAATCTCTCCACGTTGAGAGCATGCTCTCGGAGGGTGTCTCTTGGGTTCTTACGGTACCCCATCAGCTTGTTTTGCGCCTCGGTTCGGGTGAGCCAAAAGCTGGCTCTTAAAACTTCCATTATGGATTGTTGGGTACGTCCACGCCCACACTGCTCTGCCTTTCCAGTCAGTGCCTGGCGGAAGTGGACTGTGGCCTACGTTTATGTACGACTCACTAAATCGATGGTCAAAGAATTTTACAATACAAGTGTTTCATATGACCAGCTTCAAGCTCATCATTTGTTTATGTGTTTTGTCTGGTGATTGAAATATAAAAGCAGTTGTTCAGCACAGAAAACAAACTGTTGCGTGAAATCTATGAGAGAAAAATATCTACTACAGTAGCTCAATGCATATTAAAGGCTGTAATGGGTTCCGGTCTGGTTACCACGGACATCCACTATGCTCAAGTATTATGCCTCTCTCCAGGGGGGACACTGTACTGCTCAACAGTGACAACTGTGTTCAGGGTGACCGAATTACCCGGTATAGCAAGAGCCCATGGCTCAGACAAACAATACAGCGTAGTGCTTGTGAAGTGGCTGCATTTTCAATGACAAAGTCCTAAGGGTAATTATTCCTCTAGGGTATTGGTGGCGACATGAGAATGAATCAATGAGTATATGAAAAGTCTCTCCTTTTATAGGAGAGCTGACAGGAAGTAATTAGCATATTTCATATAACATTGATAGTACAGGAAATAATCTGACCAATACAAGTGCACATATAAATAGCTAACCAATCATGCAATCAAGAGGGTTAAATAAAGAAGACTCCAAGTGGCTAAGGGCTGAGTCCTGTCTCCTACTTGCCAGTCAGGCTCTCTATAGGGTTCCAAGGTCTAGTTAGCTTGTGGTCCTGGTTACCGCAGGTGTTTAGGTAGGTAGCTTTGATTCCTGGCTTGGTGTAAAGTCCTAGCCAGTTTCGAAGTTCCTCAGCTATGGCAGCCATCTTAAACCGGCCCTGTGTCAGCATACCGGTACACCTGTACCTGGATTAGATACATATTTTGATTTTTATAAATATACATATAAAGGCATTCACAAATGTACATCAATAATTAGACATACAAGTGTCCAGGTGTCTCTTAAAAAAGAGCACCTCACAAGCTACTGCCTGCGGTCGCAGCCGCTCCACCTCATCAGTCATGAGTCTTGCTTCTGCCTTGGCTGTTTCTGTCTACTCTGTATCCAGCGTTTGGCTGATGAGCAGTCAAATCAGCTTGCCTAGTTGTCGCTCTAGGGTGGCGACGTGTACTTCTCTCACTGTGGCCAACCGAACACTATGATGTAAGAATGTCTGTGAAGGTCTAGGCACAACATGGCTCGGTGTAGGTTCTACCTCAGTGACATCTGGCTCTGGCGGTGGTGCAGTAGCCGTGCATGGAGGACTAAACATCTTCTTAGGGGTCTTGTATCCCGCCGGCAACTTCTTCGTTCCGTTTTCCTTCACTGGAGAGCCTAACCGTTTCTTTGCGGATGTTCTCTCGGGGAGAATCTCTCCTTGGTGGGTCGGTACACACCGACCAAACTTAGGGAGATTCTCCCACCTAATAAATTGACAAAACCTAGTATAGCTAGGTCTATCAATCGTATAGACAATCCCTGTCTTCAGGTGATCTATGGTGTCTCTAGGGGCATCAAACTTACTTTGATGCAAATACACTGCATCCCTGCTCTCGCTGGCATAATGGCAACAGCAGTAGTGGCACAGGTAATGCTGGAAGGCATGGACCCTCAACTGGCGAGCATTCCTGGCTCGGTAGGCACACTTGGTGCAGCAGAAGTCTCCAGCTTCTCTCATGAGAGTCTCTATCCTCTCATCGGTGTCTGTGGTACCCATCGCAGCATCTTCCACCTAGTGGGGTTCCTGAGTCCGTCTTCTTCCCAAGACGTAGTGGGCTCATCGTGAACTGTCAATGAGTCGGGAACGATCTCCTTCTCTTCCTCCACTGCCGGAGGGGTGGCAGCCTTCACCAAGCCTACAGTCAGCTTTGGCTTTATGTCCACGAGTGAACAAAAGTCTACAACAACACGGACAGGGTTAGTGTCATGCAGTGTATTGATTGGTTGCTGCTGCAACGACCGGTCATGCTTTAACACAGGATTGTGTATAGGAGACAACAGAGGCCCTGGAAGTCTTAGTGCTGGTAAGAACTCCCGTATCTCAAGCTCAGGAGAACGCCGTCCCTTTTTAGGGGGAGCGAAACGCTCGACATCCTGCTTCCCTGATACCACAGGGGCCCAACTACATTCCAACCCGGAGTGTAGTGAACAGTGCTGTGTGGCACTAAGGTTGGTGATGAAGAGGTTGTAGGACATTCACCCTTAGTCGCCACCACAGGCTTTGGCTGCCGGTAAGGCGTACAAGGGTGGCAATCGCCTTGTAAGGTTTCGGTCTTTCCTGATTAAACTTCTGGAGGACCCCGGGCCGGCATAGGGTTACCCCGGCGTGATAAAGAGGTGCTCCGAGCCGGTAGGAAGTCATCCCGAGCCCGCAGGCAGGCAGCATCAAGTGGCACCCACTTGATTTCCCGCTCTTTTTGTTCTACCACCCTGTTAAGTGAATTAGCAGTCTCATCTTTCAAAAAGGTGCCCAATCCTTTGTCACCAGTGCTTGGTAAGTCTATAGATACAGGCCTAGCATAGTTAGATGGGCTGCCACACCGAAAAGCCAGTGGATCTTGTGGCGTGAGTAGTAATATATGAGCAGATCTCCCTACCAAGTGTTTTTTTGTGGTGTTTGGGTCCTGGATTGATTCAATGATTTACAGCGTTGATTAGAGCAGCGGGTTAATACTTTATGGCATTTATTTTTGGATTTTTGTTTTACATAATTTTATATCTTATGGCATCTTGAGTGTAAATAATTTTTTTTAGTTTCTATACATTCATGTATATATGTGTAACTATGTACATATTTATGGCTATATTTGTGTCTACATTGAATAAAAATGAATAGTTGAATGATTACATACATTTATTATATAATAAGTATATTGAATGCTAATACTATAAAATATCATGGAAAACTTCCAACATGATCTCAAAAAGAAAAAATAAATGAAGCTAGGTATTCATCTATTTGTATATATCTACAAGAAAAACGGGGTATATTTGGTAAAATATTCTTTCATTCCATTCAATTTTCATTAATTTTTGAGTGAGGGTTTTATCCCACACCATCCTTTGAGTTTTTTCAAATAATCATTAATACTTATAGTTTCTGACATTCTTAAAATTGTTTCAAAATTGGGTTTTATTAAATACCTTTTCTTTCAACCTTTTAAAATAATTGTTTATATATACAGTTTTCATTATTTTTTAAAACCATCAAAAAATCACCAAATTAGTCCCCTTTATATTTACAGCTTTCATCATTTTTTTAAAAAAAATAATCGTTTATACTTACAGTTTTCATCATTTTTTTTAAAAACCATCAAAATCACCAAATTACTACTGTAGATGGTTAAAACTTACAGTATTTGTGAATTAATTGCAATAGAAACATTACTTCTACTTGATAATAATGAGTTGGAGTGATAGATTTGACTAATTGACTCAATGATGTTATAGGGATTTTTATTGAATTTTCAATGAAACTAGTTCCTCTATTCGGTTCCCTTTTCGATTCCCTTTTCGTGTATCTAAAACAAAAAAATTAGCGTATAAATAATTTTTATCTAATTTTAATTGTAGTATTAGTTACATTGGCTAGTTTACAGTATATAAAAAAGAGAAATCGCTCACCAAGTTGCATTGTCCCACTTGTTCTTCTTGGATTAGAGGGTATTTATCCCTAAAACAAAAAATTACTTGGAGTATAAATAACTACATCTAAATTGAGTTGAAGTATTATTTACAATGGTTACAATTTATTAAATAGAAAAGAAAAAAATACTCACCAAGTTCTATCTCGCATCTCATCCTCTTTATCGGCAACGTATCCTGCCTCAAAATCATCAAAATCTTCACGTAGGAATTATTCAAGATTATCATCCTGTGGCGGATTTTCAACTTCAGTGAAGGGGGGTCTTGATATGGTCAGAGGGTGGGAGGGGAGGGGGTGCGGGGGAGGGGTGGGGTGTGGGCACCCCGTCCCCCTAAGAGCCCCGCACTAGCAGAAAAAAATTAAAAATATGAGTTCTGAGATGCCTGGAAACTCGTTCTAAAGTCAAGGATGTAAATGTAAGTTGATGATGAATATATGATAGAAATATAAAATAATAATTATTGAGTTAGCAAAACAAACCACCAGCACCAAACCACGTAATATAACATTTGGATGTTCTGGATGCCACAGTAATACATAACTGTGATGTTAGGTTATGAAAAAAAGGAAAATACATTAGACCCATTGGTTCCAGTGGTCGCAACTGGGTTTAAGGGAATAGATAGAGTGGTTGGTTGTATAGATGTAAAGTAAGATAACAAGGCATTTATCAGTACAGAAAGCCAACTGCTGTGACTAACACAGCATAAATATGGGATAGGGTATAAAAAATTACCATGTCAAAAAAAATATCAGGACAGTATTATGAAAACAGTGTAAGCTGTGAGCTACCTTAAAGTCAAGCTTTTACTCAATGTAAAAGTGAATGTAAAGTCATCAAGTTTTGAGTCATTATTCAAATTTCACAAGCTTTCAGGGAGTTCAGCAGTTTTCAGGAGTAGTGACAATTTTTAATTAATAAGCAGGTAGGTCCCTAACAAATCAGCTGACATGACAGGTATGCCACAGTCGTTTGTGTGTATATAAATCAACGTTGAATTAGAAGAATTTAATAGTCTTATGGCTTCTTTTGGGAAAAAAACAGACATATTTTTAAGAGAGGTTATTAATTAATTATTATCAATATGATATTGCTAATTGTTAAATAATAACAGTAATTCATAATAATAATAAATTAACAATAATGATTTGGATTTATTAATATATAAACAATAAATAAATATAAGAAGGTTAATAATAATAACACAAGAAGTAGTTACTAAGTTGATGTTATTTTTATTACTATTAAAAGAATGTTAAAACATCAACAACTTGGTTACATCTTCTTGTTTTATTACAACTCTTATACAGGTTATCTCACCTAGGTTTGAGCACTCTATGGCAGATGCACTAATATCAAAACTAATAATCAATAATAAATACTAAATTAAATAATAACTTGCATTAAATTTAATTATTATTATAATAATAAATAATAATCATATCAATGGCGTATTATTTGTCATAATAATAATAAATGAATAATAAACTAATAATTATTATAATAAATAATAGTATAATAATAAAGTATTTAATTTTAATAATACAACTTAGTAGTCCTAGTAGCCTAGTAGCCTAGTAGTCCTAGTAGCCTAGTAGTCCTATTAGCCTAGTAGTAGCCTAGTAGTAGCCTAGTAGTAGTAGTAGTAGCGGTAGCGGTAGCAGTAGCGGTAGCGGTGGAGGTGGAGGTGGCGGTGGCGGTGGCGGTGGCGGTGGCGGTGGCGGTGGCACTGGCACTGGCAGTGGCAGTGGCAGTGGCAGTGGCAGTGGCAGTGGCAGTAGCAGTAGCAGTAGCAGTAGTAGTAGTAGTAGTAGTACTAGTATGACCAGCATACAAAGTTTGTTTTTATTTCTGCTACTAAGTGACTATTGATAATTTATTTTATATCATCTTGTCACAACAATTATAAAAATACTATCTTAATTAAGAATAGTTAATTGAGCAAAATCTTTTCAAGGTCTCTGCAAGAAGAAGATAATAGTGTCATTGCCCAAATTTACGTTGCTGCTCACTAGTTGCTTTGATCAAAAAGCATTGTGGGCTGTGTTCCAAAGAATGGTCAGTGATGGATAGTCCTATCAATTGTTTCATAACAAAAAGTACCAGTACACAGGTTAATAAGTCTCCTGTCTAGGAGGTTAAAAATGTGTTTGCTTCTAGAAAACATTACAGTAGCACATAACTCCAACTGAAAAAACTTCTGAAAATTTCTTTTTCTTTAAGCTGAAGGGGGGTCGCACGACCCCAGCGACAATAGGAAAATCCACCACTGTCATCAGCATCAAGTTCTAATATCTTTTTGTTGTATTTTGCTTGTTCAAAATATTGTCTCCAATCAATGAGACTGAGTCTGTATGAAGAGAGAAATACGAGACCGTATTGCGTATTGAATTTTTCACTAGTTTCTTTTCCTCTATAGATCATCACACCTTGAATATGTTGTTTAGCTTCTCCAACGGATCTGTTTGGTATGACAAGTGTCTTCATCAGTGTCTCTCCATTTTTTTCAAAGGTATAACGGATACACTTTACAGTTGAGTTTTTTCCGTTGAAGCGACGAAGAACGAATCTATCAACAACATCTCAGTAAGGGAAAATCGCACCGGGATGGAAACTATTGAGGGTCTTGATGTTCAAGGTGCCTTTGAGCTGACCTTTGGACATCATACTCAATTGTAGTGATTCCTCTTTAACGTCCTTATTGCTTAGACGATGTGTGCTAGCACGTTCGATATCATACCAAGGAACACTTCTATTTCTTGGCTTTCCCTGTCTGCCCAAATATTCAACGTTAAACAGTACAGGGTAAGTATCACAGTTGAAGTTTTCAGCTATTTCGACTGGACAAAAAAATATTTTGGGATCAAGCTTATTTATATCTGAAGGACTATAGCAGTGGACTTGAGAATATCTACATTCCTTCTTACTTGATGGATGTATCACATCAAACACCCGCATAACGCTTGGGATAGGAAGGTCTTCAAACATTTTGCAAACCGGAATCTTTGGTGTGTTAATCGCTTGAGAATCTCTAGACTTTTCCAATTCCCTTGCTCTCCTTCGTTGAGATAAGTAGTAATATATGAGCAGATCTCCCTACCAAGTGTTTTTTTGTGGGGTCATAATCTGGGGTTATGCAATGGGTTACGGCGTTGAATGAATTCGCCGAGTTTATATTGTGTTTTATTTGAGGGGTACTTGAGTGGCATTTGAGTGGCATTTAAGTGGCATTCGAGTTTTGATTATTTTTTACTTAATTTGAACTTATATGGTATATAGATTTTGAATGTATGGCATCTAAGTTATGATAATTTTTTACATAATTGTATACATAATTATAACTCATAGGATGTCTAGATTTTGAATGTGAGGCATTTAAGGTTTGATAATTTTTTGTAATTCCGAGTCATACGATATCTTGAGAGAGAGGAGTGAGAGGAAATATATCTACATTGAATAAATACAGTGATTAAAAATGAAAGAATATGTGAATATATACATTTATTGTGTAATAAGTAGGGAAAATCTCATATAATATAGCTAGAGTCAGTAAATACTAAGTTACTGAAGTTTTTAGATATTTCAACTGGATAAAAAAGTACAGTCACTCGTATAATGTTTAGGATAGGAAGATCTTCAAATGTTTTGCAAAACCGGAACTTTTGGTGAGTTAATCACCTGAGAACCCTTAGACTTTTCTATGAATTATTATATGATTATATAGACTTATTGTATAATAAGTAGGGAAAATCTTTCCATATAATATAGTTAGAGTCGGTAAATAGTAAGTAATACAAAACAGTACAACTTGTAATGTCAATGAATACACAGGCTTTTTTTTATTCATTCATTATCCGCTTGAGACTACCTGTTGTCAGCATTTGATATTGAGTTTACATACCATCAACACCAAGTGGTTCATCAAAATCTTGTAATTCGTTTTCTAGGAATTCCTTAAGAACTTCATCCTCATTATTCGTTTTTGTTAGCACCTCATTGGAACTTGTTTGTGTGCAATATTGCTCCCAATCACTAGCGTTGGTTGAAGAAATGAAGACAACATTGTGGTATGGAATAGGATTTCCATTCTTACTCTGTTTTTTTCCTTTGTAAATCATCACACCAGGTACACATCTTTTAGCTTCCTCGTTATATCTGATTGGTAGTAAAAGCGTTCTCGTTTCTCTTTTTCCATTCTTTTCAGCGACATAGCGAATGCAATTTACAATGGATTCTTCTCCATTGAATCGGAAAGGAATGAATCTTTCTACAACTTCGATGTAAGCAAAAATGGAACAATCTTTGAAATTACTGAGATACTCGATGTCGTAAGCGAGTTTAAGTTCTTCTTCACTCATTTTTCTCAGTTTTTCAGCTTCAGCAGTAGCTTCCATTGTGGTTAATCGTTTTGTACTGATACGTTTGACATTGTAGTAAGTAGTCTCTGGTTTTTTTGAGTTTTCCATTTCACCCAAGTACAAAATGTTGAAAGGTAATGGGTAGTTATCAACATTGAAGCTTTCAACTACTCTACTTGGACAAACAACTTTCTGAAAATTCACTCCAGTTGAATTATCAAGATAAGTGAGAATGTAGTAGTTTCCGTATGCACCAGTACTCTGTTCAATAGAAACGATTTGCAAAACTGATGGAACAGGAAGTGATGCTAGTGTAAGAAACCCTCCAATCTTTTTCAAATCACATGCCTTCCATTTTTGGAGAGATTTGGCCATCTTGAGAGCTCTGTCAGCATCAGTGAGCAATTCTTTTTGTTCCATATTGTTTGATGTTGTGGGTAAAACCAGTTTTGGAAGAGCTCGTCTCTTTATCGCTGCTTCTTTTGTGACAGAGTTAGAGTTTTTTCTTTTGGAGGGTGTTTTGAACGTTTTTTGTTTGTTTTCGATTGGCTTTAAATCCGTGTAAGAAGCAAAAAAATCCCCCATAATGTTCTAAAAAAGAAAGAAATAACATATAATTCAGCTTTTCATGTGGAACTAAAAGATTATTTATTTCATACTTTACATTATAGCTAAACTAATTTTGATCTTTGTTAGGTAGTGAATAATAAGTTTTTTAAATTTTACCTTTTATAAAGAGAAAGTTTCTAGTAGTTGCAATGGAAAGTGTAGTAGATGTTGCTCCTCTGATCACTGTTGTAGAACTGGATGCTTTCTGTGTGAAAACAGTGGCTCTTAAATAGCTAAAGTTGCACTGGTTGAACTCTATGAATACCAACCTTCTTTATAATATAACTATGAATCAGAATTTTGTCCACGCGAAAACCAATGTTTTCGCGGGAATAAATAATTTATTTTCACGCGAATAGAAACTGTTGCTTTCGCGGGAATACAAATTTTATTTTCACGCGGATACAAACCAATGCTTTCGCGGGAATAAATACTTTATTTTCACGCGAATGGAAACCGTTGTTTTCGCGGGAATAAATAATTTATTTTCACTCGAATAGAAACTATTGCTTTCGCGGGAATACAAATTTTATTTTCACGCGGATACAAACCAATGCTTTCGCGTGAAAATATTTATTCCCGCGAAAACAACGGTTTCCATTCGCGTGAAAATAAATTATTTATTCCCGCGAAAACAACGGTTTCCATTCTCGTGAAAATAAAGTATTTATTCCCGCGAAAGCATTGGTTTGTATCCGCGTGAAAATAAAATTTGTATTCCCGCGAAAGCAACAGTTTCTATTCGTGTGAAAATAAATTATTTATTCCCGCGAAAACAACTGTTTCCATTCGCGTGAAAATAAAGTCTTTATTCCCGCGAAAAAATTGGTTTGTATCCGCGTGAAAATAAAATTTGTATTCCCGTGAAAGCAACAGTTTCTATTTGCGTGAAAATAAATTATTTATTCCCGCAAAAGCAACAGTTTCCATTCGCGTGAAAATAAAGTCTTTATTCCCGCGAAAGCATTGGTTTGTATCCACGTGAAAATAAAATTTGTATTCCCGCGAAAGCAACTGTTTCTATTCGCGTGAAAATAAATTATTTATTCCCGCGAAAGCAACAGTTTCCATTCGCGTGAAAATAAAGTATTTATTCCCGCGAAAGCATTGGTTTGTATCCCCGTGAAAATAAAATTTGCATTCCCGCGAAAGCAACAGTTTCTATTCGCGTGAAAATAAATTATTTATTCCCGCGAAAACAACTGTTTCCATTCGCGTGAAAATAAAGTCTTTATTCCCGCGAAAGCATTGGTTTGTATCCGCGTGAAAATAAAATTTGTATTCCCGCGAAAGCAACAGTTTCTATTCGCGTGAAAATAAATTATTTATTCCCGCGAAAACAACTGTTTCCATTCGCGTGAAAATAAAGTCTTTATTCCCGCGAAAGCATTGGTTTGTATCCGCGTGAAAATAAAATTTGTATTCCCGCGAAAGCAACAGTTTCTATTCGCGTGAAAATAAATTATTTATTCCCGCGAAAGCAACAGTTTCCATTCGCGTGAAAATAAAGTATTTATTCCCGCGAAAGCATTGGTTTTCGCGTGGACAAAATTCTGATTCATAGTTATATTATAAAGAAGGTTGGTATTCATAGAGTTCAACCAGTGCAACTTTACCTATTTAAGAGCCACTGTTTTCACACAGAAAGCATCCAGTTCTACAACAGTGATCGGAGGAGCAACATCTACTACTACATCCACTGACTATTAAAAGTTTTTCTGTGTGAATTTGAAAATTTTCATTGAAGCTAAGACTTAATTATCTGTCTTAATTATCTCACTTAAATTTTTGTCGACTTAAAAAGTAATGCTTTCACATAATAAATCACTCGTTCTAACAACAGTAACTGAAGCCTCAACATCTACTATATAATATACCAACTGACTACTAGGAGTTTTATTCACAAGGTAAAATTTACTAGCTGAGACATTTAACTTACCTTTTTATGTGCTATTGTCACTTCTATTAAAAAGTAATGATTTTATTGTTATTATAGTGCTATGGAAACAGAAGAGGATGATACTGATGTAGACATACATAAGGAATGGGAATGGCTCATGAAAAATCAAAATGATATCAGTTTTTCAAACGCTGATAATGAATACATGGATGATGAATGCAATGCTGAATATGAAAATGAAATGGAGATGGAACTTGAAAATGCTTTTCAAGACAAACCTTCGAGTTTTCAAGTTTCAGCAACTACTGAAAATACAATAGCCTTTGATAAGCAGTAAGTTTTTAAAATCATAAGTTAATAACATTAGTAGAGTAATTTTTTTGCTGTTTTTTTATATTCATCTCATGAATCAGCAAAAATAATGCGTGATCTCTTTATTGTAGACAGGACTCAGAATATCAGAGAATTAATGTAAAAGAGGGAGTTGGGAATTCATGTCATAGTACACAGTAAGTTTTTAAAAACTTAACTAATAATAATGTTTGAGTCTTTTTTCCTAATTCCATTTTAAAAATTAATTGATAATGGTGTTTAAGTCATTTTTTTTCTTCTGTTACATTTTATATAAAATGTATGTGAATGTTTTATAGAACAACTATTATGTGTTAACATTTCTATTGTAGACAAAGTTTAAATTATCGGGAGGAGAATGTAGAAGAAAAAAACCCTGAAATTTCCCCTAATTGGAAATGGTTAGAAGAAAATCTCATTTGTTTTCGTTTACCCGATGAAACAATCAATCAAATAGGATTTGGTGCTGAGCCTTCACCACCAAAGACTAGCATAATAGCTCAAGATATAGAGCCGGTTGTGGAGGAGATAGTTGAAGAAAATGAGAATGATCCAATGATAGAAAATGAAGAAGAAGAAGAAGAAGAAGAAGAAGAAGAAGAAGAAGAAGAAGAAGAAGAAGAAGAGGAAGAAGCACAAGAGGAAGAACAAGAAGAAGAAGAAATGGAAGATTTAAATTTTGAAAGACCTACCCGAGCATCAACCCTAGGTATTGTTGATGATAGCACAGCTCCAACTTTTCAAGATGAAGAATGGGGTGATTTGATAGCTAGATATTGGGGAGCTATGAAAACGAAACATAGAGCTGGAAAAGTCATAGAACTTTTAAATGTAAGACTTTGGGATGGGATTCCAAGAGACCAAGCTGATACCTACCAAAATGACTATCATGATTCAAGAGTGTTAGAATTGCTAAAAAAAGTTTGGAGACAATTGAGCTCGAGAGCAAAAGTCAACTGTAGCGTAGGTTGTATACTAGAAAATAAAAATGATGGTGAACTCCGATACTTTCACTCATCATCAAACAATGCTACCGTATATCCAAAAGCTAAACTGATTGAAACTGAAGGAGATCTTGATGACTTTTTTGTTGATGTTATGGAGACTGATCATCGTACAAATAGCTTGAGCGGAGACCAAATACGACTTGGAGATTGATGTTAATCACTAACATTTCGTTTTATTTCTACAAACTACTCGGAATGGGAAAAGTTGGATCACCACCAGAGCATTTACCCTCTCACCTCCTTAACAACAGACACATACGAACCATGTCAAAAAACACAAAAGGAAAACGAATTACCGACAATCTTTGTTTTTTTAGATGTCTAGCATTACACAAAGAACTACAAAAAAACGGTGGAATTGCAAAAGATCCGATAATTAAGGAGGTGAAGGAGTACCAACAACAATATCATAGTTTCATCTATGGTGATAGTGGTAAAAGGTGTGATGGGAAAGGAGTGACAGAAGCTGATTTATTGCTTTTGGAGCGAGCATTTCAACTGAAGATAACAGTGTTTTCTTTAAATGATGATATGACTTCAACAGTTATTTGGAATTCAAACTCCAGTTATAAGGAGAATCTATATTTGGATCTTTATATCAATCACTTCAGTCTTATTACAAACTTGGAAGGATATGTCAAAGCCTACAGATGTCCAACCTGTTCTACTTGTTATGATAGATTGGGGAATCTGAAAAGACACAGATGTTCAATCTCAGAGGCAACAACTATGCAGTTTTCTGGAGGGCAATACAGTCCTACTGCTACAATATTCGACAAACTGAAGGTTCAATTCGGGATAGATATCGGGTCAGATGATTCCTTGAGATACTATCCATTTTTTGCAACATTTGACATAGAGTGTTTGTTACCTAATTGCGAAAAAGATCGAGATACAGACACAACCATTTACACGAATGAGCATAAACTTTTAAGTATTTCAATTTGTTCAAATGTACCAGGCTTCAACAACCCGCGTTGTATTGTCAATAATGGGGATGATGATGAATGCGTTGGAAAGTTCATTGAATACTTGGATGATATTAGTGAAGAATCATATAGCCGATTGGAAAAACAATTTTCGCGAATCATAAAACAGATAGAAGGTGAATTACAACGACTGGAAGAAGCTGAAGAAAAGTTTCGTAGTGATTTTGAAAAAAATCGTTTCAGACGTAGAACAGGAGCTGAAAAAGTTCTGGATGATTTGTACAGCTATATGAAAAAACTCCCTATTCTAGGTTTCAATTCACAGACTTATGATGTCAATGTGATGAAAGGAAAACTGCTTCAAAAATTGAAAGATGTCTCCGACACAGATTTTGATTTTGTTATAAAAAAAGGAACCAAGATGCCTGTTATCGGAATAGGATCTTTTTTGTTTTTAGATTGTACAAACTTCATCGCTCCTGGATATAGCTATGAAATGTATCTCAAAGCATACAAATGTGAAGCCGGAAAAGGATTTTTTCCTTATGAATGGATGAAAGACTTGGAACAACTTAATCAAGAACATCTACCTCCAAGAGAAGCTTTTTACAGTTCTTTAAAACAAAAGAATATCAGTGAAGAAGAGTACATAATTTGTCAAGAAGCATGGAAAAATAACGACATGAAGACAATGAGGGATTTTTTAAAATGGTACAACAACTTGGATGTAAAACCATTTGTTCAAGCGTTGGAAAGACAAAGATCGATCTACAGAGAGCATGGGATTGATATGTTAAAAGATGGTATATCTTTACCAGGATTAGCGATTCGATGGATGTTTAACAAAGCACCTCAACCACCCCCTCCATACCTCTCTACATACTTGAATTTTGATGAACTTGGTAACTCATTTCGTCAGACTCTCCCAATTTGTCTGCTTGACAACTGCAATGCAGAACTTTATCCTCTAATAAAGAAAAATATAGTTGGTGGGCCAAGTCTAGTGATGCATAGATATCACGAAAAAGGTATAACTAAAATTAGAGAACATTGGTTGGGAAAAGAAGCAAAGATTTGTGATAGAATCTATGGAGTTGATGCAAATGCGCTCTATTTATGGTGTATGATGCAATCAATGCCTACTGGCTATCCTCGAAGAAGAAAAATCGAAAACTCCTTTGTCGCTGAACCAGTAAAATTTAGCAAGATAGCTCATAGCTGGTTACAGTTCCAAATGTTCTCAAAAAAAATCAATATCAGACATCAGCTCAATGGAGGAGAAGTTACTCTCGGACAGCGAGGATTACCAGTTGATGGTTTCTGTGTTGAAAATCGTCATGTCTTTCAATTCCACGGATGTTTTTGGCATGGACACGACTGCTCTAATAACAACGCTAAAGAGCAAGAGCTTCAAGCTAGTGGAAGAAAATCAAAAGCAAATCTGTTTAAAACTACGATGGAAAATGAAGAATATCTTCGAGCATTAGGTTACACTGTGATCTCGATTTGGGAGTGTGACTGGATGAAGCGTGTAAAAACTCATACAAATTTACAAAAATTTGTCAACACGTTTTACAATTCTTTCTACCCTAAAATACTTGAAAAAAAGCTGAATCAAGAAGAAGTGTTGGAGAGAGTTCACTCAGAAGAATTCTTCGGATTTGTTGAATGTGACATCGAAGTTCCTGAGGAAGAGGAAGAAAAGTTCTCCGAAATGCCTCCGATTTTTAAAAATACGATGTTAACCAGAGAACACTTGAGCGATGAAATGAAAGTCTTTGCTGTAGCCGAAGGGTTTTTAAAGACTCCTCAACGCTCATTAGTTGGAAGTATGTACGGAGATAAGATATTGCTAATGAGTCCTTTGTTGAAATGGTACTTGAAACAAGGATTGAAAGTCACCAAAGTTTATCAGCTAATAGAATATATTCCTAGAAAAGCTTTTGAAGCTTTTGGAACATCAGTTTCAGACGCTAGGAGAATGGGAGATGCAGACCCTAGTCAAGAATTACTCGCTACTACTAGCAAGTTGGTAGGAAATGCTGCTTATGGAAAAACAATCACTGATAAAGAAAAACATACCACCATCAAGTTCATCGAAGGCGCCAGAAAAGCTTCATTTCGTATCAGAGGAAACAAATTTATCGCCATGGAAGAGATAGCAGATGATTTTTATGAAATCGTAACCTGTAAACAGCTAGTAAGTTTTAAAACAATTATTTTGCAATTCAAAATTTATATTCCACAAGTTTACTTTGCTAATCAGTATCACCATCATTTCAGCTAACTATGAATGTTCCAGTACACTTGGGTTTCTCCGTGCTACAGTATGCTAAACTGAGAATGCTACAGTTTTACTACGACTTTATGGATAAGTAAGTAAAACCTAATTCCCTACCATTATTATGTGTAAGTAAGTAAAACTTCCAAATAATTGAAATCGAAACAATCTTTTTATTTATAGATATATTGACAGAAGTGATTTCCAATATGTTGAAATGGATACAGATAGCGCATACATGGCGTTGAGCGGAACATTAGAAACACTGGTAAAACCAAGTATGAAAAAAGAGTTTTACAATGAATATGGTGATTGGTTTCCACGCCCATACTGTGACAAACATAGGGATGAGTTTTTAAGAACCAAAACAATGGGTTTAGAATGGAGCACGCAAGACTGTTGTGAAAAGGTACTAAAACACGGAAAAAGAACACCTGGGTTGTTTAAAGAGGAATTTACCGGAGATGGAATTGTTGCACTTAACTCTAAATCCTATTACTGCTGGGGAGAAAAAGGAAACAAGTTTAGCTCAAAAGGTTTGAACAAACGAATTAATCAATTGAACAAAGACAGTTATCTAAATGTATTGAACACCAAAAAGTCGTTTATGGGTAAAAATCGAGGATTTGTAGTAAAGGATCAAAAAATGTTGACATACAACCAAATAAAACGAGGTCTCACATATTTTTATGCTAAAAGACGAGTGTGTTCTGATGGAGTATCTACCGAGCCTACTTTGGCTTAAATAAAAACCTTCATAATAGACTTCTTTTACCACAGTTACTATAACTATATATATATAAAATACAAAAAATCTTTCATCATCCTTATAAATATCGATAAAGAATAGATGAATATTTAACTTTATCATCCGATATATTTTATAGCATTCAATGTATATATGAGTTCGAATTATGTATCTAGCTATATTATATGAGAGGATTTTGCCCCTACTTATTATGTAATAAATGTATATAGTCATACATTGATTCGCTTTTAATCAATGAATTTGTTCAAGGTAGATACATCTCCTCTCTCCTCTCTCTCAAGATGCTATATGAGCTCGAGTTATGAAAAGAAATTATCAAAACTTAAATGCCATACATTCAAAATGTATATACCATATAAGTTCAAATTAAGTAAAATAATAATCAAAACTCGAATGCCACTTAAATGCCACTCAAATGCCACTCAAGTACCCCTCAAATAAAACACAATATAAACTCGGCGAATTCATTCAACGCCGTAACCCATTGCATAACCCCAGATTATGACCCCACAAAAAAACACTTGGTAGGGAGATCTGCTCATATATTACTACTGAGATATTCAACTGTTAAACGAGCTCTTTCCGCATTCTCCATAGTTTTATTATCAGCGAGTGTAATTTGTTTTTTCACTATTCGTTTTCGTTTCCTTACTACTCGCTTTTTTGGAGCGGTTTTTTTTCTTAGGAGTTGATCTGCTGTTTCTTATTTTGCTTCCTGATGGATATGGATCTGTGCAAAGGAGCTCTTCAGAAAGATCATCCATAGTATTCTAAAAAAAATAGAAAAATATTATTTGCGCTGATGTAAAAAAAACCTGATGTTTCATTTTGTTTGAAAAAAATTAATTACCCAACTAAAACACATTGAAAAAAAGAATTTTCTTTAAAAAATAATTTTGAAGATATATGTAAGTAAAAGTATGACTGGTAGAGCACAAGGAGTGCGCAGGGGCATAGACTTAATAGAAACAATCAAATTTATAAAATAATAAATAATTAATTATTAATATTAGTTGCCCGAGAGATGAAAAAAAAATCAGTCAAGACTGAAGCAAGTAAAACAGTGCTCAATAAGAAAAAAAATCGAGGAGCTAAGTACTAAAAGGTAAAATAGTAAAAGATATTAAAACTATTGGCTGACTATAAATTGTTTCATGCGCTAGAAGAAAGATGGAAAAAGAAAATAATTCTAGGCACATTCATCAGCTTGGCTCACAACTGTAAAAATGAAGATGAAACAGGAAACATCACGGTCAGACCAAGAATTCTTAGTGCTCAAAGATCGTTGTTTATTATTAGTAAGGTGTTAAAAGTGCATGAGCGTCAAAAGTGGCTAAGGTCATAGAGCTCTGACTGGCTGAGAGTGTATTTATTAGAGTGTTGGCAGTTGGTGACAACAAAGGTGACCTTTCTATATATATATATATATATGTTGGGGGTGGCACTAACTTCTGCTGATTCAGCAGAATTTAGTGCCACCCCCAAACACGACAACGCAGCAAAGGACCTGTAACTGTAGAAATAGGAGTCAATATCCACTAGAAAAACAACTGCTTGGTAAAAAGTGCTGTGTACCAGGCTAGAGTTTAATCAGACAGCGGCAGCGAATCTTATATTGGGCTGACAGAGAGCCAGTTTAAGACTAGGCACAACAGTCACACAACATCATTCAATAACATTAAATACAAGAACTCTACAGAACTAAGCAAATACATTTGGTCGCTGAAGGAGAAAGACATCACATTCAACATAGACTGGAAAATACTCCAAAGAGCTCCAAGAGCTCGGAGTTGTAATCTCTGCTTAACAGAAAAATATCTCATTATGTGCTAAAGCTACTTAGGAACGCTAAATAAAAGAAACGAGCTGGCGTCCTTGTGCAGGCATTTCAATAAGTTCCTCTTGTCCAATTTTAAGTCAAAATAGCCAAGGGATCAACAAACTTTAACATACAGTTGATCACTTGTATTTTATACCTGAAGATTGGTACACCCATTTCACCTTAGTACCATGAAACAATTTTGTAGTTTAATACAAGTCACTTTTTAGTCAGCACTACACTTTTCCAAGTGGTTTTATCTACCTAATAGCTCATATTTCACAATATTAGAGCACTTTAGTAAAACGCTTTTTATACCTGACTGTATATATATATATATATTACTTTTCTTCGAGTGAAAAAAAGACTTTCATTCAACATTATTCGCGGGAAAATTTGCTTTACTTTTTCATGTTTTATCCGCGTGAAAATGATTATTTCGTTTTTGCAAAAGTATCGGTTTTCTTCGCGTGAGAAAAATTGTTTCTTTCCCACAAAGACTTTTATTGTTCTTCGCGTGAAAAAGGACTTCACACGGAGACTTTTATTTTTCTTCAAGTGAAAAAAGATTTTTATTCATCATTATTCACCGGAAAATTTGGTTAATTTTTCATGTTTTATTCAGGTGAAAATAATTATTTTATTCCCGCGAAAGCATTGGTTTCTTCCGTAAAAACATAGTGCTTCATTAATGTAACCTTATGATAAATGGGATGATTTCAGCTATATAAGAAGCACTGTTTTCACACAGAAAGCATTCACTTCAACATTAACAACTGAAGGAGCAAGATCTACTACATCATCATCTATTACAACTACTAGAAGGTCTTTCTGTATTAAGGTAAATCAACTCGCCATACTGTTGAGTATATATTTAATTTTTTTACCGATTGAGATACTAAAAGCAGTATGATTTTGAGTAAATATATACATATATATATATATATATATATATATATATATATATATATATATATATATATATATATATATATATATATAATATTATCTTCAAATTATTTTAAAGAAATTAAAATCATAACATGAATTTTTATTTTATCTTTCAGAATGTTAAGACAAGACAATACAAAACAGCTGAAGAATGAAGAGTCAGAACCCTCACAAGATGGGATGGTGGTTGATGACAATGTACTTCTTCAACGCACTAAGATCCCCTTTCAAGATGCCAGAGCCTGTCAGCTCTCATCATCAAAAGCGCCTCTCTGTTAAGTATCCTGTCTCCAGCTTCCCGACAAAACATTGAAAGCATAGTCGAAATTAAGGATCTACCAATACCAACAGTTATGCAGGTATTAACCGTCGAATTCCATGATAAAACGAACTGAACCGTCATCTATAACTATAAAAAGGATGAAAAGATAGTTAGAGTGAAGAGTACTATTTCATCTGAGGCAGGACTACTTGTTGATGAAGCTACGCAATTAAAACTATTGATTTTGATCTACATGAGTGTTGAAAAGACTGGAAAAGCAATTTTTCCTGCTGCTATAGAAAAAGCATGTTGTCTGAAGATGAAGAATGCGTTCGATATATTACCAGGGAAGAGTATGAGACATATCATTGCTTATTTTGAGGTAGCCCATCTCCAGGAGTTCCAAACAGATAGCGTCATATGTTTCCAAAACCCTGAAGTGCAAACAAAATGTGACAGACGATGGATCGGGGATGATGAGTCTCTTCTAGTTCAACACAGATGTGTTGTAGATGAAGAACTACTGGTCGGAGATATGTACATTCCTCTTCAAATAGCTTCTGCTGTGTCATCGGAAAGATGTGGAGTTATTCTGTTCAAGGAACTAAAGCGAAATGCAGACAATTCAATTTTCTACAACGTCAGTGTACTTGCAGCTCATCAAGCCCTCATCCAAGCCTCCGAACTGACTGATAGTCTAAACTCTCATGATTTTCTCAACTACTTCGATGATGCTGAAAAAAAACTGTCCAGAACAAGAGCTCAAGAAGCTAATCAATAACTCAAGGGAATCATATCACTATAGGTGAGCTTTATTAGTTTTACTATAGATTCAAAAAATAATTTTGTGAAAATTTTGTGTATTCTTACAACAGAAAATCCTTAATTTCTCACGTAAATAACAACAATTTTTCCCGATGAAAATTTTGTGTATTCTTACAACAGAAAATCCTTAATTTCTCAGGTAAATAACAACAATTTTTTCTCGCGTAAAATGAATAAAACCTATGAACAAATAAGTTTTTACAGTCAATAACAGTTCGTGTTTTAGATGAATAGTTTTATTCAAAATTGTGTAAGTACAACAAAAAGTGCTGAATCTTTTTCATGCAATAAACAACACTTTTTCCTACATGTACGTGAATAATCAACTTACAATCAATAACAACTCATTTTTTAGGTGAATAATTTTATTCAAAATTGTGTGAGATATTCATTTTCTTTTCGTTTTCGTAAAACGATTTATATTATACATGAATAATCAATTCATGAACATTTTTTGTAAAACATTTTAAATTATATATATATTTATTTTCCAGATGAAAAAAAGGACTTTTTCGTGTGCAATCAGTGTATTTTTTACATAGAAGTTAAAAAATAAAAAGTTTATAATTATTTTACATTACTGTTCTATCATCCTATACTAATACATAACTTTTTTATTTTATTTCATTATCGAATCAAAAGCACACAGAATAAAGGACTTCCTTCCTAGGATATATCATCAGTAAAAAATCGGTTGTCATTACAAGCTATAGTACTTTGTATTACTTAGCATTTACTGAGTCTAGCCACGTTATATGGGGAAATTTCCCCTATACAATATAGACTAGACACGACTCATTGAGATATTGTCAATCCTGAAGATTTATTTCAAGGAGGACCAAGAGCAACTTTAAAACAGTTTTAAGAATGTCAAAAACTGTAAGTATTAATGATTATTTTAAAAAAATTCAAAAGGAAGATGTGGGATAAAACCTTCACTCAAAAATTAATGGAAATTGAATGGAATGAAAGAAAATTTTACGATTTATATCCCAATATATGTAGCTATATACAAATAGATGAATGACTAACTTCATCTATTTTTTTATTTGAGAACATGTTGGAAGTTTTCCAAGTAGTAGCGTTATATGGGAGATTTCCCCTGAAAAAAGGAGTAATTTGATGATTTTGATGGTTTTTTTTTAAAAAAATATAATGGAAACTGTATATATGAATGATTATTTTCAAACAGTTAAAAGAAAAAGTATGTAATGAAACCCAACATTTGAAACCGTTTTGAGAATTTCAAAAACTGTAATTATTAATGATCATTTTCAAAAAAAATTAACAGGAAGGTGTGGGATAAAACCCTCACTCAAAAATTATTGAAAATTAAATGGAATGAAAGAATATTTTACCAAATATACCCCGTTTTTTCTTGTAGATATATACAAATAGATGAATACCTAGCTTCATCTATTTTTTCATTTTAAGATCATGTTGGAATTTTTCCATGTTATTTTATAGTATTCGCATTCAATATACTTATTATATAATAAATGTATATAATCATACAACGATTCATTTTTATTCCGTGTAGACATAAATATAGCCATAAATATGTACATAGTTATACATATATACATGAATGTATAGAAACTAAAAAAAATTATTTACACTCAAGATGCCATGAGAGATAAAATTATGTAAAACAAAAATCAAAAAATAAAGGCCATAAAGTATTAACCCGCTGCGCCAATCAACGCCGCAACACATTGCATAAACCCCTGGCCTAAACCCCACAAAAAACACTTGGTAGGGAGATCCGCTCATATATTACTACTGGCATGCAGTTTTGAATTAGCCATTTCGCAAATGCTAAGTTATGCTGCTCATCATCTTGTTCCTCCTTAGCCAGCTTCCTTGGCTCTTCTCTCCTCTCCTCTCTGCGATAGGTGGTATAAACAGCTCCGCTGTCGGCGTCGCCTGCAGCTCTGTCCTGAACTCTGAAGGTCAGTACCGATTAAGATCGGCGTCTAGCAGCAAATTCTCCTCCTTGTCTTCGAGTTCCAAGCAGTAGTTTGACATATCGCTTGCTTCTACTTCGCTGGTTACTGTGGTTATGAGTGGCTGTTGCAAGCTGCAAGGTTGTTCACAACCCTGACTCACTCCGTCGGGCTTCACAGGAAGCTCTTGGGTACTGGGGGGTTTTGGCCATTTTTCTAACTTCTTCTGACGGTCAGCTACAGTAATTCTGGTAGCTGGAGGTTGTCGGGGAGTTCCTCGGGGTTCCTCAGAAACGAAGCGCGATGTGGTTCGCACCTCCCTAGCAGGTTCTTTGACTACTTTTCCTGCTTTTCTTGCCTTTCCATTCGGCGGGTGGGGGGAATTCTCATCTGGACACAGCTGAGTGCTCTCATAGCATGCTTCTGTATTATTTGCTTGTATCTTCTCTGCATCTTTTAGCAGAATATTGATGGCTGAAGGGCAGCTGCCTCTCTCCAGCAGCAGGGCTCCCCTCCTCTGGGGGGGGGGGGGAACACCGTTTCGCTCCTAGCGTATACAGTTTTGGTCCGTTCTGGCTCCAACTTTTTCTATAGGCTTTTGGCGGGCGGCTCTCTACCGCCTGGTGCATTTCTCATGCAGTCTTCTCTATATCAGGTGTGTGTTTGGGGACTTATTTTCCAGTGAGTACCAGCGTAATAACGGTATTTTATTGTACATGCCATATTTATTGTATGATATTTATATCGATAAGTTTTGAATACGTTTATTATCAGTTTTTGTTTTACTTAGCCATAGGTGGTAGTTAAGGATGAAAAGATGTATTTTTCTGTAATAATACCAATGTGTACACTCATACAACGCTGATTTTGATTATTATTGCTATTTAAATGACATTTTATTTTACCAATTTATTAATAGCCTTTACTTGAGCTTTCCTGGCCAACAGAATCATTGAAACTTGCCTTTAAAACTGATTAAAACACCTTTTTCCAAATGGTTAATTCTCAAAATTTTTTGAAACGAGGAAAGGTGCTCTGCCGCCCCTCCCACACCCACCCTACGTGGGCCTCTGGCCTGCAGTTGGGCCTTCCGCCCAAGTTCCCCTGTTCCATGCCATCCCATAAAATTCTTCTAAACTACGACCGGCTACCATTATTAATTTTCCTGAAAATGACTCCTGATAGTCACTGTCAAAACATGCATTAACGACAAAAGTGTTATCAATGGTGCTTTTGGATACCCCACGCATAGGGTAGTCACCAAACAGTCACTGAGGGCTTATCACTGACTGTTGTTTAGCATAACTTGTTTGTGCTTCAAATCATAGATAAATTTATTTCTACAATATCTGTGGAAACTATAGCTAAAGCGAGCCCACTTTAGTTTCTGTACAAACAGAAATCAATTACAAGGATGTTATCATTTGTTATGTTTTGTTATATATGCTATATGCTATAATGTATTGTCACGATTTGAAATAGGAAGAATACAGTGATCATAGGTTAGTTCGTTAAAATTGATGGTTAGATGGAGTCAAGCCTAGTCCTCGATTACGCTACCCACCCCTTTGTCACTTCCGTTGTTGAACCAAAATTGCCTATTGCCGCCATGTTCTTTTTTTCCCTTAACGACAGGGTTTCCGAAGGGTGTCATTTATTCCCATTGCTAAGTCCTACACCTAGGGTATCCAAAGGCACCAAAAACGTGAGGAGATGGCCACCGGCTGAGTCTATCACCAAAGCAACCTACCATTGACTGAGTCTACCTCGAGATGAGGCAACCACAGGATAAGGCAACCACAGGAAGAGGCAGCCATGAGGAGAGATGGTCATAGGAAGAAGCGGCAATGGGAGGAGGTGGTCACAGGGAAAGGTGGCCATGAGAGGGGGCAATCATGGGAGGAGGTGGCAACAGCGACCAAAGGAAACATGACTTTGGACAAAGGCAACAAGTAACACTATGTTAATCCATTGTTGTTTACAAAGTGTAAACCAGCTAGTTTCTGTCTGTAACACAAGGCTTTGCCAGCATTCCAGGTTTACAAACCAGCGCAATTCCCAAACAAAGAACGGATCTTACTAATTATGACACACTTACTATCTTGCCTATAAGTGTGGGCAATAAAAACTTGAAACCACCCAGAGAACATACTTTTTTTCCACTTTTATGCTGTTCTTCTCTTTATGTTCTGGCTTACCTCTGATTGAGTCAGCTTGGAGTGGTGTGCTCTGTTCTTTGCTCTAAATGTATCATTGTAGCTCACCCAGCATGCCATCAGTTGGCTTCGTTGTTGTTTGTTAGTGCTATCTTGAAAATTTTCATGCTGAGTTTGAATAGTGTAGTCACAATGGCAACTACAAAAACTGCTAATGAATAACTAGTTTCATTTGCACATTTATTGCTACACCTCATGGAAGTAAGTATTACAACTACAAAGAAAATATAACTTTGTTAAACTCATGATTTCTTTTAATCACTCGCTACAACCTGGACTTCCCAAAATGTAAGTCAATCTAAACAGAAGCGCCAAATATTGTTGCTAATGGTTTCTAGGGTCATAGCAGCCATTGATCGAGATTGGGCGCAAGCCCAGCAGGAAACAGTTTATGTCAACAAACTTTCTGCTTTGTAAGCGCCTTCATAGAGTTTGTGTAACACCAGCAACTGTTTTTTGTGACAAAAAGGAATGCTGATTGGGTTATCCGACACTAAAATGAGAAGTAATTTTTTTTGATAATTGATTTTAAAACCATCTTTGAAGAAGAAGGACATTATATATTTGCAGCATTTGTAAGCTCATCGATGTAAAATTTTCAGCATTCATTTGTTGGTCAAGTTATTTCAGTCAAATTTTCCGCAGCAGTTTGCTAGACAATTTGCTAGACAGCTATTAAATGAAAGTGAGGTCAAATGCTTGCTGGAACATCAAGCGAAAAACGAGTGAATAAAATTAGAATAAAGAGAGACAGTATGAAACATACAATAGTGATACACCTATTACGCCTCAAAGTGTTAAAGATGCTTTCTTTCAGATCCGTGTATCATTGGAGCCATATTTAGATCACATTAGTACATGAGGCTCCACTTCACTTCAGGTTTTAAAGAGGCCAAGTCAATGTCAGTCTTAAAACATGAAAAGTTGAAAAAAACTAGCTAGGAGAGCATTTCACATCAGATTGATTAATACAGAGTACTCTCTACTAACAAGTACTTAGCAAGGTAACTGGAACATGAGTGTTCACTGAGTATGAAATTTTGGTTCCCAAGTTTCGTATTCTTTGATTTGGAACAAAGGGATGTCTGTTTGTATGAGTGTATTGGTGTTCTTGTGATGCAAACTGCAGCTAGACAAGACAATATTCTATCAAACAAACACTTATTTTCATGTATCAAAAATTTTACGCTTTATAATTACTAGAATTGCCTTTTTAACGTTCAAGTTGCCTCCAATTGTATGTAGTTATGTGGTATTGCTTGTACTTAATTGATTAAGATATCGGAGTGAAGCAAACTAATTTCTTTTATCACACAAAAAATTCAAATCATAACAGAAACTGATAAGGAATTTTGGTCTTGCAGTTTATTGTGCATGAACCTGTGATTAGCATACTGTGTTTGCGGATCTGAAGATTTATAGCCATTTTGGACTAAATGGGTACAACTGTGTTAGTTTTTCAAAGTAACAATTTTTGACTGTGTCGTGACCGCGAAAAATAATATGTTCATACTTGGTGTTTTTTTAATTCAGCAGAAAAGCTGTGTGAGTAAACTTTGGTAGAATTATTGATGATGAGAGTTCCTCAACTCTTTCAACCTTAAGAGATGAAGTGTTAGTTTAGGCTTTTTTTACTCTGGTAGAAAAAATTGTAGCTGCTGGGTGATGTTTTCACCTCAAAGACATTTTGTTTCAGTAGTGGGAGAGTCTGGATAGTAAGAAATGTTTTGAGCTCATCCGAACTTTGTTGTTTGATGTTGCATCATTGTATGACAGTTTTTGTTATTCATGTCATGATATAACAGCAGCCAGCTCAGCTACAGAACATACGCAGCTCAAATACTATAACAGGAATGACATGTAAAGGAAAGTCACAGTTGTAAATAATTAAAAAGTTGATCCGGGTGAGTTATTAAATTTCTTAATCTTTATTTGCTAAATGAGCAAGTATCAAACGAACAAGTCAACCATTCTGATAAACCATTATATCAAAGGATAAAATCAGAACACATGTTTTGGACATTCAAAGATAAGCCACACCGTTTATGTTATAATGAAGCTAGCTCTCTTATAAATATCAAGTACTAAATATTTGATATATTGTAGGAAATATTCATCAAGGCGATCAGGCTCATTGAGGCTTCATAAAGCAATGTTTGCCCAGTAGCCTCTATGTGTAAAATTCCAATCAAACTATTTGAATCATGAAAATGATTCACTTAGCACATCATTTAATATAAATTGCGCGGAACATGATTTCATTTTTTTTCATATCGAAAAAGTTTCAGTGAAATGATCAAATCCCTATTTTTTGCTTTAAGAGCAAGTATTTTGGATTCAGTAACAATGGACAACAACTATTACAACTATTTACCTGAGATTTGTCGTGTTAGCAACAGTGAGTTGGTTGTTAGGTATAATAGAAGTCGTTTTGAAATTTTTGGATTTCTTCATGACAGCTGTGTGAATCAGTTCGGCTGTTTGGAGAGCTCAGTTCCGAAAGGGTCTCTAAACTGATTTCAGCTTCAGTAAGCAAATGTTGTTGCCACTTGCTCTTAGCAAAATGCGTGTTTTACAGGAATTCTCCAGGTGTCGTTAAATTTGACTCCGCTAAAATTTTCATTAATTTCAAATCTCTCAGGAAAAAATTTGTTAAAAGAAATAAAAAGTTGCAAACCATTTACAGGCTATGGTTTCAATTAGTGCTAGGGCGGGTGCGTACCCAAACTGGAACCCGCGAGTATGGGTGGACGAGTAAAATACCCAAACCCGCTGGTATGTCAAAGTTATGGTTTCGAGTATTGAACTATAAAACCTCTGGAAGGGACAATAAATTTGCGCTCAATGAATTTTTCATTTAGCACTGGGTAGTTCGATAACTACGCTGAAAGTATTGAGCAGATAAGTCTACGTTTGTGGCATAGACTAAAAACACCATATATTTCATCCATTGTCTATGCCATATACTTATAGATCTATGGTTTATGCAGTCTGTTACTTAGATTTGCTGTTAAATTAAACCAAATTGGCCACTTAGCGCTCTGGTACTTAGTTTAGTCACGCAAAAGAGAAACAAAAGATGAGCCTAATCATTGTTTATGACCAAAAAATAGTAAAGGCCCAATACTACACAGTAATATATATGTTATAAAAACTAAATTATTGTCTACCGGCGATTGATCGCGATGTTATATAATTGAAATTATCTAGCATTATTAATAAATTTCTCTTATTAATTCTTTTAATTATTTAAATAAATTAAAAAAAATTGATTTAAATAACAACAAACAATATGATGATAATTATATTCATTATACTTATTATGACAAGTCTCATTCTTATTATGATGATCATTATTAAACACTTTATTGGTTTGTAATACTTTGTTAGCGCAATCTATTTTTCGTCAAAAGAATCAAATTTTGGAAAAATTATATACGCATAAATAAACCCAGCAATAATGTGAAGCAATTGTGTTTGAGAATGATAATAAATTATGATAACCATTGTTGATATCGCAGTGCATTATTAAAATAGTTTTAAGAATAATTAATGATATTAATTATAGCCCCCTGATTTTAAATTGGCCCAACGGCTGCCAATGGGGGAGTGAGTGAGGGACGCCAGCATGTACTACATCTGTACGACGCCATTTTACATTATTATTATTTACCCTACCAGCATGTCTACTTATTTGCATATTTATTCCTACCTGTTGTTCTATGTCTACAAGCTTCTCCCACGAACGTAAATATTTAATTAATTATTACTTTATTATTAACAACAATTTTCCACGAAGATGTACAAACTGCATTTAGAGTTGTTGTAAAGTAAGGCGTGGCTTACTAAACCTTTGTCTGTCATTGTTATAAATATTTGTGTAACTGAGTAATAAAATCAGAGTTAGCCTAACTCTCAGAAGACTTTCACCTTCACTGGACAATCCGCAAGTTTACAAATACAAAGAAGCCAACTATCGGTGTGCACAAGGGTTGGTGGAAAGTAAGAGTCGATTCGACCCTTGATGCGTATTCTCTTGTAACGAAAAAATACGAACGAAGCACCTTATCGCCACTATAGTTCAGGCCACAATCAGTTTGCCCGAACTAGCACGGAATTTAGTGGGGGATAATTATCAAGTGATTATCGTCGTTTACAACACTAATTATTCCAACCTAAGTTCGACCCAATCTGATAACAGAGAGCCGGATAGAATGATTGCAGAGTTGACACATTGCCTTGATCAAGTTGCAAGCTATCATTTGGGAGGTGTGTACAGGTGGCTACCACCCTGAGGAAGTTCCTGTACATTGGTGGCAGCAGTGGGATTGTCAAGAACCCACAACAAAAACTCCCAAACAAGATACAAGGCAAGATGGCATACAGACGACGTGCAGTAAGCACGGACAGAGAAGGCTCATCCATGCAAATCATGGGTAAACTAACAGACATCTTGGAGAGGATGTCCATGACAAACACTAGGGATAAGTTCAAGATCCCTCAGTTCAATGGTGAGGGTGATGTACACTACTTAATCCAAAGGTTCGAGGAAGTAGTCACCATGAATACGTGGCCAGCAGAAGAAGCCACCATCCACCTACTGCAAGCGCTGACGGGCAAAGCCGAGCAATGCGGCCGTGGACTCACACAACAGGCAATAATGGAAGCGTTACGAGCAAGCTTCGGGCTTACTCGCACAGAGGCACAAAACAGACTCATGGGATACAGAAAGGCCCCTAGAGACACCCTTTGAGAACACGCAATCAGCGTGAAGAGATTGGCGGAGGAAGCCTGTGAGGACTTGCCACAAAGGAATAGAACGGAGCTGACTTTCCAGACCTTCCAGAGCACGCTAGGGCATGCGTACCTACAAAGGCATCTGCTAGCCAACAGACCTACTAACGTGGAAGAAGCAATACGGGCAAGGAATGAATTTTTACAAATTCAGCAACACCCACCTCCACACCCCAGCAAGAATGATGGACCAGCCAGAAGCCTCCTGTCAAGAGGTGGGAGACCCAATGACCAGAATACTCCAGAAGAGGAACCAGACCCACCAGAAGATGACAGGAACTTGGCCCATAGAGACAAGAAAGAAGGTAGTCAAGGAAGCAGGAAATCAATATCCACCTTACCAGAGACTAGCAAGCCCCAAACCATATACCTAAACCAAATAGAGAAACCCTACAAATCCAGCTACAATCTGCCTGGAAGGATAGAGGGTCGGGCAGTCACTTACCTGATTGATACTGGCTGCAATACTAACTTGCTGGCCAAGAGGGTATTTGACAAGCTTCCTGCCAAGACCCAACAATATTTACAGCAGTATGACTCCCACGGTCTGATGGCAGACGGTACTTGGCTACCATTCTACGGCTTGCTGACCCTATCCGGACGCATTTGTAATGTAAAGTACGAGGAAACCTTCGTTGTCAGTCAAATCAATGAAGACGTAATTCTTGGGATGCCTTTCCTGGCCAACCAAAACTGTCAGATGGGAATCGACCAGCCGACCCTGAGGGTCCAAGGGAGAGACCTAGTGTCCAAAGTCCAGGTGCAACGGGACACCCACATACCCCCGCAAACAGAGGCCACCATACTTCGCCACCTCACCAGCAAGGAGCCTTGCCCCCAAGGAGTCATTGAGAGCATGAAGGGCGGACTCCTGCTTGCCACTAGTATCAACACGCCTTATGAGCAGAGGAGAGTACAGGTTCAATGCCTCAACCCCTCCCAGGAGAGCATCAACGTGCCAGCCGGAGAAATAATCGGCACCGTCACGGGAGTAAGCCAGAACGAGATCCTCACGACAGTGGAACCGTCGCCACAGAGGGGAACCAAGAAAGAATGGTTGCCCCAACACCTCCAAGCCCTATTCTCACAAGCTCGCCAGGGATGCCAAGATGCCCACGAAAAAGCACAACTTCGGGAGCTACTCACCCAATACCAGGCGGTGTTCAGCAGGAACGATGGATATATCGGGTGCACCCACCAGGCTGAACATACAATCCCTGTAGCCCCAGGCACCAGACCTATGCGATGCCCTCCACACCAACTAAGTGCAGAGAAAGAGGCCGAGGCTGAACAACAGGTGAAAGAGTTGTTAGAGAGGACCTCATTGAGCCTGCCGACGGAGCATGGAGCTCCCCAGTGGTACTAGTCAGGAAGAAGGACGAGTCATGGAGACTTTGTGTCGACTATCGCAGACTCAATGACGCCACCCAACAAGATGCCTACCCAATTCCCCGAATCGATGATTCCCTGGACGCACTGGCCGGCAGCCGGTACTTTACCACACTACATCTCACTAGTCGGTGCTGGCAAGTACCGCTGGAATCAGACGCACAAAGCAAGTGGAAAGTGGAAGTGGAAAGTTCTTCCCTTTGGACTCACCTAAGCACCCGCCACATTCCAGCGTCTCATGGAGAGTCTTGAAAGGCCTCCATTGGAAGACACTCCTGCTGTATCTTGATGATGTCATCATCATCGCCCCAGATTTCAAGACTCATCTACGGAGACTCGGCGAGGTTCTAGGCCGGCTACAAGCCAACCTTAAAGTTAAATCCTCAAAGTGCGAGTTACTCAGCCAAAAAGTGAAATACCTGGGGCACATTGTGAGCTCAGAAGGAGTAGCCACCGACCCAGAGAAGGTGGAAGCCGTACAGAAGTGTGAGAGACCAAAGGACGTTAAGGCCCTCCAGGCTTTCCTTGGAACAGCAGGGTATTATCGGCAATACTTGCCAGATTATGCTACCACCGCGAAGCCGCTGACTGTTCTTACAGGGAAAGAAGTCAGTTGGGAGTGGGGAGAGGAGGAGCAATGGTTGTTCAACCAACTAAAGGCCGGATTAAGCCAAGCCCCTGTACTGGGGTACCCCGACCCAGCACTTCCCTACATCCTGGATACGGACGCCAGTGCCGTAGGGTTAGGGGCGGTACTCTCCCAAGAACAAGAATGAAAGGAAAAGGTGATCGCCTATTAGAGTAAGACGCTGGCTCCAGCGGAAAGAAATTATTGTGTAACCAGGAGGGAACTCCTGGCCATAGTAAAAGCAGTGAAACGCTTCCGCCCGTACCTGTATGGACGAGAGTTCTGTGTGAGGACAGACCATGCCTCCCTCCGTTGGTTGGCTGTGCCGCCGAAAGGAGCAATCAAACCAGATCGCCCGCTGGTTGAAGATCCTGGCGGAATTCAAATACCAGTTAGAACACCGAGCTGGACCACACCATGGGAATGCTGATGGCCTCAGCCGACGCCACCAGTGCGTAGACTGTAAGCAATGTGATGCCATCACACAAAGGGGCGGAGGGCCCTCACACGCCGAACTCTCACAGGAAGGGACCCAGGTCAACATAACTATCACCAACCCTTAAGACAATAACAAGGAGCTGATCCAGGCACAGAAAGAAGGAAACAACCCCCTTCCCCAGATGTACAGAGCAACAGGAGAACAGAGCACCCTCTCCCGACAAGAGTTGGACGAGGGCAGCACGGAGTTGCGCGTCCTACATGACCGGCGGGAAGCTCTGCAACTAAGGCTTGACGGAGTTCTGACCATGAGGTTTGCCTACGAAGTACTGTACAGTGTGCCTCCCTCCTGGAGACTGAAGATCGTCTGGGAGACACACCAGCTTGCTCACCCTGGCATCAATAGGACTAGGAACCGGCCGTCTGATGCTAGATTGGTACTGATCCGGTATGGCCGCCATGGTGCATCGACTGGTGAGGGACTGCGAGGTGTGCCAGGTGGCGAAGAGCGGGCGGAAGCCCGGCCCCCCTGAAGGACAAAGGTTGTATGCTGGGCTCACATTTCAGAAGTTGGCCGTCGATCTAGTGGGACCACTACCCCCCACCGGCCGGAAGAACAGATGGATACTGGTACTTACAGACCACTTCACTCGATGGCAAGATGCCATCATCCTCCCTGATGCAACTGCCCCACGGTGGCTACAGCCCTAGATGAACGTGTGTTCAGCTACTGGGGACTGCCTGAACAGCTACATAAGGACCAGGGGGCCCAGTTTGAGTCCACCCTGCTCACAGAGCTGTGCATCCTGTGGAACGTCCACAAAACACACACTACCCCATACCACCCACAAGGCAACGGTATCGTCAAAAGACAAAACCGAACACTAGAGGATGCACTATGAATCCTGATATTGACAAAGGGGCAGGACAAGTAGGACTGTCTGCTGCCACAGATTATGCAGGCCTGCAGAGCCACCCCCTACTCCACAACAGGGGAGACGACCAACCTACTGACACTAGGCAGAGACGTGCGGCTGCCAGACCAGCTCACCGGAACCGCACACACACTTGACGAGAAAACCTAGAGACAGCCCATGAATATGTGAGGGGACAACAACAACAGATACGGCATGAAGAAGCAGACGAGCCACTTCGATTTGGTGAAGGCGACCTAGTGGTCATGGAGAATAAGCGGCGGATCAAGGGCAGCAACCCTGAGCTCCAACCACAATACATAGGACCCTACACAGTGTCCGAGACCTACCCCAACCATACGTATCAGTTAGAAAGGGACGGACAGGGTTTCACTCAAAATGGCCGGCGACTGAAACACTATCGGTTGTGTCAGGAAGCCATAGGCAAGGCACCACCCAGTAGGGAACAGGCTGTCCGGCCGAATATGAAGGGGGCATACATAAGGAGGGAACCAGCTGAAAGAGGACCAGAGGTAGAACTGGTAGAACACCCACCAACCAGGAGGGAAGCCACCCCCGACACACCCAGACAACCTATAGCTGAAGATACCAGGACGCCAGTAGTAGAAAGAAACCCAGACACCCCCACACCAGGAGGACACAGAGCCAGAAACTCTAGCCCATAAGTAGAGACAACCCCAGAATGAGGGACCACACCCACACAACCACCCGCCTGCGAGCGTGATCTGGACACCACCCAATGGCCCCCACTACCACCCAGACCAGAGGCAGCAACCAATAGTAATAGACCACAAAGAGAGAGAAAGCAACCGGTAAAACTTAAAGATTACCACTGCTATAACACCCGAAATGAGGAGAAACTTACAACAAAAGATGGAGCTAAAAAAATATACAAACCCTGGAGCAATCACGAGGAAACCCAAAGAGTACTGGGAATGGAAAACAATAGCATTCCAAAGGACGATAAAACATTATCGCCAATGCAAACATAAACTGCAGATGGACAGACAACTCCCAGTTCAAGAATACTCCGGGAAAACACCCCCTCCCCCTGCGGGATCACCGAAAAGTCACGTGGACCTCAAAACCAATAGATAGGGCGAAACCAGCAACCAACGAGGGCAATATAAACGAAGGACAAGGTGTGCATAAAAATACACAGCCTTTCGTACAAATGCAACACTACAGAGAGGAACACTTTGTGAGCGATGACAGCCATACTTCGAAACATGGAGAATGATGGAGGTTTATTGGTGGAAGAAGATCCGGCTCTAGCAACAGAATTATTGGCCAAACCAACTGAAATGAAAGAGAGGGAACACGCTCGTCGACCAAGACAAAGAGCCTGCCACTCTCCTGTCCGAGTAAACAAGATTGCCATCATAGAAGAAGGAGCTGCCAGATGCCGAGTCAGAAAGCATCAACCACTAGCGCCTCCTCCCCCAACACCCCGAATAATAGAGACATGGAAATCAGACAAAACAGTGCAAGCCATTAAAGAAGCAGTGCACCTGTTAGAAGGTGACACCTGGGAATGCAGACTGTGCAAAATACGAATGAACAAGAAAAGGATGATGTATCATGTACATCAACATTTTACGTTCTTTTGCTGCACCTGCAGAAAGAAGAGTAGTTCATGAGATACAATTTCAAAGCACATCAGGAGTCATGGAGGAGCGCAAAAACATGGAGGTGAGACCCGACCTCTCTACGAGGTGGATAAAAGATCCTACAAGAACTTTTGCCAAGGCATGCAGTGGTCCCAACCACCCGCCTTCGGCAGCCCTACACCTACCACAGAACAGAGTGACAGTATCCAAGGAAATATACTAGTTAGGAAGAGACTGGGAGACAAGATACAAGAAACGCCACAGAAAGTGGCAAAGCTCGATCCGATCAAACCTGGTGAGAAAATAAAGAGAGAAGTGACACCGCCAAATGGAAAGATCATGTACAGACCTAAGACGGAATCCAAGGAAAGGATTACCACAGCAGTGACAGAGGAAAGAGAGAACAGGAGACAGAAAGAGTGTATAGAGGAGGAAAGGAGAGAAGACAGATATAGAAGGATAAAGTGGTCAAAGAGGAACTGTACCATGCCACCCGTGAGGCATTCAAGTACTTACAAAGGGCCGAGGACTTGAAGGCAAACATACGACGGGAACTGGACCTCCCTTGAACATAATGGACATTAACATTTACACTCCATGCCCCCCTGCTTTTAAATTGGCCCGAAGGCTGTCAATGGGGGGAGTGTGTGAGGGACGCCAGCATGTACTACATCTATACGACGCCATTTTGCATTATTATTATTTACCCTACCAGCATGTCTACTTATTTGCATATTTATTCCTACCTGTTGTTCTATGTCTACAAGCTTCTCCCACGAACGTAAATATTTAATTAATTATTATTTTATTATTAACAACAATTTTCCACGAAGATGTACAAACTACATTTAGAGTTGTTGTAAGGTAAGGCGTGGCTTACTAAACCTTTGTCTGTCATTATTATAAATATTTGTGTAACTGAGTAATAAAATCAGAGTCAGCCTAACTCTCAGAAGACTTTCACCTTCACTGGACAAGCCGCAAGTTTACAAATACAAAGAAGCCAACTATAGGTGTGCGCAATGCTTGGTGGAAAGTAAGAGTCGATTCGACCCTTGATGCGTATTCTCTTGTAACGAAGAAATACGACACGAAGCACCTTGTCGCCACTATAGTTCAGGCCACAATCAGTTTGCCCGAACTAGCACGGAATTTAGTGGGGAATAATTACCAAGTGATTATCGTCGTTTACAACACTAATTATTCCAACCTAAGTTCGACCCAATCTGATAACACAGAGCCGAATAGAATAATTACAGAGTTGACACATTGCCTTGATCAAGTTGCAAGCTATCATTCGGGAGGTGTGTACAGGTGGCTACCACCCAGATGAAATTCCTGTACATTATTATAGATAATAAAATAATAATAAATAATCGTCATTAATTATTATTTATCAATTATTAATATATAGTAATGATGATTACAATAATAATAAAACTGTTTTTTATTTATAATGACGATTATTATACTTATTATTACGGTCTCATAATCATATTGTACAGGAATTTTGTCTGGGTGGTAGCATTCACCTCTACACCTCCCGAATTATTGTATGGATTTCAGTCAAGGCAATGTGTTATAATCTGTATCTATTTCTGTGCTTGTTATATTTCTGTAGGTCGACGGTGAGGGCTGAATTTAGGGTGGAATGCTTAGTGCTGTACACAACGATCATTACTAAGTAATTATCACCTTCCACTAAGTTCCAATCTAATTCGGGCAAACTTTCTACAGCCGAACTGTCAAGTGAAAGTCAAGAGTCTTTGTGTCGTACACCTTACGAGAAGGAAATACGCAGTTAGGATCGAATTGACTGCTCACTTTCCACAAAGCTTTGCTTGCACCGATTGTTGGCTCGACCAAGTTTGTCGATATTATATATCTCCAACTTCTGTCTATTCTTTTATCCAGTGCAAGTGAAAGAGCTTCTGAGAGTTAGGCCAAGTCTTATTTCATTATTATCTTACACAAATATTTATACAGGAATAGAACAAAGGATCTGCGTAAGCCACGCCTTACATTACAACAACCAAAATATAGTTTGCACCTCTCCGCGGAAAATATCCAGTGAATAATAATTAATTAATATTTATGCTTGAAATAGAATCTTGTAGAAAGGAAATGTAAATAAATGAGACAGGTAGGGTCAGACATGTACATGAGTAGCTATGGCGATAAATGTAAATAATAATGGCTTCCCTCACAATATGTACACAAGTAGTTATGGCGATAAATGTAAATAATAATGGCGTCCCTCACAATACATATGAGAACCCTGATAATGAGACTATTGTTCACAATTATTTTGAATTAATTGCATTATTAGTGATAATTATGATTATTGTATTATTATCAACAACAATAATAACAGTGTGAGGGACGCCATTATTTACAAACATTGTCCTAATAACTACTCCTGCTCATATTTTTTTCTACCTTCGCAGTTTATTTATCTTTCCATTCTGTATCACTACAAGTTTATATTTCGAACATAAACATTAATGAATTATTATTTACTAGATATTTTCCACGAAAAATTAAATACTATATTTTGGTTGTTGTAATATAAGGCGTGACTTACAATATCTTTTGTTCTATCCCTGTCTATCCCTAAATAGTTGTGTACGATAGTGATAAAATCAGAGTTGGCCTAGCTTTCAGAAGTTTTTTCACACTGCACTAACAAGAGGAATAGACTCAGGCTATAGATACAAAGAACAACAACTTGGTCTAGCCAACGATCGGTGCAGGCAAGGCTTGGTGGAAAGCGAACGGTCAATTTGACCCTCGGTGCGTATTCCCGTAAGGTGTACGACACAGAGTCAGTTGTCTTCCACTAACAGTTTGGCTCTAGTCAGTTTTGCCCGAATTAGATCGGAGCTCAGTGGAAAGCGATAATTACTTAGTAACCATCGCTGTGTATTCCCGGAAGGTGTACAACATTGAGCACTCCATCCTAAATTCGGCCCTTACTGTCGACCTAGCAGAATAGCACAACAAGAGCGAAATAATATACAGATTATGAGCACACTGCCGTGGCTAAAGTACATGCAGTATGTGTGCTACCACCCAGACAAAACTCCTGTACAATGGCCGTTATTGCAATTATACAAAAAATTGCATAATAATGTTCATAATATATCTGAATAATAATCATATGATAAGCATGAAGATAGTAACATAATAGTAGTTTTAATGTCTGTAATTAGTTTTTTCTTCTTCTGTATGATGCGGTTTTTTCATAATCATCACTTAACGAAATTTATGGTTGTATATTCTTATTGACAACAATTAAATTTCAAGCGTATAAATAACACTTTACTATAATTATTGCTATAATGAAGATAGTATTCGTATAGTACTACTCGAACTGTACCCGAACTAGACCCGAAATTAGTACCAAATACCCGAACCCTACCCGACCTTGAAATTTCAAGCTCGTCCTAGCACTGGTTTCTATAATGTAATACAGCATACTTGTAGTTGCTGTAAAGTAATAAATCAGTTTTCCTTCAATAGCAAAGATCAGAAACCAACTAGCCCACTTAAGGTTTGCTGTTTATTTTTCTCCCTTTTCATTGAAAGAGTGAGATCAAAACAAATACATTAGTAGTAAAAGTGACCTTCCTCACTATCCTAACATTGTTTTATCAAGGCGTTGCCATCAACCGTTCAATTGATTTCATGAAAAAAAGGTAATTTTTTCATAAATAAAGTTGTCTTCTGTTGATTCCCAGACTCAATTTTTATGAGGGGGTATATAAATATGTAGACTATATATTGATAGATTCAAAGTATCATATTTTTAAGCCAGCAACAGTAGTATAATGGGAGCAGATCTGCGTCAAGGGGTTTAGGGACAAACGAGTTTTCCTGGTTCCAAAGTGCCTTTCTTCAACACCAGGTCCATGATAATCGTCTGGGTACCTTTTTGTGCACCAGGTGTTGATTATGCCAATTGTTACTGTTTGTAATATTGTATGATTATCTATTATCCAAGTCTTTATTATGCAGGGGTTGTTTATATTGGGGTTTGTATCACGGTTTTGATTGTTGGACTAACATCATGTTTCTTACAGAGATTTTTTCTTTATTAGCGTATAGGGAACAATAAGGTTCACCTGGTTTAAAAGTGCCTTTTTTGCACCAGGTGTCCATGAGAATCGTTTGGGTACTTTTTTGTGCAACAGGTATTGATCATGTCAGTTGTTCGCATTTGTAGTATTATGATAGTTTATCATCTGAGTATTTGCTGTGAAAGGGGTGTTTATATTTGGGTTTGTATCACAGTTTGGATTGTTCAACTAACATTAGGTTTTTTTTACAGGGAATTATTTTATTAAAGTATTGGCTTTGTTATGGATTAACAACATATAAAAAAAAATTTTTTGGGTCTTAATTCAGAGCTATTCTCCAGAGCCAACCTTCGGCTTACAGCCCCTGTTAACAATATTTGCCATCTGTATAATGGATTCAAATTTGTTTTTGTTCATCTCCATAAAAAATTCTACAGCATTTTCTTGTAGACACATGCTCCTGATATACTGTTTCTCAGAGATTTCTCCATATAATTCTCCCATGTTTAGCATGTGTTATTCAGCGCAAAATATTATTGCCTGAAATGTGACCAGCTATACCGACTCCCCTCGAACGATAATATTGTCTCGTATGTATTTATGATAAATATCCAGAATAAAATCTCTTACATGTGGTGGTTTTTTGCTGTCATATTGTTCTAAAATAAAAATAAGCATCAGTAAGGATAATAAATATTGAAGTAAAATAATAATTAAAAAAGTTTTCTATTTTTTTTAATTACTGCTAAATATTATTTTTTACTAATTCTTACCTTACTGCCAAGACTCCTATAGCATTTTTGTGTAAAATCACTTCTTCCTAAATAGTTTAAGATGTACTGATTAACCTTACAACAAATTAGAATACTCAAGCGAAAATCCTCCAATAATTTATATGGATTTTCTTCGAGCAAAAATCTACTTGTAATTTATAATGATTTTTTGCGCAATTGAAAAAACCTTTTTTTGCTCGAAAATTGTTGTAAGTATTATAAAATGATTTTTGTGCAAAGAATGTTGTTCTCTTGCGCGAAGAATTTTTTTTTTTGCAGATGAAGAATGTTGTTTTTTTTTGCGCAACGAATGTTGTTTTTGCAGACAAAGAACGTTGTTTTTGTCACGAAAATCCCTTCATAATATATAGAAGTTTTTCGCGCAAATAAAAATAAAATTTTCCAGTGAAAATGTTCACATATCTTATAAAGGGATTTTAGTGCGAAGATAGGTTGCTTTTTTGGTCAAAGTACATTGTTTTTCGGCAGACAAAAAGTTTTTTTTTCGCACAAGAAATGTTATCTTTTGCACAAAAATCCCTTTATAATACATATAGATTTTTCTTGCGAATAAAAGTGATTTTCTTATCAAAAAAAACTTCTTTATGATATATATAAGGATTTTCCCGCGAATAAGCAAGCTTGTTAAATTTCTTATATGTTATAGAGAACTTTTCGCACGAGACTTTTCATTGGTTTCAGCTCATGTCAATTGGACAGATTTAGCTACTTAAAAGACACTGCTACTACTACTATAATACTACTACTACAAAATCTACTACTAATACGAAGAGGTTTCTCTGCATTGAAGTGAGAAATAAATAATTATTTAACACTATTTGAGACAATCAACTTGCGGCGCTGTGGAGCAATTATATTTGAATTCATTACGATTAAATAATAATCAAGGACTCACACTGTTATTTCATTATTTTTTAGAATGGGTAGTCAAGACGTTGAAAGTCAATTGATGATTGAAGAGCCACAATCTCAGCAAGTTTTTTCTCCACCATCATCTCCCATCTGTGAATTCCCACCAAGAAAGAATAGTCAGGTCGCTGAAAGTCAATTAATGGTTGAAGAGCCAGAATCCTAGCATTTCCCGCATCATCTCTCATCAGCGTTCCACCTTCAAACAGAGTTCTGAGATCTCAAGTGATAAAACGTCGTATTGATGATTTGAAAGAGGCAAGTCAAGATGATGAGACTAAGTATAATGACAAAGAGTCTAACTGCAAAAGAAGAGTTGTGATGGATGTTGAAGACGACACAGTTCTTCAAAACACTAAACTCCTTTTCAGGATGCAAGAATCAACAACCTGACTGCCCTCACCCACAAGAGCGCCTCTCTGCTAAATACTGTGTTTCCAGTTTGTCAAAGAAACATTGAAATAACAGCAGCAGTTCGAGATTTACCAATACTAACAGTCATGCAGGTGTTCGCCATTGTGTTTCGTGATGAAGCGATGTGCACCATCATTTACAACTATCGAAAGGATAAAACGAAAATTCGAGTGAAGAGTGATATTGCAAGTGATGTAGGATTGCTTGTTAATAAAGCTAAGCAATCACTTTGAACGATTTTGATCTACATGGGTAAGTCAAAGACTGGAAAAGCAATTTTTCGCATTGTTGATGGATATGGAAGCTATTTAAAGTCAAAGGAAGCAAATCAGCATATTGTCGGGCGAGAGTATGGGAGAAATCAAGGCTTATTTCAATGTAGCTCACCAGTACGATTTCCCGCCAGATAATGTCATAAGCTTTGAAAACCCGGGAATACTAAGAAAATGCAACACCCGATGGAAAAAGACTGCCGAGACTCTTGTGGCTCAATACAGATGCTTGATAGATGTAGAACTGCTGTTTGGAGATATCTACATTCCCGCTCAAATAGTTTCAGCTGTGGTATCGGAAAAATGTGGAGTGAGTCTATTCAAAGGACTGAATCAAACTGCAGACAACACAATTTCCTACAACGTTTTCCTACCCACAGCTCTTCAAGCTTTCATTTAAGCCTCCGAACTGATAAATAATCTGAAACATCATGTCTTTTTCACCTACTTTGATGATGGCGAAAAATAACAATGTCCAAGACAGCAGCTCACCATTTCAAGGGAGGCGCATCACTATCAATGATGGTAAGTTTCATTCGTTTTACCATATAGTCAAAAGTAATTTCTAAGCTAAATCTTACACTGATGTATGGTAGTCTCATTAGTTATTATGGCTTTGAGATAAAAGTAAAGAATGTTTCCTCCCTCCTCACTCCTTGCTCTCCCCCCTCTCTCCCTCCTCTCTCTCCCCCCTCCTTCCTCTCTCGCTCTCTCTCGCGCTCTCTCACTCTCTCACTCTCGCTCTCACTCTCTCTCGCTCTCGTTCTCTCTCGCTCTCTCTTATGGTTTCATCCAAGAATTAACTATGAGTCTTTAATTTGACTATGTTGATCAAATTACTGAGAACAAATATATTTACCGTAACCACTGATTTTTGTATTTTGTAGTTACTGTGCCTCCTTCAAACTCCCATTTGCTTCCAAATCTCAAAGACGCCCAAGACATTCATCTTTCTGCTACTACCATCAGTACAACTACCTCTATCAGCACCATGACCACCACTATTGCAACATGACAACAACCCACAATGGAATGAAAGGATACAACCTCTCAACCTGGTCAGATGAAGACGCCGTGATGTGCTGAGCAAGAAGGAAAAGCTTAAAAACTCTCTCGCACAGTTGTGGACAGTTGTGACAGCAATGACACTGCTGATGACACTGCCGCCGACGATGATACCGACAACAGAGATGACGATGACAGGGATTGTGAGGGACAAACGTGTACAACAATGCTGATGACTACGAACTGAACAAGGTGCGTCTAGCTCCTTATCTGTTCTCATTACACCACTATCATTAGGAGGCACGTGTGGTCTAGTGGTTAAAGTGCTTGCACTTCAATCCAGGATCTGGGGTTCAATTCCCAACACGGTTATCTGTGAGCGAGATATTTGGCTTCCTATATGCTCTGCCTGGTCGGATATTGGCATAAAAACAACGTGATCCCTAGTTTGATTGCACTCTCCATAATAACTATGGAGTCATGCTAGTAAATGATCCCCCTCTGCCTTTTCAGAAGAGTAGCCGGTGCAACGGCGGGCATGGGTATAGGGTGCTGCTCACACAAGCTTCGCTTATGAGACCCGCCTTTAGGGTTGCCCACGAGGCACAGCTGAAACAGACAAACTACGATTAATTGACAGAGTAACAACAAATAGCTATTTATTATAAATGTTATTTTTTGTGGTAAGACCTTACTGCTACTTTACCAATGTCTATGTATACTTTTAGATGAGTGATGTATTCAGTTAGACGAATAACAAATACTTAGCGGCTCAAGGTCAAAGATTATAGAACGGCTGAAAGATTATTTTTTGAAATTTTTTTAATTGCTTGCATTGTATTTTGTTTTGTATCCACATAATATGTAATATATGGTTAAGAAACTAATATTATTATTCTTGGTATTATACAGCAATTGTTCAGTAGGTTCAAAGTAAGTGTCACTACATAGATGATAGTATATTAAAAAGCACTAGCAATAAACTCTGAGTTGGTATTTTTGATAACGGCGTTTTTTTCCTCTCTGTACATGTATGTACTCGTCTGTACAAAATTTTCATACCAGTACCCTTGTCCATATATGACCATGTCAATTTCTGTTATATAAGGACTTTGTGACCAAAAAAGTTATTGTAGCATAAAAGTCCCTATAAATGGACATAAACATAAATGAACATGTATGTAAATGGACTTGGCTATTTCAATTCATGCGCATGTCCATTTCTGTCCATTTTTGTGCAAGTATGTAGAAACTGTGCATACCTGTACCCATATCCATTAATGCCATGGTCAATTTTTGTTTATATATGGATTTTTGTGAGCAGAAAATTTATTTGTCGCACGAAAATCCCTATAAATGGACATAAATGAATATGGCTATAAATGAACAAGTACAATTGCACATGCATTTGCAAACTGTACAACATGTACAGGAATAAACATAAACATGGACAAGAATAGACATAAAACGAAATGGGTATGGATATAAATGAGCATAAATGGACAGAAACAGGCATAAATGAAAATGCGCATAAGTAAACATGTATATAAATGGACTTGTCCATATCCATTTTTGTTTATGTCTATTCTTGTCCATGTTTATGTCTATTCCTGTCCCTGTTGCCATGTTTGGACGTGCATGTGCGATATACAGTCTGTAGATGCATGCAAAGTGTGTATGTGTACGTTAAAGCTGTACATACATGTGCTTTTCTTTGCTACAAAATCAAGGATTTTTGTGCATCAATACCAATTTTCAAACAAAAATCAAAACCACGATACAAACCCTGGTATAAGCAATCCCTGCACTAAGGAAATAAAATTCATGTGTCATGAGTGGGAAACATGGTGTGCAATAACTTGTGTTAAAAGGGGGTGTAAGCTGTAGGTTAACTCTAGAGGGTAGCTCTGAATTGAAGTATTTTATTAAACATTGTAAATCTGTAATAAAACCTTTACTTTATTAAAATGACTCTGTAAGAAACATAATGTTACTCCAACAATCAAAACTGTGATACAAACCCAAATATAAACAATCCCTGAACATTAAATACTTAGATAATAATTAACTATGCGATATTGTACAGGAAAATATGGCGCACTTCTGTGGAACCTGTAAAACGAACGACATCATAGCAAGCACAACTGCCCCTGGAGTCGCCGCTTGGAGCTACTGTCCCCAGGGTGTGATCCACTCATGTGATCCATTGCAACGGGGTTGTGACTGGGGTTATCCCCCCCCCCCCATTATAAAGGGCGCTGTACACCCAACCGGAAAATGCTATAATTTTTGTATAGAGTACAATGCGCAAATACGGAGTTGTGATATTTCAACTAAAATAAACAAGCTATTGCGATGGGACTGATATAACTTGACAAGACACGCAGTTCACAAGGCTATAAGAGATTACATTTATAGAAGTTTTTAATTACATTATTGTAGCGATAGAAGATAATCATTAATTAAACACAATGTGACCAGCGGTTATATACAATCGTTGACACAGTATTGAATACGGTATATATGACCCCAACGATAATTAAAGCCGCTGATGGCATGATAAAGCCTTGGCTGCACACGCGAATGATTCTCAAAATCGGCGCACTGCTTATGCCTGAATAGTATTATCTGGTATCTGTGGTGGGAAGAATACTAATATCATTAATTAAATAACTATACTATTGGCCCACTATTATCATAAATGACAAAGAAAATTAGATGTTGCATTCATTTAGAAAAAATAATGATTCATAAAAAATAACAATTATAACTTATCATAATATTTATAATCATAATTATTAAGTATAACAAGAAGAAATAAATAATAATTGATAATACGAAAAATTATTATAGTAATAATAATGACAATAATAATGACTATAATAATGGCAATATTAATGACAATAACAATGACTGACAATGACAGTGACAGTGAAAGTGACAGTGACAATGATAATGATAATATCAAAAAATAGCCATGAATGAATGATTATAATAATAACATTCACTAACACTACAATTACAATTAATTATAAGGAAAGAGTAAAGTAACAATTTTAATAATCTCCTTAAAATTATATATAGTAATGGCTCTAACAACGACGAGCCCTGCGAATGATAAATATTATAACAATTATAAAAAATGGTTAAAAGTATAAATTCATTTTTTTGACAGGTGAATTTGATGACCCTGTCTTCCAAAATATTCTCAAGTTATTTCAGAGATATTGTAAATGATTTGTATGAAAATTGGTTCAACACCTTCACCGGACCACTATACACTTTAGCCTACCTAAGCTATTGAGCACTAGGGAAAATGGTAGCGGGCCGTACTAGTGTCAAGACACAACTCCATATCATAGCTTCGACTAACCGGTGGCATAGCTCAGCCGTGTACGGTACTTAATCTATTAATTACACTGTCTCAATACGGGAGACGTTCTCGACACAATACGGGGATCTGTTACGCAACACAGCCAGATCCGTTTCCACTATCAATTCTGCAAAATCAACACGTGTATAGTTTTTAGCAATTCATAGGCTTTCAACATTGTTCCTTCAGCAATCGAGTTAGGCAGACTTGTGACAATTCCAAAGAGTGTAGTTATCTTCTAAGAATATTGCAAACAACAAGCTTTATACTGCTTCACAAGTTGTACAGCACAAGGAGAGTTGTAGTTGACAATAATAATACGTTCTTTGAACAAGATACAAAGCTTACAACAGTGAGAGGTGTTTCGAAGTGCTTCAATAATCCTGGCACATTTGAAAAAACGACTTAACTTCCAGCGATGATTACGAGAAGTCACAATGTTACCCTACCCTTACAGTGATTCAACTCTTACACAACTACTCCAAGAACTCTGGAGGCTTGGGCGGTTTGCCCTGCTACTTATAAAATATAATATGCAAATGTGCAGTTGAAATTCACAACATACAATTGGCTAAAGTAATTTAACATGATCGGATAATAAAATTAGGACACTGCATTCAAATAATACAACGCCATACACATTTACATTTACTCAAACAGGTGCATTAGAAACTACGCACAAACAACTATAATAATATTTAAATAACAAGGTCAAGATGGCCGCCGGAACGATTCCAAGTACGAGGTTCCTCACTGGTACTTGGCCAAGACGTCTCCAAAACCCGTTAGTACGCAGGCTCTCCAGGTTGCTAGGCATCCAACTAAACATCTTCTGTAGTTAAGGTGAGGCAACTCCTGGCGCATCTGGCTGCACACAATCTCTCAACGAAATCCATCACAATACTATACCGGCCCTGCAGCTTTACCTACCGACCCTGCAGTTACCTCTACCGACCCGTGGGGAACTCTACTGGCCCTGCAGAGACATACCGGCCGGCAACAAGATGGCCGCTGTAGCCAGAGATCCAAAAGTAGCCTGAATCTATACACATATCCAAGACCTATCCATCTCTATATCCTATTTATCTGTAACCTAAGGCTAATAAATATAGAGGACTTGAACTTGTAGTGTGATTCATTGCCACTAGGCACCTTATACCTTCTCTTATTGTGCGCCATTGTGTGCATTATTCTCTTGATTGGTTATATTACTTCTTGCTATATTTTTTTATTATACATAGTTATGCAATGGGTTTATGCGAGAGACAGTGAGCAGCAAGATGAGCCAGAGTTATCTTACCTCACTAGATGCAGATGTTATCTCGGGAGCCTAGCAACTGAGGAGCCTTCGTTCCTAAATGGATTCATTGCTACTAGGCACCTTATACCTTTTCTTATTGCGCGACATTGTGTGCATTATTCTATGGATTGGTTATATCACTTCCTGCTATACTTTATACAGTTTTCCCCCACCCTCCCCTTATGTCATGGCTCCTCACATCCAAACATTTTCTCCCCCTCAACATTATTTTTTACGTACCAAGTGCGAGCAACTCCATTCTATGAAGGCTTCATCTTGAAAGACGGATTGTAGCAAGGAAAATCTCTGATTTTCACTGTACACTCATGTATCCAGCGCTAGCTTTCCACGCTTTCCATTCTCTTGATCATTCCGCGAATAATTCCCGTTGCTTCCAGTCACGCTCAAAGTCTTTTTAAAACATCTAGGCATTCTTTATTGAAAGTACTAAGGAAACCCTTTCTGATTTAAACTTCTAGTTTTTTATTTTGAACCGCCATGTAAACTTTTGCTCATCACGCTAAAGTTTCATAACTATTGGAAGGGACACTAAAGGCAAGTAACTGCTCAGCCAGTTTGTCCCGGGGTAGCAGTCTGTTATTTTTGGCTTTCTCAGAAAACTGCTAAGTATAGAAAACTGAAAACAAATTAGCAAGTTCTGGGAGTTTTGTAATTTCTTTGCTGTGCATATTAGGTTTTATGTATCCGAGTTAACTTGAAATTGGTTTTGCTCTGGGAATACTCTTTATACATGACTTGCTATACTGTTTGATTTTTCAGATTAAACAGGTGAACTCATTGAAAAAATACTCTATTGTTTAGGTTATAAAGGAGCTTGTCGCATCGGCTTTTCCCTAGATGTATTTTTGCTTGCAGCATTTGAGAACAAAATGTGTGGTTCTTTTCAAACGCTCTATTCCTTAATGCCTCTTGTTTTCCTCACTATTATTGGAACAACATCAGGACTTGAGTGTAGGTGAGTAACCACTTCATCTCAAACTTTACTGGAGATTTTGTGAAAAAGAAATCTATATTTCCGAAGTATTACTCACGTGTGTAAAGTAATGTATAAGTGCTAAATTACAAGTTACAAACTTGCGAGTTCAGTTATAAACATTGAAGTTCCTAGAACATTTTGGTTCGCTGAATTAAAAATCATAACTAATGCTGTAGAATTTATTGACAACCAATAGTACCCAAGTTTTACGCATTACACTGCACTGATTAGTAAAATAAAAGCATACTGTCAAGCAGTTATTGACTTGTATTATAATCGTTGTGACAGCTAGCTTGTATTTTGTATGCCAACAACCACAACACTTACCCCCATTATCAGACAAAACAAGAACTTGTGAAACAGTTGCACTATTTACCAACTAAACCTAATGTTATGGACTTATAGAACTTACACTCCATCAAGTTGGCTATTGAAAATTATAAATCTAAGCTGGTATTAAAATCCTTTGCTACTGTAGCCCATGCACAGCTATTAGCAACTATAGAGCCAAGCTTGTGCATGGATTTTTGACATATTTTATATATTTATAAAGAAGCACATTTGCAAGTAACGGATGTAAGAGTAACATGAGTGATTATGAGCAGATATAGGGTGAATCTCCATTACTTTTGCATTTTAACCAACTCTCAATACAGTAATAAAATAGTATGGAATCTACAAACATATATTACTCTGCGCAAACACAACACCTAAGCTGCTTTTCTACTGAAAGTTAACAAATTACAAGATTTTTGATTTCATTTTTCACCATACTATGTGCATCACATTTGTAAATGCTAAGTTTAATTACTTCTCGTAGTTTTACTGATTGTCATAAAATCAGCTGAAACAACCCTTCCTCACCTTTGTTATGGGTGAAAGGAAATGGTTTTGTGAAACAGAAAAGAAGTATTGTATTGCTTCCAACCGCAATACTAAAAATATTCAATTTTTTATGAGTTATAACTCAACAGACCCTACTTACATTGTCAGACTGGAATTGAGCAAAAACCCTTTGATTAATTGAAATCTGTTTTAGATCATCAGTTACTTCTGGAGAATTGGAATTTCACTACAACGCTACTGATAACTGTGAGAGATTATGTAAGGGCTTTTACTATGATAGAAGTGCTTCAAGAGTTTCTGGAGAACAATGTTCTATTGTTCGACCTAGCACACAAGGAAACAGTACCAAAGTGAGGTTGACTTTGCTACAGCCTTGTCATACTTAGCATTAACTAAGCGGCTTTTTAGTACCTAGTTTAAGCTTTTAGTTGTCGGCAGCTCACATATTCCAATACCTTTCATTGCTCTTAAACGAAAGGTTTTATATGAAAAATGTATTTAGTTTTTCGCAAAATGCTTTGGCGTGGAACTACCGCTATTTATTGTTGTTTTCTAGTTAGTCTATATCAAGTGATACTTTAACGAGTGTAAACTTTACCACAAACTTATGTTTCAATGCTCCCTATACATGTTAAGCAGGTATTTGTTGCTAAAGATACCTGCCAAAAACATAACTTTGATGATTAGATGGACCATTCATTAATTTAGGTATGCAGTAGTGAGTATAGAATTCCATCAAATCCTTTACGGCACAAAACAAATCCCGTGTTTTAGCTCCAGTTACTTTTACTACTTCTACCAATGGCTGACTGGGTGAAACCGTGCAAACTCTAAATGACTCAAGCAATACATTTCTGTCAAAAGTGATAAGATAAAAGAATGTAACCGCAAATATAAAATACAGGATTATAATACACAAATTGGCTAAAATTAATAAAGGTATCAGTAGTAATATATGAGCAGATCTCCCTACCAAGTGTTTTTTTGTGGTTTTGATCTTGGAGTTTAGGCAATGGGTTACGACATTGGATGAATTCGCCGAGTTTATATTGTATTTTACTTGAGGGGTATTTGAGTGGCATTTGAATGGCATTTAAGTGGCATTTGAGTTTTGATTATTTTTTTACTTAATTTGAACTTATAAATTTTGAATGTATGGCATTCAAGTTTTGATAATCTTGTACATAATTATATACATAACTTTAACTCATAGAGCATCTAGATTTTGAATGTATGGCATTTAAGTTTTGATATTTTTTTGTAATTCGACTCATTATATCTACATTGAATAAATACAGTAATTAAAAATGAAACAATATGTGAACATATACATTTATTGTGCAATAAGTAGGGAAAATTTCATATAATATAGCTAGAGTCAGTAAATATTAAATAATACCAAACACTACAACTTGTAATGACAATCAATGCATAAGCTTTTACTAAAAACTATCTTGAAAACCTTCAAAACATGATCCCAAATGGAAAAAAAATGGATAAAGTTAGATATTCATCTATTTGTTTACATCTACAAAAAAGAGGTATTTGGTGAAATATTTTTTCGATTTATTCAATTTTCATTAATTTTTTACAAAAACAAATCATCCTCTAAATGGTTAAATTTCATCTAATTGTACAAATTTACAAAAAAACAGGGTATTTGGTAAAATATTCTTTCATTTCATTAAATGTTCATTATTTTTTTGCAAAAAAGAAATCACCCTTTAAATGGTTAAATTTTATCTGTTTGTATATCTTTACAAAAAAACAGGGTATTTGGTAAAATATTTCCTTTATTCTATTCAATTTTCATTAATTTTTTCAATAATTGCTTAAATATACATTATTCACTATTTTCTTATTCTAATTGAACAAATTTACAAAAAAACAAGGTATTTGGTAAAATATTCTTTCATTTCATTTCATTAAATCTTCATTATTTTTTTTGCAAAAAAGAAATCATCCTTTAAATGGTTAAATTTTACCTGTTTGTATATCTTTACAAAAAAACAGACTATTTGGTAAAATATTTCCTTTATTCTATTCAATTTTCATTAATTCTTTCAATAATTGTTTAAATATAAATTATTCATTATTTTCTTATTATTAGGTGAGCAACCTATCATACAAAATTAGTTTCTTGAGTGAGGGTTTTATCCTGCATTTTCCTTTTGAATTTTTTTCAAAAATTTACCATTTTTTTCAAAAACGATCATTTATATATACAATTTCCATTATTTTTTAAACAGAACAATTCCTATCTCTGAGAGGTTGGAGATATTGGGGTAGAAAACTTAGACATGATGATGAGAAGGCTATGGATTTTCCCGTTTAAGAACAAACCATTTTCGATGGCAATTTCAATTCGGAAAACTAAAACAATGTAATTTGTTTTTCAAAATGCAATCATCAGAAAGCTTTTGTCATGATGAGGAGGAGGCTATGGATTTACCCATTCAAGAACAAACCATTTTCGATGGCGACTTCAATTCTAAAAACGAATTAGAACTGAAGTATGTGGTATTACGTAATCATTTTTTTAAACAAGAACAATCCATTTTTGATAGCAACTTTAATTCTAAAAACTAAATCAATGTAACTTTTTTTATTCTTTGTCTCCCATGAAATTGTTCAAAACAAATTAGAACTGAAGTATGTGGTATTACATGATAATTTTTTTAAAAAAACACATCAAAATCGACAAATTACTCCTCTAGATAGTTCAAGTTTACAATATTTGAGAATTAATCACAATAGAAACATTAAGCCTACTTGATAAAAAAGAATTTGACTGTTAAATTTAACTAATTGATTCAATGTTATTATTTGGATCTTTTGAAAATAAACATTTCAATGAAAACATCATATTTAGTCTTTGACACACTTGAAACCATTTTCCAGTAAATTTTACCAACAATATTTCAGAAATTTTTACTAGATATTTACAAAAAAAAATGAGGTATTTTGGTAAAATATTCTTTTATTACATTCCTTTTTAATTTTTTATGTTTTAAAACAGGGTTTTATTACAAAGTTTTTTTGTTTTTTCAACTTTTTAAAAAAATAATCATTATAATATATAGTTTTCGATATTTTTTTAAAAAAAATAAATATATATAGAGATTTTCACTTTATATTCTTTTATTCCATTCAATTTTCAATAATTTTTTGAGTGAGGATTTTATCCTACACCTTCCTTTTAAATTTTTTTATTTTTTTAAAAAATAATCATTGAAGTATATAGTTTTCGATATTATTTTAAAAACAATGTATATATATATAGAGTTTTTCACTTTATATTTACAAAACTTTGGTATTTGGGAAAATATTTTTTTATTTCATTCAATTTTCAATAATTTTTTGAGTGAGAATTTTATCCTACACAATCCTTTTAAATTTTTTATGTTTCAAAACAGAGCTTTATTACATTTTTTTGAACTTTTTAAAAAATAATCATTGAAATATATAGTTTTCGATATTTTTTGATTTTTTTGTACTTTTTAACTTTTTTAAAAACTGTCAAAAAATCACCAAATTACCTCTCTAGATGAATAAAATTTACAAGTAAATAATTGTAATAGAAAATACCATATCTAGTTTTTACATTCATAAAACTGTTTTATAGTAAATTTTCTGTAATACAAACTACTATAGCTTACGATATCAATGGTTACAAAGCGCTTTTCTTGAACAATATCTTCCTCGATATTCTTCTGGTATATTATTAGACCCAGGGAGGAACTCTTGTATTCCGTATTCTCTGTGATCCAATAATTGACTAAAATACAAAAGTTATTCATTATATAAATAAATTTTACCGAATTTAAATTTTACTCTTAGCTACATTAGATAGTTTACATTATATATAACAGGAAAATAACTCACTGAGTTACATCATTCAGCTCAATATTTCTTAGGGAAAGTTCTTTACTCTGTTTTCTTTTTACGATATAATGGACTAAAATAAAAAATGATGTATTAGTATAGTATGATTAAAATTAATGTAAAATAAATATAAACTTTTGTTATTTTTTCAACTTCTATGTAAAAGAAATACACTGATTACACACGAAAAAGTCCTTTTTTTCATTTGGATTCGGAATGTATAAATATAAATATATATATATATATAATTTTAAAAATGTTTTACAACAAACACTCATGAATAAGCCATTTATGTGATAAAACGTGTTATTTACGTGAAAAATTAGGCATTTTTGTAAAATAATTATAACCTTTTGTGATTTTTTTTTAAACTTTTATGTGAAAAAATACACTGATTGCACAAAAAAGTCCTTTTTTAATCCGAAATAGATATAATTTAAAAATGTTTTACAAAAAATGTTTATGAATTGATCCTTTATGTGAAAAACTAAACATTTTTGTAAAATAATTATAACCTTTTGTTATTTTTTAAACTTTTATGTAAAAAAAAATACACTGATTGCACAAAAAAGTCCTTTTTTTAATCCGAAATAGATATAATTTAAACATGTTTTACAAAAAATGTTTATGAATTGATCATTTATGTGAAAAACTAAACATTTTTGTAAAATAATTATAACCTTTTGTTATTTTTTAAACTTTTATGTAAAAAAAATACACTGATTGCACAAAAAAGTCCTTTTTTTAATCCGAAATAGATATAATTTAAACATGTTTTACAAAAAATGTTTATGAATTGATCATTTATGTGAAAAACTAAACATTTTTGTAAAATAATTATAACCTTTTGTTATTTTTTAAACTTTTATGTAAAAAAAATACACTGATTGCACAAAAAAATCCTTTTTTTAATCCGAAATAGATATAATTTAAAAATGTTTTACAAAAAATGTTTATGAATTGATCATTTATGTGAAAAACTAAACATTTTTGCAAAATAATTATAACCTTTTGTTATTTTTTAAACTTTTATGTAAAAAAATACACTGATTACACAAAAAAGTCCTTTTTTTAATCTGAAATATATATAATTTAAAAATGTTTTACAAAAAAAGGTTATGAGTTGATCATTTATGTGAAAAATTGAACATTTTTGTAAAATAATTATCACCTTTTGTTATTTTTCCAACTTTTATGTAAAAAAATACACTGATGACACAACAAAATCCTTTTTTAATTCGAAATATATATATATAACTTAAAAATGTTTTACAAAAATGTTCACAAATTTATCATTTTAAGGGGTTTTTCATTGTAAGAATCCACAAAATTTTCACAAATCAACTTTTTAAAATTATGGTAAAAATTAATAAAACTTACCTATAGTGATATGAATCCCTTGAGTTATAGATTAGCTTCTCGAGAGTTTGTTCTCCACAGTCTTCTTTTTCAGCATCATCGAAGTGGTTGAGAAAATCCTCAGATTTTGGATTATCAGCCAGTTCCGAGGCTTGGATGAAGGCTTGATGAGCTGCGAGTACACTGATGTTGTAGAAAATTGAATTGTCTGCGTTTCGACTCAGACCCTTGAACAAAATCACTCCAAATCTCTCCGATGTCACAGCAGAAGCTATTTGATGAGGAATGCGCATATCTCCGATCAGTAATTCTTCATCTACAACACTTCTGTATTGAACTAGAAGAGTCTCTTCATTTCCATTCCATCGCCTGTCAGATTTTGCTATAACTTCAGGGTTTTGGAAACATATGACACTATCTGTTGGGAAATCCTGAAGATTAGCTACCTCGAAATAAGCATTGATTTGTCGCATACTTTTTTCTGGTAATACATCAAACGCATTCTTACACCTCAAAGTAGTTCCTGTTTCTGTAGCAGCACGAAAAATTGCTTTTCCAGTCTTTTCAACACCCATGTAGATCAAAACCAATGGTCTTATTTGCGAAGCTTCATTGACAAGTAATCCTGCTGCTAATGGAATAGTGCTCTTCACTCTAACTACCTTTCCATCCTTTTTATAGTTGTAGATGATGGTACAGTTCGTTTCATCATGGAGCTCAACGGTTAACACCTGCATAACTGTAGGTATTGGTAAATCTTCAACTTTGACTATGTTTTCAATGTTTCTTCTGGAAGCTGGAGATAGAGTACTTAACAGAGAGGCGCTTTTGATGATGAGAGTTGCCAGAGTATTCAGACTGGCGCTTTGAAAGGGAATCATAGTGCGTTGAAGAAGTACATTGTCATCAATCACCTTATCTTGTGAAGGTTTTGGTTCTTTATTCTTCAGTTGTTTTGTATTGACTTGTGTCGACATTCTAAAAGATAAAGTAAAAATCCATGTTATGATTTCTTTTTCAAACCAATTTGAAGATATATATACATATATATATATATTTACTCAATATCATACCGCTGTTAGTATCTAAATCGATAAAAATTAAATTTATACTCAATCAAGTTGACTTACCTCCAAACAGAAAAGTCCTTCTAGCAGTTGTAGTAGATGATGTTGTAGTAGATCTTGCTCCTTCAGTTGCTAATGTCGAAGTGACTGCTTTCTGTGTAAAAACAGTGCTTCTTATATAGCTGAAATCATGCCATTTATCATAAGGTTAAATTAATGAAACATTGTTTTTACGGAAGAACACCAATGCTTTCGCGGGAATAAATAATTTATTTTCACGCGAATACAAACCAATGCTTTCGCGGGAATAAACATTTTATTTTCACGCGAATGGAAACTGTTGCTTTCGCGGGAATGAATACTTTATTTTCACGCGAATACAAACCAATGCTTTCGCGGGAATAAACATTTAATTTTCACGCGAATGGAAACTGTTGCTTTCGCGGGAATGAATACTTTATTTTCACGCGAATACAAACCAATGCTTTCGCGGGAATAAACATTTAATTTTCACGCGAATGGAAACTGTTGCTTTTGCGGGAATGAATACTTTATTTTCACGCGAATACAAACCAATGCTTTCGCGGGAATAAACATTTTATTTTCACGCGAATGGAAACTGTTGCTTTCGCGGGAATGAATACTTTATTTTCACGCGAATACAAACCAATGCTTTCGCGGGAATAAACATTTAATTTTCATGCGAATGGAAACTGTTGCTTTCGCGGGAATGACTACTTTATTTTCACGCGAATACAAATCAATGCTTTCGCGGGAATAAACATTTAATTTTCACGCGAATGGAAACTGTTGCTTTCGCGGGAATGAATACTTTATTTTCACGCGAATATAAACCAATGCTTTCGCGGGAATAAACATTTAATTTTCACGCGAATGGAAACTGTTGCTTTCGCGGGAATGAATACTTTATTCTCACGCGAATACAAACCAATGCTTTCGCGGGAATAAACATTTAATTTTCACGCGAATGGAAACTGTTGCTTTCGCGGGAATGAATACTTTATTTTCACGCGAATACAAACCAATGCTTTCGCGGGAATAAACATTTTATTTTCACGCGAATGGAAACTGTTGCTTTCGCGGGAATGAACACTTTATTTTCACACGAATACAAACCAATGCTTTCGCGGGAATAAACATTTAATTTTCACGCGAATGGAAACTGTTGCTTTCGCGGGAATGAATAATTTATTTTCACGCGAATACAAACCAATGCTTTCGCGGGAATAAACATTTTATTTTCACGCGAATGGAAACTGTTGCTTTCGCGGGAATGAATCCTTTATTTTCACGCGAATACAAACCAATGCTTTCGCGGGAATAAACATTTAATTTTCACGCGAATGGAAACTGTTGCTTTCGCGGGAATAAACATTTTTTTTTCAGGCGAATAAAAACCAATGCTTTCGCGGGAATAAATAATTTATTTTCACGCGAATGGAACCCGTTGCTTTCGCGGGAATAAACAATTTATTTTCACGCGAATACAAACCAATGCTTTCGCGGGAATAAAAGATTTATTTTCACACATTCACCTATATAAGAGACAACGGTTTCAGACAGAAAGCATCCAGTTCAACAACAGTGAGCAAAGGAGCAACATCTATCTACTACATCTTCCATTGCAACTACTAAGAGTTCTCTCTTCATAAAGGTAAAACTTAAATTCAAATATTTCCGCTAGCTAACACAACTATCTGAAGGCTTTATGACATATCTATCTTTAAATTGGTTATAAAGAATTGAACCAATTTTTTCTGTTTTTTCAGAATGAATACTCAAGTCGTAGAAAGTCAACCATTGTATCTAAAGTCGGAATCTCAGCCTGATGAAAAGGTAAGAATTAATAAAAAATACTATTTAACACCTGTTGAACACCTTTAATTATTTTATTTATCTAATTATCGCTTGTATTTTAGAACAATGCAACAACAAATCCAATCTACTTAAAGGACTTCCTTCCAGAAATGTATCATAACTATGTGATAAATAATGATGTTGTTGAAGAAAAAGCTGTAGAACGTTTGACATTTCAAGTTATAATATTCTGTATAACTCAACACATGATGAGTATGGGGATGTGTTGTAAGAAACATGATATATCTACAGAACGTTTTGATGACATTATAAAAAACGGTTTCGAAATCGTTTTGTCAATGGTGGAAGTCGTTAATATTAATAATTTTTTAAAAGAAATTGAAAGAAGTGCTTGGAATCAAATAGTTTTCAAAAAACTATACAACATGACGTGGAACAAAAAAACTTTTTATAAATTCAGAAAGCATATTTATAATTATGTCCAAATAGATAAAGCTCTATCCTCTTCTGTAGGTATTTTAGAACTAATGTTAGAAGCGTTTCATACATATTTATGAAAAATTTTTAGTTGTTTTTTATTATTTTACAATATTTTGTTCAAACTATTATATTTTATTTCTTACCAATTGAGATGTTAAAAGCAGTATGATATTAAGTAAATACATATATATATATATATTTGAATACATCCTTTGTTGACTGTCTCCACATCCCAATAGTTTAATAAGCACATTCTCAATCTACCATAACTCTATGATCTTAACTGCTTTTGGCATAAATACATATATATATATATATATAAGACACTCTAAGTAATAAATACACTCTTAGCCACTCATGCAAATATTACCCTTTTATTTTTAGAATGTTATGGATGCTCTTTCTGAAGAGCTCCTTAGCACAGATCCATATCCAACAGAAAATAAAATGAAAAACGGCAAAACAACTCCTAAGAGAAGGAAAACTGCTCCAAAAAAGCGAATAGTAAGGAAACGAAAACAAATAGTGAGAAAACAAACTACTTCCGTTGATAAGCAAACAATGGAGAGTGCAGCTATAACTCATTTAACAGTTGAATGTCTCAACGAAAGGAGAGCTAGGGAATTAGAAAAGTCTAAAGGTTCTCAAGTGATTGACTCACCAAAAGTTCCGATTTGCAAAACATTTGAAGATCTTCCTATCCCAAGCATTATGCGAGTGACTGGTGTGATACATCCATCAAGTAAGGAGAAGTGTAGATAATCTCAAGTACACTACCATGATCCTTCAGATATAAATGAACTCGAACCCAAAATACTCCTCTGTCCAGTTGAAATAGCTAAAAACTTCAACTGTGATAATTACCCCCCTCCGTTTAACGTTGTATATTTGGGTAGAAAGGGAAAACCAAAAAATAAAAGCGTTCTTTGGTATGATGTCAGACGTGTTAGCAGACATCCTCTAAGCAAAAAGAAAGCTGAAGAGGAATCACTATATTTTAGTACATTGACTAAAAGTCAGCTCAAACGCTTCTTGAACATCAACACCCTCAATAGTTTTCAACCCGGCGCTATTTTTCCTTACCAAGATGTTGTTGATAGATTCGTTCCTCATCGATTTAAAGGAGGGCAGTCGAATGTAATTTGTATTCGTTATAGCATTGAACAATGTGGAGAAACGCTGTTGAAGACACTTGCCATACCAGACAAATATGCTTCAGAAGCTAACAAATATACTCCAGGTGTGATGATCTACAGAGGAAAAACAACCCACGGAAAATTTAAGACAGAATACGATCTTTCATTTTGCTCTCCATACTGTCTCGGTCGAATGTATTGGAAACAATATTGTGATCAAGCAAAGCACAACAAAACAATATTAGAAATTGATGATGATGATGAACTTGAAGATTTTCTACGTGGAGACTTTGATGATTTTGAGACAGGATATGTTGCTGAAAAAAAATGATGAGTGTTTTAGCAATGGATAGTCTCTAATTCAAAAAACAAGTTGGACAATGTGACTTGGTGAGCTATTTCCCTTTTCTATATAATGTAAACTATCCAATGTAACTAAAGCTATAACTCAATTTCATGTAATTATTTTAAATTTTTGTTTAATCATTCTATACTAATACATAACTTTTTATTTTAGTTCATTACGAATTCAAAAGCACATAAAACAGAAGTCTCCCTTCTTAAGATATAACATCACTACATCAAAGATATCATTGTAAAAAAAGTCTATGTATTAATTGTTATTACTTAGTATTTACTGACTCTAGCTATATTATATGGAGAGATTTTCCCTACTTATTACACAATAAATGTATATATTCACATATTGTTTCATTTTTAATCACTGTATTTATTCAATGTAGATATATCTCCTCTCTCTCAAGATATCATATGAGTCGGAATTACAGAAAATTATCAAACCTTAAATGCCTTACATTCAAAATCTAGATACCCTATGAGTTATAATTATGTATACAGTTATGTAATAATTATCATAACCTAAATGCCATACATTCAAAATTTAGATACCATATAAGTTCAAATTAAGTAAAAAAATAATCAAAAACTCAAATGCCACTTAAATGCCACTCAAATGCCACTCAAGTACCCCTCAAATGAAATACAATATAAACTCGGCGAATTCATCCAACGTCGTAACCCATTGCATAACCTCCAAGGTCTAATCCACAAAAAAACACTTGGTAGGGAGATCTGCTCATTTATTACTACTGGTATCTCCTTTGCTTTATACGCGACTAATTTGAACATCTTCAAAACAAATGTCACCGCATAAGGCATAGCGATGCCTAGCAAATAAGTGTATGCTATTGTAATGGAATTGCACAGCGTTGTCATTATCTACAGCCGGCACTATACCTATATTAATCAACTTATGCTACTCAAGACTACTACATATGCTTGAACGCCTTCAGCAGTGCAGCTGCACTACAGCTGAGCTTCGGCCAGAAGGGAGGACATTTCCCACCTTTAAGCCCTGGTCACACGAGACTGATAAACGAAACTATAACGAAACTATTTTAGAAAATCGCCGAGGTGCGACGATATTAGTTTCGTTGTACTGGTCACACGAGAACTATAATTAGTTCGTTACGCCTAGCGATCACTAGTTTCATCCAATGACAGAGGATTGTGTTTTGTGCGCGGACCTGCTCATACTTTACTGCGTGATGTAAAAGCATGGAAGAATTATTATTATTTTTGATGTTTGTAGTAGATTATTTTAATAAATAGCTAAGTTTGACCAGCCAGTACTATTCCAATTGTTTGATTATATTTTATTATTATTATTATCTTTCATTTATTTAAAACTCATTATGAATATAATATAATAAATAATTATTTATTCAAAAAACAAATGTGCTACTACTATGGAAACCATGCGTTCGTTGTGAATGACCCTGACATTGGAGACCAGCCAATAACAGAACATAGAAAATAAACCTATTAATGAGCTTATCTGGTCGAATGGTCCAATCACATGCAAGCATCGCAACCGAAGATTTTCCCAAACCTAGCATTGCTTGATCACGACGAAACTGAATTATTCGCTCGGTTTGCTGAGCAACGAATTCGCTGGGCCTGAAAAAAATAGTTTCGTTATAGTTTCGTCAGAAATTCGGTCTCGTGTGACCAGGGCATTATAGTTATTTTTATTCCAGCTGTTTTGTTTACGCTATGCTTGACCAATCATATATTTATAGGCATAGTTGATTTTGTGCCTTATTTATATAGACTTGCTTTAGCCCCGCAGGCCAGTTAGAATTAGTGTTCAGTAGTGCTCAGACATTGTTTGTGAGGTACTGTCTAGGAGTAGTGCGTGCTTAGCTATAGCCAAGACAGCTGAGGAGACGTTCAAGACTATCAGAGAAGAGGTTCCCAGAAGTGTATCAGAAGAAGACGCTTTGAACTCTCGTAGGAACGCCCAACTAAGAGACTATACCGCCAAACGCCTACCTTCAGTATTCGGACACCAGTATTAGAGACATTACAATCACTTCTTATATTTATACCTAGTAGCAATTTTGTGCGTGTTGAGTAAAGTGAAGTAATAAAGTAGTAGCTAGCACTTTCAATCTACTAGAATCTGTTTTGCCGGTTGCCAAATATCGTTGTGTCTGCTAACAAGCAGCATCCTGTCCTCTCTAGCTCAGAGAGACATTCAAGCCTTGCACTCTGTAGCCACAGCTACCACTCAGATACAGAGTCAGCCATTGTAATCTAGCATCTTGCAGTACCTGTGACAGTATTCCTCTCTTAACACCGGGAAAATCGTTACAATATTTCATGATTGACAAATTCGGAAATATCACCGGCTTTAACAGTCTAACGCTCGAAAAAAATAGTGACGGAGAACAAAAGTGAGAGCAAATGTTTTACCACTGGGCTTAATAATCGATTATGCTGGTGCACTCAAATTTGCTCCAAAATCAACAAGAGAGTAAATCGTTTAGCAGGTGAAGGGAAATCTCCTTTTCTTTGAAACTTATTTCTGATGCGAGTTTTTTTCTACACGGGTTTCAGGGATAATGTAATGTGTTTCTGTTGCTGCAGAGGTCAAAGATTAAAAAAAGTGTTATACCATGAGTAGTAATATAGGAGCAGATCTCCCTAATGGAGATAGGGCTTTCCTGGTCCCAATTGCCTTTTTGTTAGCACCACTTGCCATGAGAACCTGTGTATTTGCTTTTATGCACCATTTTAGATTGTTTGAAGATATAGTTTGTTAGTGTATGATTAACTAAGTATTTATTGAGTAGAGATTGTATTTATTATGGTTTGTATGATTATTTAGATTAGGGTGATCGAGTATTGTATAAAAATGAAGTGTTGTGCTACTGTAGTAGGTGCGATGAGAGCCTGAAAGGTACCTTTTTGTTGCACCAAGTGTAATTGGTGTTTTAATTTGTTTGTGTAATTGCTTGAAGTATTTATTGTGCAGGGGGTTCATATTGGAATTTTTATGTCGATTTAGAGCATGAGGCTGACTAGTTTATAATTGTATGAATTATAAGGTGCTCTTGGTTCTCTATATGTAAATGATGCCCCTGTTCTCGTGAACCCGATGAGGTGCCTTTTTGTGTGCACCAGCTGTTTGAATGGGTGTAATCACTATGGTGTTGAATGTTGATTAATACATTGTATGGTGTGGGTACGTGCTGGAGGTTATCCCGGAGGTTATTGATGTGATGTTAGATTGTGAGGTTTGATCATTTTTTGAGTATTGTGTAGAAATGAAACGTTGAATTATTGTATAACTTTATTATATAAGCATGAAATTTTTAACATAAGCTCTATCAGTAAAAAAAGACCTAGTGTATACCCCTACCATGCTTTTGATATTTTTACAATTCTGACAAAAGTGTGAATGTTAGTTTTTTTAATTTTTGTTAGTATAATGTGTATATAACAACATTGTATAGAAGAAATTATAGTTAGTTATGAAGTGTTTCTATAAGCGAGAAAGTATGTACAGAAGATAGCTTTTTATCTATTTATGTGTATTTATAAACATGAAGTTTGATTTTATACCAGGATTATTTTACTTCAATTGTATATAGACTATATGTAAAATCAATATTAAGTACATTTATAAGCATGATAAACTATTTTGTAGCAAGATTATTGTACTGTACATGGAGTATATAAGAGTTTAATTTAGTATTTGTAATAGTTGAGATAATTTTACAATAAAAAATACATATAGTCTACTCATCGTCATCATTATTATGTATTTACATAATAAAACAAGTATATAGTCGTTAAAATTTACAGTATTTGATATTTGGGAAGTATTTGTAATATAAAGTCATATATTTGCTTGTTAGTAAGGAATTTGAGTAACACCTTTTACTAATTGATTCAATGTTATTATAGTAGGATTTTTTACTGAATCTTCGATGAAACTAGAATACTTTAATTAGTTCCTCTGTTCAGTTCTATCTTTGCATATCTTAAACGAAAAATTACTTGGTGTATAAATAATTTCATCTAATTTGAGTTGAAGTATATTTACAATGGTTAGATTGTATTAAATAAAAAAGAGAAAACACTCACCAAGTTGTATTGTACGTCTTGTATTTGTTGAACATAATTTCTAGTCTACTCATCTTCATTAGCGCTGACTCCTTCTTCCAAATCATCAAAATCCTCAGGTAGGAAATCTTTAAGATCAGCTTCAAAATTCGATTTCAATATCTCCCCATTGTATTTTGCTTGTTCACGATTTGTTTTCCCATCAACGAAACTGAATGATGAGAGAAATATGATATCATGATATGCATTAGAATTTTCACTATTTTTTTTCCCTTTGTAGATCATCACACCGGGAGCATGTTTTTTAGCTTCTTCAACGTATCTGTTTGGTAAGACAAGTGTACTCACCTCTCTCTCCATCTTTGTGCAAGGCATATTGGATACAATTTACGACAGATTCTGTTCCATTGAATTGATGAGGAATGAATCTCCCAACAACATCTTGGTGAGGGAAAATTGCGCAGTGTTTGAAATTACTGAGGGTCTTGATGTTCAAGCTGCGTTTGAGCTCAACCTTTGTCATCATACTCAATTGTCGTGCTTCCTCATAAACTTCCCTTTTTGTTAGGAATTTTGTGGTGACACGTTTGACATCATAGCAAATACAATTTTTATATATCTTTTTGCTCAAATACACAGTGTTAAAATGTACTGGGTAATTATCACAGTTAAAGTTTTCAGCTATTCCAACTGGACAAAGAATTTTTTTGTCCTGAAACTTATCTAAATCCGGAGGGCCATAGTAGTGGACTTCACAATATTTAGAATCCATACTTTTATGACTCACAGAAAACACTCGCATAACTCTTGGGACAGGAAGATCTGCAAACTTTTGGTAAGCCTCAGGTTTTGGCGTGTTACTCGTTTGAGAAGCTTCAGACTTTTCTGATTTCTTCGCTTTCCATTTTGTGAGAGATTCAATCATTAAACGGGCTTTTTCCTCAAACTCCATTGTTTTCTCATCAGTGAGAGCTCGTTTTCTTATTACTCGTTTTCTTACTACTCGCTTTTTTGGAACAGATTTTTTTCTCTTAGAAGTTGATTTGGTTGTTCTCTTTTTGCTTTCTGATGGATATGGGTCTGTTCAAAGGACCTCTTCAGAAAAACCATCCATAATAATCTAAAAACATAAAAGTATAATGTTTGCTATAATATAAGCAAATGAAGCATTCTGAAGTCATACTGAGTACTGCAGGGTTTTCGCATGAATGTTGTTTTTTTGTTGTTTTTTTCGTATAAAAAATTTTCTCATGTAAAAAATAATGTTTCATTTGTGTAAAAAACTTATTCATCCAACTAAAACACATTTTTCCAGCTGAAAAAAGACCACGTGGAAAAAAACTCTGTAATCACGCGAATAAAGCAATTGTTTCATACAGAAAAATAATGTTTTTTTGTTTTTTCCCCGCGAAAGCTCATCTACAATAAACTAAAAACAGAAAAAACAATGTTTATGATAATACAATCAGAATAAAACATTCCGTTTAATTTTTACCTACAACTAAAAACAAATAATTAAAACTTAGTTGTTGAGTATCTGACGCTTTACCGCGTTTCCACTTGAGTATTACCAAATCCTGATAAATAATAATATCTTATTAAATTTTACCTTAGTATTATGAGTCTTTTTATTCATTACTGAGAATACTTTTAGTAACGCTAGTAGATCATCTAGTAGATGTTGCTTTTTCGAATGCCATTGCTGAAGTGGATGATTTCTGTGTAGAAGCACTGGCTCTTATATAGCAAAAGTTGTACTGCTGTTTTCGCGTGAATAAACCCAATTTTTCATCACAAAAATTTTTTTCCATTTGCGTGGGAAAACAGTACTTCTTCGCGGTAATGAATGAATATTTACAGTTGGAAAAAATAAATTCTTCACGCGTTGAGAAAAAATTTTGATTTCCGCGCGACAAAATTAATTTTTATTTGCGTAAGATTGTGTTGTTTTTTCAGAGCAAAATAAATTATTTTCAGCCAGAAAACTATGTTTAATTTGCGCGAAAACCAAAAATTTTTCCAGATTGAAAATGATTGTGTTCCGCGCGGCAAAATAAATTTTTATCCGCGTGAAATTGCGTTGTTATTCAAGCGGAAAATATTTAATTTTTCAGTCTGATAACTATGTTTCATTTGCGCGAAACGAAATATTTTTTCAGATTGGAAATGCTTACTTTTTGCGTGATAAAATAAATTTTTATTTGCGTGAAATTGTGTGGTTTTTCAAACCAAAAATAATTTACTTCAATCAGAAAACTATGTTTCATTCGCGCGAGAACGGAAATTATTTTCAGATTGAAAATAATTGTCTTCCGCACGATTATAATTGGAGAGATTGTGTAAGCAACTTATTTTTCGGCCTGAAAACTATGTTTCATTCGCGTGAAAACGCAAAGTTTTCCCAGATTGATATTCTTCACGCGAAAATCCCCATGACAATTGGTACGATTTCAGCTATATAAGAAGCACTTTTTTCTCACAGAAAGCATCCACTTTAACATCAGCAACTGAAGGAACAAAATCTACTGCACCATCTACTGCAACTACTAGAAGGACTTTCTGTATTAAGGTGAAAAAATTATAAATAACTATTTTTACTAGCTGAGATACTCAACTCGATATGCTATTGAGTATTTATCTAATTTTTTACTAGTTGAGACACTGAACTCACTACGTTATTGCGTATATATCTTCAAATTATTAAAAAATAAATCAAAATCATAACCCGGATTTTTATTTTATCTTTTTAGAATGTATAGACAAGACAATAAAAACGATTGAAGAATGAAGAGTCGAAAACCCAATAGGTTTTTTCTCAACCTTTTACTATTACCGATATGTCTTCAAACAGAATTCTACGTTCTCAAGCGATAAAAAAAAGATGATGGTGATGATGACGATGGCTCGAACTGCACAAAAAGAGACGGAATGGTTGTTGATGACAATGTACTTCTTCAACGTACTGAGATTCCCTTTCCAGATGCCACAGTCAACAACCTGTCACCTCTCATCATCAAGAGCGCCTTTCTGTTAAATACTCTGTCTCCAGCTTGCCGAAAAAACATTGAAAAAACAGTTGAGATTCAGGATCTACCAATACAGGTATTAACCATTGATTTTCATGATAAACGAACTGCACCGTCATCTACAACTTCAAAAAGGATAAAAAGATAGTTAGAGTGAAGAGTACTATTCCATCTGAGGTAGGATTACTTGTTAATAAAGCTACGCAAACAAAACCAACGATGTTGATCTACATGGGTGTTGAAAAGACTGGAAAAGCAATTTTTGTGCGTCTAAAGACAAAGGATGTTGTCGGAAGATGAAAAATGCATTAGATATATTACCGGGGAAGAGCATGAGGCAAATCAATGATTATTTTGACATGGCTCAGATAATGTCATATGTTTCCAAAAACTGGAAATGCTAAGAAAATGTGACATATGTTGGAGCGAGTCTAGTGAGTCTCTTGTAGCTCAATACAGATGTATTCTAGATGGAGAGCTACTGGTTGGAGATATGTACATCCCTCTTCAAATAGCTTCAGCTGTGTTATCGGAAAGATGTGGAGTTATTCTGTTCAAAGAACTAAAACAAGCTGCAAACAATTTAATTTCCTATGACGAAAGTCTACTCACAGTTCATCAGGCCTTCATCCAAGTCTCCGAACTGGCTGATAGTCTAAACTTTTTTTATTTTTTCAACTACTTTGATGATGCTGAAAAAAAGAATGTCCAAAACAAGACCTCCAGAAACTAATCTATAACTCAAGGGAATCATATCACGATGACGGGGTAAGCTTTATTTGTCCAACTATAGATTCAGAAATGATTTTTAAGCTAAATTATCCATCGTCGTACAACAAACTCATTAGTTAATATGACTTTTAGATGTAACTAAAGAATGTATGCTGAGAAAGAGAGATAATGAGACTGAATCATGGCTTGCAAGAGATGAGGTCAACATTAGCTTTGAACAACATTTTATTTAGCAATTCTCAAAAACTCACACTGATAGGTTCTATAATATATGCGATTTTCCATATGTAAAACATTTATTCTGTGAAAACTTTATTAAGTATAAAAAGTGTGAATGAAATAGCCTGACTGAAAAAAACATTCAAACCTGGCTAACTTTCATATCATATACAGTTTTCGCATTCGTGTGAAAAAAACACATTTTACACGGGTAAAAAATGAATTTTTATTTGTGAGGAAAATAAATTTTATTCACACGGCTAAAAAAGGTTTTCCTAGCTGAAAAAGGACACAACCTTCACATGGAAAACAACTTTTTTCGCAGGAATAACCAAAATTTTTCATACCAAAAAGAAATTTTTCCATTTGAGGGAGAAAACACTACTTCTTCGCACAAATGGTGACATTAAAACATAGTTTTCTGCCTGAAAACAACACATTATTTTGTGCGAAAATCATTTTAAAATATATGCATTTTTCGCACAAATTACAAGGATGAAAAATAGTTATTTTGTGTCATTAAAACATAATTTTCTGACTGAAACAATGAGTGTGAATCCTTTATAAGATACAAATTTTTTGCGCGAATTACGTGGATGAAACATAGCTATTTTGTGTCATTAAAACAGTTTCCCGACTGAAAACAACACACTATTTTGCGCGAAAATCCTTTATAATACACAAACTTTTTAGGACTGAAAAAAACAATACTTTTTGCATAAAAATTTTTTTTCTGACTACAAAAACAACATTTCTCCAACAAAATCATGAATTTTTGTTTTTACTATAAACACGGATTTTTTGAGCTAAAATCTTTTAGTATGAATTACGCGGATGAAAAATAAATATTTTGTGATATTAAAACATAGTTTTCTGACTGAAAAAACGCATTATTTTGCGCGAAAATCTTTTATAATTTATACATTTATCGCGCGAATTACGCGGATAAAACATAACTATTTTGTGTCATTAAAACATAGTTTTCTGACTGAAAACAACACATTATTTCGCTCGAAAATCCTATAATATATACATTTTTTAATGCATATAGTGTTTTTTTGGGGCTAAAAAAGCAACACTTTTCGAGTAAAGAAATGGCTTTTTCTGAGTACAAAAACAACATTCCTCCTGCAAACTAATAAAATTTTGTTGTAATAAAAAAACTTTTTTCGCACAAAAACACGGATTTTTTGAGTTCTTTTTCAACTGTAAAAAATACACATTCTTGCGCAAAAACCCTTTACAACATATATATTTTTTCGCGGGAATAAAATTTTTTTTATCATGTGAATAAGTCATTGTTTTTCGCGTGAAAACCAGATTTTTTCGAGTCAATAAAACAACATCATTTTCTGTCAGAAAAAACAAATTTTTAACATAAAATATTGACATTTTTAACTGTGAAAAATACACATTCTCGCGCAAAAATCCTCTGCAACATATATCTTTTTGCGGGGATTAATGTTTTATGTCATCAAAACATAGTTTTCTAGCTGAAAAAATGTATCATTTTGTGCAAAAATCCTTTATAATATAAAAGTTTCTCGCGCCAAATTACGCGCATAATACATAACTATTTTGTGTCATTAAAATATAGTTTTCTGACTGGAAACAACACATTATTTCGCTCGAAAGTCATTTATAATATATACATTCTTTTTGTGCGAAAAGTGTTTTTTAGGCCTGAACACTTCGCACAAAAACACAGATTTTTTTGAGTCTTTCTAACTGTTGAAATACACATTCTCGCACATGAACCCTTTACAACATATATATGTTTTCGCAAAATAAAAAATTTTATCATGCGTATAAGTCATTGTTTTTTGCACAAATACCAAGATTCTTCCGCGTAAATAAAACATATTTTTACGCGTGAATAAAACAACATCATTTTCTGTCTAAGAAAACAAATTTTTAACATCAAATATTGAGTTTTTTCAGCTTTCAAAATTGCGCATTCTAGGGCGAAAACCCTTTATAATATATATGTTTTTTTGCGGGAATACACTTTTTTTATCGCGCAATTAAGTCATTGTTTTTTTCGCGCAAATACCCAGATTTTTCCGCGTGAATAAAACAACGACATTTTTGTCTGAAAAAACAAATTTTTAACGTAAAACAATCCAATTCTTCCCATGAATAATCTATATGTATTATAGAGGGTTTTTGCGTGAATAACATCATTATAAAAGGGTTTTCGCGTGAGTATTCTCATTGGATGTAAGGTTAACAAGAGGGTGTAGCTTCCAGTATTTAAGAACTGCTTTCTCTACATAAAAATCATTCTCGTCAGCGATAACTTTTGAAGACCATCTACAGTATTCATTGTACGACTAACAGCAGACTTCTGACTAACAGCAGGCTTCACGGTGATAAGGTAAGAATGAATAAAACCTACTATTTAGTGGTAGTTAAAAAATAAAAGTTTATAATGATTTTACTTCACTGTTTATCATCCTATACTAATACATAATTTTTTATTTTAGTTCATTATGTCATCAAAAACAGTTCATGTAAAAGATTTCCTTCTAGAGAAAAATAAAAAACTCAATTATTTTACTTCTTTAATTATCACCTTTTTCTATTATATACATATATATTTATATTTTAGAGCAATATGGCAACAAAAACAATGTACTTAAGAGATTTCCTCCCAGAAGTTTACCATAAATACGTGAGAGAGAATATTGTTGTTCAGGAAAAAGCTATAGAACGTTTAAAATTTCAAGTTATCATATTCTGCATAACGCAATACATGACGAATATGGGAACACGAAGTGGAGATCATGAAGAGAGTGCAGAGATTTTCGATGGTATGATAAAGGAGAATTTTAAAATAATTTTGTCAATGGTAAAAGTCGTGAACATTAGTAATTTTTTAAAAGGAATTGAAAGAAATGCTTTGGATCCAGAAATTTTTGAAAAATTGTATAGAATGAAATGGGGTAAAGAAACGTTTTACAAATTCCGATCTCATATTTATCATTATACGCAAATAGATGAAGGACTAACTTGTTCTGTTCGTATTATAGAGTTGATGTTAAAAGCATTCCATACGTACTTATAACACTTTTTTAAATGTTTTTATAGTCTTATTTGAGCTATTTCGTACATTTACTATTACCGTTTTTCATTCAAATAAACATAATACAAATGCTTAATTTCTATACAATACTCAAACAATACTCAAACGCCACAACCTAACATCACACCAATAACCTTCGGGCTAACCTCCGGGATAACTTCCAGCACATACCGACACCATACAATTTATTAATCAACATTCAACACCATAGTGATTACACCCATTCAAACAACTGGTGCACACAAAAAGGCACCTCATCGGGTTCACGAGAACAGGGGCATCATTTACATATAGAGAACCAGGAGCACCTTATAATTCATAAAATTATAAACTAGTCAGCCTCATGATCTAAATCGACATAAAAATCCCAATATAGACCCCCTGCACAATAAATACCTCAAGCAATTACACAAACAAATTAAAACACCGATTAAACCTGGTGCAACAAAAAGGTACCTTTCAGGCTCTCATCGCACCTATACAGTAGCACTACACTTCATTTTTATAGAATACTCAATCACCCTTATCTAAATAATCATACAAACCATAATAAATGCAACCCCTGCTCAATAAATACTTAGTTAATCATACACTTACAAACTATATCTTCAAACAATCTACAAAGGTGCGCAAAAATAAATACACAGGTTCTCATGGTAAATGGTGCTAACAAAAAGGCGCTTGGAACCAGGAGAACCTTATCTCCATCAGGGAGATCTGCTCCTATATTACTTTTACCGTTAGCGGAACACTGTCATTTGTGTTTAGACCACTCGTTTTTGTTTATGAAGAAGAGAGAAAGGTGAGTTGAAGAAGTTCACAACTGAGAGGCTAAGTTGAAAACAGTAAGTGGGAGACTGAACGAAAAGAAAGTTAAAAAAACGAAACATTTTACCAAGCTGGGTGCAAAAGAAACGATGCAAAGTATCTGCTCAAAGACTCATCCGAAACAAACTGTCAATAGAGGAGAGTAGAAAAAAGAACAAGGGGAACAAATAGACAACCCAATACAACTTGATGATAGTCAATGTCCTGATGAGATTCATAAAACAACAACTACTCACATAAACTTTCCAATCATTTTTAAAGTACTCGATATACAACTGTCACCTCGTGCTCAAATTTCTCATGACAATCTACACAGTCTAACTAATAATCTTGTGGTTAACTTAATAGAAAAAAATAGGCAAATTGTAAATAGTTAAATACCTTTTCCTATTTAATGATCTATTTATCGTGTTTTGTCGTTTTGAGGAACAAGTACAAACATGTTGAGCTTTGAGGACATTGCTCACACAAGGCTACCAAATTTTGTGGATCAAAGATGTTTCTGGCTAAAGTTTCCGATGAAACAGTGAAGACTCTTTTTACAGAAGACTGCATACTTGGCGATTGATATTACCAACTAGCAACAAATTTTTCAATATTGAACTGTCGCTGTTCATGCGAGAATATTGAGTTCAATTAGCATACGACACAGGTAGATGACGAGTTGGGTAATGTTCACTGAACACTAACCAACCTACACAATACAATGGGTTGATAAAGAATATTTCCCAAATAGATTCAAGTGGGATTGCTAGTAAACGACAAATGGATAGAACCATTTCTGCAATTTCCGGCAAGTGGTTTAAAAACTTATTTCCAGTTAAAAAACTTATGCTTTAGACTGACTCCTCATCTAATACCCTTGACCCGGAACAAACTATTTTTCAAGCAAATCAAGGATAGTCTGCTGAGTAGAGCCAATAGCAGTCCCTATTTGCTCAACTTTGACCCTAACTAAACTTACTCAACGGATAATGATGACTGAACTGATATCCCATATAACTAAAATAAATGATGCACTTGAAGCTACATCGATTATTATCGGCAACAAAAGAAGTATGAGCGGCAAAAGGAGATTCAATAAAATAAAGTCACTAGCCATTTTGGTTCCTAATTTTGTGATATCGCTCCTCTCATTCAATATTCTGAAGCTTTTTGGCCCTCATTTCTTTCATCCAATGCATCACTGTGAAACATCGTACTTTGTATTGGGTTAGAACTTGGCTTGCAAGTTGATACAAAGGTGCTTGCACTGTTGTAACTGTACTATGAGATCCGCACCCTTTGATTGCACAGAATGTTGTAGGAAGTTTGATCCGAAAGTTTATAATCCCTAACACAAAACAGTAGATTTTAAAGATTCAAAAAGAAATATTGTGCTGGAGGATCCTTAACTCAGCGATTTCGTGGATGTATGAGTATCAAAAGAGGGTCACGCATGTTTTGAAGGAGATATTCACCCTTTTTCCTCTGCCAGTCGAGGTTAGATTCAAATTTAAACCTTTGTAAACACTTTGATGGAAGTGGAAAATATCTCCAAAAACAGCTAAATCACATGAATACGCCAGTAGCCGATTGTGTTCAAATGATGAGTGTCCCATCAAGCAAAAACTTTCACAAGTTGATGACAAAAACACAAGCACATTGGAGATGAGCCACACAATTATATTGCTGCTCACTAGTTTATTTTTTCGTTTGAAAGGACTGCACAGACCGAAATCATCACTGAATGCTTCAACAGGCTTATGGAGAAAAGGGACATCTTATACTTTGCACCTTTGGGAAGGAGTACAAGATATACCGATGTAAATAAAAACTATTCTACTCATCCGACTTTTTTGTATTTATAAACTGCTCAAACCGCAAAATGCCTCTGGGATTTGTGAAAAACCGGAATCGACAAGGATCCCATCGTGTAATACTTACTTCCAATGAAAATGATAGGGAGTTCTGGCTGGGAGTAAAAAATAATACAAAGAGAATCACCAGAAATGCAATGATTGAAAACAAAAGACTAATCTTACTTGATTACTATTAATTCGAAAAAGGAACCAACTATTATTATTACCGACATTGACAGATTGAAAAGCTTGAATTTCTTGTCTTCAAGATAGCCTTATGTGCCAGGGAAATGACAAAGACAGATGTGACCCAAACCTTGTGTTCACTCAGATATGATTGTAGCATACGGACCGTGATGCTCATTGTTTCAGTCAATATAGCTAGGCTTTGGAATCAAAAGTTGAGAAAGATACCCTCTACAAAAAAATGATTTATCAAGTCAGTTTGTTTTCCTTCTTCCACCTTTTTGGTTTTTGACTTACAACAAAAGCATTTTTATTCATTCTTTCCCGTTTATTTTTGGGCACCAACCAAGAAATTTTTGGTTTTGGAAATTTTCGAGTAGTAAATTGCCATTTAAACCAAACTTTGAAATATCGATGACATGCATTAACACATGCTGTGGAACTTCTGTGCATACAAAAAAACCTTCTGGAGTAATGGTTGATTAACAATTTGTCTGCAAAATAAACCAATCCATGGATTATCAAAGAAGCTATATAAGTTCTCCAACAACTACAATGCCAACAGCAGCTGTATTTTACCTTTTCATTTTCTCTCCAATGATAGCTAATATTCGGGAAAGAACTCTTGGTTACACAGAAATTAGACTAAAGATTAGTAATAGTAATAGACTAGTACTGACGATAGTTCAAATCTTCCTTAATAAAATTTTTGCAGTTTGCCATGCATGGTACATTCTATTAGTGGAAGATGCGGTAGCACAACTAGCATTTACAACTACATATGCTAAACCGATGAAACTATAGAAGATCCAAGGAGATCAGATGTCCTCTAACAGCTCCAACCACATCTGTTATTCCAACTAAAATTCCCAAAAAGTATTCAAGTTTATCGAATCATTATGGACACTCTAACTACAACTTCAACATTGATTACAACTGCAACAACAGTTCCGTTTCCAGAAACAACTACAACTAATGATCGTACTAGTGAGATAATACACTGTATTGGAAAAAATTTCGTCAACAACTAAATCTCCACAAACTTTATACTGTAATAGATTTGCGTCGTCTACTGCTGACACAACGGCATCCACTTTCTCCTACTCTCCAACACTTTCGGGTCTAACCCAAAGAGACGTTAGAAACTTCACGGGTCCTCGACCCAGACGCACTGCACCAGATTTTACCCGAATGAATACTTTGTTATCCAATTCTGTTTTTCAATACATACTGGTACTTAGGCACATTCCACAAGACGTCTGCTTGTACAGTTACAATTGAGCTCCTTTCATAGGAGCAAACCAGGAACTATCACCCCCTTATTAGCGGTTAGCCGATCACACATAGCAAGATAAATAATGTACAAATTGAAACATAAATTCAATTCAGGGAAAGAATACAAACCAAAGGCAAGGGTGAACACATGGAAAAACTGCTCTGGGCTGTTTTCCCGGCCTTTCTAGAGTAATGGAAAGTTTCCACTCCTTATAAGGGCCTTTACTTCCTTGGTCTCTGTCACTATAGTCTGTAACTTCTTAGATTCTTCTCTGGTGATGGGCATCCAACTCTTTTGGTCTCAGGCTATCTATTCCAGCCATCGTTGTTGGTTGACCTGGGGTACTGCCCCAAGGGAACCCGGTATAGGTCCTACATGGTATAGAGGGTAGATCCGGGTGTAACCAGGCCAGGTATTGACCCAGTGTAGCCGGTATCCTCAACCAGGTATAGACCATATATGTTATAAGTGGGAGAATCTCGGGGAGATGTAAGATAAAGGGAAGGTGGGGGTCAGTGTCGGAATGTTTTTCTATCATGTCTAATGAGTCTCTCGTGTTGGAGAGCAATGAACTGAGGAATAGAGGAAGTCTTCTCAATACCAATGATCCTGAATGTAATAGCATTTCTTGAGATGTGATGTGAAAATCTTTTTGGCAAACAAAGCTAATGGTTTCGTGCAATATAACAGTCAATTTTATCTATTATAAAACGCTGCTATATATCATATACTTTGTCTATTACAATTTTTATCTATTTTTCCAATTATGCACACTGCTATTTATTATTTCCACTTTAATCAAGTATATTGCAACATTTAAAGCAATATTCAAACCGTGGTGAAAAGCAGCATACCGTTTAACTGCAACAAAGCAATATTTTCATCATCAACAATAAAAAACTCAACAAAACTTTCATATGGGTAATTATGGAAATCAAAACATTGTAGCACAAGTGAAAAAGTAAAAAGCGCCTACATGGGATAGGGAAAAATATATAAAAAGTAAAAAACAGAGGGAAAAGTCAGCAGGGATCTAAATTAGGAGAAATACCTCCAGCATAGTGAAATAATAAACAATATTGTGGCGGATTTTGGTAACACACATGCTCTGCACACTTGTATTAACCTATAGTTGACCAAGACTGAAGCCATCAGTCAGACAGACCACCCAAGTTGATGAGTCGCAGACCTATCACCCGAGAAGGAGAAGAAATTACCTGACCCCCCCTTCAGAAACTATACCGTCCCTGCAGCTTCACTTACCGGCCCTGCAGTGACCTTTACTGACCCGGGAGTGACCTCTACCGGCCCTGCAATGACATACCGGGCCAGCAGCAAGACAGCCGTTGTAGCCAAAGATCCCATAGTAGCCTGAGTCAATACACAAGGACGTATTCAGGACCTATCTACATCTACATCCCATCTATCTTGGATCTAAGGCTGGCAAAGACTGAGGACGTATATTATAGTATTATCCCTTGCCACTAGTCACCTTGTACATTTTTTGTTGCGCAGTATATTATGCATTACTATCCTGATTGGGTAAATCACTTCATGTTATGTTTCGTTGGCTATACTTAGCATGATGCAATGCACTTCCTGCTACCAGTCTATAAAAGGATAGATTTACTTGTGTACATTGCCACTGATTACTTACTGCTACTGCTGTTGTCAACTACTCTAGGCGATTGCCTCCCTTGAGCGTGATATGTGGACGAGTAAATGTATTTTCTACCTAAACTATACCTAGTGTGTCTGAGCCGAGGGCTCACTAGTAGTGAAGTTGTTACCGCTTCTTTGTTGCACTCTGCAGGTATGACCTATCCTGAGTTGCCTCTTGGAGAGAGGAGTTGCTTTGCTTTTCCACGAGCTGCGCGCCGTGGATGGCTTGTTGTTAGTAGATGGTCATGGGAGCCCTACCGGCACGATCCACTACGATATTAGTTTGAATTTCTTTGAGCACTCTCTAGTACTATATCCACTTCTCTACAAGAATACTTTTGTATATGCATTTTTTAGAGCTTGTGCAGAGTTTATTGATGCTTTTAATGTGGTTCCACCAAGCAAGTCTTACAAGACATACTCTCTACTTGCTGACGGGCTAAACAGTCAGCCTCCCAAAGGTCTTGCTGCCATTTGTTGGAAGAAAAGCAGGAGTTTGTGTCAACTCCATAACTAGTTGAGACATACAAATCAGTGTTTTACAGTTTCTATCATGTATTCCATTCGTTTCTTACAACAACACCATTGTAAGAAAAATCTAGGCCTTTGGTCGGCCAAGTTACAGAAATTGGGTGATGCAGACAACACTATCCAAGTTTACACAATATTTGCGTAGGCTAGAAAACAAAAATAAGGGTCATAACCACAGGTATTAACAAAGGCACACAACTAGATTCACCTGGAGCCGTGGAGTGAGTGGCTAGGTCACAGCCTACTAACCAATACAGTCTGTAGGGAAGTGGCCTAGATAATCTTACATTTGATACTCTTTGGTTTACACAATCTCATTATGTGAGGATAGTATAACAATAGAGCTAATAGTTCTGGTCCCTCAGACTATATCTGATGCTGTGGTGCTCTTGGGCTTGCTACATCAGCCAGGCTTGGGATATCTGGTATTATATTGTGCCAGGGTAGCATTCTAAGTTAGTTAATGGACATTTATGCTATTTATTGGTAGCCTATATATATTGAGTTTCTCATGCCAGTGTTTTGTAGGCACGCCTGTTTTTTGTTTACAATTAGTGCACATTGCAGGATCAGTGCGTTGTATTGAGCGGTAGGAGATTATGAAAATCAACTGCCTTTTTCCCATTTATTCATTTCATCTGCGGAGTTGATATGGCTAAATGGCCAAGCAAACAACAGGAGATATCTGAGTCTTTACTTGGACATAAAGCAAAGTGTTTGCTTTTTAGGTTACTGTACCTCTGAGACATCATTGGCTGGCAATAGCATTTCAAGTCAATTGCGGATTTTCAGAATCCTGCAATAAATCAACAAACCTTGGTAAAAAAATTTACTTTTTTCAAAATTGTTGGAAAAAATTTGAAATTCAAAGAGATTTTGATGGATCAAAATTTCAGTCTGCATTTTTTTCTTTCAGGACGATATCCCCCTATCATTGGTGGCCAAAGCTTTATTCATGGACGAACAGCCGCGTTTCAGGTATTTCATAATGATAATCACTGGCAAGAGATGATTATAGAATGTACTTGTGTGGAAAACAATGTGAACTGTACTAAGAGAACACTATGTGGCAACCTGCACAGTAAGTCCATTACACAGAGACCAAACTTTTTATAAAACGGTATTGCGTATTTTTTTGGGCTGTGTGGAAGAACTTGAAATAGTTTTGTGCAATTGAGCAATCATAGGTGTCAATAAAATTTTAAGAATCCAAATTAAGTTTTTGTGAATGCCTTGAATACAAAATAATTTTTTAAACATCAGATTCATCTCTTTAAAAGTAAGTTTCAAAAATAGCAGAACTTGTGGTGAAAATGGTCTTTAGCTTTACGAATTTTATCAATTTCATCTGGTAACTGTTAGAAAGAATAAAAAAATGTGGTAGAAGCTCGACTTTTTACATCATTGCCAGTTGAAAAAACTTTTTTCATCAAATATTGCGCTAGCAGCCTCAAATCCTCCAATCGCAATGTTGGATAAACACGAAAAACCTTGCACTTGCTTCTGTACACTGCAAAAGAACTCCAGCAAAAAAACCAAACAAATAAAATTGGCACTTCATCCCAGATAACAAGAGACAGTGTACATGAAAATTTCAAATGATAACTACAAAAAGTAAATATAGACATATATTATTAAATAATACAATAGCAGTAGCCAGTGTGCAGATCTGTTCCCATTGAGTAACCTTTATTCAATATCAAATGGATCATCTCAACTTGTTTTTCGGTTGATCAATTCATGCTGCCTAATGACCCTATTTGATTTCTGTTGTACCCCTGTGTCCTTTGTGGGTCAGTCCACTCTTCTGACTCAAAAAGACTTCTGGGTAAAAGCTACTTTGATTGTCTGTTTTTGCAACAGTTTAGACAGGAAGTGTGATAACCCGGCTTAGTTGCAACGTATATCTTAACTGACTCATAATTTTAGCTGTGATTTAGATCCCAGTTGGCAAATGGCTTGGTGGTTGTTTTGTTGTACAACTGTGGGGCTTTCGCCACTATTTTCTTATCAAAAATTGTTTGAATGTAATCTTTTTTGATTCCAGTAGATATAAAAAGAAGAAAACAAAGACAAAAAGGAAAAAAACTTCTTAGAAGAATTATTGTTTATAATATGTGTGTTAATTTCAAAGTGGCGTTTGTTATATTGTATAAAATATTTTCAGAATATGGAACCACTATAGTGGATTTTACAAGTCATCACAAGTAGTAATATATGAGCAGATCTCCCTACCAAGTGTTTTTTTTGTGGATTAGACCTAGGGGGTAATGCAATGGGTTACGACGTTGGATGGATTCGCCGAGTTAATATTGTATTTCATTTGAGGGGCATTTGAGTGGCATTTGAGTGGCATTTAAGTGGCATTTGAGTTTTGATTATTTTTTTACCTAATTTGAACTTATATGGTATATAGATTTTGAATGTATGGCAATCAAGTTTTGATAATTTTTTACATAATTATATACATAATTCTAACTCATAGGGCATCTAGATTTTGAATGTATGGCAGTTAAGTTTTGATAATTTTTTGTAATTCCCACACATATGATACCTTGAGAGAGAGAGGAGAGAGGGAAAGAGGATAGAGGAGAAAGGGGAGCATTAGCCCTCTAGATGATTAAAATTTACAGTAAATTTTGTGTAACACAAAGTACTTTAACTTCATTTATTCACTTGAGACTACATATCATTAGCATTCGAGATCGAGTTTACATATAAGAATAGCTGTATTTGTATACATCTAGAGAGGGGAGGGAGGAGAGAGGAGAGAGGTTAGAGGAGAGAGATTAGAGGAGAGAGAGGAGATATCTTGAGAGAGAGGAGAGAGGGAAAGATGAGAGAGGAGAGAGGATACCATTAGCCCTCTAGATGATTAAAATTTACAGTAAACTTTATGTAATACAAAGTACTTTAACTTCATTTATTCACTTGAGACTACATATCATCAGCATTCGAGATCGAGTTTACATATAAGAACAGTTGTATTTGTATACATCTAGAGAGTGGAGAGAGGAGAGAGGATAGAGGAGAGAGGTTAGAGGAGAGAGAGAGGAGATATCTTGAGAGAGAGGAGAGAGGATACCATTAGTACTCTAGATGATTAAAATTTGCAGTAAATTTTGTGTAATACAAAGTACTTTAACTTCATTTATCCACTTGAGACTACATATCATCAGCATTCGAGATCGAGTCTACATATAAAAATAGCTGTATTTGTATATATCTAGAGAGAGTTTAGAGGAGAGAGGTTAGAGGAGAGAGAGAGAGGAGACTTGAGCATAAACATTTCTTTTAGTTATATATATTTACAGTTATTATGTTTACCATACATGTAATCAGCGTTAATTTTTGATTTTGTTTAAAAATTATTATTATTTCTGGTAAAAAAACTACATTAGTTAGGTTTTAAAATCATATGAATGAAATTTGTGTCAATTTAGTATCTACTGCATTATATATTTACAATATTACCTTGTAATTATTAGTGAAAGAAACTATGAAATACCGGCGAGTAATTAAGTAATTCAGTAAGAAAATTGGTTGGAATCGTAGTAATATTTTTCAAATATAGCATTGCTTTGCAACAACTATTAATGAAAGCAATTATGAAATGTTGATGAGTAACTAAGTAATCTAGTAAGGAAAACTGATTAAAATCACGGTAATATTTGTTAAAAGAGACTTGCGACATGTTTTATCAACGAAAAAATCAAGCAATTTTCAAATGTTTACGAGTAACTAAGCGATTCAGTAGGAAAAACCAACTGGAATCACGTGGTATCCGTTTTTGAAGTATTTAAAATAAATACAATTGCGACATTGCTGTTATCTACAAAAAAATCAAGCGAGTATCAAATGTTTACGAGTAACTAAGTGATTCAGTTGGCAAAAACCGATTGAGATCTTGTGACATCCGTTACAAATATTTACGTTAATTGTTAGCAACGAGAAAATAAATATTTCTTACAATATCCGTTATAGTGAGTTACGATAATTTTGTACACCCCTAAAGGTTTTCAGTCCATTTTTGGTCAGACCAAAATTTATGCGAGACGTTCTAGGCATTATTTCAGTCGACGTAATGTTACCAGTTCATTTTCACAAGTTTTTAAAAAGTAATTAATTATAATATAACACAAGTGTCACTTCACTGATAAACTCACTCCAGAAAAGTCATTAATCACCATCTCTCACCTAATCCTATCTGTTTTGACCTTTTTAATGTTATGCTTTATAAACTCGCTCGAGAAAAGTCATTAATTACGCCTAAGCCCTATTCATTATCATGTTATTTCTATTTAAAACAAACAACGAATATCCATAGACTTCGGAATTATAGGTTTATCAATTCAACCTAAAAAGAAAGAGAACTTGATTGCAGTTATCTCCTGTTTTTATTGTATTTGATTACATATTACGGGTACAACCTTTCACCAAAAACTTAATGAGAAATCCACTCACTTCCAACAAAACTTAATTTTAAACCGGATTGTGGTTATATCTCTAATTCTAGTTATCTCTGGTATCATCTAAAAAACATGAACAAAGTATGACTTTATCCACTTGTTTTGTTAGTTAGACTTACAAGCTTGAAAATCCAAGACTGTTACTTTTCTTAAAATATCTCATAAATTCAGTTTTAGGAGGTGTTTTTTTTGTGAAATACAAACAATGTATCAACATGCATAGTGTATTTTCTATTTTTAGGAAGCTGTTTTGTCTAATAAATCAAGAGTTATATGTTACATATACATATTTAAATGCTATCAGATACCTGTAAAGTATTTATTACATTCCTAACTCATACTTAATGTTGTAAACTATAATTGAAGCTCTCACATTTTAATTTACTGTCTGATGATATAAAGATGGAATTACACTGCATGAATGTTTTGCTGTTGATGTATCTATATGATTTTTTGTGGATATGTTCAGTTGACTACATAGTTCGAAGTAGTGTGTGTTGTAGTAGAGCATATCAATGAACTGCAATTGAACTAGTTGATCACACATCATATTTTTGCTATAAAATATGTTTAAAGGATGTGAGTTGACATTCAAATGAATTGTAAGTTTTGTCCTAGCTAGCTAGCTATATTTAAAAGAGTATCAATCTAGGACTTGTAAAATTTGTTTATCCAATGCTCTACATTCAAAAATTTTAGCTAGGTAGAAAAAAAGTTTACATGAGTGTATGTACGAAAAATTTTAGCTAGGTAGAAAGGAAGTTTACAGGAGTGTATGTACCAAAATCTTTAGCTAGGTAGAAAGGAAGTTTACAGGAGTGTATGTAGAGCTTAAGCTTATTAGTCTATCTAATCTCTATCTTCCTATTTTTTAACCGACTTCCCATTTAACTTCCACTTTTTTTTAAAAAACAATATCATTTATCATAGTAATGATCAGAAAATCAGTCTACGAATTAATATTTGATAAATGACTTCAATGTTTTGTATATAAGAGAAAGTACTTTTTCTAAGCAGTATCAGTTTTCATTTTTACTTCATTTCAAGCATTAGTCTGCAAAACAACAAAAAAATGGCTAGCAATATTTCTACAACAAATGAGTAAGTTATTTTATACTATCTTTTACAATTTTGTTGCAGTTACATTTATAAAGTTATACAAATGTGTATATATATATATATATATATATATATATATATATATATATATATATATATATATATATATATATATATATATATATATATATATATATATATATATATATATATATATATATATATATATATATATATATATTACTTGTAGGTCTACAACCTCAAATGAGGGAGTACAACTAAATATAGATGAAATAGATTTCAGCGCTATGCAAGTATATTATTGAGACTTTATTATTCAACTGTATTATATAGAGCTTTTAATTAATCACAATCTTGATTTATTATTTTATTAAGTTCTACGGATGATGAAACATTAAGGTGGATCGAGGTATGTTTTGGGGAAGCAGAGAAGAAGGTAAAAAAGACAAGTGCTACCACACATATTGCTATGAGTAAGTATTTTTTTCTGTTTTATGAGAACTGTAAATTTTTCTGTAGGTAAAATAATAATGCCTCTACATTTGCTACGTTTTTTTTTGTAGAAAAAACATCTACACGCTTCATTGCAAGTGGTCAATGCATTGGGAAGGATGAATCCTTTCTCTCCTACGACTGCCACACATTTGAATGTGAGTATGATGAAAATATTATTTACCACATACTCATTCAATTTAATAAATTTTTTTCAAAATAACATAACTAGATTCGTATTTTCTATTTTAGTTCAAGCAGAGAATCCCCAACTAAAAAAATATAGAGAAGTGAGTCTTTTAGATGGGGATATAAAAGAAGATAGAGAGTGTTTTAAGTGTAAGTGATATGCACTATCTTTATATACATATACCATAGTTAAGAAGGTTATCTATATATAATGAGAATTTGTTTATTTTGCTTGTAGATATTGATAACAAAAGGCCAAAATATTTCCTTTCAATGCTTTCGATGTTGTTGGTAGCGTATTGTACAAAGTCGCTGAGCAAAGCGCTGGAAGGAAAAGAAAACAACATTTCGTGCATATTTTGTGGTAAGAAGTTTAAATTAGGGGAGTTGCTTGAGCCTGGCCGAGTTCTTTCAAGACATTTTTTTGCTCGCTTGTTCATTTTTTATTGTTTATGCGGAAAATCCCATACAACTTTGAGAGATCTCCAGCAACATAGTTGTATTTTGAAAACTAAAATGTTTTTTATTGTTGATATCGCTAGTTATAATAATTTTGTTTAATTTATTAATAAAAAGTATTGTAAATTAGTTATGGATGTACTTTTTCAAAAAATTTCGCATGAGTATATCTCTATCCAATAGAAGGTCATTTTTCTGAAAACATTGATTTAGATTTTGAATTAAGGAGTAAATGGTTGGCGATAGCTAAAAAACCAGCTGTTGGAGATCTAAAACCTTTACTTAAAAACCAGTGTAAAAAAATGAAAGCACTTATATCTTCAGATTCTGATCTTTCAGAAACTGAAGAAAGTAATAATGACTTAATTTCTGTTGGTAGTTCACAGTGCAGTCCAAAAACAGGTGTTTTAGAATCTAATACTGTAACAGATAATCCTCAAACTCAAGTAGATTTAAAAGAAAGCCAAAAGATTGATAATAAGAAAATTGATTTAAGTTCAGTTAAATTAATTTTGAATATAAAAGATGGACTGAAAAAAAAGGTTTTAATGATTGTGTTTAATTGAAATTAGCGTCTATTAGACAGAAAGTGCAAACAAATTCAGATTTTTTTCAAGAAGAAATTCTTGTATTAACTGCACTCTTAGGCGAATTTTAAATTTTTTATTTCACTATATTTTTTAGTATTATCATGGCTCTGGAATAGGCTTTATGCAACGGTCCTATTTTATAATTTCTTACCACAAAATATATAGTTAATAACTTGTTTTTTTTATAAATACTCTATATATATATACATATATATATATATATATATATATATATATATATATATATATATATATATATATATATATATATATATATATATTATATATACAGACAATAGACTGTGTTTTTATGAATACTTTATTCATTTGTATTATCACATATTTGTATACACTTCATGTTAAAAATGTTCTGTCATTAGTTTACCTAATGCATTATTTTATTGGTTTTGTTGTTGAGAACTCCATACGCTTCATTCTTACTGTATTACTTTGCATAATATTACAAAATAATTATTGTATTATTCACCTTCATAACGCATCCAAGTTATGAAACAGAGCAAGTTTCACATCTGTATTACTGAATCTATAACATTGTTATGAAAAAGACTATAATTACTTAATAATTGTGTCATATCATGACAAACTATCAGCACCCAATTCACAAAACTGTAAATCCTATAGTATAATGCTTGCGGTTGTAAAAAAGTCTTCTACTGTCTTCGTTTTCAAACAAATTATAGAACATTTTCACAATTTTTTTGTGTAAAAGCGGAGTTGTCTTACCATTTTGACAAAACGTGCCGACAACTTTTAAATATTTTTCAAAACGAAGCCTAGAAAATATAAATGGGAGTTGTCTTAACATTTTTGAAAATGTGACGATATCTTGAAATATTTATTTTTGTGTCAGAACATTGAAATTTTGTAATATTTTTAGAGTTGTAACCCCAAAAGTTTTACAAATTGACTAAATTACTAATGTTAAATAAAAATAAAAATACTTTATTACGCTAAATATATACATGTTATTGCACAATACAAATAATATATAATTTAATGTTCATGAGTTGTTGCTGATAGATTTGGCGAGTCATCAGTCACTCACTTGTACACGTATTCTATCTAAAAGCATACATAGACGTTGTTATAACAACTACATCGTACTATGGTGAAAAATACGGTTATTAGTAGTTACTTATTACTAGTGAAGATTTACATACCTTAATTAAATTTCCGACATTGAAATCCTGCTAACTTCGCTTGAAATGTGATTGTTATCTTCATCGCTTTTCTCACTATCATTGTTGACAACTTCATTTTTTTCCTCAAAGTTTTTGTTTTCAGAGTCATCATCCGTCATATTATCATCTTCTTCGTCATCAGTATAAGCATCAATGTTATCATCATCATCATCATCATCATGACTTTTCACTCGCTCAGCATCATCAAATAGGGAAAATCTGAAAGTGATTCCTTCTTTTTCACTTGAAGTAGATAGGAGCATTAAAGCTTCTTCAACACCCAGAATCGTGAGAATGTGTTTCTTTGTACCACTTTGAGTCGAAATCGTACTTTTATAGTGAATCATACCACATTCATGATTTTTCATCTTCAAAACGTTCTCAGGAGGGACAACAATCTTCCCAGTCATCAAAGATCCATCATTCATCATGTATCTAAAAGTGACAGTGTGAGTGATACGTAGAGGTGATGTGTCTTGTTTTCGTTTTTGCTGCTTCAACTTCAAATTTTTCCAAACTGAGAGTCTGGTGTATGTCAGAAGAGTGTTGACAGGAATATTATCGAAAGTGATGATATCAAAGTACGCATGCAATTGTTTCAATGATTTCTTTCTCAAGATTTTGGCTATAACTCGTTGTTCTAGCCCTTGGTGATGATTACCTCCTACAATACGAAGATCGGGTTGATTTTCTTCTAGCTTTCCCATGTACACTAGGGTATGTGAAGAGCGGGGATCGAGTTCCTGTAGCTGCACCGTAAGTTCTTTGTCAATCAGTGACTTGACTCGAATTCGATGATCGTTTGTTAAAACATATTCATAATCCAATATACCATAATCTTCAACGTAATTGACATCGAAAACCTTCAATATCGTAGGAATTGGTAAATCCGTCAGACTCACAAAATTTCCGATTTCCAACATCCCTTTCTGCATAGCTCCTGTCATTATTCCAGCCATCTCGAGCAATTCGAACTCTCTAAGTTTGTTCACGGTATTATTCTTGGTATTGCTGAATAGAAAGGAAATTGAAGCTCGAGATAATGTCGCTGCTGGTTTTTTTGTTATCCTCTGTTCGTTTGACTTCACTGTTCTCATGCAGATATGTGTAGTCCGGTGTGGGACTCAAAGGAGAGTCAGCTGAAACTACATGATGTTTCATTGCTATATCGGCAGGAGTGTTGATGTTTGAGCAGGAAGATGTATCATTAAAGGTGTTAGGAGTGGGTCTTCTATCGACAATGTGAATGCCGTTGGTGGTGGAATTGGTGGTTGTAGTGGAGATAGTGTCAGTGTTGCTGGTAGCTGTAGTTGGTTCAATATGGAGCTTAGGAAGTGCTTTGGAGTGTGACGTCATCATACCTGCAAAAAGTAAAAGAACTTAGTTTAATGATGTAAATACACTGAAATTAGTGTTTTATTAAAAGATTGTTTTTTAAAAACTAAGATTCAAAAACCTAGATGATTCAATTAACTAAAGACAAATAATTATTTTAGCACTTCTTACCTTGATGCTCTCCTAATAGCTGTAGTAGATGTTGCTTCTCCGTTAGCTGTTGTAGAACTGGATGCTTTCTGTGTGAAAACGATGGCTCTTATATAGCTAAAGTTGCACTGATTAAACCCTATGAACACCATCTCGTGTCAATCTCTATGAATCAGCATTTTTTCACGCGAAGGAAATTCAATGCTATCGCGGGAATAAATAGATTATTTTCACGCGAATACAAACCAATGCTTTCGCGGGAATAAATAATTTATTTTCACGCAAATGGAAACCGTTACTTTCGCGGGAATAAATGATTTATTTTCACGTGAATAGAAACCGTTGCTTTCGCGGGAATAACAATTTTATTTTCACGCGAATACAAACCAATGCTTCCGCGGGAATAAATGATTTAATTTCACGCGAATGAAAGTCAATGTTTTCGCGGGAATAAATACTTCATTTTCACGCAAATAGAGACCGTTGCTTTCGCGGGAATAAATAACTTATTTTCACGCGAATGAAAAGCAATGCTTTTGCGGGAATAAATACTTCATTTTCACGCGAATACAAACCGTTGCTTTCGCGGGAATAAAAATTTTATTTTCACGCGAATAGAGACCCTTGCTTTCGCGGGAATAAATAATTTATTTTCACGCGAATAGAAAGCAATGCTTTCGCGGGAATAAATAATTTATTTTCACGCGAATAAAAACCGTTGTTTTCGCGGGAATAAAAATTTAATTTTAACGCAAAAACATTGACTTTTATTTGCGGGGAATTAAATCATTTATTCCCGCGAAAGCATTGGCTTCTATTCGCGCGAAAATAAATTATTTATTCCCGCGAAGGCATCGGTTTCTATTCGCGTGAAAATGAATTATTTATTCCCGCGAAAGCAACGGTTTCCATTCGCGTGAAAATAAATTATTTATTCCCGCGAAAGCAACGGTTTCTATTCGCGTGAAAATAAATTGTTTATTCCCGCGAAAGCATTGAATTTCCTTCATGTAAAAAAATACTGACTCATAGAGATTGACACGAAATGATGTTGATAGGGTTTAATCAGTGCAACTTTAGCTATATAAGAACCTCCGTTTTCACACAGAAAGCATCCAGTTCTACAACAGCTAACGGAGAAGCAACATCTACTATACCTACTAGGAGAGCATCAAGGTAAAAACTTGATAAATTACAGTTTTTACTCATACATTATTTATTATACCAAAACAACTGAAAAAATTAATCATCTGTATTTTTTTAGATTCAGCCACAAACAATGGAAATAGTTAACAGCACAGAATCAGAAACTCAGCCTAAACCTTTGACTCAAGAGGACTTGATACTTCTACAAAACATATGCAATAAAAAAATTGAAGAGAGAGTGCGAATTATCTCAAACAATTGTAAACTCATACAGAAAGACTTGATAGAACAGCTAAATATTTTTCGAACAGAAGCTTTTCTAACATTAAAGCTCTTAGGGAATGATGTTACATCAGACATTCAGAGGTTACATTATCTATTACAACAACGACAACATCAACTAGAACAGGTAAACACACCAATTTCTATCAAGCATGCTCGTAAAGAGCTTGCTCTAAAAAGAAGAAACATACAGCGACAGTCCGCTCAAAGACAAGCTAGAAGGGTAAGGACTCAACAACGTAAGGCACGACGAGCTACAAAAACATCCGATTAACAGTCAATTTTTGATGATAAGGTAATAATTAATAAAAAAAATACTATTTAGTAAGAGTTTGTAGTTGTTTTACATTTCTGTTTAATCATTCTATACTAATACATAACTTTTTATTTTAGTTCATTATGGAATCAAAAGTACATAGAACAGAAGTCTTCCTTCCTAAGATATAATATCAGTACATCAATGACGTCATTGTAAAGAAAAAGACTATGCATTGATTGTCATTACAAGTTGTAGTGCTTTGTATTACTTAGTATTTACTAACTCTAGCTATATTATACGAGGATATTTTCCTACTTATTATGTAATAAATGTATATAATCATATACTGATTCAATGTAGTTATATCTCCTTGTTCTTCTCTCCTCTCTGTCAAAATATCATATGAGTTCGAGTTATGTAAAAAAATTATCAAAACTTGAATGTCATACATTCAAAATCTATATGCCATATAAGTTGAAATTAAGTGAAAAACCCCGAGATCTAATCCACAAAAAAACACTTGGTAGGGAGATCTGCTCATATATTACTACTATCACACGTTACCACTACTTAACTAAGGTCCCCCTGATAGTCTGCAGGCACCAGGCCAGCTTTATTGAGCAATCAAACAAGCCAGTATTGATTGCAGTTGCATTAATAGCGGTGAGTAGTAATATATGAGCAGATCTCCCTACCAAGTGTTTTTTTTGTGGATTTGATCTGGGGGTTGAGACAATGGGTTACGACGTTGGATGAATTCGCCGAGTTTTTATTGTATTTTACTTGAGGGGTATTTGAGTGGCATTTGAATGGCATTTAAGTGGCATTTGAGTTTTGATTATTTTTTTACTTAATTTGAACTCATATGGCAGCTAGATTTTGAATGTATGGCATTCAAGTTTTGATAATTATTTTACATAACTCAAACTCATATGATATTTTGAGAGAGAGAGGAGAGAAGAATGAGGAGATATAACTACATTGAATCAATATATGATTATATACATTTATTACATAATAAGTAGGAAAATATTCTTGTATAACATAGCTAGCTAGCGGGAAATAAAATCATTTAGTCCCGCGAAAGCATTGGTTTCTATTCGTGTGAAAATAAATTATTTATTCCCGCGAAAGCAACGGTTTGTATTCGCGTGAAAATAAAGTATTTATTCCCGCGACAACATTGATTTCATTCGCGGGAAATAAAATCATTTATTCCCGCGAAAGCAACAGTTTCCATTCGCGTGAAAATAGCTTATTTATTCCCGCGAAAGCATTGGTTTGTATTCGCGTGAAAATTATTTATTTATTCCCGCGAAAGCATTGACTTTCCTTCGCGTGAACAAATGTTGATTCATAGAGATTGACACGAGATGGTGTTCATAGGGTTTAATCAGTACAACTTTAGCTATATAAGAGCCATAGTTTTCACACAGAAAGCATCCAGTTCTACAACGGCTAACAGAGGAGCAACATCTACTACAGCTATTAGGAGAGCAACAAGGTAAGAAGCACTAAAATAATTATTTGTTTTTAATTAATTGAAACATCTAGGTTTTTGAATCTTAGTTTTTAAAAACAATCTTTTAATAAAACAATAATTTCAGTATATTTACATCATTAAACTAAGTTCTTTTACTTTTTGCAGGTATGATGACATCACACTCCAAAGCACTTCCTAAGCTCCATATTGAACCTACCACAGCTACCAACAACACTAACGCTATTTCCACTACAACCATCATTTCCACCACCAACGGCATTCACATTGATGATAGAAGATCCAATCCTAACACCTTTAATGATACATCTTCTCGCTCAAACACCAATGCTCATGCTGATATAGCAATGAACCATCATGTAATTTCAGCTGGCTCTCCTTTGAGTCCCACACCAGACTACACATATCTGCATGAGAACAGTGAAGTCAAACGAACGGAGGATATCAAAAAACCGACAGTGACATTATCTCAAGCTTCAATTTCCTTTTTATTCAGCAACAGCAAGAATAATACCGTAAACAAACTTAGAGAGTTTGAATTGCTCGAGATGGGTGGAATAATGACAGGAGCTATGCAGAAAGGAATGTTGGAAATCGGAAATTTTGTGAGTTTGTTGGATTTACCAATTCCTACGATATTGGAGGTTTTCGATGTTAATTACGTTGAAGATTATGGTATATTGGACTATGAATATGTTTTAAAAAACAATCATCGAATTCGAGTCAAGTCACTGATTGACAAAGAACTTACGGTGGAGCTACAGGAACTTGGTCCCGGCTCTTCACAAATCCTAGTGTACATGGGAAAGCTAGAAGAAAATCAACCCGATCTACGTATTGTAGGAGATAATCATCATCAAGGGCTAAAACAACGAGTTATAGCCAAAATCTTGAGAAAAAAATCCTTGAAACAGTTGCAAGCATACTTTGATATCATCACTTTCGATAATATTCCTGTCAACACTCTTCTGACATTCACTAGACTTTCAGTTTGGAAAAATTTGAAGTCGAAGCAGCGAAAACGAAAACAAGATACATCGCCTTTACGTATCACTCACACTGTCACTTACAGATACATGATGAATGACGGATCTTTGATGACTGGGAAGATTGTTGTCCCTCCTGAGAACGTTTTGAAGATCAAAAATCATGAATGTGGTATGATCCACTATAAAAGTACGATGAAAACTGAAAGCGGCACAAAGAAACACATTCTCACGATTCTGAGTGTTGAAGAAGCTTTGATGCTTCTATCTACTTCAAGTGAAAAAGAAGGAATAGCTTTCAGACTTTCTCTATTTGATGATGCTGAGCTGATGAAAAGTTATGATGATGATGTTGCTGCTGATGATGCTGCTGATGATGATGATGACGATGATAACATTGATGCTTATACTGATGAAGAAGATGATAATATGACGGATGATGACTCTGAGAACAAAAAATTTGAGGAAAAAGATGAAGTTGTTGACAATGATAGTGAGAAAAGCAATGAAGATGACAATCACATTTCAAGCGAAGCTAGCAGGATTTCAATATTGGAAATTTAATTAAGGTATGTTAATCTTCACTAGTAATAAGTAACTACTAATAGCCGTATTTTTCACCATAGTATAATGTAGTTGTTATAACGACATCTATGTATGCTTTTAGATAGAATACGTGTACAAGTGAATGACCGTCGACTCGCCAAAATCTATCAGCAACAACTCATGAACATTAAATTACATATTATTTGTATTGTGCAATAATTTGTATATATTTAGTGTAATAAAGTATTTTATTCATATTTAACATTAGTAATTTAGCCAATTTGTAAAACTTTCGGGGTTACAACTCTAAAATGTTACAAAATTTCAATGTTCCGACACAAAAATAAATATTTCAAGTTATCGTCTCATTTTTCAAAAATGTTAAGACAACTCCCATTTATAATTTCTAAACTTCGTTTTTGAAAAAATATGTAAAAGTTGTCGGCACATTGTGTCAAAATGGTAAGACAACTCCACTTTTTACACAAAAAATTGTGAAAAATGTTTTATAATTTGTTTGAGAAACTGAAACAGTAGAAGACTTTTTACAACCACAAGCATTATACTTTAGGTTTTACAGTTTTGTGAATTGGGTGTTGATAGTTTGTCACGATATGACATAATAATTAAGTAATTATAGTCTTTTTCATAACAATGCTATAGATTCAGTAATACAGATGTGAAATTTACTGTTTCATCACTTGAATGCAGTATGAAGGTAGTTGATGTAATATTTATTTTGTAATATTATGCAAAGTAATACAGTAAGAATGAAGCATATGGAGTTCTCAACCACAAAACAAATAAAAATAATGCATTAGGTAAACTAATGACAGAACAATTTTACATGAAGTGTATACATATGAATAAAGTATTCATAAAAACACAGACTATTGTCTGTATATATAATATATATATATAGAGAGTATTTATAAAAAAACATCCTATTAACTATATATTTTGTGGTAAGAAATTATAAAATAGGATAGTTGCATAAAGCCTATTCCAGAGCCATGATAATATTAAAAAATATAGTGAAATAAAAATTTTAAAACTCACCTAATAGTGCAGTTAATACAAGAATTTCTTCTTGAGAAAAATCTGAATTTTTTTGCATTTTCTGTCTAATAGAGGCTAATTTCAATTTAACACAATCATTAAAACCATTTTTTTTCAGTCCATCTTTTATATTCAAAATTAATTTAAGTGAAGTTATATCAATCTTTTGGCTTTGTTTTAAATCTACTTGAGTTTGTGGGTTATCGGTTGTATTAGATTCTAAAACACTGGTTTTTGAACTGCACTGTGAACTAGCAACAGAAATTAAGTCATTATTACTTTCTTCAGTTTCTGAAAGATCAGAATCTGAAGATATAAGTGCTCTCATTTTCTTACACTGGTTTTCAATCAAAAGTTTTCGATCTTCAGCAGCAGGTTTTTTAGCTATCGCCAACCATTTACTCCCTAATTCAAAATCTAAAACAATGTTTTCAGAAAAATAACCTTCTATTGGATAGAGATACACTAACGCAAGATTTTTCGGAAAAGTAATATCCATAAGTAATTCAGAATATTTTCTATTAATAAATAAAACAAAATTATTGTAACTAGCAATATCAACAATAAAAAACATTTTAGTTTTTAAAATACAACTATGTTGCTGAAGATCTCTCAAAGTTGTATGCGATTTTCCACATAAACAATAATAAATAAACAAGTGAGCACAAAAATGTCTTGAAAGAACTCGGCCAGGCTCATGCAATCCCCCTAATTTAAACTTCTTACCACAAAATATACAAGAGACGTTGTTTTTGTTTCCTTTCAGCGCTTCACTCAACATCTTTGTGCCATATGCTATCAATAACAATGTGAGCACTGAAAGGAAATACCTAGGGCTTTTGTTATCAATATCTACAAACAAAATAAATAAATTCTCATCATATATAGATAACTTTCTTAAGCATGGTATATGTATATATATATATATAAAGATAATACATGTCACTTACACTTAAAACACTCTCTATCTTCTTTTATATTTCCGTCTAGAAGACTCACTTCCTTATATTGTCTTAATTGAGGATTCTCTGCTTGAACTAAAATAGAAAATACGAATGTAGTTATGCTATTTCTTTGAAAAAATTCGAAAATTTTTTTTATAAATTGAATGAGTATGTAGTAAGTAATATTTTCGTCATACTTACATTCAAATGTGTTGCGTTTATAGTACAGGAAGTTTTCGTTCTTCCCAACACATTGTTTACTTCCTATGAAACGTGAAGATGTTTTTTCTACAAAATAACATAGTAAATGTAAAGTCATTATTATTGTACCTACAGACAAATTTACATTTTTCATAAAACAGAAAAACTTACTCATAGCAATATGCGTGCTAGCTTTGCTCTTTTCCGTCTTCTCTTCATCATCTTTAAAACACTCCTCCAGCCACCTCAGTGTTTCATCATCGGTAGAGCTTAATAAAACAATAAATCAAGATTGTAATTATTTAAAAACTCTATATAATACAGTTGAATAATAAAGTTTCAATAATATACTTACATAGCACTGAAATCTATTTCATCAATATTCAGCTCTAGCTCATCATCTGAGGTTGTAGACCTACAAGTAATATATATATATATATATACATTTGTATAAGTTTATAAATGTAACTGCAACAAAATTGTAAAAGATAGTATAATATAACTTACTCATTTCTTGTAGGGATATTGCTGGCCATTTTTTTGTAGTTATGTGTTCTAATACTATACTTGAAATATTGTACTTAGTGCAAATGAAAACTGATCCTGCTTAGTATAAAAATACTTTCTCTTATATACAAAACATTGAAGTCATTTATCAAGATTAATTCGTAGACTGATTTTCATACAAAACCAAAACATTGAAGTCATTTATCAAGACTAATTCGTAGACTGATTTTCTGATCATTACTATGATAACTGATATTGTTTTTAAAAAAGTGGAAGTTGATTAAAAAGTTGGTTAAAAAATAGGAAGATAGAGATTAGATAGATTAATAAGCTTAAGTCATACATACACCCTTGTAAACTTTCTTTCCACCTAACTAAAATTCTTTGAATGTAAAGCATTGGATAAACAAATTTTACAATCCCTAGATTGATACTCTTTTAAGATACATCTAGCTAGAACCAAACTTACATTTCATTTTGAATGACAACTCGCTTCCTCCAAACATATTTTTATAGCAAAAATATAATGTGTGATTAACTAGTTCAATTGCAGTTCATCGCATATAGACACATCAACAGCAAAACATTGATGATGTAGTGTAGTTCCGTCTTTATATCATCAGACAGTAAATTAAAATGTGAGAGCTTAAATTATAGTTTACAACGTCAAGTATGAGTTAGGAATGTAATAAACACTTTAAAGTTATCTGATAGCGTTTAAATATGTATATGTAACATATAATTCTTGTTTTATTAGACAAAACAGCTTCCTAAAAATAGAAAATACACCATGTATGTTGATATATTGTTTGTATTTCACACAAAAAACAATGAGTTATTTTAAGAAAAGTAACAGTCTAACTAACAAAAAAGTGGATAAAGTCATGCTTTGTTCATGTTTTTTAGACGATATCGGAGATAACTAGAATTAGAGATACACCACAAATCCGTTTTGGTGGAAGTCTGTAGCTGTCTTAACTAATATGTAATCAAAAAATAAAAAAAACAAGAGATAAATGCAATCAAGTTCTCTTCCTTTTTAGGTTAAATTAATGACTTTTCTCGAGCGGCTTTATAACACATAACATTATAAAGATCAAAACATATAGGATTAGGCGAGAGATGATGATTAACGGCTTTTCTGGAATGAGTTTATTAGTGAAGTGACACTTGCGTTGTATCATAATTAATTACTTTTTAAAACTTGTGAAAATGAACTGGTAACATTACGTCGACTGAAATAATACCTAAAACGTCTCGCATAAATTTTGATCTAACCGAAAATGGACTGAAAACCTTTAGGGTGAGTACAAAATTATCGTAACTCGCTATAACGGATATTGTAAGAAATATTTTATTTTCTCGTTGCTAACTTGACGTAAAATATTTTGTAACGGATGACACGTGATCTCGATCGATTTTTGCTAACTGATCACTTAGTTACTCGTAAACATTTGATACTCGCTTGATTTCTTTGATAACAGCAATATCCCAATTATGCTTATCGTAAATATTTCAAAAACGGATATTGTGTGTTTCAGTTGGTTTTTCCTACTAAATCGCTTAGTTACTCGTAAACATTTGAAAATTGTTTGATTTTTTCGCTGATAAAACATGTTGCAAGTATCTTTTACCAAATATTACCGTGATTTTCAATCAGTTTTCCTTACTAGATTACTTAATTACTCACCAACATCCATAATTGTTTTTATTAATCATTGTTGCAAAGCAATGCTGTATTTAAATAATATTACTACGTTTCCAACCAATTTTCTTACTGAATTACTTAATTACTCGCCAGTATTTCATAATTTCTTTCACTAATAATTACAAATAATATTGTAAATAAATAATTTACCAGGAATATTAATGCTCAAGTCTCCTCTCTCTCTCCTTTAAACACTCTCTCTAGATATATACAAACACAGTTATTTTTATACGTAAACTCAATCTCGAATGCTGATAATATGTGGTCTCAAGCGGATAAATGAAGTTAAAGTACTTTACATTACACAAAATTTACTGTAAATTTTAATCATCTAGAGGACTAATGGTATCCTCTCTCTCCTTTCTCTCAAGATATCTCCTCTCTTTCTCTCTATTTCTCTCTCTCTCTCCTTTAACCTCTCTCCTCTCCCCCTCTCTAGATGTATACAAATTCAATTATTCTTATATGTAAACTCGATCTCGAATGCTGATGATATGTAGTCTCAAGTGAATAAATGAAGTTAAAGTACTTTGTATTACACAAAATTTACTGTAAATTTTAATCATTTCCTTACTGAATTACTTAATTACTCGCCAGTATTTCATAATTTCTTTCACTAATAATTACAAATAATAATGTAAATAAATAATTTACCAGGAATATTAATGCTCAAGTCTCCTCTCTCTCTCCTCTAAACACTCTCTCTAGATATATACAAACACAGTTATTTTTATACGTAAACTCAATCTCGAATGCTGATAATATGTGGTCTCAAGCGGATAAATGAATTTAAAGTACTTTACATTACACAAAATTTACTGTAAATTTTAATCATCTAGAGGACTAATGGTATCCTCTCTCTCCTTTCTCTCAAGATATCTCCTCTCTTTCTCTCTATTTCTCTCTCTCTCTCCTTTAACCTCTCTCCTCTCCCCCTCTCTAGATGTATACAAATTCCATTATTCTTATATGTAAACTCGATCTCGAATGCTGATGATATGTAGTCTCAAGTGAATAAATGAAGTTAAAGTACTTTGTATTACACAAAATTTACTGTAAATTTTAATCATCTAGAGGGCTAATGCTACCCTTTCTCCTCTCTCCTCTTTCCCTCTCTCCTCTCTCTCAAGATATCATATGAGTCAAAATTACCAAATACTGTAGATTTTAACCATCTAGAGATCTAATTTGGCGATTTTCCAACATATATACCCTATGAGTTAGAATTATGTATATAATTATGTAAAAAAATTATCAAAAACTTGAATGCCATACATTCAAAATTTAGCTGCCATATGAGTTCAAATTAAGTAAAAGAATAATCAAAACTCAAATGCCACTTAAATGCCACTCAAATGCCACTCAAGTACCCCTCAAATGAAATACAATATAAACTCGGCGAATTCATCCAACGTCGTAACCCATTGCATAACCCCCAAGACCAGAACCACAAAAAAACACTTGGTAGGGAGATCTGCTCATATATTACTACTGCGGTGGAATAGGCATTTATTGCTATACCGGCCCTGCATCACTCTATACCGGGACAGGGTATATCTACTACTCCACCTCTGGGTGGCTATCGCGGGGCAGCACCAAGATGGCCGCCATAGCCTGAGGGAGAAAAGACAGCCTAAGAACTTCTAGAACCCACACCCAGGAGCTTGCTATCCTCAGAAACTGGAAAAATAGGACCCAGGGCTCTAAAAGACTATTAACTACTGCAAGGAGAAATACTAAACTGTAATTGGTCAAAATACTTATAGACCCCGCCCTCACTTCTGGGCACCGGTTCTCTTTAACATATTTACTCGCACACGATCGGACAGTATTATTATACCTATTATCATTGGCTAACTATTATAATTTTTATGTGTGATTGGAGGGTTTGGCAAACAAGGCCAAACGCTTCTATCACTTCCAGTCACCTTGTGACTCTGCATATAAAAGGCAGAGCTTTTTCATATCTCATTGCATTTATCGGATCTCAGCCTTGTATTGGATTGCGATCTTTCTATTTTGCCATGAATAAAGGTTATATGTCACTCGAAAGCACCGAGTATATATATGTTTGAGCTGAGGGCTCACCACAGTTGGTAAGGTGGCTTACTCTCTTTCCAAGCAGTTGTTTGTGTCATCTCGGCACTGGGTCACCTCTGGGGAGAGGCTGACTGTTTTTTGGTAGGCGTAGGAACGCTGACTGCTTAATTGTGCCGGCAGACAAACAGTGTGATGATAATGCCTTGCGGCAAGTAGTAGGACGTCGAAATCCGCTACATCACAACCAATACAAGTATTCTTTTTCTCATCCTTATTATGAGCTAGTAGGTCTTGGTGACTTTCCATCACAGCATACTCGTCTTTTAGCAAAAAAATTATGTGAATCGCTCACTAATTTGTATGTACGTCGGCATATTTCCATATTTCATTACAAATGAATGAATCTTCCGTTCTTAAAAAAATTAGTAAAGGCAGAAACAGACTAGCGATATTTGAGGGCGATTTCCAGGGGGTAGCGTCGGGAATTGGCTTATCGCGGCGCTGGCCAAAGCACACAGGACAATGACGTTGTCATGTCAACTCAATTAAAATCAAATTTTTTCTTAATTATTTTTTTTAATTTTATTAAGAAAACAAACCATTACTATTATTAATTAATAATTCTGAACTGAACGAAAATAAAAAAGATACTACCACTGGCAATCTGATTAATAATTAACACAAGTTTATATAAATTATTATAATTATTATTTATAAACAAACAATCATAAATTATTATTTAAAATTTAATATTATTGAACTATAATTCATAATCTATAAATATTACAACAACAGTAAAAACTAAATAAAAACAATTATTGTAAATAATATTAATAATTAATTAAGGTTTAATTAAAATCACAGTGATTAAATTAATCAAAATCACGGATAAAAGTGAAAGAATCTGCTCAAGTTGATGAAGAAATCAAAGTAGTTGGGCAGCTGTAGGAAGTCTGGCCAATCAGAGCACAGCGTTATGGCTGAGCGTTGCAAAATATCTAGCTGGCTGGATACTGGGCGTTTGGCCCCAAATCGCTCAACGCCCTAGGCGCCACAGCGCCAGAGGGCATAATCGCTCTGAAAATTGCTAGTCTGTTTCTGCCTTTAGGTGTTTTGGTTTCACTCGGTACTCTTCTTTTTTTACCTTTATAAACTAATCTTGTTGCATTTTCCGCTCTAGCAGTAATAGACTTTGGAATATAGTGCTACGATTCCATATTCAGTAAGTTCTTCCTCCAACAGCCCCAGTGAGTTCTACTCTGGTATATTGCACATCGTTTTCACAAAATTAAACTTTGCATTTTGTTTCTAACATTTTGATCTTCAACAAATTAAATCATTATTTGTGACATTAAGGATGAGAAAACCGGTATGCAAACCATTTTAAAATTCATTTTTCATACTGGGTTTTGCCAATGTATTTAGACGTCTACTTACACCCTACACGCACTATTGTTGTCCTTTACATAGCAGGAAATGCTAATGTTGATGTACCTTGAAGAAAAGTAAAAGAAAAATATTTTAGATTTGTTAGGCAATAATAAGAAAGTTTTTTGGATAAACAGGGGAACGCTTACATATTCACAAAGCCATAATAAAACTTCAACATCCTCAGTTGAGTGCAATGCAAATACAGTAAAGTCCAAGTGTTCTAGATTGCTCGAATTTATTTGGGAAAAAGACAACAAAGTGAAACTAAATTGTTTTAAGTTAGTACTCGTCGGGAATTTGGAATTAAGGTTGACAGGAATGAATGCCTACATAGCTGAAATAATCTTAGACACTTCCTGAAATGAACGTCGACAGAACTGAAATGAAGTTCAACTAATAGAGAGAAGAAAAATTGGCCGTTCATTCCATTCATTGTCAACATTCATCCCTGGGAACATAAAAATTATCGTCTCGACGTTCCTTCCAGAAATCATATATTGTATGGTTTTTCCCAAAGTAGACAACTACTGGAATGAAAAATGAAACTGTATTTTGTATATCGCTGAGAAAGAAAGTAGTTACATTTGGGTATGAAATTCATAATTCTATCATTCATTGTATTGTGCACATTCATTTCAGTTCTGTCGACGTTCATTCCAGGATGTGTCTGCATTTATTTGAGCTGTGTCTGCATTCATTCCTGCCAACATTCATTCCAGTCTACGTTAGTTCCGATTCTCACCCTTTGAGATTTTAGCATATAAATCCAAAGAATGTCTACCAAAAACAAAAAGACCTTCTTCTAACAAGCAAAAAAGCCTAATAATATTATTTCCATTATTAGTGTAATTTTTATGATCATCACCATTATCGTCGTTATTGCCGTTATCCTCGTTATCATAGTCCACACTCACATTCACATTATCATTCACATTATCGTTATTATTATTATCAACACTGTAACCACTGTCACCGTTGGCGCCAATGCAGTCGTTGTCATCTTTGTGGTTGTTGTTATTGCCGTCATTGTTGTCATTGTCGTCGTTACCGCCATCGTAGTTATCAATATTGTCGTCATCAACATTGTTATCATTATTATTAATACTGTTATAACTTTTATTAATATCATGAGGGATGCCACACTTATTTACATTATCGTCATAGCTACACATATACATATTCTATTCCCACCATTGTCATTTACACACGTATTCATTACTTATATTTTATTCTGCTCTATTGCAATGTGAATAATTAATTAATTATTATTTATCAAGTACTTTCCACCGAGAAGTGTAAATTGCATTTTGGTTGTGTGATGTTAGGCGTGGCTTACCAAAAAATTTGTTCTATCATATATAAATATTTGGGTGAGGTACTACTAAAATCAGAGTTAGCCTAACTCTCAGAAGAATTTTCACCTGCACTCTATAGAAGGATATACACAAGCTGAAGAATAACAACAATCTTGGTCGAGCCAACAATTGGTACAAGCAAGGCTTGGTGGAAAGTGAGCAGTCGATTCGACCCTCACTGTGTATTCCCTTCTCGTAAGTACGGACTCAGCAATGCGATACGATCAAACAACCGGATGGAGGACCTTTGCTTGCTGAAATCTTCCTGGAAGAAGGCAGGACACAAGTAAACCTAACCGTCACTAACCCCAGAGACAGTTCTCAGGAACTAGCACAGGCACAGAGGGAAAGACGCCACCTGGTGGCCCGAATTTATACAGCAATACAAGGACAAATCATCATTTAACGACAAGAATTAGATGAAAGTAGCACATAGCTGCGTATTATACATGATCGGGGGGAGGCCCTCCAAATAACTCTGCGGTTCGAGCACCAAGGCAGGACCAAGTATTGCACGATCTGCCCCGCTTTCTAGCAGAAGGTAGTTTGGGAGACTCACAAGTTAGCTCACGCCGGCATCAACAGGACCAGGGACAGCCTGGTGTTAGAGTGGTATTGGCCAGGCATATCTGCCATGGTACGCCTGCTAGTGAGAGACTGCGAGGTATGCCAAGTAGCTAAGAAAGGTCAGAAACCCAACCCCCCCCTCCCCTAAGGGCATTTCACATGCTGGAAAGATGGTATTGCCCTTCCCAATTCCACGGTCCCCAAAGGTGGCCACCACCCTAGATGAACGAGTGTTCAGCTATTGGGGACTACCTGAGCAACTACATACAGACCAAGGGGCTCAATTTGAGTCCACTCTCTTGGAGGAGCTATGCACACTATGGAACGTGCGTAAAACGCGCACCACCCCCTACCATCTCCAAGGACGCGGTATGGTGGAGAGGCAAAACATGGCCCTGGGAGATGCTCTAAGAACCCTAATACTTACAAAGGGGCAAGATGAATAAGATGGCCTGCTACCCCAGATAATGCAAGCCTGTAGAGCCACACTCAACTCCACCACTGAAGAGACACCCAACCTACTCATGATAGGCAGGGAGGTGCGACTCTCGGCCCAACTAACTGGGACAGCCCCCATGCTAGACCAGTTCACAGTAACAGAGCACACCCTATGCACCCAGGCAAACATGGAAATAGCACACGAATATGTGGTCAACCAAAAACGGTGAGTGCGCCAGGAGGAAGCCGATGAACCATTTATATTCGGTGAGGAGGACCTAGTGGTCATGGAAAATAAGTGTCCCACCAAAGGCGGTATCCCAAAGCTGCAACCGAGCCATGTATGACCCTACACAGTCACGAAAACATACCCTAATCATACATACTGGTTGGCAAAAGGTGGACAAGGATTCAACCAAAATGGACGGCGACTCAAACACCATCGGTCATGCCAAGAGACCATAGGAAAGGCACCACCTAGTAGAGAGCAGGTTGTGTGGCCAAATATGAGGCGAGCTTACCGAAGCCGGGCACCAATCCAAAGAGAGAGGGGACCAGAACCTGCAGAACATCCACAGCTCCAAATAGAACCTACCCCCGATACACTCAGACCCAGCAGGTGAAACAAGTGGTCACACAAAGCGAACACCATCAGGAACGGGAGAACCTGATAACCCCTACAAGAAAAACATAGATATGGAACCCCCGCACCCAAAATGTAAGCGCACACAAGCGAAGAAAATGCACCCATACCACCATTAGAGAGGCAACACAGCCTAGATTCCATGGAATGGCCACCTCAACCACCCAGACTAGAGACAGTAGCAAGCAACGACAGAGCCAGAAGAGAGAGATAAAAGCTTGAAAGGCTTATGGTTTATCACTGTTATAACGCACAAAGTAATGAAAGTAATGCTATAACAGAGAAAGGGACTAACAAAGTGGAAAAGATGAAATATAAGCCATGGAGCAATTGCGAGGAAATTGCCAGAATATTGGGGTTGGAAAACGCCAGCATACAAAAAGATAGCATCGTAACATCATCACCGGCATGACTATCCACTCCGGACGAGCAGATAGCTCCTAGTACAAGAGCACCTCTGGAAAGTGCTCATTTTTTACTATGCAACACCCAAAGAGTCACGTTCCCCCCAAAAACAATAGGCAAGGCAGAGATGACGCCAAACGAGGGCGTAACTAGTGAAGGAAAATATGTGAATAAAAATACACAGCCTTTCGTGATAACCCCATATTACAGAGAGGAGCATTTAAAAGTGATCATGATGATACTACGAAGCATGGAAAACGACGGTAGTTTATCTGTAGAAGAAGATCTTACTTTCACGACAGAACTGTTAGCCAAATCAACTGGGCAGAAAAAGAGAGAATGAACTAGTCGGGAAAGGCATAGAGATAACCACTTTCCTACCCGAATAAATAAGATTGCCATTGAAGAAGAAAGCGCAGCGAGATGTCAAATCCGTAAACATCAATCACCAGCACCTCCTCCCCAACATACAAGATACAAGAAATCTGGAAGTCAGAGGAAACGACCCTGCTAATAAAGAAAGCAATGTACCAGGTGGAGGCTGAGATGTGGGGATGCAAAATAAGCAACCTACAGCTGAACAAAAAGAGGATAATGTACCACATACATCAACACTTTACCTTTTTCTTCTGCACCTGCGGGAAAAAGAGCAGTTCATGAGATACAATATTGAAACACATACGAGGACGGAGAGGAGACTATACACATGAGGGAGATACCCGCCCCCTCTACGAGGTGGACAGACAATCTTACCCAGAGTTTTGTCAAACAATGCAGTGGTCACAGCCACCAGCATTTGGCACCCTTACACCTTTAAAGGAACAGAGTAACATCACACATGAAAGAATGCCAGTCAAGAAACGGCTGGGAGACAAAATAGAAGGATCGCCACAGAAAATAGTCAAGACAGCTCTCATCGACCCTGGTGCAAAGGTGAAGATAGAAAAGACACCACCAAAGTGGGAAATTACATACCAACCCAGAAATACCTCTAGGGAGAGAGTTACAACCGCAATAACAGAAGAACGATAGAGTATGAGACAAAGAGAGAGAATAGAGAAGGAAAGGAGACAGGACAGATATAGGAAGAGAAAGTGGTATGAAGGAGAGCTGTACCACGTAACCAGAGAGGCGTTTAAATATTTACAAAGAGCGGAGGACTTCAAAGCATGCATACAGAGGGAACGAGAGCACCTATAGACAACATAATGGACATTCAAATGCTAAAATTTCAATAGAGGGATAGACTCAAGCTGAAGATGCAGAATAACAACAAACTTGGTCGAGCCAACGATCGGTGCCGGCAAGGCTTGGTGGAAAGTGAGCAGTCAATTCGACCCTCACTGTGTATTTCCTTCTCATAAGGTGTACAATACAAAGTACCTTGACTTTCACTCAATAGTTTGGCTGCAGACAGTTCGCCTAAATCAGATCGAATCTTAGTGGGCGATAATTACTCGGTAACTATCGCTATACACAACACTAAGTACTCCACTCTAATTTCAGCCCATACTGTCGACAACACAACATAGCAGAATAAATACAAGAATTGTCGAATACATAAATGTATTGGCTTGACTGAAATCTAAGCAATAATTCGGGAGGTGTACAGGTGCAGACAAAATTATTGTACAATATTTTCATCATTATTGTTAATATTGTTATCAGTTTTAATAATATTGTTATCGTTAATATTAATATTGTTGGTTGACAATGGGCACCCATATCTTAAAACTAGAGGGTCAAATGTTTATAAAAGATGCCCCTGTCTGCCCTGTTGCCTTTATAACAGCAAAAAAATACATAGCCCAAATGAACTGCTCTCTTTACTTTTCATCACTATCACCGCTGCTAGTAATTTGCAGCAAGATGGACACAATTTTTTCACAGGGACAACTCTCAGTTGTGTCTGATAAAAGTGTGACTTGAAACCTTTGCAACTTTCTAAAGTCAATTATGTCCCAGAAAAACAGCAGAAACATGTGTTGGACATCATCATTGGTGAGCCGCCTCATTTTTGTTTCCATTACTCTGCGTTTGTATGTTACCCCTTACTCCTTTCAGTGCGCACTCAAAACAGAATTCTTATTTTCTTCGATTGAAATTGTCCTAAATGAAAAATCCTTACCAAGTCAACAACAACTCATGACACCTTTAACAATCCTCGAAAGAAAAATAGTGTCTGAACTATTCCCCATTGTCATACAAAACTAACACACTCTTTCATATGGATGCATTGCCTCTGCCACTCCTACTCCCCTCTAGGTATTGCAACCACTTACCAAATTACCTCACATTATCAGTAGTAATATATGAGCAGATCTCCCTACCAAGTGTTTTTTTGTGGATTTGATCTGGGGGTTGAGGCAATGGGTTACGACGTTGGATGAATTCGCCGAGTTTATATTGTATTTTACTTGAGGGGTACTTGAGTGGCATTTGAATGGCATTTAAGTGGCATTCGAGTTTTGATTATTTTTTTACTTAATTTGAACTTATATGGTATCTAAATTTTGAATGTATGGCATTTAGGTTATGATAATTATTACATAACTGTATACATAATTATAACTCATAGGGTATCTAGATTTTGAATGTAAGACATTTAAGGTTTGATAATTTTCTGTAATTCCGACTCATATGATATCTTGAGAGAGAGGAGATATATCTACATTGAATAAATACAGTGATTAAAAATGAAAGAATATGTGAATATATACATTTATTGTGTAATAAGTAGGGAAAATCTCATATAATATAGCTAGAGTCAGTAAATACTAAGTAATAACAATTAATACATAGTCTTTTTTTCATTTCATTCAATTTTCATAAATTTTTTGCAAAAAGAAATCATTCTCTAAATGGTTAAATTTCATCTAATTGTACAAATTTACAAAAAAGGAGAATGTGATAAAATAGATATCATAATAGAGTGTAATAAGTTGAATATATAGAGTTAAAGTCTATAAAAACTTTTTAATTTGTAAAGTATTTGATGACTTTACAAGAAATATCATCACATTCAGGTTCAATGATGATGAGAAGATTTTCTTCAAGCTTAAGTTTACTATTTTCCGATATAGACAGAGAAAGTTTTGAAAAACCCTCCAAATCATTATAAATAAAAACTCTATAAATCGACGGTGTTGAATTTGTAATTGATACTGAATTGTTTTCGCATATGATGTATCTATCACACACACAATCAGTAGTAGTTTCGATTTCTTCAGAATTGTATATAGTAGAGTTTGTAGGGCTTGGTTGTTCCAAAATTAAATCGACTAAACCCAGAGCTTGTGGAAGAGATGGAATTGATGGTGATAAAGCTGGAACTACTGGCTTGTTTGTAGTGGTTGTCGTCGGGGTTGTTGTCGTCGTTGTCTGTGGAGTTGTGGTGATTGTTGTCGTTGTATGTGGAGTTGCAGTGGTTGTTGTTGGAGTTGTTCTTCGAGTCGTAGTTAGTAATCCTTCATCGTATAAACGAATGTAATTTAAAGCTTCATCGGTTTTGCAAACAAAGTAGTGTTGAGGCCACATATCATAAGTGTCACAGCTTCTATGTAGGTGAGCAGGTTCCATGAAACATGTGAGTCTAAGCATACGATATTTTAAGTTTTTTCTTAAAATACGAGTTACTGAATCAACCGCTTCCATATTAAGAATTCCCCGAAAACATCCAGACGCTCTATGAGATAAAGTGAATGGTTTAAACTCTGTTACAAGACAATAACCGCTTAGGATTGGGAATAATAGGAGATAGATGCAATATCTCATTTTTTTATTCAGAGAGAGAGACTTTTAACCTAGTTTATGCTTTCATCATCTAGAGTTAACTGTCTTGCATTTCGGTGGTCTTTGGTTAATATGCTTCAACTAAAGCTCTATATTTATAACCTTGGGATTGCATTTGTCTTTGGTATCTCCTTGACATGTGATACTGATGATAATCTTGTTTTGAACAGACTTCAAACTTTCAAAACTCGAAAATGACAAATTTACACCTTCAATACCATTGATGTTAGTGATGATAGTAGCTATTTTTGGCTCCTCGTTGGTCAAACGATTGCATTCCACACATGCAAAGTTGGTTGTCTCAAACTCTTCTGTTGGTGGACAAATCAAACGTGAGGTGTTGTATTCAAATACACATAATTCATCATTCCAAAATAGTTTTGTATTTTGAGTAAGACCTTCCGTATTATTTTTAACCCCTATTGCGCATTCCTCCTGATTCAGAGTGTATTTTGTTGGTGTATCACAAGGCACAGAATCTGTAGAAGTTATGTCCTTGCAGATCCAAGAAGCGCTTTGACGGATGAAAAAACCACAATATAATAAGTCGGGAGGGTAGAGTCGCACACAGTTTTTTCCATTTTCATCTTTATATCGTATAGTCCTTTCGAAAGGTGAAAAAAACAAGACATCATTTTTATCCATAGCTCCGGCTATACATTCATCAATTTCGTTGGTATAGAATACTCCACTAACATTGGGAAATGTTAGTGCCAGTAGCAAGATAAATACGCGGCTCATTTTTTAAAATGTTTTCGCTTTCAGTGTTGAAAGTTGAATACTTTCTTTCTTGATGTTTTTTCTATTTATACGTAAGAGGCTAGCGGCTTGTTCAGCTCTCTCAACCGATTTTGAAGATGTGAAACAATCTCATCAAAGTGGTTACCAAAATGTAAGTATGGTTCCAATCGAGATTGAGACAAAAGAACATGTGTTTCTGTCCAGCGAAATGAAGTCAAACCTCTTAAAATCAAAATATCTATCAAATCACCCAGTTCAGCATCTTTCAAACATTGCTTTATATCAATCAGTTCGATCGCTCTTTTGAGATCTTCAAAATCTATCAACTTGTCTTGCGGACAGCATACTTTTGGATCAAAGCTCCTAGAACAGTTTAAGCATTCGAGAGGATTTGCTCTTGAAATACAATTACAGCTCAAAAGCATGCTTTGTATTGATTTACGAACTAGATTGAATCCTAACACAAAATAAAATACTTCTTCGGTGATGAGTTGAACAAAAAGAGGATTCGAACGCTCTAAAGGAATGTGTTCAAAATGAGTCCTTATGAACTTAGGAACAAAATCAGCCAATGTACCAATTGACTTGAATCCTTGAGTTTTTCCACTCATGTTTCTGCTGTAGTTCAGAGATAAATGAAGCAACTTTTTTTGTAGCAGTTCTTTTATGAGTCTTCAGATATATTTGTCGAATCAATAGTTATTATCGGGTTGACTGAGTCTTCTTTTTCATCAAGAGTGTAAGCGTATGGATATCCTTCTGCTATCGCAAGTAATTTATCCTTTAGTCGTTGATAAGCCAGTTTGCTCTGACTAGTAGGTAATAGGTAGGGATTTAATCGTGCTCTCAAATTTGTTAACAAAAAGGGAGACTTCAAATCATCAGTGGAAAGATCCAAAAAAGCATTAATCCATTCATCATGCACCAAAAAACCCATTTTAGCATTTTGCAAAACTTGTCTTCTATCAATCCAGTCGATAGCATCACCCAATTCTTTTTTGGTAGGTGTAGCGCCTTCAACCATTTCAGCATATCTTTTACAAGTGATACATTTGTCATCAACGTGTGAACAGTAACAGTTTAGTAGCGATAGATTGGTTGCTTGCTTGTAAAAACTTCCTCCCAGTACACAGTATACACATTCCTCCGTAAAATAAATCCTCAACATTTCATCAGAAACCTCAGCCAAAAAAGTCTTAGGTCCTATAGCATCGGAAGCTTCTTGGTGAGCAAAGTCTTCAACACGTAACATATTTGTTGTTATTCCGTTAAATTACAAAACGCGAATGATACGTTTTCAAATTGAAACACCTATTTAATCATTCATTACTTTTTCTTTTTTTTGAGGTTAATTGTTATGCTAGCTCATGTAGATCTTCATAAATGCTTTAATTTCAACCTGACAACCATCGATTGGGCAAGGTTTTACTTCTGATGAGCATTCAGTAAGCGCTTTTTCCTTACACTCACTACAGTAAATGAGATAACCACATGGAAGAGAGATATGATTTGCAATTAATTTTTTTTCATGCGTCTCAGACACACATTGAGCGAGTTTGCTTTGCTTAGTCTGATCTTTATCTTTTTTTAACGAATCAATTGATTTAGCATCATTTTTTAACAGTGGATCTTTATCTTTTTTTAACGAATCAATTGATTTAGCATCATTTTTTAACAGTGTTGACGAATTCTCAACAGTTGTAAAATCATTTTCAAAAATATGTAAGGCTTCAATCATAAAACCTATTCGCTCAAAAGGTTTTCCATTTAACACTAAAACTTGTTCGATATCGTTTTGACTGTATCCTAGTTTTTTGCAAATAAGTTTCATTTCTTCGGTGTCATTGTTGTGCGTTATTTGTTTTACTTTTTCTCGATATTTTTCAACCCGTCGCTTACACCTTTTGCCTTTTTCCGTTCGCATGTAAACATCCTCAACATACTCTTCACCTTTACTCCCGAGTAAAAAATAACAGTCTGGGAACCATCGACAGTGTTCCTCCCATGGTAGATCACTCTCTTTCCATTCTTTAAGTTCACCTGAGCAAAAGAAGCATTTTACACTATCTCCGAACTTAGTATAGTAGAAACCTGCATTGGAAAGGAGTTTCATGGAGACTTTACCCTTCCATTGTTTGAAACTGTCTTCTCTAGATGTTTCAGTAGCAAAACGTGGTGTATCAGCACGATCAATTGATATACCTAGAGGTAATACTTCTGCAGTTAAATCTCCTCTTCTGGTCTTTTGTTCTTCCATCGTATAACTTTTGACAATTGAGATGTTTTTCATTTCATCTGCAAGTAGTTTCCTAGGTCTATACAGACGATTGTGAGTGTTAAATCCTCTAACAAATCGACAAAACGGAAAACTTTTAGCGTGTTCTTTCATCGGATGTTCATCTTCATCCTTCCAGTTTAGTAATACCCCTTGGCAAAAAACACATCGAACAGCGTTGTCTTTTTCAAGGTTATAGAAACCAGCTGCAGCCATGTTTTCACCACAATGTTTACCTACTCGTCTCCAATTTGTAAGAAATGATTTTCTTCGATAACTTTCATCAAGCATTAAAGCCTCTCTTTCATAAAAAGAGAGTTCATTGTAAATGAACTTGAAAAAGTCCGATGGGGAAAGTTGCGCAATAGTTTTTTGTAATTTTAATGACAAAAGACTACAGTGATTATCCGGATAAGTTGCGACGACATAAGTTATTGCAGTGGTATCAGGAAAAGTTCGTTGTAAAAACAACGATGAAGTAACGAGTAAACTATCATCTATCCATTCAGCGCGGTCTTTAGTATTTTCAAAACAATTTCGAGTTTTTTGCATTTCTCTTTTTTCATTATAAATAGTGTTTGCTACATATCTGTTGTTTGTTACTCGACACATTATTTATATATAATATAAGTAGTAGCTTCAGTTATTACTCAAGTTGAAGTTTTGTTGGAAAGTTCTTTTCCTTTGATCTAGTTCGTTGTTATTCTAAAAAAAAATGATAATGCTTTATAGCAAAAAAATAAAAAAAGACTAAGGTTTCAATTTTTTTTCAATATACTTGAATTGATTACTATTATAATAGAACGTAAATACTTACATCAGAAATGAAGACTTGTCTTTCTTTTGAATTAAAATGAATGATATTCCTAGTAGTTTGAACTTGAGAGCTGCTTTCTATAAAATTCGGATGAAGAAGGAGTACATTTTTCATTTTGAAGTCCTGAAATAATAAGAATAAACATAATTAAAACTTACATACAGCATTTTTTTGATATCTTAAATAGTGAATAATCTTGTTTTTTGTTCAGAAAATGTCTTCACGCTTAAATCGATTACAATTAAAACAAAATATAAATACTTACATCACAAATGAAGACTTGTTTTTCTTTAAATTAGATGAATTATATACATAGTTGTTTGAACTTCAGCTGTTTCCTATGTAACTCAAATGATGAAGAAGGAGGGTTGTAGTAGATGATGATGTAGTAGATCTTCTTCCTTCAGTTAGTTTGAACTTGAGAGCTGCTTTCTATAAAATTCGGATGAAGAAGGAGTACTTTTTTCATTTTGAAGCCCTGAAATAATAAGAATAACCATAATTAAAACTTACATACAACATTTTTTGATATCTTAAATAGTGAATAATCTTGTTTTTTGTTCAGAAAATGTCTTCACGCTTAAATTGATTACAATTAAAACGAAATATAAATACTTACATCATAAATGAAGACTTGTTGTTCTTTGAATTAGATGAATTATATACATAGTTGTTTGAACTTCAGCTGTTTCCTATGTAACTCAAATGATGAAGAAGGAGGGCTGTAGTAGATGATGATGTAGTAGATCTTCTTCCTTCGGTTACTAACGATGAAGTGAATGCTTTCTGTATGAAAACAGTGCTTCTTATATAGCTTAAGTTGCACTGCTATGAATCAGCATTATTTTCACATGAATGGAAACCGTTGCTTTCGCGGGAATAACAAAATTATTTTCACGCGAATACAAACCAATGCTTTCGCGGGAATAAATAATTTATTTTCACGCGAATGGAAACCGTTGCTTTCGCGGAAATAAAAAATTTATTTTCACGCGAATACAAACCAATGTTTTCGCGGGAATAGATAATTTATTTTCACGCGAATGGAAAGCGTTGCTTTCGCGGGAATAAAAATTTTATTTTCACGCGAATACAAAGCAATGCTTTCGTGGGAATAGATAATTTATTTTCACGCGAATGGAAAGCGTTGCTTTCGCGGGAATAAATATTTTATTTTCACGCGAATACAAACCAATATTTTCGCGGGAATAAATAATTTATTTTCACACGGATGGAAACCGTTGCTTTTGCGGGAATAGAAATTTTATTTTCCCGCGAATACAAACCAAAGCTTTCGCGGGAATCAATACTTCATTTTCACGCGAATGGAAACCGTTGCTTTCGCGGGAATAAATATTTTATTTTCACGCGAATACAAACCAATGTTTTCGCGGGAATAAATAATTTATTTTCACACGGATGGAAACCCTTGCTTTCGCGGGAATAGAAATTTTATTTTCCCGCGAATACAAACCAAAGCTTTCGCGGGAATCAATACTTTATTTTCACGCGAATGGAAACCGTTGCTTTCGCGGGAATCAATACTTTATTTTCACGCGAATGGAAACCGTTGCTTTCGCGGGAATAAATATTTTATTTTCACGCGAATACAAACCAATGTTTTCGCGGGAATAAATAATTTATTTTCACACGGATAGAAACCGTTGCTTTCGCGGGAATAGAAATTTTATTTTCCCGCGAATACAAACCAAAGCTTTCGCGGGAATCAATACTTCATTTTCACGCGAATGGAAACCGTTGCTTTCGCGGGAATAAATATTTTATTTTCACGCGAATACAAACCAATATTTTCGCGGGAATAAATAATTTATTTTCACACGGATGGAAACCGTTGCTTTTGCGGGAATAGAAATTTTATTTTCCCGCGAATACAAACCAAAGCTTTCGCGGGAATCAATACTTCATTTTCACGCGAATGGAAACCGTTGCTTTCGCGGGAATAAATATTTTATTTTCACGCGAATACAAACCAATGTTTTCGCGGGAATAAATAGTTTATTTTCACGCGAATAGAAACCATTGCTTTCGCGTGAGTAAAAAAATTAATTTTCACGCGAATAAAAACCAAAGCTTTCGCGGGAATATCGCATGAAAAAACTGCTGAGTCATAGATATATTATAAAGGTTTCATAGGGTTAATTAGTACAGCTTTAGCTATTTAAGAACCAGTGTTTTCACACAGAAAGCATCCAGTTCTACAATAGCTAGCAAGGAAGCAACATCTACACACCAACTACTACATTTACTTGAAACTCAATAAGGTGAGAATCACTAAATAATTCTTTAACATATACTGATAAAAAACTTCAACTAGATTTGCTATAATACTTCAGAAAGTTAATTTTATGTTTTAATATTTTGTTCTTATTAATAAAAGATCAAATAGTTTCACCATAATGCATCAGAAAAATTATTATGGTTTTGATTATGTGTTTATTTTATAAATATCTAGTTAGTTTATTCTTTTCAAAATATTTTTCAAATTCCACCCATTTGTTACATATTTTTTACTCTCTTTTCAGTTCCAACTTCCGACTGAACGCTCTGAATATGAATGAAGACCGTAATACCTCATTTCTCTCAACATTCAAACCATACTCTGATGATAAAGAAAATATCCCTCCTGATTCACATATAATAAGAAGGAAACTGAACACAATTCGACCAAAGCCATGGGATTCGGATAGAAATAAAACGATTGACTATACTTGGACTTTGAAAGCACCATCTCCTTCTCATCTTTCCTGCTTGTCAAAAAATGCTGCTAGTTTGCTCAATTCTTGCGATACCAATGACAGAGTAATGATTGGAAGGTTTCAACCACTTCACTTAAATCAAACGCCATCACTTCTCGAGATAGTCTCCATCGAACGACCAACTGAGGATGTATATAAAAACTTATGCATTATCCGCTACAATGTCGAAACATTTGGCAACAGACGACAAGTGAGGTCTATGGTGAGAAATGAGGATTACAACAAATTAGCTCCAACACAACCAGATGTTCCAAAACTGGTGGTTTTTATGGGATTCGATTCAGACAAGCATCCAATCTTTCACCCTATCAACTTCCCATCCAATATTTCCCTTGAGGAAGCTAAACAGCTAAGTAGATTAATAAAAAAAAAACACCTACTCAGTTGATCAGTATGGTTCGTATCGCAACGCTCTCGCAATTTGCTGTTGGAAGTGTAATCAGTTTTGAATCTCCTCAAATATCAACTCAGTTAACATTACCTAATGGAGATGTGGTGATGAATGCGCTACTGGTAAACTACAGATGTTTGCAATATGATGGTTTGATGATGGGAGTTCTATATATACCTGAAAAACACGTTAGCAACGTCAAACAAATTGGAACAGGAGTCATACTTGTAAGAAATCGTGAAGTTAGTAGATTTGGTTATCATCGACATGATATAATCACATTCACAGCATTACAAGCGATAGAAACGGCTCAAAACCTATCCAACAAACTTGATGATTCCAACCAGATGAAGTACTTTACTACAGATGAGGTTGTTGAGAACAAGGTCTTAGTGCTTTCAATGGGAGTGGGAAACACATCTTCTACATCTTTGAGAGAACCAGCGCCCCCTGGTGAAAACTATATTCAAAAAGAGCATGTCAGACAAGACAACATAGTGAGTATTTTTTATTTAATGTAAACTAACTGATATAAGTAATACTTCCAATTAGATAATATTTATTTATAAAGCAATTATTTTTTGTTTTGCTTTAGATAGAAGAGAGAGAATCAAAAACACTTGATGAAAATTATGCTCAAGAAAAAACAAACCGAACAATATAACTTGGTGAGTTACTTCCCTTTACTATATAATGTTAACTAACCAATGTAAAAAGAACTATAATTCAAATTCATGTAATTATTTTACATTTTTGTTTAATCATCCTATACTAATACATAACTTTTGATTTTAGTTCATTATGGAATCAAAAGTACATAGAACAGAAGTCTTCCTTCCTAAGTTATAACATCAGTACAACAATGACAACATTGTAAAGAAAAAGACTATCAACCATTGATTGTCATTACAAGTTGTAGTGCTTTGAATTACTTAGTATTTACTAACTCTAGCTATATTATACAAGAATATTTTGCTACTTATTATGTAATGAATGTATATAATCATATATTGATTCAATGTAGTCTCCTCATTCTTCTCTTCTCTCTCAAAATATCATATGGGTTCGAGTTATGTAAAAAAATTATCAAAACTTGAATGTCATGCATTCAAAATGTATATGCTATAAGTTCAAATTAAGTAAAAAAATAATCAAAACTCAAATGCCACTTAAATGCCACTCAAATGCCACTCAAGTACCCCTTAAATGAAATACAATATAAACTCGGCGAATTCATCCAACGTCGTAACCCATTGCCTAAACTCCAAGGTCTAATCCACAAAAAAACACTTGGTAGGGAGATCTGCTCATATATTACTACTATTATCTTTAACTATAAGTATGTTGTGCTACATTCCATTTCAGCTTCATCAGGTAACAGTTTGATACAAAATTGTAACTTTACCATGCCATATGGTGAAGCTAGGATGAGATGCTCCTCCTTTTACACAGTAGAACAATTTCAAGATTCTCAAGTTGTGACAAAAACCTTTTACCAGTCAGCCAGTAAGCCATAATACATTATTGTCTACGTATTTATGTATTTTTGTATCGAGCATAATACTTTGCTCAACTACTTCAACATTTCACGATCAGCCGCTGTAGCTTATTGCATTATTTTTGGAGCTTGGAGGCTCCAAACCGAATGCCTGTAGGAATCACTGCAAATCATTTAAAATGGGAAATAAAAAGAGCAAAACTCTTTTGCTTTGGTCAACTCACAGTTTTTACTTTGTGCTCTATGCTCAATGTAAGTATTACTATTCAGGAAATTACAACCAAAATTTAACTTCCTAAAATTCCAAAACCTTGTGAAGAAACTTTTCAACGCAAAGCTGTTTTATGTTAACTGCAGTTACAACAATTATGATGCCCCGAAAGTTAATTTTCCAACATTTCTAAATAACAATTGCGATGATTAAGTTTTGGGGGCTTTTTAAAGCGTCGTTAGAACACTCTGAGTCAAATGTAATAATTGGAAAAATCAAGTATTGTTAACATCAATATGAGGATTTGTTTTGTGATAGTTTCGAAAAATCGTATTCAAATTTTATTGATGGAAAATACCATAACTGTATTTTCGTAATTGGTAATAATGAAAACTATTGTAAAATATTAAAACCGGGTAGAACTTTGAAGAAACATTGCTCTGTATATACATCATTTTTCCTCTCAAAATAACATGTATTTATAACAATCTTATCTTAAAATAATGCCCGCAAATGATCACTCAAATTTTATTTAAAGGCGCTTTGATTTATCTATGGTAGGAATAGTCATGGACTGAACAACATAATAGTGTGGTAGATTTTGGTGAAAGATACTAGTGAACAGGGCGTTCGCTACACCACTTCTCCACTCTATGCGCTGGCGATGCACCTACAGTCATCGGTAAGGTGTTGTGCCGGTAGCAAAGCCACACTGTGCCGGTAGCACAGTACACAGGGCCGGTACCGGGCTGGTAGTGACCTCTACAGGGTCGGTAGTGACCTCTGCAGGGCCGGTATGCCGCCACAGGGCCGGCACAAGATGGCTGCCTTAGCTGATGAACTTGGAAATTAGCCAGAACTTCTCACCAAGCCAGGAACCAAAGCTATCGTCTACCCTAACATCGGCGGTAACCAGGACCAAAAGCTAACTGGAGCCTTAGGACCTTATAGAGCAGCCTGATTGGCCAGCAGGAGACAGGACTCCGCCCTTAGCCACTTGGCACCTGCCTTATTTACTCTCTATTGATTACCTAATTGGTTGACTATTTATATAAGCACTTACATTGGTCTAATCACTTCCTGTAATGATATCGTTATATGTTTGATACTTGTGAGCTCTCCAATAAAAGGAGAGACATTTTATGTGTTCTTTGCATTCATTCCTATGTTGCAATGGCATTTGATCTTATATTGCTAACCCTAGAGGAATAATTACCCTCAAGACTGTCATAGAGAATATAGCCATTTATACAAACACTACGAGGTACTGTTTGTTTGAGCCATGGGCTCCTGCCTCACCGGGTAATTCGGTTACCCTGCACAGTTGTCACTGTCGGTCAGCACAGTGTCCCCTCTGGAGAGAGGTATAATGCTCTAGACTAGTGGATGTCTGTGGTAACAGACCGGAATCCATTGCAATAATGCTATTATACAACCAGGGAACGAGAAAATTTTGCAAATAACAATAATGGCCAGCTACGTCAGCACTGATTGTATTACAATGTAGACAGCGAAAACAGTTTCGGGGAAAAATGGTTTCACATGCAAAACAATAGTGCTCCCTATATTCAAAGTAATTTGAACTCAAAACTTCTTTTTTGTATATAATAAAGCTTGCATACACATAACTGGGTGAAAGCTCTTAAGTATTTTCTTAAAGTCAAAATTGATACCATTTTGCTTCAGGGGGTTTCGCTTAAATCAGTACTTTTAATTGTTTTGGGTAAGTACCCTGATAGTGTTTCACGGTCAATATCTAAAGAACTGGAGTGAAATTTCAATCAAAAAAGTTATACCTCTTCCAAAATTGACAAAAGAATAAAATCATTTGGATATAAAGTCAATTTTAGAGAAAGGTTTCAATGCCGTAATGTATTTCTGTAATGCCTTGTGTACATCTACCAGCAACCTACTGATTTTTCTCCCCCAATTGGAAATTATGACATGGTGTTTCCCATCTTTTTGTGTCTACCAACTATTCTCCAGCAAGTCAGGTTCAATTCATTGTATATAATGCCACTGTTAGCCATAACATGCTTAGCAACAATAAAGAAGAATAATTCATGAAAGAGCCCCTTTGTATGATTATTGTTGTTTGAGAGACAGTTTTATTGAAACTAAAGTGAAACTATATGCACAAGGAGTAACATGAGTGGTCAAATCACAAACTGCATAGCCGATTTTCCGATCTCGATCCAAATCTACCAGTAGCCTAAAAAAATGTCACCAATCTTTTTAGGTTATTTTAGATGAAACAGAAAAGCAAAGATGCAAAGTTGGTATGCAAACTTGGTAGTTATGTAGCACTTTTCACCATACCTTTACCAAACGCGACTGAAATTACTTCTAGGAAAAGTATTCACACTTTTTTCAACCACCAGAGCCTGTTGATAGACCTGGAAGGAATCTGAAACAAGTTCTCGATTTTTTGTACATTAAGGCACCTGGCCAGACTAATAAGATAGCTTCTGGATTGTTCAAATGAATGTCTTTGCCTAAAAGTGTGTAGTAGGTTTCAATGACATCCACAAGTGTGCACTTAAGTACCAGAAGTTTTGGTATCAAAAATCTAGACATAAGTTTTTGCAAATAACATATGCTTGACTCGGAATGTGTTGTTTGATGCAATTGCTCCGCAGGAAGAAATCTACCAATCACAGCAAAAGAGACAGGATTGAAATTTGATTATGTCCATTAAGCTACATTTTACCATCCGGTGACACAGACAAAAAGTTATAGTGGTATTCTGGGTATTGTGACAGACTCATTAATACTCTAGCATTTGCCCTTTCCGAATCATTCTCACAAGTAGTGCTGAAGTCAGGGCTATAGATCACAAACCCAAATGCCCAAATGATTGACAAATAATTTTTTAGAGGTTTAATATTAGTGTTACAGCCTCGAACAAAAAAATTAGATTTTTCCACTTAAGATTTGTCCATTTGTATCCTATATCTATTCATAGTTGTATTTCTGGAAAAAAATTAAAACATTGAAAGTCTTTTGCTATTTTTTGTATTGGTGAGACCAGTATGGCCATTTTTCAACACTTTACAAGTTGTTGTTAATGTCTTGTTTGTCTCATCTGTTTTTTTCGACTGCTTACTGACTAACCATCTGGCCATCTCGGTAATAATTATGAAGAATTTAGTGTCTCTCCTAAATTCTGATGCAACCAAATGCTCAAACTTTATTACAGCCGACATTCATTGATTGTTATAATACTTATCATTTAGTCCTAGTTATTGTAATACTTTATAATAGTAATTATTATTATTATTATCAATTAACGTCATTAATATGATGTCATTATTACTATGATTTATTATTGGGAGCTTAGGTTTTATTTCATTCTAAGATATGGAGTCAACTATATTATTCTTCTTGCATAAGTTTGATGATGTTTGTAATAATCATCGAGAGCCAAATAAATAATGAATAATTGTTATTTTCATATGTGAAGCATCATTATAATTGGTTCATTATTTTCTACTAACAACTAAGATTTCTGCTTATACAGACCAGCTGTCCAAGTCCAAGAGAACCATTTTGTCTTTCTTTTTATATAGTCCCAGCTTTTTCCCACACAACCTTATCTTAAGCAACTTACTACATTGAGTCCAAACCTCAAACCAACTGACTCACCCTCATGACAAATATTACTTACTATGTGTCATAAGGTGTGAAGGGAGTGGCAAACATAGCCTGAAACTTCAAGCATGGGATTGCAAAGTCAGTCTTTTTCTCTTTGAAGGGGTGCAAGTCATAACATAACAAAAGTTACAACATTTGGCAATGATAATCCAAGTTTGAATGTCTAACAAGTATGTAAATGAATGTATGCGACACAGTTGTGCCAATCATGTACAATACGCACACTTTTCGATTGAGATTTATTAGCTATGTAATTTTACGCTAATCTTATATTGTAACCAAGTATTCTACGCTCAATTGACCTACTCATCTATAGCTGCAACCATGTGGGCAAGATGATAAGTAAAGCTGAAAGGTGTCACCTCTCTGATGAGGTTTTTCTGATTAGTTGTAATCCTCACCGTTTTTGAAGCTGTTTGACATGTCACAATAGATGGTGAAATGTGATATTTTAACTCTTTAACAGTAATTTTAGTCCCTCTAACACCTCATTTTCACATCGTTAGAGTTTTAAAACCTTCATCCTTTCATGAGAAAAGTTTTATTTACTGCTCGGGCTTTTTTGTTTGAGGATTGGCTCAGAAATTGCTTATGGCCCGGCTTGAGTGGCAGTCATTGTACAAGTTCCAAAGAGTACTAGTTTATTACTAGGTGATTAAAACCCAATCTTACTACATTACAGGTGGTTTACTTCCACCAAAAGAGGTTATTGCGAAGCTTCTTTTGAAGGAATCACACGGCTCATACGCAATGGTTAGAATTGATGTAGATTTGAGAAAAGAAAATATTCAAGATGGAGTTGAAGTTTACTGCTATCCTGTAGAATCGAATGATCCAGGCCCTCGTTCGTACTTTTCAACACTCAATGATCGCGAAGGTAATATTTACTGCTATTAGATTAAAACTAACTGCTGCGTGAGTCATTTGTAAGCAACCGAGCAAAGTAGCAAGTGGTGTTGACCATTCGTCAAATACCAAAGGTAGCTTACATTATGCCAACAGAACAGCAAAGTAATAAGAGTATTGCCTGAACAAAATATATTTTGTTCGCCAATAAAAAGTTCTTTTCAGCTTTATATATTTTCATTTCTTTTTTGTGGCTTGATCGGTTTTGTAAACAAAGAGAGTTTTTCTACGTGATGAAACACAGATTTGTTTACTGTTGAACATGTCAATGCAAAAGTACTACTTGGGGAGCATTTAGATCACCTCATGTTTGAATGAGTGAAAACAATTTTGTCAGCTTCACACAATTAATAGTTTGTCTTGTCTATTTTTTGTTCATACTCAAATGCCTACTTGTAGGTTACCCCACACAGACTAATAGCACTATTACTCTTTCACCCACCATACCTGGAGAAACATACATTTGCAAAGCAAGGTGTCTAACTAGTTGTGGGGGTTCTTGCAACAGATCTTCAGCATTCAAAGATTCAAACAGATTTACGACAAGTCTTATAACATTGGGTGAGCATCAGAACTTAGATTTCTTGAGAGATATGTTTTTGATTAAATCTGATGTTTGTTCCCACAAAAACTAAAGCAGTACAATCACATATTCAGGTACTAATTTCCTATCATTTATTCAAATTATTAGGTTTTCACATATTATCATTTATGTAGCGACAAAGGCAGTCTTCCTTGTTTTCTGGGTTTGTGCCGAACTAGAATTAAATACAAGCTTGCTAGCTCCATGAGTCTAAGTTGAGTTAATCACGGAATAGACAAGTAACTTGAGTACAAAGCAGCCGTTTTCTTGTTTAGGACCCCAAGTGAGTTAGATATCTCTGTAGAACAAATAGAAAATGTGGCATCTTCTCAGTTCAATCTGTAACATGCGACAGAGTCTAAAAGAAAGACACACTAGAAATGACTCTCGCGCCTGAACAACATGCATTTATAGGTTAAGTGAGTGAACTACAGAGATATCCAAATGGTATTACCCACTCTTCTTCCAAGGCAACCGTTGTCAACAGCCTAATGCCTAGCTGTTCCAGCAATTCTAACACTTGGGCGTTATAAGCAACAATAGATCAAAAAATATATTTTTGAAATTGTTTTGTACAAGAGTGTTTGTCAACGTTGCTGCGTGGTAGCAGCTCCGACAAAGAGCATTAAAATTGAAACCTTGTGCTTGTATATCAGTGTGCTGTAGTACGAGTTCCTTCTAGCCACTTTTATAATTGTCTCCGACTACTCCAGTCGGTCATCTCAAAGTTTCTCTCATGCACTTTCTCCTATCTGCTGCACATGTCTTCTGGCTACATTTATGCAATGCTTAATACTGCTGAGTTGGAAAAGCATTATGTTTTAAACTTGGAGCAACGTTTACAATACTTCTACTGACATTAATTGAATGGAAAACCTCATTTTTTGTTTCTACCACTGTCGTAAATAAAAACATTATAGGTGAGGTGTATGCCATTTCAAAACTTCAGCTATATATTTGGTTTGCTGCAATTCCTTATGGAAAAACCCTCCTTGAGGTCCGCAAGTTGCTTAAAAAATTGGAAGCCAATTATTAGGACTTCTGTCACCCACTACCTCACCCAAAAGCTTAAATGATGTTTTAAAGACCTTCTGTCGTTGTACATTCAAAATTCCTCAAGAGTGCTATCATGGGATCAGTTTAGCAAAAAGTCATCGCTTAACTTTATCAAAAACTCTCTTTTTTTCGTATAAGCTGCCCATCTGTGGCAGGTTTCAGTGAAACTCAACAACATTGGTTATCTCCCTGATCACCATATCCTTCTCCTCACTGCTCCCATTCTCCTCTCTTCTCCCCCCTCCTCCCTTTTCCCCTAATGTCGAGTGTACCCTCATTTATTTTGGAGTTGATATCAAAATTCCGACCTCTGTAAAAAAACAACCAAACTCGAGGTTGTGTGATAAAAGAAAAGTATATGAATAATTATCGAACATTCACCCTATATATACTTTTCTGCTCCATCTCTAGAGCTATAAAATGGTCATACAGAACCTGGGCAATCTTGAATTAATCTGAAGTTAGGGAACGATAGAAATTGAAGAGCCGTATGCAAGAAGTTAAGTGAAGCGTACTGAAGTGAACAACAGTAGTATACTAGAGCAGAACTCTAGAAAGTAACTAACCTGCCAACACAACATACTTATTATTGACAGACTTGTCAAATGTTTTTTTAATATTGTATCTTATCTAAAGTTGATAGTTTTGCACAGACTTGTCGGATACTTATTTTTGTTTACTGAGATAATAGTTGTGGTGCAGATTATTTGACTACGCTGGAGGTTTTCTTATCTGTTTAGATGCCCGTTGACACCAACCTTTGGCTTTTGACACATCTTCGATTTATTTCTTCTTTCCTGTTAGGTTTTTTTTCAACTTGTGCTTCAATGTGTTGATTTGTGCTGCTATGGAGTTGCAAGTGTTATTGATCAGTTTTTTTCCTTTCTTAATAGGTTTTGTTTTGGTGCGGGTTTAATCTCTTGTTTACACCTTGATTTATATCAATATTTGCATATTGGTTTGTATGTGCTAACTTAATTGATTAGAACGGATAAAATAAGTATTAGCTTGCCTACTAGGTAAAATGGATAACATACATAATAGTAGTAGATAAACTATACAATAGATAGTAGCATGTAGAGTAGAGAAAGCGTATAAGAGAAAGGTCCATGTCAATTTCATCTTATTTGATCAGTTAGAGAGAGTTATGTTTGTATTACAGCTGGAAATGTTCACTGCAGGTTAAATGTCAATAGAAAACAGTTTTTTTATATTGATGAGTCATTTTCCTATATTTCAAATGAAAGCCAATTGTTATGAACAAGTTGTAGAAACTGTTAGAAATATTTATATCAAACTTAGTTAAAAGTTTAAAATACTCACCGACTTGCATTGTTTGGCCTCAGCTTGTTGGCTGTCATCTCTGATTTGTTGGTGAGTGCTTTTCCTGTCGTTAGAAACAATTTATTTCTTGTGGGAACATCACTGCACTGTTTTTGGTGATTTTAAAACTGTCAAACTATTTCAGGCCTTTCAAAACTTCAGGTTGACGCTTATATTTACCACTCCTTCCAAAACTTGCATTGATTTGAATACAACAACTTTGTGCTTAACATCACTGAATTTGTTAATGCCTGGATTACTCAAAAGTATGACTGCTTGAATCCTTTTCTCACTCGCCAAATTTTCCTTGTTTATGAACAAAAAACTCATCATTGATTTCTCTTGTTGTAAACATTTGTACTTAACCAATCAGGCATTTTCGCTCCTTGCTCACTCGGCAAAGTTAAACGATCTACCACCTGTAGTTTCTCAAATTAATTTAGCTGCTAACAGGACCATTAAATAAAGCTTAAAAGATGGAGCATCAGTAGCACTTGATCAGGTGTTTTACTCCATAACTATCGAGTTGCCCTGTGCATTTGGGAGTGTGATTGGATAAACGAGTGATTGTTATTGCTTGTATATTTCAGTGTAGGTCACAAGCTCTGGCACACTAAGTCAAATTCTTTCTAGCTTGTTTTGAGCTTCCTTTTTGCTCACAAGCTCACAAGGGAGCTGGTTTACATTGACTATTGAGGGTTTCCACCATGAAGTGGGTAATGGTTGTCTTTGAGGAGTCCGCAATCAATTCTTCCCTACAAGTTATCTCTACAAGTTTTGGTGTTTGAATTTAATTAAAGACGTAAAACTCTTCAATCATAATTCTTTGCATCACATAACTAGAGCTGTAGTGAATTTTACCAGTCACCACATGTTACCACTACTTAGCAAAGGTCCCCCTGATAGTCTGCAGGCATCAGGCCAGCCTAATTGAGCAATCAAACAAGCCGGTATTGATTGCAATTACACTAATAGCTAGGGATTAGGCATTTATTGCTATACCGGCCCTGCATCACTCTATACCAGCACAGGGTATTTACTACCCTGGCGCTGGATAGCTATCCCGGGCCGACATCAAGATGATTGCCATAGCCTGAGGGAGAAAAGATAGCCTAAGAACATCTAGGACCCACATGCAGGTGCTTACTATCTTCAGAAGTCGGGAAAGTTGGACCAAAGGCTCTAAAAGACTAGAAACTACTACAAAGAAAAATACTAAACTGTTACTGGTCAAAATACCTATAGACTCCGCCCTCACTTCTGGGCACCAGTTATCTTCAACATATCTACTCATATTGGATTTGACAGTATTATCATACCCATTATCACTGGCTGACTACTACAATTTACGTGGGTAATTGGAGTGTTTGGCAAATTAGGCCAAACACTTCCTGTCAATTCCTGTAACTCTGCATATAAAAAGCAGAGCTTTTTCATATCTCATTGCATTACCTGAAGCCTTGTGTCAGATTGCTGCCTTTGTATTCTGCTACAAATAAAAGTTAAAAATCACTCGATAGCATCGAGTATGTATGTTTGAGCCGAGGGCTCACCACAGTTGGTAAAGTGGTTTACTCTCTTTCCAAGCAGTTGTTTGTGCCGTCCCGGCAGGGGGTCACCTCTTGGGAGGAGCTGACTTTTTTCAGGACTAGGAAGGCTGACTGCTTAATTGTGCCGGCAGACAAGCAGTTTGGGTGGTGAAAACGCCAATTGGAAAGTAGTAGGATGTCAAAACCGACTACAGAGCTTACTAGACTGGAGGCCTTTTTTCCTGTTGTGTCAAGTTAAACCTAGTTTAATTTAAGGTTAATGAATATAAACGCAGCTCCAAGCTGCCCCGTAACCTCCAACCTCCCCCTAGTCACAGCCAACACCACCATCGGTTTGTCTGACAAACCCCACGGTATCTTACAGGACACAAGCTCAAGAAAAATAGCAGTAAACAACAGTACAAGTATCACGACTTGCTTTACCAAAAGCCCACGAGGTAATGCTGCTGAATACCACAACTGCTGCTGTTGTCCTTGACCTCTCTGCACACCCACTTGTAACAAAGTCTCTGCCTCCAAAGGTATCAGAACAGTCATACGAATGTTCCTCAAGCAGGCAACTCATTGACTAAAAAATCGTTTAAAAAACTATCTTTGTACGATTTTCATGGTGAAACTTACTTGGTATCTGTTTCATTTTCTTCATCGACTTGGTTGACATATACATCTCATGTGGCATGCTTTATTTGTCATAGAGAAGCATATCAGATGTTGGAAGTTCTGTTGGGTTTGTATCAGCTTTAGCAGCCATTGTGATGAGCAAGAATTTGAACTAAACTAAAGTATATTACGTAATTTAGAAACTACTAAAAGTATGAATGGGCAAATAAAAATTCACAAACACACTCTAGCTCTCTTATGAAAATTAAAAACAAATAGCATATAGCTAGTTCAAAGACAAAAAAGTGTTTGGTGATAAAAAAACTTCACAGTCCCCAGAGCTATATTCATAAATTTAGAAGGACCTCATTCTCCATTTCAAACTGCATAACTACATTAATAGGTTATAGCTAGGTTGTAGTGAGCTCTTTAATAACGTTTTATGTGTGATGTCAAAGGATTTGCAGTCTTTTAACTGAATATCTTGACATTTCTTCAATACCAGTCTAAACTACATAACTGGTCATAATGATAAATAAGTACAATCTAGTTGTCTCCCTGATAACATCGATTTATCAGCGTCAACGATTCTAGCAGTCTTGAGAGCAAACTTGCTAGATATTAAGAGAGTTCCCATTCTTTGGTGTAACCAGTTTAGTGTGAAAAAGTTCATCATTTTGACTCACCTATTTGCTGAAGGTAATGGTAGTTCTAGTGGATGTTGCTCTTTTAGATGTTGTTGCTGAGGTAGATGCTCTTTGTCTGAAAACTGAGGTTGTTATATAGCTACAGTTGCATTAAGTAACCTATCCTTGTACCCAATAAGATTTGTCATACAAAACTTTGCTAATATGTTTTTTTGCACAAAGGAAGCAAAGAAAATATATACGTTTTCATGGTAAAAACAATTTCAGAGGAGAGAAATCAGGTATATGAAAAAAAAATCGGACTGAAAACCTTTTTTTCGAGCAAAGAATTTGAAAGATAGCCACTTTTCCGTGGAGAAAATCTGTTTCAAGTTTCTCATAAAGAATTTGGAAAGTTTGTTTAATAGCTAGTTTGATCTTTGATGAACATTTATGGTGAAATCTTTTTCTGGCCCGCTGGCCGTATCAAGGTTTACTTTCAGGCAATAACAGGGCTGAACCAAGACTTTACTACCTGGGACAGGATGGTAGTGTTCAATGCAAATTTTGCAGAGGAACAATGCGTATATGGATGATTGATGTTGAGCACCCCATTCAGAGCATGCTAAAATCTTTCCATTTCGTAGTTAATTTGAAAAAAGCACTAGAAAACTAACGGGAAATGCACTCAAAGATATCACCGCCATCAACGGTATAAGAATCATAGTTCAAAAGCAGCAGTAGAGAATGGGATCAGCTAGAAGAAGTTTTACAGTTGGCATAACGATAGATCATGCTGACACAATCAGATTTGGTTCTGAATCAGCAACATTGTAAACATTTTGACAGTCAGATGGTCAAGCTCCTCATTGTTTGAAACCTATGTAGTGGATTTTGGGGGGGCCAACCAAACGTCCACCAACAACACCTCACTCCAGAGGTCAACTTCTAACAGAGGAGTATACCGACTCCACAACTGTTCTCAGAGCCCACGGCTCAAACGCACAACTCAATGTCTTGTTGAGTATACCATAGTTTATTGTACGAGCATAACCAGCAAGGTGTAATAACGGTAAATGTATTATGCTACTTGGCTCAATCACAAGCAGAATCCCAATACAATACAAAGAATAATGAGAAGTGTTCTGCCTTTTATAGACAGAACAGGGGAAAACATAGGCCCAAATAAAGAGGCAACGAACCAGTAACAGCAGGAAGTAATTGCACTAATCAAAACATGAGATATAAATAAGGTGATGTATCATTGGCTAATATAAGGTTAAATACGCAAGGCGCCCAGAAGTGGGGGGCGGAGCTTGTCAGTCAATATTGCTGATTCATGATGGTGCAATGAGTAGCTCTAGTTCCTGGTCCTTATGACTTGTGGTCCTTGGCTCTGAGGACAGCTAAGCTGCAAAGTCGGGCTCCTGCATCTTTGGTATCAATTTAGGCTCTCAGGCTACAGTGGTTCTTCACTCACCAACCCGATATAGGGCCGGTAGTGGCACTGCAGGGCCGGTAGTGCATGCTGCAGGGCCGGCAGTGTGTGCTGCAGGGCCGGTGGTACCTCTGCAGGGCCGGCAGTGAATGCTGCAGGGCCGGTAGTGAATACCACAGGGCCGGTAGTGAATACCACAGGGCCGGTAGGGTTTCTACCGGCTTACTTGCATGTGTTCTGGCTGTGCCAGGCTCAGTTTAGGCGTGCCTGACACCCAGCAGTTGTCAGGGGGAACTTGCGCAAAGATAGTGGTCACAAAAATCCACCACACCTATATACGAAATGGTTTTTAATGCACTAAATTCTTCAATAGTAAAGTAGGTTTATTTTCATTTGGGAAGACCCAGTAATGTAAGCGAGTTGATGTACTACTGGATTAGCACTGAATTTGCTTTCGAGACTGTTATTTTTTTATTTTGAATAAGGAAGAAACATATGTTGAACATTTTTACAAACAAACAAAATAGTAAAAAGAAATTTGAAGGGGGAGACAGAGAAAGAAATCTTGGAAGAAAAATGCTTCACTGAAATGGGTTGGAAATATACAAAGAAAATTATCTGCAAAAATTTGGGAGACAGTCGAGTCGACTTATAATAAATCTTGAAGCGAAATATGACGCCTTTCAATAATATACAAGGTATGATTGAAAGAAAAGGGAGAATCAAAAGATACAGAAGAGCCTTTTCAAGAAAGTTTAATCCTCAATAAATTATGACTTTAGGTAAAACTGAAACTGCAAATCAGGCAAAAAAATCTTGGAAAATGACAATGGAAAAACAAACAAGACTAAGAAAACTGATAATTTGACACCGGGCAATCTTATTCAATGTTTAAACCAAATTTATAAAACTGAAACGCCAACAGTGAAAATAAATAGTCAACTTGAGACTTTAATACTTCCGACAGACTGTAAAGGATTTGCCCCTGTGATGTCACAGCACCTTTACCAAACCACTGTTTGAGTATAGCTGTCTGTTACTAATCAGCACTAGAGCCGTCTCGGTAGCGTAGCCTGCTAGTATTAAGGCATAACCCGTTATGCTGTATCTACTAACCGGTAGTATAGCTCCACTGTATACGGTATTTAATCATTCTGTCTCGAACCGGAGACTCCCTGTTTCTCTTGATCCAAAGATCTGTTTCTTAGCACACACATCCTGTTTTACTTTACTTCTCAAATTTTCTTAGCAAGCACTTGTATAATTTATAGCAATCGTGTGGGGCAGGCTTGTGACAATTTCGAAGAATATTCGTAGTCTCTAAGAATGCAATTATGGACAAAGTAATTCTATTTATCAAGTTCACGACAGCACAAGAAGAGATGCAGTTATCAGCAACACTGTATTCAAACATAAAGATACAAAATTTACAACGAGAAGTGTTTCAAAGTGTATAATAGTCACTAGTAACTTAGACTTAACTAATAATCCAGTCTCAGACTACGAGGATGCAAAACGTTACCCTAACGCTTCCAGTGTATCAACTGAACACAACTACTACAAGAACTCTGACTGCTGGGCGATCTGCCCTAATACTTATAAAGATAATATGCAAATATTGCAGTTGAAAATTAAAACACATGATTTGTTAAAAAATACACAATATGATTGGATAAAATAATACGATTCAAATTGTATACAAAAGCGCCAGACACAGACATATATATAAGTGATCTTGCGCATTGGAACAACAACAACGATAATAATAATTAATTAATTAAAGCAGGATGGCTACCGGAACGATCTCAACTGAGTGTCCTTAGCTTGGTCTTTGCTTAGCACGTCTCCTCGATCTGTAGGAATGAAGGCTCCTCGAAGAATAGGCTCCTGGAATAATATCTGCTTCTAGTAAGGTAGGATAACTCTGGCTCGTCTTGTCTGCTCACAGTCTCTCGCATAAATCCATTACATAGGCCGCTTCAACTATTGTACATCAGTATGGATAGTTAGTAAACAAAGAGTGGCTGTGAGTGGCTGAGGGGCCGGAGAATATTTACAGCAGATTAAGGTACAGGGAGTATATACAGGAGCGTATACAAGAAGTACACAGGAGGGTCTCGAAAGACTGGCGACATGCAGAACCCTGTAGTCCAAGAGGGATCGCACAACCGTATGACCGTAACAGCAAAAGGGGTACATACGGCTTGTACAACCGAAGACACAAAACCATGTGTATTTAAAACAAACCACTATCTGCACAACCGGCATAGGGAGTGAGGAAAAGGCCCATTACCAGGCGAGGAAGTTCACACATCCGTGTAAACAGAGAAGGGGAAAAGGGGAAGGCATCCGCCTAAACATCGGGCCTCGCATCGTCTGAGCGATGTCTTTACGACCCGAGATCTCTCTCTTCAAGAGTTCAGTCTGGGATCGGGCCTTGCTCACCTCAGCGTCCTTCAAAGTACCTGAGAACACTTTCACCCGAATATCTTCAAGAAATACTTCAAACTTGGCAGCACAGCGTTCAACAACACCTGCATACTCCGCCCTTTCTTTCAGAAACTGGAACAGCAAATCAACTTCTAGGATTGAAGATTTTGCGGCTCGAACAGGGGATGTCGGTATCTTGCTCACTGTCGGGATTACAGAGGCAGGGGAGGAAAGAATGCTACACGTCAGGCTCATAGCTTCAGGAACCGTTATAGTGCAGGGCTTCTTCTTAGGGATACGATAGCATGCAAGGGGAGTATCCATCAATGGTGTCACTCCACTGGAAACAGAGGAGGAAGAAATCTGTCGTGGGGGAGCCACGGTATTGGAAGAGGAAGAAAGTACTGGGGATGGCACCTTACTAGTCTGCGAGGGTCGACATGGACCAAACTCGGGAGGTGTTTGCCTTTTCTGGTATCTGCAAAAAGCGTGATAGCTGTCGCCATCAACCGCGTAGATGTAACAGATCCTCTGGTAGTGGTCAGGATCATCAGGGTCTCCACGCTTCTTCTGATGGTCATATACACTGTCACGGCTGCTGCTGCTGTACTGGCACTTGCAAAAGTAATTCACATAGTGCTGATGGATGTAAACAAACAGTTGTCTCATGTTCTTGGCCTGCCACCGGCACTCGGGGCAGATGCTCCTCCTAGACTTCTTGGGTTGTCTATGAATGGCAGCTTCCGTGTACGGGGCTATCCATTGCAACAAACGTCCAGCTATCGGTGGCTTCTTGCCGGTGGAATGAAAAATAACCATTTCCTCCATCACAGTCGGGACACAGGTCGGTGAGCAGCTACATCAACAAGCTGTAGCACGGGGGTGAACTTGGAAAAAATTGCCTCTTCTTTCTCTACAGATACGACAGGAACAGCAGTAACAGTTGCTGCAAGCCGGGTTCTTCTCTTGGGAGGTGTCAGACCTTCCATGGGGATAAGAGTCCAGGTATCTACTGCATGTACTTCAAGGGTAGGGATTGCCAGCTTGGAAGAGGGGGTTGCTGTAGAAGATTTGTTTTGCTCAAGAAATCCAGCCAAGAGCTCTGCTCCTCTCTTCTTCCTCGGGGAATGCATCATTCCCAAGCGTTGCATTCGCTCTCTGGTCACAGCAGGAGGCATACACATGTCCACAATCAACTTGGCAGAGACGGACACTGTACTAGTCCTGGGTCCCATTCTAGCAGGGGGAGTAGGGAAAGGATCCCACACGGGAGAAGGCATACTATCAACCGTATGACTGGTGCTGGTACCTCAAAGGGGGAACAAAGGTTGCAATACACTGGCAGTTGAAACAGCTGGATTGGTAGGCACAAGGGTAGAAGGGGGTACAGACTTGAGCAAAGGGAACTCAGTTGCCTGTACGGGGGTGAGTAGTCAAATTCCAAAGGGTCGTAGGCAGAGCTATACTCACTCATCCAGTTCTCCATATCTGCATCATGCTTGGTCACTCCCAAAAGAGCGTTCTCTCTTCTCTCTTCATCATTGGGGACCGTAGCACTAGACTTCTCTGCAGAAACAACAACTGGCTGTGCAGGTGGTGGAGGGTGAACTGGTCTACGAGGTGGTATTAATACTGATGCTGGAAGCAAATCGTGACCTCCAATAAATTCCATCAACAGATCCTCTTCCACTTCCACCCGCAGCTCTTCTCCTTTTTGGTTCCTTGGAAGATCCCTCAGTACAATCCATATTGTTAGCAAGTTGAGATTTGGTGGCAAGATCACGAACGCGTCTTGTCACTGTCAACACTTTCAAAGCAAAGGCGATTCCCGCGCACAGTAGACTGACCTGTCCTTGATCACTGTTGGGCCAGGGGGGATAATTAACAGGGCAACGATCCAAGGGGGAGGTATCTGTGCACCCGTACTTACTTACAAAGGGGAGGGACGTGCCTGAAACTTGGCTAACTGGATGGCCAATTTGTGTGCTCTTTGTGAAGGCACTATACGGGGTTGTGGCTACCTTCCACTGGCATTGACCTTTCATTCCGTGGGGCCTCAGCCGTTTTGGCCAACAACTTTCACTGGAGAAATAATGGTGCTTCTTCACGGCTTCAACGATCAGTGAGATCTTCTTCCAGAGGACTAATTCTTTACAGAAAGATTCACTGGACTCTGGCCCTTCTGCTGGTACCCTGCCTGCAAGACTTTCTATCATCATCCTGCCCAGGAGACCCGCTTGTAGCTCAGGTAATCTTTTACTTGCACTTTCTAACTCCACTCTTTTTTCTGTTATACTTTCACAACTTAGTGACTGTTCTTTGTGCACAAGGGGGCTCTGGCTCTCACACACTTGCTGTGCTGACTCACTGTCAGGAAGGTGCTCAGTCTTTGTAGGGAGTGCAGTCATCTCAGGCTCTGGGGGAGTGGGAGTAGCTGCAGTACGTTTGGCTCTTCACTAATCAAACTACTCGCACTATCTTCTTCCAGCTTTTTTAGCACAACTGGGGGGTTGGTCACGTCCTGTGTCTCTGGCTGCTCCATAATAAACACACTCTTACAGAGGGATGAATTAGCTCTCTCAAGGGGTGACAGTAACTCAACATCATGGGGAAACAGTTCTGCATCTGAGCCCTCCACACGATTAACCAATGGGGTCCCGTTCTTGTCTGTGCACTGCATTTTGCTGCCTGCCACAACTATGGCACATTCACTAAACTTCAGGCGACAGCCATGACTTGTGAGAAAAGGCATGCCCAGTATGGCATCCTCACTCAATAGGAAATAGCTTCCTCTATACGGCCTTTCTCATTCAGCACTGGACAGGTGTGTACCTTAGCTGTTTTGGGGGAAGGAGACAGGGGCGTATCTCTGGGGGTACAGGCCGCTCCTGTTTCCACCATACTAGTGAGACTGTAGCCTGTTGGCTCTGTGCTTCAACAGACTCATACTCTGTTACTTCCATCAACTGCACAGGCGGCATCTCTAACAGGGACGAAATAATAGGGGGAGGACACTCTTGTTTTTCTACTATTTCTGTCCTCTTATTCTTCTGCTTTTTCACCTTCTTCTCCTTCATCTGGGTTTCCTTCTTCTCAAGGACCCGCCAGTCGGAGAGGGTGGCATACACAGGGTTCTTCTTCTCAACTCTCTTCCTCTCCTTATTCCATCTTCATGCCTTCTCGCAGGTAGCCAGTGTGGTAGCTACAACGGGTACATCCCGTTTCCCGACAAAAAATGTGTTCTAGGCTTGGGAGTGGCTTTAGCTCCCTCAGAATGGCTACTAATGTGGCCTGCCTGTCCACAGCTCCAGCACTGGAGGGGTGACCACAGTGCTGTGGGAGGTGTCTGTTCAAGGACAGGGTGGACAGGTGCGACGGGGGTGTAGCATGCTGCAGGAGGAGCCTGAGCAGGAGGAGGAGGAGGCTGTATCATGACCCCTGCCATTCGCTGGCACTGGAGCTCTTTCATTTCTTCCAATTCAGGGGCCAAGTGTTGCAAAGTTTTTGTTAAACTGCCTATACTACGTTCGGGTGCTGAGGTTGGTTACAGGGGTGGAGTGGAGAAATCTACAACAGGGAAACTCTTCACATCCGTGTACTGCTGCTCTCTCTGTGTCTGAGCGTGATTTACCATAGCAGTTTGGTAATGATGGTAACGGGACATGGAAGATTTATAGTATTCTTCATCCGGAAACTCATCACTCTTTTTGTCTTCTACTATTCTGTTCTTCGACTTGGAGTCAGGGAACGTCTTGATATGAAGGAACTCATTCCAGGCTCTCCCAGCTTCTTCTACGCTCTGAGAATTCACTGCCAGCAGATGCCGCTGCAGGAATGGCTGTCCCAAGGCAGACAGGAATGTCTCGAGTTCCATCCTCTCTACATGCCTCCAAGGTAGATCATCATACGCAAGTCTCTCAACTTCGTTGACATGCTCCTGGAGGGAGGTCTTTGGCAACTTCTTCAGGTGTGTCAGGTTCTGAAGGGCTTCACAGAGTGTGAGGCTGAACTGAGCTTGAAGATTTACATATACTGCCTGCAGGCTGTTAGGCCTGCCACAGTTCACTGCTTCATCTTGTAGTGCTGCTCTAACATGGAGAAGGCCGTCTGGTCATTCCAGCCATCAGCATCTGACACTTCTACAAACCGGTTGATGAAATACTCCACAACACCGTGTCCAGTTTACTTAGGTGGCTTTAAATCAGGAAGGGGAGCAGGGAAAGGAGTACAGGGTTGCAGAAAACTTTTCAGTGTCTGTGCCAACTGATCCAGGGCTGCGGACTCAGAGGTACCTGCAGGTGATCGTCCTGCGCTTTTCGCTCTCTGAATAGCCATCGCAGCTTACTGATTTGGGAAAGGGGAATCTGTGGGGTGGTAGCTGGAAGCTCTACTGGATCTCGTTATTATGCAGGGTAGCACTGTTACTCAGGACAAGAGGGGGATGGAGTAGCCAGTGAATTTGGCCATGCTATCTCTACAGTGTCCATCGTTCGCAGCTTATCCCACCGCTGCCACCAATGTAAAGGATTTGCCCTTGTGATGTCACAGCACATTTACCGAACCACTGTTTGAGTAGAGCTGTCTGTACTATTGAGCACTTGAGCTGTGCCGGTAGCGTAGCCTGCTAGTATTAAGGCACAACCCGTTATGCAGTATCTGCTAACCGGTAGTATAACTCCCCTGTACACGGTATTTGATCATTCTAACTGTCTCGAGCCGGAGACTTCGTGTTTCTCTTGATTCGGAGATCTGTTTCTTAGCACACAGATCAGGTTTCACTCTACTTCTCAAATTTGCTTAGCAAGCACGTGTATAGTTTATAGTAATCGTGTTAGGCAGACTTGTGACAATTTCGAAGGGTATTCGTAGTCTCTAAGAATGCGATTATCATAAAAGTAATTCTGCTTAGCAAGTTCATGTCAGCACAAGAAGAGTTGCAGTTATCAACAACACTGTATTCAAAAGTAAAGATACAAAACTTACAACGAGAGGTGTTTCAAAGTGTATAATAGTCACTGGTAACTTAGACTTAACTAATAATCCAGTCTCATACTACGAGGATGCACAACGTTACCCTAACGCTTCCAGTGTATCAACTCAACACAACTACTACAAGAACTCTGACTGCTGGGCGATCTGCCCTAATACTCAAAAAAATAATATGCAACTAACGCAGCTGAAAATTACAACATATGATTGAAAAAAAACACAACAACTACCAGTAACTAATTCATAGCATGGAATGCAAAAAATTGAAGTTGATTGTTTGCATCAGTTGAGCCCTGGTCACACGAGACCGAATCTCTGACAAAACTGTCAACGAAACTATTTTTTCAACCCCAGCGAATTCGTTGCTGAGCAAACCGAGCGAATATTTCAGTTTCGTCGTGATCAGCAATGCTAGGTTTGGGAAAATCGTTGGTTGCAATGCTTGCATGTGATTGGACCATTGGACCAGATAAGCTCATTAATACGTTTGTTTTCTACGTTCTGTTATTGGCTGGTCTCCAATGTCAGGGTCATTCACAACGAACGCATGGTTTCCATAGTAGCACATTTGTTTTTGAATAAATAATTATTTATTTTATTATATTCATAATGAGTTTTAAATAAATGAAAGATAATAATAATAATAAATTATAATCAAACAATTGGAATAGTACTGGCTGGTCAAACTTAGCTATTTATTAAAATAATCTAATCCAAACCTTGCTTCATTCTTCCATGCTTTTACATCACGCAGTAAAGTATGAGTAGGCCCGCGCACAAAACGCATTCCTCTGTCATTGGGTGAAACTAGTGATCGCTAGGCGTAACGAACTAATTATAGTTCTTGTGTGACCAGCCTAAACGAAACTTTATTTGTCGTGCTTCAGCGATCACCTAATAAAGTTTCGTTATAGTCTCGTTATAGGTCTAGTGTGAACAGGGCATTAGAGTTTAACTTTTAAAAGCTTTGCAGCAGGCTTGTTACCGTGAAAACTAAACAAAAATTGCGATTTGTCAAAAGTTGCAGAGTTGTCTTAACAAAGTGAGCATAAATTCCCAGTCTATCAAGTTGTTGAAAATCGGGACCCAAAGTTACATGCTTTTTGGATTGCCGAGTGTTGCAAAATTGTCGGAGTTGTGAGAGCGTAACTTTTACAGTTTTACGATTTGTTAAAATTTACGGAGTTGTCTGTTTAGAGTTGCAATATTTGGTTGATTCAATTTTTTTGTACTTTAAAGTTGATATTTAAAAATACGCTTTTTAATAACATTACTAATGTTAATGTAAATATGAATAAATTACTTTATTACAATAAATCGATACAAAGTAAAATACAGTGCAAATGGCAGAGTCCAATGTTAATATTTTAGCGATCATCAACTCTTGTCATCTATAATAACTCATCGTTCATCCAGTTGTATACAGCTTCCATCTAAAAGCATACATAGATATCGCTAAAGTAACTACAACGCGTTATCATTAAAATAACGTTGGTATGATACATACGGTAACTATCTAGTTGAAAAGTAGTTAAGCTATAATAGTAATATAATAAAACTAGTTCGAAATTCACATAACTTGTTCGGACCGTTGATCTCAGCATTATGTTCTTTGTATTGTGTTTTCATTCACAGTCATCATGGTCATCACTGTCATTGCTATCATCACTGTCATCAACATCATCGACTTTTGAGCTATCCTCACTATCATCATCTTCACAATCATCTTCCTCTTCATCATCATCTGTGTCATCCTTGTCACCAACATCATCAAATAGAGAAACTTGCAAACTCTTCCCTCTTTTACAGCCAACTCACTCAACAACAGTGAAGCTTCTTTATTCGATAGGATCGTAAGAATATGTTTTTTTATTCTATTATTAGTCGTTATCGTGTTTTTGTAGTGGATAATGCTTAACCCTAGTTTTTGATTGTTGAAATGTTTTCAGGAGGGGTGATATTTTTTCCACTCAACAAACAACCATTGTCTGTCATGAATCTGTAGATGACTGTGTGGGCAATACATTGTACTGTCTGTTGTTTTATCTTCAGATTTTTCCAAGTAGAGAGTTTGCTGATTGTCAGGAGTGTGTTGTTAGGAATATTATCAAAAGTAATGATTTTAAAGTAAACATCCATTTAGTTACGGGATTTTTTCTGAGAGTCTTGACTAAAACTTGCTGTTGTTTCATGGTCTGATTTCGAACGTTGCTGATAATGTGAAACTTGAGTTGATTTTGCTTTTGCACTCCCATGTACACTACTGTATGCGGGTTAGACCATTTGAGCTCTTCAAACATTATCATAATCTCTCTATCGATCAGTGACTTGACTCAAATTCTATTTCCATTTTTCAAAACATATTTGTATTCCAAGATACCGTATTCTTTGATGAAGACAACTCTGAAAGCCTCCAACGCTGAAGGAATTGGCAAAACCCTCAAATTAACAAAACTCCCAAGCTCCAACAAACCCTTTGTCATAGCGCCCGTCATTACTCCAGCTAGCTGATTCAGGTGAAACTCTTCAGATTTACTCGCTCGAATCTCTTCATTTTCGTCCTCAGACCTAAGGAGGAGAATTGATTCATGTATCAATGACATGGACTTGATATTGTCATGTTCAGCTTTGATATTGGCGTGATAATAGTTACACTCTGCTGTAGGACTCAAAGGAGAGTCGGTAAAAGCATATTGAGTGTTTATGGACATATCAGAGAATGTGTTGCTGCTGGTGGTGGAGATGGTGGTGCTGTAGGTGGTGGTACTGTTGCACCCTTTATCAACATCGTTGATGGTAGTGACGGTGTTGACGTCGGTGTTAGTGCTCGAGGTGGTAGTGGTGGTGGTGGTAGTGGTGGTGGTGTTCGTGTTGATATTAGATGAGGAGGGAAGGCTCCGTTAGATGTGTAGTTTTGCAAGTGGTTTGGAGTTTGAAGTCATCGTGTCTAAAAAAACATATAAAAATCAGGTTTGTTTCATATGTAATTCGAACAGTAAAAATATAAGAAATCAATAAATAGATTGCAATTGTTAACTTTCTGACAAAGACAGCAGTTTTGTGAGTAAGCCAGATAGGTTTCAGGAGTATATCCTTTTAGAGTACAACTAGATGAGTTCTTGAACTAGTGCTGAATAATTATTTATTATTTTTTACCTTAATGCTGAGAGTCCTCCTAGTAGATGTAGTACATGTTGTTCCTTCAGTCACTGTTGTTGAACTGAATGCGTTCTGTGTGAAAACAGTGGTTTTTGAATGTCTAAAGTTGTACCGGTTGACCATAACTGAAATTGGGCAAATATCCCTTAAAAACATTTTAGGGTTTTCGCATGAAAAAAATTGATCTTTGCACCAAAAATCCTTATAGGATATAAAGAGACTTTTGCGCGAAGAATTTTGTTTTTTCGTACAAAAAATGCTATTTTCTGAGCGAAAAATGTGGTTTTTCCCGTGGAAAATGTTTTTTTTTGCGCAAAATTCAAGATTTTCATGCAAATAAAAAAATTTCCGCACAAAAATCTTTATATATATTTATTATAAAAGGATTTTCGCGCAAAGAATGTTCTGTTTCGAGCGAAGAATGTTGTTGTTGTCACGCGAAAACAAAAACATGTTTTTGCTTTCGTGTTGTGCAAAAATTTTGATATATATTATCTAGGAATTTTTTGCACAAAGAATGTAGTTTTGTCACACGGTGAATGTTGTTGGTTTTGCGAGAAAAACTTTGTTTTTTGCTCGAGAATCCCTTTATAACTTATAAGGATTTTATGAACAAATAAATTTTTTTTCGTGTAAAATTTTTTATATGTATTATAACGGGGTTGTCGCGTAAAAAATGTTGTTTTTCACGCAAAGAATGTGTTTGTTTTCGAGTAAAAAATGTTATTTTTTGCGCTGGATTTCTTCTATAATTCTTTTGAGAAATTAAAAAAGCTTTTTTTGCGCAATGTTCTTTATATGTTTCATAAAGGGATTTTTGCTCAAAAATGTTTTTTCATGTGAAAATCCTTTTATGCTATAAAGGGAATTTCTCACAGGTATTATCCTTGATTGTAAGCTTAGGTCAATCAGTGCAACATTGACTATTAAGAAGTAATGTTTTAACACAAAAATCATTCAGTCCAACAACAACATCTGAAGGATCAACATATGCTTCTGCATCTACTACAACAATTAGAAAGCCTCTCAGCAATGAGGTAAAAATTGATAAATAATTATTTAACATTAGTCGTAAAAATTAATACGACATAGACTTTAAGTAGTATTTTAGAGAATCTAAAATATTGTTGTTCTGCCTGGTTTTATTATTATTTTAGAGAATCCAAAATACTATTGTTCTTCCTTCTTTTTTTTCTTCTTATTCTTATTATTTTACGCAAACCTTGCCGAACTCGGTCGAGTTTTTCTCAAGAACCGTTAGAGATAGACTTACAATTTTTGTTGCGACCCGATTGATAGGCATTGGGACAAAAAGTAAGTTGGTTTGAAAGTTACAGAACCTTCCAGAACATCACAGTTCAAGTGCGAAAACGGGTAAAAAGTCGTTTTCAAAAGCATCAAAGTGACCAAAAAAACAGAGACCCGATTGACGAAAAATTACGAAATTCTGAAAGATGGTGCATTTCGCTCATCTTCTGATTCGACATCATGACACGTCAATAAAAAATCATTCGGAAGCGGCCATCTTGGATTTTTGTGAAAATCACAGTTTTATGCATAAAACACCTTCCTGTAAGAGAACCAACTGGCCGAATTAGCTGAAATTTGCAACAAACATGTGCCGTAGAGTGTCAATGTACCATTTTGAACTTTAAGGCAAACGCACAAAACCGCTTCAAGTTTTTTCATTTTCAAACTTGAAAATCTCAACAGAAACAGCACTTTTCAATGCTTTCCGAGACGAGAATGGAAATAGTCAGTGACAAGTAAACAATTCGGCCACATAGCCTCATGCTTTGAATCTCAAAAATTTGATATTCCAAGTTTCTCGCAATACAGCCAACACAGCTATTTCATTTTCAAAAGAGGTCTTCAAAACTGAAAAATGACCATAACTCGGGGACGGTTACTCCGATTTGCATAATTTTTGCGTGGTTGCGATCGCATTGTAACGGTCTCTCAGATAAACATCCGTCAAATTTGTGATCTTCAGTGAAAGAGTTAAAGCCCACACGGTTTTCAATGTGTGCCAAAAATGTACGTTATTTACTGTTTTCACCGCGGAAAAATTTTTCTCGTTTAAAACTTTAGCACAAACAGTATTCAGGTGACAAGTTGAATATATCTGAAAAAAAGTGAAAACATTCGATAAGTATTTAGCGATGTCTGAACACAAAATATTTTTTTGTGTGTAGGCCATCCCACCTTCTTTTTATACTAAGTTGTTTATGAACCACATTTAACATTGCTAGATGGCTAAATGGTTAACAATGTGACCTTCTGTTGACAGTGTTCGGGTACGATTCCCAGGTACGGATTTCTTTTTCCCATAAAAAATATGATGGCAGAAGGGAGGTGCCAAGTTAGCATGAGTATATGTAGTAACAGGAGTGCATGTTGTATTGGCAATTGTGACTCATGTGTTTGTGTGGCTCCAGCACAAAAAAGCTACAAGGCAGCTGCAAATAGCTGCTTTTTGCAAAAATAAAGCTATCGAAAAAAAGTTGTGATTTGTACTAAATTAGATTGCCCATCAGCATCATGTCTCTATAGCATGATAGCTAAGGTTGTCACCTGCTGTTTCAAGGATACAAGTTCGATTCCCAGTGTTGGAATTCGATACTTTTTTTCACATAAAAAGTCTTTGCAAGCACAACTTCACTGTCAAGTATAATGCTTAGGAATAATGACAGTGTTACAATTGTGCTTTTCCAGTGAGAGGTTGACGGAGTAGTTGGTGGAGTGTGTGATTTAACACGTTTGTTACAGGTATTCAATTCTCACTTATGATTATCATTTATTCTCTGAAATACTCTTGTTTTGCTCGCAAACACAAATCAATATCTAGTTATTATTTGTTTTCTTATTCTTTCGCGCAAGCCTTGCTGAACTCGGTCGAGTTTTTCTCAAGAACCGTTAGAGATAGAGCTACTGACTGTGCTGGCATTTAACTACAAATAATTCTCTTGTCATAAAATTCAGTCACCTTGTTTTCTTATTTGTTGTGAAAACAAGCACATCTCTAACTTCTCAGGTAACTTTTGCTTCACTCATTCCAGCGAGTTACGTAGTATCAACCTTGTATTTGTGTTTGATCAATTTCTTATGGCAAAGTTTACAATTACCTTGTTTTTAAATTGCTGTTTCAACATGCGAACTCCGGCTTTTTTCTAAGTTCTAATTAGAATTACCTAGCTGTAACTTTTAATTCAAATAAAATGTGAAAATTTTAGACTTCGTATATTCATGGGAGATGGTGTTTATTTGCTGTCAATTGTGAGACAAAAATGTGCATGGATCATTTATGTGATTGGTTTAGAGATGGATAGTTCTAGTTCATTTGCCGTCTACATTCGAGAACAAAATGTAATTCCAGAAATAATGCCTTCAAATGTTGTCACTGATTACACTAAATGAATATTTTATTCGTGGTCATTCATTTGCGTCAGATATATATATAAGATATTATAAAATTGTGTGGTACTTGATCCTGTTAACTCTGCATCGGGTCTTCGCTTGCAATACGAGGCCATGCATTGTTGACAAACCAGCTGCATGCAGCTGAGAGAAAACACACCAGCAGCTTGTTAGTTATACTACTGGAGCAAAATGGGTAATATATATCACATTAATTTATAAACAGTTAGTTGGAATTGTCTTCCCATTTAGCTTTAAAATTGAGAGGGGGGAACTCCCAAAAAAACTACCCGTTAATCGATATAATTGAGGCGAAGGCCCACCGAAAAACACTGTAAATGTGTCGTGTTACTGCAACTGGTTTTAATCAATTTTTTTGGGTTTTCTATGTTGGGAAACCAAATTAGCATGGGGAGAATAACCTTACAGCTCTACAGTGAAAATTTGCATTGAAGGTAGTTCTGCTAACTGCTGGCTTCGAGTGCACATAGTGAACAGCAAATGAATGTAGCTTCCTTGCCAGGTAAGAACCCATTATGCAAGTCCGCTACAATATTACTACTATTTTAGATACAACAACTTCTACACGCCTGTCCACTACCACAAAGTTAACTACAGAGTCAGTTACAGCTCTAACCACAGAACTAACCAAAGAACCAACTACAGAGTTACCCACAGAGTCTACCTCACAGTTCGCCAGCAGCAACAACTCACCGACAACAGATTTTTCCTCGACAACTGCAATTGATAGAAATGTTGACTCAACAAAAACAGGTGAATTGATGAAATTTTCAACTGTGAGCTCCTGTTTTCTGTTGCGCATTTCTTTCCTGGATCCGCTTTTTATTATCATACTCAATTTTACTTCTCGTTATCTTTTAATCAACTTTCACTTACTAGTATAACTTTAGTCAGCTTTCACTTACTAGTATAACTTTAGTCAGCTTTCACTTACTAGTATAACTTTAGTCAGCTTTCACTTACTAGTATAACTTTAGTCAGCTTTCACTTACTAGTATAACTTTAGTCAGCTTTCACTTACTAGTATAACTTTAGTCAGCTTTCACTTACTAGTATAACTTTAGTCAGCTTTGGAAGTTTCCTCTGAAAAAAAGTAAAACTAAATTTGGATAAAAAACAACTCATAATTTTTATGTATACTGCTATGCTAACAAAGTTTAGCAGCCACGACATCTCTAAGACTGCTAAAACCTTGACAATTTTCAGTTTACATGACGGAATGACAAGAAGTATTTACAACAATAATGTATCCATGAAAATTGAAATCCCAGCTAAGTGCAGATCCTGTTATGTGTATAGCATAATTCCCTTTACATTTTATTGAAGTTTATACATTTGTTGTAGGCTCTATTGTGCTAGCAATACTTTTAGGATGTGGTATCTCTGTTCTTATCCTCACTCTGTGCTATGCCATTAATCGCCGCAAGTTCCTAAACTGGAGGGTAAGATCTACATACTGTTGTTTTTTCTTCAAAATATCAAACACTAATCGGTTCATACTTGAGGCTCAATTTTGCAAGCAGCAAGTTTACTAAATTTATTGAGGGCTTAGGTGTAGTGAGTTGTAGTAAACAGAAAGAATAGTAAGAGTTTTTTTTTCTCATCACCCTTACCGTAAAACCTGGTTAACAATCCGTACATTTATATCAAAACCCTCACCTGCGATAGCATATTAGGACGTGACCCAATCTAATACATTCAACATCTTTGAGTATCAACTTTTGTAAGGGTTCCTATTTGGCAACCTATGGCCAATAGCCCTAGTTACACATACTAAACCTTCCAGACCTCTGTATGTTTGATTGCTATTTAAAATGAAATTCATCTCTCTAGTCTAAAACAGTTATTTTATTTCTTTTTCATGGCTCACTTTGGCTCCACAATCTCAGACAGCTTGGTACTTTTTTATTGTTTGCTAAATCATCAAAATTTTATGCCTTGATTAGCAAAGATTCCAACTTTGTAAGTTTTTCCATCAAAATCCAAACTCCAGGCTTAAAAGAAACAAACCTGTGTGGTAGAAAAAAACAAGATTCACCGAGTTTTGTTCCTGTCAATGAAACAACAACCAATATTTCTTATCATATGCTTTATAAAAATAACATTTATCATGGAAATAAATACTACTAATACCAAATAACTCGGCTTTTCCCTCATAACGCATCCATGAGTGGTGTTAGCTTTTTGCACCTTACTTTGAGATGTTGCCATGCTTTTAGCATAGCCTATGGTAATTAGACAAAGCACGGGCTTTTGAAACCATGCTATTTCAAAAGGAAGCAAATGGTGTAAACTAACTACGTTTGCTTTCTTAATTGCATTATTTTCGTGAGATTTTTTAAAAGTTCAATTTGATAAAGTCGATTAAAAATAATATTCCGATCCCATCAGTAAACTTTTATTGATGGAACGTGCTTATGGACAGAAGATGAATTAGCAAATAAACAAACAAAAAAGCTGAAATTATCTAAAACTCTCATATTTTCTTTGGAGATCTTCCAAAGTGAAAATGTGTCAACTGGTCTCCTTCTCATTAGATAGTATTGATAAATCAAAAGCAATAACTTTTGCCATTCACTACTGTTTAATCATTCCAATCCTTAGGTCTTCGTATTGTGCTCTATTGGTGTTTTGTACTTGACCATCCTCACTGTAACCACATCCACTAAGTACTCCTCTCACATATGCTTTATAAAGTTTATTTTACTAGCTTTTACTTGCTTTCAGCTTACTTGCTATAAGCTTTACTTGCTTATATGCTATGTTACTTGCATATAATGTAACACATAGCTGATCATAAAGCTGAAACTTTTGTATACTGTATAATTGTGATGGAATTTGGAGACAAACACCGTGACAAGTATTTCTAAAACATTCCTCTGATGGCCATTTGGTATCAGACACACCCATCAGTAACGGTGGCGCAAACCATTGATTGAGTTGGCGGAGCCTTTGCAAAGTACCGACACCATACAGGCACAGTATTAGGCCTGAAAAGGTATTCCGAGCTAGCAACAAAATGGTTGCCATAACTGGAAAAACTAAAAGTAGCCTAAAGACCACAGAAGCCATGATTCACATTCCATGTAGCTTCAGATGCCAGTATTTCAAAGCCAGTGGCGGTACAAAGACGTCGGATCTAGCCCAAAACTTTGAAATCTCCAGCAGCGTTTTGTACTGCACAATAACTCAGCTGTTCTGCCCCCTACTTCTCATCTATCTCTAACCTTATGCCTGTTATTCTAAAGGTAAATACACTTAATTTGTGATCGTTTGTGTCTACTTATATTATTAGGTATAAGTAGACAAGTAGTCAAGTAGGCCGATGATTTCCTATTAGTTTCCTGTCATTTGGCCTATAACAGGCCTAGCGTTCTTGCATTCATTGCCACTTGCCAAGTGATGTTGGCTTTGCCGCTTGCCGCCATTGCTGCCACTGTTTTTATAGTTGGGCTTTATGATTCAATAGACTTGAAATAAAGCAGCAGGTTATACAACTGAGCTGACAACTCACCATTATTGGTGGAGATGAGTTTTTCCTCCATATTAGTTTTCTGGAGCCATATCGGCTATTTTTGGTGACAGGAGCTAGTAAATGTTTGGCCTGTAGAAGCTAACCGAGTTGATTTGCTGGCAGACCAGGTGTCTGCCAGAATTCAGTCGTTAGTGAACAGTTAATGGTTACATTGTATGGACAATGGAATCCACTACATTGGTGGCAGCCATGGGATAGGGCTCTCATGCTATTCAGCTATGCTACTTTGGCTCTGCAAGCTGCAGTTCTGGCATACTGAGCCTGCTTTTCACATTAAAGACGCATTATTCAATTGGAAGTCCACTCGGGTTGTTACTTAAGTTTTGCAAGGTGCAATATTGGCGATGTTCATTGCTGTATCTGACAGTAGCTGCTCGTTACCAAAAAGAGACTTACCCTGCCAGCCAACCACCACGGCGTAGAGTATTCACTTCAACTGACAGTATCATTGCTGAGTGTATTTTTTTTAACAGGTCACAAAACAGACACTGTTGCTTCGTTGAGTCTAATCTACCCTGCAGCATTTGTCACAATCAGCTGCATTGGCGTTGAATCTCACTCTTTTTGCAGCAGTTCCAGATACAGACCAACTATCAGGCATCAGATACAACAGGCTTCGCACCTGCAACGTCGGTCTTGCATACCCTGATACCAACCTTGCGTTCTACAACACCAGGGCGGCATACAGTGATACAGGCTCGACAATCACCAAAGCCGGCCCTGTGCACCCTGATACGGGCCCTGTATGCCATTTACATGGTCACTATTGGACAGCCCGGCTCTGCATGTGTATTGTAGCCCCTACAAAACAAATAACGGCCCTTTAATTTTCCATACAGGCCAACAGTTGGCCACTATAGCTCATTATATTGGAGTAATGTCCTAAAAGCCCCAAGATTGGCCCTCGAAGCTGTAGATCCACTGGTACTGCTGATTCCAATCCAGAATCAAGTTTACCAGCCATTTTTAATTAAGTTCAGTGACTCCTCTATGATGCAGCAATGCAGCAAGCCAATAACCCTGCAGTGCCAAACAAACACTGAATGTGAAATCAAAGATGAATGTGAAAAAACCACCTGATGGAAGCTTCACTAGTGTAATGTTTCCACACCAAACTTATGCACACACCCTATTCGAAGCAAGCTTGGTTTGTTGAGGTTGCTCAGGCCAATGCGTGGCTAGAAAACATTTGTAGACTGCATTCGAAAGACTCCATGCATGGTAGTGTGCTAGAGTGTCACTAACACCCTACTTGCAGTGAACATTTACTGCTCAGAGAGCACAGTTTGGACTGAACCAAACAGAAGCGATGTCAAGGTTCACAGCCTCTCCGCAGTCAGTAGAAAACTACATTCAAGAACACAGCAATGAAGTACAGCATTCTGTACGTACAAAATATGAATACCTCCCGCCCAGATACTTGAAGCTCAAGATGCTGGAGAGCTTCAGTTATACTATAGAGAACTTACACCTGCAACAATATCCCCTGTTGATGCAGCCAGCAGACCTTGCAGAGACAGTGTGGGCAGTTAACAAAATACTGCAAGTCATGACCATTTATAATGAGCTACTAACACACATGGAAAGAAGAAGGATACAAAGATACTGTCCCAGAGCGACCTTCTACTTCTAACTAAGACACATAGCTGCCCCCACTTTAACATATACTTAACATAACCTCTGGACCTGTAAAGGACCCTCTTGTAATGGTCGTTGAAACCTTGCTTGCTTCGACAGATGAAGTTACGTTTTAAAAAGAAGACTGCAAACCCAAGGTTACACTAACAATAGAGATCAAGTTTACGTCACCATGGAAGCATCGGCCGTGATAAAGTTGGCCATATGTTGAGAAATTGCTCCCAGACACTGCATATTACCAAACCCACTAATTCAATTACTCTGCTGGAAAATGACAAAGAACCACAGAGAAATAATGTTTGACTACTGAAAGATGGGCACAAGGTCAAACATGAAATTGAACTGTACTCCTTGTAGGGATACATTTTCATCTGAACATTAGCAACCACAATTTGGTAGGAGGATGATTCTGTGGGATGCTGATGTGAGGGAAACAAATGAGGAACTGGAACAGGCTATAACTCCTCGATTAGTGATGACGAACCCAATAGAGTTGAATTAAGGACTCCCACAACCTTGAACCTGTAGACTCTAACCTTACTTTTTCCCAGACAAAGAGTTCTCAACCATAGCAGCAGCCTTCCTACAGGAAATACCAGCCATTCGCTTATCACTGGTGAGAAAACTGCCACCAAGTGCTTGGAGGTAGAAGGCGCTGAGGATCAGTCACCGTTAAAAACTGAACCAGTGGAGACTAATGCCCCTATGCAAGAACAATCGAAATACCTGCTGGCATCAAAACTTCCATTTATATGTTAGGGGGATCCTGACAACCCCAGCAAGCCAATGACGACAGAAAAAGAATCTGAGACAATTTGAGTCATTGTGCCCAAGTTAGAAGAGAGGTCGATCTATTGACTGGTATAGCCACTACCTCATTGTTAGTCAGAGTAAGCTGCTAGCATTGTGATGCTGAAATCTACTACAATATATCGTGATTAATCGCTGTAAATTTTTCTTAAATGAAAAGAATGCGACAGATCCTGAAAACATAGACATTTCTCTTCAGAATAGAGAAAGACGTGTTTGTAAACTTCAATGCATCTTGTTAAAGTGTCAATTCAATTTTCTGTTAGCTGTGTAAAACTTGAATTTTGAAATTTTAAGCTGTTTGCAGACAATCCTACTTTTATATTATCAATTTTTGCACCATGTTTAGAAAAAGGCAATTAAAACTCCCAAATGCATCAGTCACTTTTATCGAAGAATTATTAGGACCAGGGACTGCTGGTTTGAGTGGCTGATTTGCCCTTTTAGACTTCAATTTTGATAGTGTAATTGGTTTGGTGGCAGTACAATTATCACCGACCAGAAAAATTCCAGTACAGAAATCACAAAATCATCATTTCAACCTGAACAAATTTTGGTGGAGAACGGGCGACCTCAATTATCTTTAAATGAAATTGCTATTTTTCCTAGATGGGGCATAGAAACAGGAGGATAAATTCTGGAGCAAGTAAACCATCAAAAACCATTCTGAAAGATGAACGTAACGAAAAAAAACCGAGATCGCTGCTCAACCAATCTGCTGAGAATAAAGCTCCGGCTAAAGTAAAACTACTTACTTATGTCATGTTTTTGTACAACTGAAGCTAACCTGAAAATTGTTGGTTTAAATGTAAAGAACTGTTAAAATCGAAACAGGTGGCAACGCAAAATTTTTGGTTTCATGTTTTTAATGACCTTTGTTGTGGTTTCTTTGAGATACATCAGGTGAGGCAGTAAAGAAAATGAAACAGCCTTAAACAGTCTGTGAAACTGGTAACTGTCGTTCAATCCCAGAATGTTTTTCAACATTATACTTTTGGCTTACCATAAACTTGCGTTTAGTTTTCAGGTTCATTTTTTTTTTTTCGAAGCTAAGGATGAGCACAAGCATAAAACCCAGAGCAAGTTCAAGATCAGTTATGATTCCATAACCAAAGAACAACTGGCCCAAGTATGTGCATCATAATTTTATATCAAATTCTGGTTTGCTTGTCAAACACAGCATAGTGTTATAATTAATGTTTTTTACCATTCGCAATGTTCATCTAATCTTTGAAATGTTGAATAATATCCTGTATGTCTGTAGAGACGAAACGATATTAAACCGAATCTGTTGAAAGACAAACAAACTTCATACTGGAGTCGCTCAAGCTGCCACAGCTGTTTAAAAAGAAAACAAAATTGGTCAGTAAGGCAAAGCTCCAGAAAACTGCCCATGACACCGAATTCTCCGCATTCCTACTAGCCTATTTCAAACAGGACAGAAAAGTAAACACATTCATTAACTGATGTTAACTGATTGCCAGTCTCAATCAACCAAGTTTTCATTTGAGACAGTGACAATTATAAATATTTAGTGATAAACCTTTTGTGATCAAAAGAATAAATGTATTACCGGATTAGGTTATTTGTTGCTAGCACAGAGATGACTATAAAAATTGGTGTTTATAGCATTCAATCATGGTCTATTTATAGAAATGCTAACGACAATCAATTTTCTCAAAAAACTAAGGTTTTCAGAACAACAAGGATCACTCTTCAAGTTTTTCATTTTAGAGCGTAGATGTTTGAAGGCTTTATGTAACTTTTTTGCATCAAAAACTGATCAATTCCTTAACTGCTTAGGCATGCTCAAATTGGTAGGAACAATTTAAAGATGAGTGCGTGAGCCCTCAATACTGGCACGTCTCTCCGAACTTTCAGAACGAAAATTCACTTCTAAAGCAAAAGACTAGGACTGCTTGACATTTGGTCAATGAAACCAAAAAAATATTGTATGAAAACAATACTTCTCAATCTACACTATCCTAATCTCACTAGACGAAAGAGACAACAAAATAATTGCAAAGTTAGAATCCCGGTTAAGGGTGTGCACAACAAGCTGTAGATGAGCCTTTCAAATCTGAAACAGTTGATTTATAAAATTAAATATGCCTAAAACAACGATTAAACACTACAACATCAAGAAAGCAACACTTTCTTCAATGAGCAAAGTGACTAATAATATGCCCACAATCATATGCATACATTTGTCAGAGCAGAAGTGTTTACAATGGAAATGAGGTACAACCAATTACTGCAGATCAAAAAAGCGAGTTGTTTTACCACACTGAAACTTGTCATCTTTTGCAGTCTGTTATAAATATATACTCTAAAAACCCTACTTAACACACTCGAGTAGCCAATTACATGGCTTTTGGTAGCTAGTACAGGGAATTATCTACACTGAACAAGACCAATTGCCATTGTGAGCATGGACAATATGAATAATGAGCACTTGGCTGCCCAATTATTCCATATTTTTTCTCGAGCAATACTTTCGGTATGGTATTTCAATTGAGATTTTGATGCTTATTAAATTTGGAAACAGGCAGTTTTTATCAAATGTGAGAAAACTTCTGAAAATTTGTTATTTAGATGTGATTGTTATTCATTAGCCGTTCATAGAATCTTAAAAATTGTATGTTTTTGTGCTAATGAGAGTTTCTTTTGTATTTTGTAACGAATAAAAACAAAACTATTGTGCCAATCTCTTCAGAAAATTTTTCGCTAGGCTTTACACAAACTTATCAATGTAACTTCTGTGAGAAATAGCTACATACATTGCGAAACTGTAGGTATATGACTATAAGTGTACCTAGGTCTGTCCTCAAATTACATTTTTTATTTTACGAAGCAACCGGGGGTATCCCACATATCAATTTGTGCATACAAACATTCTGGTAATGGAGTTATAGAGAGAAACCATTGCAAACTCAAAAGGATGGTGTCAAGAACTGGTGGCGATGTAGGAGATATGGTTAAATGGTAAAATAACAGTAGTATTTAACAGTAGTGTTACAGGACAATATGGTTCTACTGATTCCAAGTGATTCTTTAAACAATGGGTATCCGTGAAAACTATTTAGGTACCTTTTTGTGTGCACTTGGTGTTGATTATCACAGTTGATTGTGTTTATTTTGTATATGATTGTGTTTATATTGTATTTGATTGCATATTGTGGTGGATCTTAGCGTACACATCCTCTGCGCACAACCAGTATTACATCCTGGCTTCACTACAATAGCCATTGGATGGCCAGGGTGCCTAGCAACTACTAACCAAGTGGACGATGACTATATTTATGCCTATACCGACCCTGTGTACACCTATACCGACCCTGTGTACACCTATATCGACCCTGTGTACACCTATATCGACCCTGTGTACACCTATACCGACCCTGTGTACACCTATATTGACCCTGTGTACACCTATACCGACCCAGTGTACCACCTATACCGACCCTGTGTACACCTATATCGACCCTGTGTACACCTATACCGACCCTGTGTACACCTATATCGACCCTGTGTGCACCTATGCCGACCCTGTGTACCACCTATACCAACCCTGTGTGCACCTACACCGACCTCACTTGGCTGGCAGGAAGTGAGTCAGCAGAGCCTGAGATCTTAGAAGTAACCTGGGAGGACCTAAGAGCCATCTGCCGGAAGTAGCCACCCTTCCCCCTCACCAAAGATGCTGGATCAAGAGCTGAAAGGACTGAGGACCCAGAGACTGGATGTGATTGGCTAAAGAGACTATGACTCCGCCTATTACCACAGGGCGCCTATTCCTTTTATGCCCTTTACTGTAACCTTACTCGTTATGTATTTTTATATTTAATCTCATTGGTGTATATTGTGATATTGCATGATAATTGGATGATTGTTCTTGTGCACTGCCTATAAAAATCAGAACTTTCGCCATAACAGCCAGTTGTAATTGGGATTGCTTACTAACTTGTTTTATTCTGGTTGAATAAAGGCATGTGGACTCAACTACTTTGAGATATGCGTCTGAGCCGAGGGCTCACATTTGGTTGCAGAGTAGCAATACTCTGTCTGATATACATTTGGTACCTCACCGACCCTGCTGTTGTAACAGTTTATTTTAACAACTGGTGGCAGCAAGCTACCAACCACAGCTAGTGATTTTACGCCCCAAAATCCACTACGATATGATTGAGTTTATTTTCAAAGTCATCATTGTGCAGCGATTGTTTAAATCAAGGTTTTCATCACGATTTTGGTTGCTGGACCGATGTAAGTTTGTTGCTAATAGTATCTTTGATTTGCATTGTCGTTGGAATGGTTTTTATTACTTTTTTGTATAATCAGTAAAATACAATAGATGAAATGTACGTGATAATTTTGTTGTAAGTATAAATTCGATTAATAGTTGCTATATTAAACAAAAGTATGTATACATCAACCAATGTAAAAGAGATTAGGCTTTAGACCAATGAAAATGCTTGGTTTTTCACCAAACACTAGTAGGTTCTGGTGACACTCCATTGGAGCATGCTCATCTTCTAATTCAATAGTGTTTGCGAGTCTCGTTTGATTTTTCTCTAAGTTAGCATATTTCCATGTTTCATTACCAAACTTCAATTGTTTCTTTAAACGACGTTGTCCTCCTCAACATGTTCAGATAACTGTGTTTGTTTAAATCCTTACCTTTTCGTTTAGGTCTTTCAAGCTAGTGTTATTCTCTTATTCACCTCAAGAAAAGTAGGATTTAGAGTTGAGCGCTACAGTTCCATATCCCCTGAATTCCTCTTTTAACAACCCGAGTGTTCGCTGACCAAGTATTAGCACTTCATTGCAGTAATTCTGCATTATTTATTCCAAACCCACCATTTTACCCCCCAAAAACTTATTCCAGTGTCTGTAACAGTATGGACATGAAAACCAATTGGAGTAATTGGCGTAAAGCTCCCATGCTTTCATGTTTGCTTTCACTAATGTTTCTAGCCATCCGATCAATCAATTTACAGCTATCCATATTCATTTCTACATACTGGAAATAACTTCTATTGACGTATCTATAAACAAAAAAAGAGTAAGCATATCATTATACCAGTTATGTCTACTGTTCTGTTTATGATAACTATAAAGTTGATAGAGGAAAATTACAGTTACTTATTCGTTGATAAAGTTGTAGTAAAACTGTACGATTCTCAGCTTGGAGCATTGTAATAATGATAACCCCAAGTGCACTGGAACATTCATGCACAGCTGAAAAAAATAGTACAGCAATTAATGAGACCAACTTTAAAAAAAACATAGTAGTTGCTTACATTGATTACAACTAACTTTCAATGCGTGCTATATTTTCAGCACTTAAAACTTGATAGAAATCCTTCAACATCCCGTACATGGTACCAAATTTCTTTCCTTTGATGCGGAATGAAGCTTCTCAGACTCCATCAGTGTACTTGACCTTTGGATGTATTACCTTGTGGGTGATTGCTTTTCCATAGGCTGTGTTTTCTACCAAGTTACTGGAAGTAGCGAGCAACTATTGACTGGGATCCTTGTCTCACAATCTGCCAGTTATTAAACTTTGGTTATTTTCAATCCTTATTTTCAAGTACCACTTTAGCAACAGACTCATTTGCATCATCTTCTTTCCGAACATGCTTCCGACTAGCCAGCTGTTGGGGAGGTTTTAGGAATCCTTCGGGGCTCAGAAAAATCTCTCATCTCATCGCTCAAGTGATTTCTGTGCAACATCATGTTTTTAAAAAACGGATGGATTTTTGGAAACTTTTTTTCTAATCCCTTCGGAACTTTGATGTCGCATTTGAGGAATCCAGAGAAGGTTTCTGATTGAACTCTTTCCACTAGTTTTTCCAGATTCAATCTTTTTCTCAAGTTGTTGGGATAGAAAGAGTTGTAAAATGTACCAACTAACCTTTTTAGATTAGCCCGTTTTTTGAAACGAGTCAACCAATCAAATTCCCAAATTGAGATGCTGCATAGCCCAGGGTTCGGAGAAAGTCTTCATCTTCGACATCTCAACATACAGTCAGGTTGTTGATTTTTGTTTAGTAGGGTGAAACTCTTTATCTCTAGTGCTGCAGAAAAAATAGCCATGCCAATGCCAAAAACAACTGTGAAACTGAAAGAAGATTTGATTTTCAATGCAAAATCCATCGAGGGGAATTTTCTCGGCCAAAGAAAAGTTTCTCCTTCATTTAGCTGATGTTTTATGTTAATTGTTTTCTGCAAACATTTAATGCTGTACCAAGTTACGCACCAACTTGCGGAATCTCACTGGATCGGCGATGAAGAAATTCACTACTTTTTTTTCTAGTCCCTTTGATAAGCATTGACTGCATCTTACCACTAGGTAGAGAGCATTCTCGTAAATCTGTAGGTTCTGTCCCAAAATTGCGCCCCTTCTTCAAGCCAATGTTCTCTAATTCTCACCATCCCCTTTCGTAGTATCTTTTTATCACCGAACTAGGTAATCCAATATTTTTTTTGACAAAGAATACAGATCATCAATGCATATGTCAATTAGGCAGATTGGAAAAGACTGTCCAAAAAACTCTGCGAGCTGTCCAAACTCATAACAGGAAGAAATTCGGGGAGGTGACGATTAAGGAGCTTCATGAAACATCCAGTGAAATTCCAAACCAGCTAAAGATGTACCGTCTTTCTACATCTTTATCCCGTGTTCCCTGTAAATAACTCTTTGTCTTTCCAAAGCTTCATTGAATGAGGTTGAGCTCAGGTTGTTGTACCATTATACAAAATTTTTTTCACCTTTCAATGCTTTTCGACAGGTTGAGTATTCTTCTTGGCTGAAGTTTTTCTGTTTTAACGAGCTGTAACAAGCTTGTCTCGGCGGTAAATGTTTTGCTACAGTCGCCTAAGTTTTTCACCCACTTTTAAGGCAAAACTCCTTTTACCGCTTCACATTTGAACACTTTGATATACATTTCGTAGCTATTTCCGGCTGCGATAAAGTTTGTGTAATTCACAAACAAATAAGATCCTTTTCCTATTGCGGATATATTGTTTTCTTTTTGATGATGTTACCAAAGTTTTTGTCATAGCCGTCTTTCAATTGTTGTAGCAAAATTCCTTTCATACATTGATAGCTTTGTGAGGTGAATCCGAGATTAGGGAGCTTAACCATACGCTTTTCCAATTTATCCAAACTCTAGAGACCCCGAGTTTTTGTCTAAAACACTTTTGTTCGAGATGCGATGGGTCGAGATAATTTTTGCAGCTTTTTCTGGGCAATAGATATCATCTTCGACTCTCTCAATGATCTATGAAAAACTTTTGTTCACTCGGCGTATGCTTCTTAGGGGGTGTTTGCCAATTGTCAGATGAATCTTTAATGCAGTTGTTGTCGTCGTCAATGTTAATAACACATCGTGGTGTCTCAAAATTTGGTAAATTTGAACAACGGGAAATGCTCCAGAGTTTATATTTACTGGTATAGAAGGTGATGTCCGCATATCTATTGTCCTCTCATTTGGGTAACAGACACTCACTCAGTGTGTCAGTATGAGCAGCTGGTGTATGGTCAACCAAGTTTATTCATTAAACGTTTTTGTAATCTGTAAAAATTTGCAATACAATGCATATTATATTTCAAAATAACAACTAATACAAAAAACAGACACTGAATAATAAATAGTTCAACAAATTATACATTACAAGTTACATCCAATCATTTGTCAAATAACATATTAGGTTCTGCTACACAATAATTAATTAAATCCAAAAGCAAAAGAATCATATATTAAATCATCAAACTCGCCAATCTTGGTTTGATGACCACTTATACCACTACATATATTGTTACTGAGGTATTTAAGCACCTTTAAAAACAAACGAAATGAATGACAATTGCGACAAGCATTTCCACAAAGCAAGAAATTAAATTTAACTACATGAAGTTTAAAGTTCTCGATAACTCAATTAAAATACAAATACACAAAAAACTGTAACTTAGATACAATTGTGCTTCTTAAATGTGTTCCATTTGATAGGTAAGTATACGTGAATATGTTTGTCAATAAATATATGTTGGCAGTGCTAAAATTCAACAAGCCACATTCAACTTTACTCAGTAATTGTCTTTTGAATAGCCACTAAGTTTTAATCTTTAAGCTATCATTTAAACTCAGCAACTCTGAGCTTTCTATTTAATCTATTGTGTTAACTTGTTTGCTTTATTAAACGTAAAACACTCAGCGTTATATATAGTGGAATACGGATGATATCTCAAAGGGTCATCCGCAACGACGGTTATTCCAAATTGTTCCTTTAGCTTGTCAAAAATTTTGGTGGAAGATTTGTATTCACCCCTGGGAAATTCCATGGTTGCCATATCTGAGGTTCAGCACAATGTCTTTTTAGATTGCAGAATCTGTCGAAACAAGTAGAACACGTTGAATATGTGTTAACTTTGGCTCATTCTTCCAAGTTTTTGTTGAGACTGAAGTGTTTATTTTAAGCATCCAGATAGAACCTTTAGTGGTATTTTGTATTGGAATTCCAAATACCTGTTGAAGTATTGTTTTCATTAAAGCAAATACAATTATCTCGATTTAAAATGTGTTTTTTTTTTCAATTTCAGCAAGTTCGACTCTTTGACTCCTTTGTCATTACCCTTAAAAAGCCGTTTGCTGGTGGAGCTTGATAATTACAACTGGTGAATTTTCGATAATTTCTGATGAGCTTTTCTGCCAAATATTTTTCTGGGACTCTCTTTTTTCTCGTGTATGTCCTGATGCAGGACCAACAAAATAAAAATACAAGATATATTTTGTTTATACCTTTCGTTGGTATATTCATTTGTTGAGCACTTTTAAACTGCAGTTCAGTATGGTTATCGTAAATTGTAGCTATTCCACTAAAACTATTGCAACAGAAGCCCACCCCGAGTTTTGCATTAAGCTGAGTCACCGAACTAAAACTTCCATTACAAAAAATGAAATGGCGTGCTTTTTCCACATTAACCCACATGCCAATACTTCAGTGTTTAGAAGCCATGGTTGCAAATCTGGACCAGCCACACCAGTTATCAGTGAACAGAACACTTTGAATTGAAGCTTTGCAGCATAATAACTAACACCAAGTTCAAAAAGTGATACTTCCCTCTACAGCAAAAGTGGGTGATGGCTTCAAGCCTATAAAAGAAGAAAGCAAACTAACTATAGCGACTGATAAAAATATCGCATTGGTAGTTATACTATTGCGGAACAGTGATGGTTGTGGTAATTTTGATCCCTTTAGCAGGATTATTGTCGTTCATTCGTGTTTTTTTTCAAATATTCCTTATGTCATCCAAGTTACGTCTTCAGTGTTTTTTCAACATTTTTGTACTCTGAAATTTGGGATCTCCAGATGTTTCCATCAATGTCTTTCATTTTGCATCATGTTTGTATCAATATATCTTTCATCAAGCTGTAATACAACGGAGGCAAATTTATTTTTCCACTATTGGGTTTTTATTTGCTGTATCAGCTTTCACACAATTTTAAAGATTGAAGATTTATTTTTATTAATTATGATAAAACTGATATAATGTGAGTGATTATAGCATCTAACAAACTTCCTCTACCAGCCTAAGTAATTATTTCACTTTTGTCACTTACCAGTTTAGTTGTTTCATGTAGCTGTGCAACTCAATAATATTTTCCAAATCTAAAGGAACTTTCCCCATTCTAATATTTTTTAATGTTTCTATCGATGACTGAAAGAGATCAAAGTTCGCCATTTCGTAATGGCAGTTTTTTCTACGCTCTTTGTTCTTCATCATGTGTCTGGAAGTTTTTTATCTTCGTCTCACTATAAGTAGTAATATATGAGCAGATCTCCCTACCAAGTGTTTTTTTGTGGATCTGATCTTGGGGTGATACAATGGGTTATGGCGTTGGATGACTTCGCCGAGTTTATATTGTATTTTATTTGAGGGGTATTTGAGTGGCATTTGAGTGGCATTTAAGTGGCATTTGAGTTTTGATTATTTTTTTACTTGATTTGAACTTATATGGCATTCAAGTTTTGATAATTTTTTGAATTCGCCGAGTTTATATTGTATTTCATTTGAGAGGCATTTGAGTGGTATTTGAGTGGTATTTAAGTGGCATTTGAGTTTTGATTATTTTTTTACTTAATTTGAGCTTATAGATTTTGAATGTATGGCATTCAAGTTTTGATAACTTTTTGTAATTCGACTCATATGATATCTTGAGAGAGAGGAGAGAGAGGAGATATATCTACATTGAATAAATACAGTAATTAAAAATGAAACAATATGTGAATATATACATTTATTGTGTAATAAGTAGGGAAAATTTCATATAATATAGCTAGAGTCAGTAAATATTAAATAATACCAAACACTACAACTTGTAATGACAATCAATGCATAAGCTTTTACTAAAAACTATCTTGAAAACCTTCAAAACATGATCCCAAATGGAAAAAAAATGGATAAAGTTAGATATTCATCTATTTGTTTACATCTACAAAAAAGAGGTATTTGGTGAAATATTTTTTCGATTTATTCAATTTTCATTAATTTTTTTACAAAAACAAATCATCCTCTAAATGGTTAAATTTCATCTAATTGTACAAATTTACAAAAAAACAGGGTATTTGGTAAAATATTCTTTCATTTCATTAAATGTTCATTATTTTTTTGCAAAAAAAGAAATCACCCTTTAAATGGTTAAATTTTATCTGTTTGTATATCTTTACAAAAAAAACAGGGTATTTGGTAAAATATTTCCTTTATTCTATTCAATTTTCATTAATTTTTTCAATAATTGCTTAAATATACATTATTCATTATTTTCTTATTATTAGGTGAGCAACCTATCATACAAAATTAGTTTCTTGAGTAAGGGTTTTATCCTGCATTTTCCTTTTGAATTTTTTTCAAAAATTTACCATTTTTTTTCAAAAACAATCATTTATATATACAATTTCCATTATTTTTTTAAACAGAACAATTTCTATCTCTGAGAGGTTGGAGATATTGGGGTAAAAAACTTAGACATGATGATGAGAAGGCTATGGATTTTCCCGTTTAAGAACAAACCATTTTCGATGGCAATTTCAATTCGGAAAACTAAAACAATGTAATTTGTTTTTCAAAATGCAATCATCAGAAAGCTTCTGTCATGATGAGGAGGAGGCTATGGATTTACCCATTCAAGAACAAACCATTTTCGATGGCGACTTCAATTCTAAAAACGAATTAGAACTGAAGTATGTGGTATTACGTAATAATTTTTTTAAACAAGAACAAACCATTTTCGATAGCAACTTTAATTCTAAAAACTAAATCAATGTAACTTTTTTATTCTTTGTCTCCCATGAAATTGTTCAAAACGAATTAGAACTGAAGTATGTGGTATTACATGATAATTTTTTTAAAAAAAACACATCAAAATTGACAAATTACTCCTCTAGATAGTTCAAGTTTACAATATTTGAGAATTAATCACAATAGAAACATTAAGCCTACTTGATAAAAAAGAATTTGACTGTTAAATTTAACTAATTGATTCAATGTTATTATTTGGATCTTTTTAAAATAAACATTTCAATGAAAACATCATATTTAGTCTTTGACACACTTGAAACCATTTTCCAGTAAATTTCACCAACAATATTTCAGAAATGTTTACTAGATATTTACAAGAAAAATGTGGTATTTTGGTAAAATATTCTTTTATTACATTCCTTTTTAATTTTTTATGTTTTAAAACAGGGTTTTATTACAAAGTTTTTTTGTTTTTTTCAACTTTTTAAAAAAATAATCATTATAATATATGGTTTTCGATATTTTTTTGAAAAAATAAATATATATATATAGAGATTTTCACTTTATATTCTTTTATTCCATTCAATTTTCAATAATTTTTTGAGTGAAGATTTTATCCTACACCTTCCTTTTAAATTTTTTTATTTTTTTAAAAAATAATCATTGAAATATATAGTTTTCGATATTATTTTAAAAACAATGTATATATATATATATAGAGCTTTTCACTTTATATTTACAAAACTTTGGTATTTGGGAAAATATTTTTTTATTTCATTCAATTTTCAATAATTTTTTGAGTGAGAATTTTATCCTACACAATCCTTTTAAATTTTTTATGTTTCAAAACAGAGCTTTATTACATTTTTTTTGAACTTTTTAAAAAATAATCATTGAAATATATAGTTTTCGATATTTTTTGATTTTTTTGTACTTTCTAACTTTTTTAAAAACTGTCAAAAAGTCTCCAAATTACCTCTCTAGATGAATAAAATTTACAAGTAAATAATTGTAATAGAAAATACCATATCTAGTTTTTACATTCATAAAACTGTTTTATAGTAAATTTTCTGTAATACAAACTACTATAGCTTACGATATCAATGGTTACAAAGCGCTTTTCTTGAACAATATCTTTCTCGATATTCTTCTGGTATATTATTAGACCCAGGGAGGAACTCTTGTATTCCGTATTCTCTGTGATCCAATAATTGACTAAAATACAAAAGTTATTCATTATATAAATAAATTTTACCGAATTTAAATTTTACTCTTAGCTACATTAGATAGTTTACATTATATATAACAGGAAAATAACTCACTGAGTTACATCATTCAGCTCAATATTTCTTAGGGAAAGTTCTTTACTCTGTTTTCTTTTTACGATATAATGGACTAAAATAAAAAATGATGTATTAGTATAGTATGATTAAAATTAATGTAAAATAAATATAAACTTTTGTTATTTTTTCAACTTCTATGTAAAAGAAATACACTGATTACACACGAAAAAGTCCTTTTTTTCATTTGGATTCGGAATGTATAAATATAGATATATATATATATAATTTTAAAAATGTTTTACAACAAACACTCATGAATAAGCCATTTATGTGATAAAACGTGTTATTTACGTGAAAAATTAAGCATTTTTGTAAAATAATTATAACCTTTTGTGATTTTTTTCAACTTCTAGCTAAAAAAATACACTGATTACACAAAAAAAACCCTTTTTTTTAATCCAAAATATATATAATTTAAAAATGTTTTACAAAAAATGTTTATCAATTGATCATTTATGTGAAAAACTAAACATTTTTGTAAAATAATTATAACCTTTTGTTATTTTTTAAACTTTTATGTAAAAAAATACACTGATTACACAAAAAAGTCCTTTTTTTAATTCGAAATATATATAATTTAAAAATGTTTTACAAAAAATGTTTATGAATTGATCATTTTTGTGAAAAACTAAACATTTTTGTAAAATAATTATAACCTTTTGTTATTTTTTAAACTTTAATGTAAAAAAAATACACTGATTGCACAAAAAAGTCCTTTTTTAATCCGAAATAGATATAATTTAAAAATGTTTTCCAAAAAATGTTTATGAATTGATCATTTATGTGAAAAACTAAACATTTTTGTAGAATAATTATAACCTTTTGTTATTTTTTAAACTTTTATGTAAAAAAAATACACTGATTGCACAAAAAAGTCCTTTTTTTAATCCGAAATAGATATAATTTAAAAATGTTTTACAAAAAATGTTTATGAATTGATCATTTATGTGAAAAACTAAACATTTTTGTAAAATAATTATAACCTTTTGTTATTTTTTAAACTTTTATGTAAAAAAAATACACTGATTGCACAAAAAAAATCCTTTTTTTAATCCGAAATAGATATAATTTAAAAATGTTTTACAAAAAATGTTTATGAATTGATCATTTATGTGAAAAACTAAACATTTTTGCAAAATAATTATAACCTTTTGTTATTTTTTAAACTTTTATGTAAAAAAATACACTGATTACACAAAAAAGTCCTTTTTTTAATCCGAAATATATATAATTTAAAAATGTTTTACAAAAAAAAAGGTTATGAGTTGATCATTTATGTGAAAAATTGAACATTTTTGTAAAATAATTATCACCTTTTGTTATTTTTCCAACTTTTATGTAAAAAAATACACTGATGACACAACAAAATCCTTTTTTAATTCGAAATATATATATATATATAACTTAAAAATGTTTTACAAAAATGTTCACAAATTTATCATTTTAAGGGGTTTTTCATTGTAAGAATACACAAAATTTTCACAAATCAACTTTTTAAAATTATGGTAAAAATTAATAAAACTTACCTATAGTGATATGAATCCCTTGAGTTATAGATTAGCTTCTCGAGAGTTTGTTCTCCACAGCCTTCTTTTTCAGCATCATCGAAGTGGTTGAGAAAATCCTCAGATTTTGGATTATCAGCCAGTTCCGAGGCTTGGACGAAGGCTTGATGAGCTGCGAGTACACTGATGTTGTAGAAAATTGAATTGTCTGCGTTTCGACTCAGACCCTTGAACAAAATCACTCCAAATCTCTCCGATGTCACAGCAGAAGCTATTTGATGAGGAATGCGCATATCTCCGATCAGTAATTCTTCATCTACAACACTTCTGTATTGAACTAGAAGGGTCTCTTCATTTCCATTCCATCGCCTGTCAGACTTTGTTATAACTTCAGGGTTTTGGAAACATATGACACTATCTGTTGGGAAATCCTGAAGATTAGCTACCTCGAAATAAGCATTGATTTGTCGCATGCTTTTTTCTGGTAATACATCAAACACATTCTTACACCTCAAAGTAGTTCCTGTTTCTGCAGCAGCACGAAAAATTGCTTTTCCAGTCTTTTCAACACCCATGTAGATCAAAACCAGTGGTCTTATTTGCGAAGCTTCATTGACAAGTAATCCTGCTGCTAATGGAATAGTGCTCTTCACTCTAACTACCTTTCCATCCTTTTTATAGTTGTATATGATGGTGCAGTTCGTTTCATCATGGAGCTCAACGGTTAACACCTGCATAACTGTAGGTATTGGTAAATCTTCAACTTTGACTATGTTTTCAATGTTTCTTCTGGAAGCTGGAGATAGAGTACTTAACAGAGAGGCGCTTTTGATGATGAGAGTTGCCAGAGTATTCAGACTGGCGCTTTGAAAGGGAATCATAGTGCGTTGAAGAAGTACATTGTCATCAATCACCTTCTTATCTTGTGAAGGTTTTGGTTCTTTATTCTTCAGTTGTTTTGTATTGACTTGTGTCGACATTCTAAAAGATAAAGTAAAAATCCATGTTATGATTTCTTTTTCAAACCAATTTGAAGATATATATACATATATATATTTACTCAATATCATACCGCTGTTAGTATCTAAATCGATAAAAATTAAATTTATACTCAATCAAGTTGACTTACCTCCAAACAGAAAAGTCCTTCTAGCAGTTGTAGTAGATGATGTTGTAGTAGATCTTGCTCCTTCAGTTGCTAATGTCGAAGTGACTGCTTTCTGTGTAAAAAAGTGCTTCTTATATAGCTGAAATCATGCCATTTATCATAAGGTTAAATTAATGAAACATTGTTTTTACGGAAGAACACCAATGCTTTCGCGGGAATAAATAATTTATTTTCACGCGAATACAAACCAATGCTTTCGCGGGAATAAACATTTTATTTTCACGCGAATGGAAACTGTTGCTTTCGCGGGAATGAATACTTTATTTTCACGCGAATACAAACCAATGCTTTCGCGGGAATAAACATTTTATTTTCACGCGAATGGAAACTGTTGCTTTCGCGGGAATGAATACTTTATTTTCACGCGAATACAAACCAATGCTTTCGCGGGAATAAACATTTTATTTTCACGCGAATGGAAACTGTTGCTTTCGCGGGAATGAATACTTTATTTTCACGCGAATACAAACCAATGCTTTCGCGGGAATAAACATTTAATTTTCACGCGAATGGAAACTGTTGCTTTCGCGGGAATGAATACTTTATTTTCACGCGAATACAAACCAATGCTTTCGCGGGAATAAACATTTAATTTTCACGCGAATGGAAACTGTTGCTTTCGCGGGAATAAACATTTTATTTTCAGGCGAATACAAACCAATGCTTTCGCGGGAATAAACATTTAATTTTCATGCGAATGGAAACTGTTGCTTTCGCGGGAATAAACATTTTATTTTCAGGCGAATACAAACCAATGCTTTCGCGGGAATAAACATTTAATTTTCACGCGAATGGAAACTGTTGCTTTCGCGGGAATGAATACTTTATTTTCACGCGAATACAAACCAATGCTTTCGCGGGAATAAACATTTTATTTTCACTCGAATGGAAACTGTTGCTTTCGCGGGAATGAATAATTTATTTTCACGCGAATACAAACCAATGCTTTCGCGGGAATAAACATTTAATTTTCACGCGAATGGAAACTGTTGCTTTCGCGGGAATGAATAATTTATTTTCACGCGAATACAAACCAATGCTTTCGCGGGAATAAACATTTTATTTTCACGCGAATGGAAACTGTTGCTTTCGCGGGAATGAATAATTTATTTTCACGCGAATACAAACCAATGCTTTCGCGGGAATAAACATTTAATTTTCACGCGAATGGAAACTGTTGCTTTCGCGGGAATGAATAATTTATTTTCACGCGAATACAAACCAATGCTTTCGCGGGAATAAACATTTTATTTTCAGGCGAATACAAACCAATGCTTTCGCGGGAATAAATACTTTACTTTCACGCGAATGGAACCCGTTGCTTTCGCGGGAATAAACAATTTATTTTAACGCGAATACAAACCAATGCTTTCGCGGGAATAAAAAATTTATTTTCACGCGAATAGAAACCAATGCTTTCGCGGGAATAAAACATTTATTTTCACACATTCACCTATATAAGAGACAACGGTTTCAGACAGAAAGCATCCAGTTCAACAACAGTGAGCAAAGGAGCAACATCTATCTACTACATCTTCCATTGCAACTACTAAGAGTTCTCTCTTCATAAAGGTAAAACTTAAATTCAATTATTTCCGCTAGCTAACACAACTATCTGAAGGCTTTATGACATATCTATCTTTAAATTGATTATAAAGAATTGAACCAATTTTTTTCTGTTTTTTTCAGAATGAATACTCAAGACGTAGGAAGTCAACCATTGTATCTAAAGTCGGAATCTCCGCCTGATGAAAAGGTAAGAATTAATAAAAAATACTATTTAACACCTGTTGAAAACCTTTAATTATTTTAGTTATCTAATTATCGCTTGTATTTTAGAACAATGCAACAACAAATCCAATCTACTTAAAGGACTTCCTTCCAGAAATGTATCATAACTATGTGATAAATAATGATGTTGTTGAAGAAAAAGCTGTAGAACGTTTGACATTTCAAGTTATAATATTCTGTATAACTCAACACATGATGAGTATGGGGATGTGTTGTAAGAAACGTGATATATCTACAGAACGTTTTGATGACATTATAAAAAACGGTTTCGAAATCGTTTTGTCAATGGTGGAAGTCGTTAATATTAATAATTTTTTAAAAGAAATTGAAAGAAGTGCTTGGAATCAAATAGTTTTCAAAAAATTATATAACATGACGTGGAACAAAAAAACTTTTTATAAATTCAGAAAGCATATTTATAATTACGTCCAAATAGATAAAGCTCTATCCTCTTCTGTAGGTATTTTAGAACTAATGTTAGAAGCGTTTCATACATATTTATGAAAAATTTTTAGTTGTTTTTTATTATTTTACAATATTTTGCTCAAACTATTATATTTTATTTCTTACCAATTGAGATGTTAAAAGCAGTATGATATTAAGTAAATACATATATATATATTTGAATGCATCCTTTGTTGTTTGTCTCCACATCCCAATAGTTTAATAAGTACATTCTCAATCTACCATAACTCTATGATTTTAACTGCTTTTGACATAAATACATATATATATATGAGACACTCTAAGTAATAAATACACTCTTAGCCACTCATGCAAAAATTACCCTTTTATTTTTAGAATGTTATGGATGCTCTTTCTGAAGAGCTCCTTAGCACAGATCCATATCCAACAGAAAATAAAATGAAAAACGGCAAAACAACTCCTAAGAGAAGGAAAACTGCTCCAAAAAAGCGAATAGTAAGGAAACGAAAACAAATAGTGAGAAAACAAACTACTTCCGTTGATAAGCAAACAATGGAGAGTGCAGCTATAACTCATTTAACAGTTGAATGTCTCAACGAAAGGAGAGCTAGGGAATTAGAAAAGTCTAAAGGTTCTCAAGTGATTGACTCACCAAAAGTTCCGATTTGCAAAACATTTGAAGATCTTCCTATCCCAAGCATTATGCGAGTGACTGGTGTGATACATCCATCAAGTAAGGAGAAGTGTAGATATTCTCAAGTACACTACCATGATCCTTCAGATATAAATGAACTCGAACCCAAAATACTCCTCTGTCCAGTTGAAATAGCTAAAAACTTCAACTGTGATAATTACCCCCCTCCGTTTAACGTTGTATATTTGGGTAGAAAGGGAAAACCAAAAAATAAAAGCGTTCTTTGGTATGATGTCAGACGTGTTACCAGACATCCTCTAAGCAAAAGGAAAGCTGAAGAGGAATCACTATATTTGAGTACATTGACTAAAGGTCAGCTCAAACGCTTCTTGAACATCAACACCCTCAATAGTTTTCAACCCGGCGCTATTTTTCCTTACCAAGATGTTGTTGATAGATTCGTTCCTCATCGATTTAAAGGAGGACAGTCGAATGTAATTTGTATCCGTTATAGCATTGAACAATGCGGAGAAACGCTGTTGAAGACGCTTGCCATACCAGACAAATATGCTTCAGAAGCTAACCGATATACTCCAGGTGTGATGATCTACAGAGGAAAAACAACTCACGGAAAATTTAAGACAGAATACGATCTTTCATTTTGCTCTCCATACAGCCTCGGTCGAATGTATTGGAAACAGTATTGTGATCAAGCAAAGCATAACAAAACAATATTAGAAATTGATGATGATGATGATGAACTTGAAGATTTTCTACGTGAAGATTTTGATGATTTTGAGACAGGATATGTTGCTGAAAAAAATGATGAGATACATGATAAAACTCGGTGAGAGTTTTTCTCTAATCATTGTAAATAATACTTCAACTCAATTTAGATGTAGTTGTAGTTATTTCTACCCCAATAATTTTTGTTTTAGCGATGGATAGTCTCTAATTCAAAAAAAACAAGTTGGACAATGTGACTCGGTGAGCCATTTCTATATAATGTAAACTATCCAATGTAACTAAAGCTATAATTAAAATTCATGTAATTATTTTGCATTTTTGTTTAATCACTCTATACTAATACATAACTTTTTTATTTTAGTTCATTACGAATTCAAAAGCACATAAAACAGAAATCTCCCTTCTTAAGATATAACATCGCTACATCAAAGACATCATTGTAAAAAAAGACTATGTATTAATTGTTATTACTTAGTATTTACTGACTCTAGCTATATTATATGGAGAGATTTTCCCTACTTATTACACAATAAATGTATATATTCACATATTGTTTCATTTTTAATCACTGTATTTATTCAATGTAGATATATCTCCTCTCTCTCCTCTCTCTCAAGATATCATATGAGTCGGAATTACAGAAAATTATCAAACCTTAAATGTCTTACATTCAAAATCTAGATACCCTATGAGTAATAATTATGTATAGAGTTATGTAAAAAATTATCATAACCTAAATGCCATACATTCAAAATTTAGATGCCATATAAGTTCAAATTAAGTAAAAAAATTATCAAAACTCAAATGCCACTTAAATGCCACTCAAATGCCACTCAAGTACCCCTCAAATGAAATACAATATAAACTCGGCGAATTCATCCAACGTCGTAACCCATTGCATAACCTCCAAGATCTAATCCACAAAAAAACACTTGGTAGGGAGATCTGCTCATATATTACTACTACTATAGCTTTCAGTGTACCGGAAAGTACTGTGCTGACACTTGGACCTAGTAGTGAAATTGGAAATCCTACTTTTGGAAGAAAAACTATTTTATTGCCCATGTTGAGTTTCTGATTATGGTAGCGATGTCCTTTTTTCTTTCCTATCAGTTGTGCTGAAATGATGGTAATGGCATAGTTCCATGTATAATAGCGTTGGTGCAATCCATCAAAGTTCTAATGATATCTTTTTTTGCACTGCTGATTACACATTTTTGACTGAAACTACAAGCACAGCTGACTGACAACACCACAACCTCGTTTCTTCTCCAGCTTTTCAGTCAAGCTTTCGTCATCATATTATCTGCATTATTGGTTCCATTAAAAATCAGATATTAGATACTTTTGTTGACTTTTTGTATCATAGGATTTCACTAGGGTACACATAGCGCAATAGCTTCGATTGTTACAAAATTTTGCCAACATTCTGTAACACTTATCTGTTTGGTGAATAGTGACGATATGGAGAAAAGAGCAAGGTTTTTCCTGGGAAATATTGTTGAGTAAATAGGTGACATAAAAAGCATCACAAGGGTTTTTAAACAAAATGGAGCAGTTGATAATCAAATAAGTTGTACAACTTTCTTTCAAAAACAGTATCTGAACCATAAAAAAAATATTTATATTCAAATAAAGACTTTGTTTGGTATTTAAAAGCATTGGCATTGGCTTTGCAAAAATCTTCATACATCAGATCATGACTTATCAATCATCTGTTTGTCTATCTTTAGGATAACACGTTGTTATATCAGTCATTCCTTCATAAAATATCCCTTTTGATACAATAAGAGTATTCGCGACCTGTTCGTCGAACAAAATACAAAAAATAATAGGTGTCTGTAATTCACTATGTCGCGTATGCAATGGAACATTAGTTTAGAACGACGTAATATTCAATAAATTATTGTAGTTTATCGAACAAATCATAAGGAAGATAACTCCCAGTTTTCAAAATAATCACGAAAAGAGTAAAATTTGAACTGCTACAAATTGGAATAGTTTGTTAAGCTGCACTTCAGTTTAGTAAAGTTTGAACGCTTGCAATTATTTTGAATTATTTTTCTAGGTTATAAAACCGGTCTATGAAAATGAAAAAAAATCAACTCGCTCATTATTATTTATTTAGTGTTCAGTTTCATTTGTAACCTACGAAAGAATAAATAAATACTTGCTGGTTATTTTTTTATGTTTTTATATCCACGAGTTGACCCAGGAGCTCCGAACAAAACGATTATTTATTGATTAAAATTATTGCCGGTGTGAATATTCTTATTGCAATGTGTTCAGTGAACAGAGGTCGCGAATACTCTTAATGTCAGGAGGTTTTTGATAGGCACGGTAACAGTAATATATTTCCACTGGTAGATGATGAGCTATTTGCTGACTAGTTTCAACAGTTTGGAAGATGCCCGGGTCTTTCCAGAACTTGTCAGTCATGTGAATGGAATTGCACAGGGCTGCAATCATCAGCCGGTGCTATTAAACCTATACTAATCCCCACCTATATATCCAAGACTACGCTACCGCTTATACTAGTAGAAGTTATGCCTGACTGATCAAGAGTGCAGCTGAGCTACTGCTTCACTACAGCCAAGCGCAGGGAGGACTTTCCCGCTTCTTTATTTATTTATGATTTTGACACTTGTGTCATGCTAGCTTGTTTTTATTGTATTAGCCAATCATATATTTTTATGCTTCTATGATTTGCACACCCTTTATATAGAGCTGCATGCAGCCCAGCAGGGCAGATACAGTTAGATACTCTTAGTAGATAGAGCCTGTGTCTCGAGCTAGCATTGTCTAGTTGCTGTTCCTGTGTCTTAGCTAGCGTTCAAGGCTAGCCAGCACCAGTCTCAGATGCTGAGGAATTGTTGGAACTACCAGGAGGAATACCTTGGAAGGCGCTTGAGAAGAAACGCTTAGGATTCAGAGTAGTAACGACCAGCCAAGAAGACTATCCAATTCTGTGCGTTATGTTTCAGTAGCAAGTAGAATAAAGTACTGCTACCCTGTTAAACTTGTGAAATCCGTTTGGCCGGTTGCCGAACTTAGTCGTGTCTGCTAGTTAGCAGCATCCAGTGCTCTCCATATCAGAAAGAGACCATACTGCCTTGTCACTCTGTAGCCATCGCTACCACGAAATTACAGATTAAGCCAGTACATATAGCACTCTTGCAGTATCAGTAACCGTCTTCCTCCACTAACACGGGGAAAACCGTTACACATGTAATCATTAACATGAAAATTGAACCCAATCTTGCATCAAAGTCTATGACAGTGGGCTCCATAATTATTTAAATGTTTTTTTAATAAGTTAATATTTCATTTCTGATTCGATCGGGAGACTCCTTCAACTCTTGCATTTTTGCACTAGCTCTTTTGTAGAAACTGAACTTGATTACACCTCTAAAAGCACAAGAACTGACAACCAGAAGCAATAGTGATATGACTATTATTGCTTTCTATTTCAATGTTAGCACAATATTGTTTAGAACTTACTTTTGCCACCATCAACTATATTTAATCCATGCCTCGTTCTCATCTCCACATCTTCTTCACTCAACTTCTCGAGTATCAATAGCTTTATTATGCAATACCTCTTTTTTATTAACAATTGTCCGCGCAGTTATTTTCAAAATAATTATTTTTACCATGAATTTTACCATGATACACACTTACTAAATGTTCTGGTATAATTTTTCTAACTTTCCTTTAATTTTTACTATTACTTTTTGGGTTACTGTTCTGATATTTTTGGTTTCACAATTTGTGAATAGGAGTTTTTATGCAACTGCGAGATAACAGCTTTTTAAATGTGAAGCTTCTGTTTTGTGTGGTTGGATATGTCATGCTATATTGCTAGGCTTTCTTTTGTAACAAGCCCAACTCAATCATAGACTCCATAAACTCATAACCTCACATTCAAACATCTGTAATAATTAACTGAAAGTTGGAAAATAAAGTATACAAAAAGTAGTTTATCAATCAGAATTTTGTTCGAAAAAAGTAGTAGCTCAAAACTTGAACTTAAGACATGAAATTCAAAACTTTCTTTTCTAAACTTCACTGCAAAAAGTCCAAGCTGCTTTAGCCACACTTTCCCTGAACTTATATTCTGGTAGGTTTTAGAATATATTGAGTTTTTTGGTCATTCCTCAAAATTCCAAAAAAGCTGATGCTCGACTTTGCTAGTGCAGTTGGAAATACTAGTAGAGCTGAACTGACTAGGACCGATTTGCGAGAGACTCCATGCTATCCAGCGATGGCCATATGTGTTGAGGGTTAACTTAACCAAACACTCCATCGACACGAGTTCTGCCTTCACTGGTAGTCTGGCGAAACCAAGTTGTTGTGATTATTTCTTCTCTTTGCTTCAGTTCGGCTGATCAGTGAAGTGTAAGATTATTGCTCTTTGCTTTATTATTGATAAAAAGAGATGTATATACCATAGCAGAACCAAGAAACCGCAAGCCCCACCTTATTTGTTGCGTTGATATAATTGTTTTTGTGTAATAGTTACTTGGAAAAAGATATGAAGTTTATAAATATTAATCATGATATAAATTGCTAGCAGAAGCACCCAGGGTTGTGCGTGGAGATGGCATAAAAAATACGAAGGCAATGTTAGGTAGAGCAAGAGGGGCTAGTGTTATGGAGCTGTTAGGAAATATTGTTTGTAAGATCATGTGTAGTTGCCGGTTGGCTCGATGATGCCTAACTTAACCATGGACAACTTTTTTCATTTACAGTTCTTCAAGCACGTGTTTCAAGCATTCCGTAACTGGCTATAAATTTTACGAAACTTTCTATCGGGGCATTGAACATTTTTTAAAATTTTTTTGCCTTCACAAGCCATTAAGTTATAGTCAAATGCATGCACCAACTTCACTCTTACTTCATAACATAGTTGAATCTTTGAACATAATTATACAGCATCTGCGGAGGTGCAACGATTGTTCCATGGTACCAATTACTCTCCATATCACTCACCACCACCCATAATAACAACTTGCAAAAACGTCAACCTTTTTCTTGAAGCAATGAAAGCGCACCTCTTTTTAATAGCTCTACGTCTAGATTTTGCGGAAAGTAAAATTTTTTTTGTAAGGTTAGTGTCTCCACCAGAGGAGATTGTCATAAGGCATGAAGTTTATTTCCAAAAGTTCATTCTAATCTGCTTTGCTGTAGTTGTGCCTTCAGTGAAGAATGGATTCAAAGAACCCGGTGGATATTCATGTGCTTGTATTTTAACGCCCCATATCAGAACATTAGCTTGGTGACTATGCAACTTATTTTTAAAATTTTTAGAAATTTACCTGAGAATGCTGTATCCAACTATGTGAGTAAATCAGCAAAACATGCACTGTTCACCTGGTGGTAACAACAATGCGATTGTATCCGAAGTTCACATTCATTTTTATTTTCTCCATTTTTCATAAAAAGTTGTCGAGTTGGAGAAAAATTGAATAGAATAATTGAGCCAGTTTCTTTTCATGGGAGACTGAGCAGCTGTTAAGTTCAAGTTTCATAAGAATAAACAAACTGTGTGCAAAAGTAGTACAATTTAAGGTTCAAGTTACTCACATGACTTGATTTTTTTCATTTTTTTTTATCAGTTCATCCGCATCATTTCGAATCTGTTATCAACTGTCTAGCATTGATGTTTCAATTATGGTGATTATCACCAACGTTGTGGAGAGATAGCTTTATTAATTATTAACTGCAAGCATAGTGATAACAATAAAAAGTTATTTAAAAACGCCCCTACTAAGAAATATCGTAAGTCCTTAAACCTATGTCCGCATTTGGCGATTGTGGTAGACCTGCTAATTATTATTTGAACTTTTTTTGTTATGGTACACAACTTTAAAATCATATAAAATAAATAAAAAAGCTACTGCTTAACAGAGCGAGGAAAATTGAAAACAGCTCTGGAACATTGGATTTTTCAAAGCTACTTTTATCTGTATTGTGGTGTACATCATTATTTTGTTTGTATTACCAGTATTGTTCATTCTTTGTTACATTTATTATTATTATTACACTTATTATTATTGTTATTGTCGCTGTTGCTGCCCCTGCCGCTGTCGTTATTGTTATTGTTATTAATATTCATTCTTTGTTACATTTATTATTATTGTTACACTTATTGTTATTGTCATTGTCGCTGCCGATCATCATCATCACCATCACCGTCACCGTCGTCAATATCGTCAATACCGTTAATACCGTTAATACCGTTAATACCGTTAATACCGTTAATACCATAATACTATTAATACCATTAATATTAGTATTATTATTACCGTTACCGTTGCCGTTACCATTGCCGTTATCGTTATCGTCATCGTCATCGTCATCGTCATCGCTATCGTTATCGCTATCGTTATCGCTATCGGTACCGGTATCGCTACCGGTACCGCTACCGGTACCGGTACCGCCACCGCCACCGCCACCGCCACCGTCACCGTCACCGTCACCTTCACCATCACTATCACTATCATTATCATTATCATTATCATTATCATTATCATTATCATTATTATTATTATTATTATTATTATTATTATTATTATTATTATTATTATTATTATTATTATTATTATTATTATTATTATTATTATTATTATTATTATTATTATTATTATTATTATTATTATTATTATTATTATTATTATTATTATTATTATTATTATCATTATTATTATTATTATTACTACTACCACTGCCACTGCCACTACCACCATCACTGCTGCCACCACTGCCATAACCGTTATCATTAACAATATAATTGCTCTTGTTATTATTATTATTGTTGTTGTTAAGATACACATGGCTTTTATTCATAATTTTTAATGTTGACGACATTGCTTTGTATCAAAGTCGTTTGATTAAATTTATGGATATAATAACAGTTAAATTTGAATCACAAGATTGAACAACATCAATAGGTCAAAATTAATTAATAGGGTTAAGCAGAGATGAGAATATGCAGGGTTGGGAATATGCAGGGTTGGGAATAGCGGTTTTTAAACGCTAATCTCTGGTACTAATCGCTAGTCATGCATCAGCGATAGTAGCGCAAAGGCCCTAATGTTTAGGAACAAGCCTTTTTCAGTACATGGTTTCCTGTTCTGGGACTTGAAAACGCCAATATTTGAGAATCAAAATCTTTTGCTCATTCTGGTGTGCAAACGTTAGGAACATCCAATAACACTTTCTACATAAATTATTTTTTATGAAGTTCTTTGATCCTTGAATACCGATGGCACAGCACCTGATTTTTGCTCCCTTCCTTCTGTGTTTTTGGAGAAAAAATAAACATTAGATTCACTGCTGCCAATTGCGATCAATCATATTGACACAAATATGATTAAAGTTCATCATTCATTAACAGAAATCACCAGTCAATTTTCGTGGGCATTTTGAGTCTTCAACTCTTTTGAATTTTAAATATGTCTGATTTAAAGCAGGCTAGAGCAGATCAAAACTGTTATAGATAAGAAAAAACCAGTATTTATTTATTTGCTATTAATTGAGGCAGGTGATGAAAAGTTATGCAATCGAAACAGCTGTTATTAAAACAAACAAAAAATAGGGGTGGTATGTCTGTGAGATATGTATGTTTTTCTTTAGCTTTGTAGTAAAGTGGATATGCTTGCTATGTGTCATTATTTTGTCAAAACAATTATCCATGAACTATGTACAAATGAAACTACTGTTATGATAAGGATGTCAACTATTTCAAGTTGGTTTTATTATTATTCATTTAGTTGTTGATAAGTAAATAACAACTTTATGAGCTGCCATAAAACAGTGTTATTGGTATTGATATTATTGAGTAACTATACCCCGGTACAAAAAATATGGTAGGTTCATTAGTGCACTTAACAATTTGGCTGTGAACAATTTAAGTCTTCAAAGTGATTAAAACACACAACACTGCTCTTGTTAGGTTGCCATGGAAACATAATATTGCCATGAATCTCATCTTTTGTTAACCTTTTAATTTGCTGTAGCTAAGCATTAGGTCATTCAAATTGGCTAGGAACGGGTGACTACCAATTTGGTTTGTGCACATAGGTACACAATCAGCAGTTGGATTTGTTGATGGGATTAAAACGTTATAATAAGCAATAATTGATATAATGCTTGCAGATAATGCTGTACATTAAAATTGACTCACCTTAGTCCGCAATGATGGTTAACTGAATTAGCTGGGAATTTCCATAACAAGAGAAAACAACTAGAATATTACCATGAATTATTCATAACTCAACTGTTTCAAATTTGAAAGGCTCATCTACATCTCGTTGGGCAAACCTTTTACTGGGATTGTAACTTTGCAATTATTTTATTGTCTCTGTCATCTAGTGAGATTAGGTGGTATAGGTTAAAAATATTGCCTTTATACAATTATTGCTTTGTTTGTTTGACTGAATATCAAGCAGTCTTAGTTTTTCACTTTGGCGAGTAAATTATCATTCTGTAACTTCGGAGGGATGTGCCAGGGGGGCCCTGCATCGAGGGAAACTGTGTTAGCGAAATTAATTAACCTGAAAGCCCTCATGAGATGACCTGAGAGCCCACTCACTCATTCTCCGAGTGTTTCTACTAATTTCAGTTTGCCTAAGCAGTTTAGGAATTGATCAGTTTTCGATACAAAAAAGTTACATAATAAAGCCTTCAAACATATACGCACCAAAAAGTTACATAAAGCCTTCAAACCTATGCGCACCAAAAAGTTTCATAAGGCCTTCAAACATGTACACACCAGAAAGTTACATAACTGCACCAAAAAATGTCAACTTGATGAGTGATCTGTGTTGTTCTGAAACCTTAGTTTTTTTGAGAAAATTGATTGTTGTTAGAATTTCTAGAAATAGAGCATGATTGAAAGCTATAAAGCACCAATTTGTATCGTTATTTTTTGTGCTATCAACAAATAACATCATCTGGTATTATATTGATTCTTTTGCTCACAAAAGGTGTATCACTTGCTATATACTTATATACGCCACTGTCTAAAATGAAAGCTTAGTTGATTGAGACTGGCAATCAGTTAACAGCACAGTACTAATAAATGTGTTTAATTTTCTGTCTTGTTTGATGTAGGCAACTAGGAATGCAGAGATTTTTGTATCGTTGGCTGTATTTTAGTCTTTTTCCTTACTGACAACTTTTTTGCTTGTTTTAAACTGGTGTTGCAACTTGAGCGATTCACAGTGTGAGGTTCGTCTTGCAACAGATTCGGTTTAATACCTTTTCTTCTCTACAGACATACAGGATAGTATGCAATATTTCAGAGGTTAGATGAACAATGCGAATAGTAAAAAGTTTCAATTATAACACTATGATGTGTTTCACAAACAACCCAGAATTTGATATCAAAATTTAATGCACATACTTGGGCCAGTTTTCCTTTAATTATGGATTCTTCACTGATCTTTAAGTGCTTTCTTCCATCAGATCGATCTCCTAGATTGAACTTGCTATCGGTTTTTTGCCTGTGCTCATCCTTAGGCTTTGAAAAAAAAGAGAAAAGCCAATGCTGGTTTATGGTGAGCCAAAAGTATAACGTTAAGAAATATTCTGGGGCTGAACGAAAAGTACTAGCTTCACAGACTTTTCAAAGCTGTTTCATTTTGTTACTGCCTTACTTGATGTATCTCAAAACAAACACAACAAAGCTCATTAAAAGCATGAAACACAAATTGTTGCGCTGGTACCTGTTTCAATTTTAACAGCTCTTTACATTTAAACCTACAGCTTTTAAGTTAGTTTTAGTTGTACAAAACATGACATTAGTAAATGCGTTTACTTTAACCGGAGCTTTATTCTCAGCAGATTGGTTGAGCGGAGATATCCGGTTTTTTTTGTTCCAATTGTCTTTCAGAATTGTTTCGGATGCTTTACTTGCTTCAAAACTTGTCCTCCTGTTTATATGCCAAATCTAGCAAAAAAGGCAATTTCAATTAAGCATAATTGAGGTAGCCCGTTCTCCACCAACATTTGTTCAATTTGAAATGATGAGCAAGCAACCAATGGACATTTTTATTTCTGCACTGGAATTTCTGTAATAGGTGAGAGTTGTACTGTCACCAAACTGATTTTACTATCAAAGTTCCAAACAAGGAAATCAGCCACTCAACCAAGCATTCCCTCATCCTAATACTTCTTTGATAAAGGTAACTGACGTATTTGGGAGTATCAATTGATTTTTTAAATATGGTGCAGAAAATGATATATACCAGTAGGATTGTCTGCAAACAGCTTAAAACTTCAAAATTAAGTTTTTCAAAGCAAACAAAAAACGAAATTGACACTTTAATGCATTGCAGTTTACAAATATGTCTGTCTCTCTTCTGAAGAGAAATATCTCTGTTTTGTAGATCTGTTCTATTCTTTTTGCATGAAACATTTACACTGATTAGATACGATACATTGTAATAAAAATTGTCTAAAGCGGCCATGCAGCTAGATAGTGTGCCTGCTGGTTTGATTTACCAGTAGTGCACACATGAATGAGCAGTGGGCTGAGTGTGCTAGCTGAACCTGCACAAGCTTGTTCAGTTGATAGCACAGTACCTTACACGGATGAAGCAGATGATCCCGGGACCCTCACTTGTACTGTTAAGCTGAGAGCTTTCTTTAATTACCCTTGTATAATAGCTTGGCCCTTTTGAAGGCATTTCCCTGCTTATAGCATGATGAGTGAAACTCTTGAAATCACTTTCTGTTACTGGTTCAATCATGCTGGTTCATTTAATAAACTATCTCACCATCAACAACACTGTCTGATAATCCACACCCTATATGGTGGCAGCGGTGGGATGATTCCTTACCAGGTGGCAGCAAGAGGAAACATAATCCCCATTGGATAGACAGCGGTTTCAGGAACAATATTTGGATAATACTTGTGGCACACTAATCTAACGTTCTCAATAATGGGTGATGAAGACGATCAAGCTTCAGCAGGGCCAATCCAGTTTAAAGCTCCACCTGCAAGAATAGATCCACCGGGTAACTTTTACTTCTCTGATCTTGGTAAGTGGACTAGATGGATGAGGTACAGAGATGCAAGTAGAATAAATGAACATCCTGATAGAGAGCAGATAAACACTCTTGTATATTCTCTTGGAGAACAGGCTGAAGATGTTATTCTATCTAGAAGCATTCCCGGAGACGCCCATGACAATATGTTGAGAGGATTTGATGAATATTTTGGTGTTCGAACCAACATCATTGTCGAAAGAGCCAAATTCAACAAACTTGTTCAGAATGGAGAGGGCATGGATATATTCATCAATAAGCTGTACCGACAAGCAGAATATTGTAAATATGGCGCTTTACGTGAAGAACTGATCAGAGACAGAATTATTGTTGGAGTGGACGACGACCAGCTCAGCGAAAAATTGCAGTCTGAACCAGCTCTCACATCAGACAATGCAACCCAGATCAGCAGAAGGTATGAAGTCACTAAACAGGCCAAGACTATTCTACGCCCTACTACAGGTACAGTGGAGAGCGTGAGATCAGATCACAGCAAACCAACACCCAAAAGTAGCCTAAAAAAGTCAAAGTCAAGACCTGAGAGCAAACAACCTAACTGCAGCAGATGTGGAGGGGCAACAACTCACAACAAATCTGAATGTTCAGCAAGTAAATCTAAGTGCCGACACTGCAAAAAGCTGGGACATTGGGAAAAAGTCTGTTACAGCAAATTGGCTCGAGTAACTGAAGTTGCAGAGAGTGATGGTAATGCAGTGTTCCTCGGTGAAATAAACTCTCAGTCGCAGAAGGATAAACCATGGAGAGCAAAACCACATGTCAGATTTGTTGATAAACCAGAATTCACAGCTCAGTTCAAACTTGATTCCGATGCAGAAGTAACAGTATGTGGTATGCAGACGTATGGAGACAAGCAGAGCAAACTACGACCGTCAGATAAGAAACTGTCTGCTCCTGGTGGTATACCTTTACCTGTCAGAGGTCTAGCTGAAGCACAGCTTAGAGTTGACAATCAGACTATACATGAGAAAATCTACATAGTAGGCAACCAGATCACAAAGCTATTGAGTAAACGTGCATGTGTATCTCTTGGTCTCATACAATGTAATACCAGATATGTGCATAACATTGATACTAATGGAGATAAATCTGTGAAGTTTCATCATGAACTTTTTGATATATTTTTAATTTTAGGCAAAGTCAATGTCACTGAGCCGTACGGAACCCAGCTTAAGGAGGATGTGAAACCCACCGCGTTACACGTGCAGTACGAGGTGTCACAGCCGCGACTACCGAAAGTCAAAAAGCAGCACGATGATATGGAGAGTATGGGTATTATATCTAAAGTGATTGTTCCTACTGACTGGTGCTCAGGCATGGTTCAAGTAGCTAAAGATGACCCTACAAAAATCCGCATATGTGCTGACTTACTCTCCAGAGAAACCCTATCAAAGCCAGATGCTGAGGACAGACAATTCGCCAAAGAGATAGAAATCGCGGCTGTATCCACAATCGCATCACTCCCTGCTAGTGAACAACAACTTCACCACCTAAGGATGAAACAGGCGGAGGACACAACTCTTCAAAAAGTGATCCACTTTGTCAACTATGGATGGCTTGATTATCTCTCAGATGTCGAAACAAATCTGACGCCATATTGGCAAAGTAAAGCCGACTTTACTCTCATCAACAACCTACTACTGTACAACCAGGGAATAGTGATACCTATCATTCTAAAACATATTCACACTGGTCATCTAGGAATACACAAGTGCCGAGAAAGAGCTCGGCAATCTGTGTGGTGGCCTGGGCTATCGCAAGAAGTAGCCGAAATGGTGAAAAACGCAGAACCTGCCTGCAACATCAACCGGAACACCGCGAGCCTCTCAAACCAACCATGCTTCCAGACAGACCGTGGCAACGCGTCGCTACAGATCTTTTCTAACGGTGAAGCAAAAAAAAGTGTAAAAACAGTCAAAAACCTCGTCAAGAAAGCTGCTGATCCCTACCTCACTTTACTCTCCTACCACAACACACCAACACAAAGATCAAGCACTGGGGATTGCAAGCTACGTACGATGGTTCGACGTCATCTTATAACTCTTTATAATTAACACCTGAATTTTGGCGGCTAGCCAAGTTTTCATTCAGCCAGCTATCTATGTGACTTTTTGTAACTAGGCCAACCCACTATGAATCATATCTCTGTTGCGCCAGCTAGTAGTTAAGCCAATCATATGCTATTACTTTCAACTGCTATCCTTTTCCTATAAATGGTGAGGTAGTTCGCCCAACGCTTAGAGTTGTTTTAGATTTGCTTAGAGATAGTCAGAACTAGTTTTAGCTCATGCTGGGATAGTATCTAGTCTATAAGTGTCACGATTGCTTGTACCGTCTTAGTGTTGGATCTGAGAGAGAGTCAAGTTACTGTACGCTTGTAAGGACTATTTATCCGGCGAGCGTTTGTGTTCTACCAATAAATTATTATTAATCTGAAACATGCGTATTTAGTGAAGCTGGTTGCTTGTATCACTAAAGTTTGCAAACCTTACTCACCGGACATGTCTGCTATACAGACTTTTTACAACAGAGAGCCTATAATATCGTACTGGTAGCGCCTGCTGTTTGTATTAACTGCCTTTCACAGAGAGAGTACGCTGCCAATCTATTTGCACTCCGTATTACCGTACCGCTATTATCATACAGTTCTGGCGTCTTTCTAACAGTTTTTGGTAGAGGTAATTAGGGACCCTAACAAATTCCTTTACAATATTGTAATAGATTTCAGCGTCACATTGCTGGTAGCGTACGCTGACTAACAAAGCGGTAGCGGCTGTACCATTCATATGAATTGACCTCTCTTCTAACCTGGGCACAATGTCTCCAATGGTCTCGGATCTTTTTTGGTCATCATTGACTTGCTGGGGTTGTCAGGATCTCCCTCACGTATAAATGGAAGTTTTGATGCCAGCAGGTATTCCGATTGTTCTTGCATAGGGGGATTGGTCTCCGCTGGTTCAACTTTTAACAGTGACTGGTCCTCAGCGCCTTCTACCTCCAAGCACTTAGTGGCATTATTCTCACCAGTGCGAGGCAAATGGCAGGTATTTCCTGTAGGAGGGCTGCTGCTATGGTTGCGCTATCTTCGTCTGGGAAAAAGTTAGGGTGGAGTTTACAGGTTCAGGGTTGTGGGAGTCCTTACTCCTACTCTGTTGGGTTCGTCATCATTGATCGAGTAGTTATAGCCTGTTCCTGCTCCTCATTTGTATCTCTCACTTCAGCATCACACAGGCTCATCCTTCTATCGAATTGTGACTGCTAATGTTCAAAGGAAAATCTATCACCACAAGGAGTACAGTCCAATTTCATGTTTGACATTGTGTCCTTCTTAAGGTAATTGAACATTATCTCTCTGTGGTTGTTTGACATTATCCAGCAGGGTAATTTGATTGGTGGGTTTGGAAATCCGCGGTGTCTGGGAACATGTTTCCAACGTATGGCTGACTTTAACACAGCCGACTCGTCCATGATGGCATAAACTTGTTCGTAGTGTTAGGGTAACCTTGGGTTTGACGCCTTCTTTTTAAAGCATAACTTCTCCCATCAAATCATGCAAGGTTTCAATGATCATTACAAGAGGGTCTTTAACAGCTCCAAAGGTTATTAAAAGTATACGTTAAAGTGGGAGGGGGGCTCTGTTACTTAGCAGTAGAATGTCCCTCTGGGGCGATATCTTTGCATCCTTTTTGCCCTCTGAGTCGTTTCAAATTGTCTCCCTGTGAGTTGGTGGCTCATCATGAGTGCTTTGGATTTGTAGTACTTTGTTAACTGCCCACACTGTGCCCGCAAGGTCTGCCGGCTGGATCACCAAGAGATGTCGTTCAAGGTGTAAGTTCTCCATAGTATAGCTGAAACTCTCCATCATCATGAGCTTCAAGTATCTGGGCAGGAGGTATTCACACGCTGTATGTACCGAATGCTCCACTTCATTGCTGAGTTCTTGAATGTAGTTTCATACTACCTACAGAGGCTGATGAACCTTGACATCACTTCTATTGGGCTCAATCCAAGCTGTGCTCTCTGAGGAGTAAATTTTCCATGCAAGTAAGGGGTTCGTCACACTCTAACACACCACCATGCATGGATTCCTTTAAATGTAGTCTACAAATGTGTTCTAGCCACTACTGGCCTAAGCAACCTCAAAAAACCAATCTTGCTTTGAATGGGGTGTATGTATAAGTATGGTGTGGACACATGGCAGCTAGTGAAGCTCCCATCAGATGGTATTTCACATTCATCTCTGGTGTCACAGTAGGTGTTTGTTTGGCACTGCAGGTTCATTGGTTTGCCATTGCTGCAATATAGATAAGTGACTGAACTTGAATACCAAAAAGGTTGGTGAACTTGATACTGGATTAGGATCAGAAGTACCAGTGGATCTACAGCTTCGAGGGTCGATCTTGGGGTTTTTGGGACATAACTGCAACAAAATGAGCTGATGTAGTCAACTGTTGGCCTATATGGTAATTTAAAGCGCAGTGGATAGTTTTGTAGGGGCGAAAAATACAGATGCAGAGCTGGGCTGTCCAATAGTAACCATGTAAAATATATACAGGGCCCGGATCATTGTGCACAGTGCGGCTTTGGTGATTATAAAGCCGGTATCGCTGTATGCAGGCCTGATGTTGTGGAACGCAAGGTTGGTATCAGGGTATTTAGGATCGATGTTGCAGGTGCATCGTGATGCCTGATAATTGATTCGTATATGGAACTGCTGCAAAAAGAGTGAAATTCGACGCCAATGCAGTTGACTGTGACAAATGTCGCAGGGTAGGGAAGACTCAGCAGAGCAAGAGTGTCAGTTTTGTGACCTGTACAAAGAAGTACACTCAGTAACTATACTCTCAGTTGAAGCGAATACTCTACACTTTGGTGGTTGGCTGCTGAATGGCAGGGTAAATCTCCTTTTGGTCACAAGCAGCTACTGTCAGATGCAGCAATGCACATTGCCCATATTGCACCTTGCAGAGCTTAAGTAACAACCCGAGAGGATTTTCAATTGAATAATGCACCTTTAATGTGAAATGTAGGCTCAATATGTCGGTACTGCAGCTTGCAGAGCCAAAGTAGCTTAGCTGAGCAGCATGAGAACCCTATCCCACTGCTGCCACCAATGTAGTAGATTCCATTGTCCATACAATGTAACCGTTAACTGTTCACTAACGACTGAATTCAGGCAGACACCCTGTCTGCCAGAAAATCAACTCGGTTAGCCTCTACAGGCCAAACGTTTACTAGCTCCTGTCACCAAAGAGGACATTTAGTTGATACGGCTCCAGAAACGTATTATGAAGGAGAAACCCATCTCCACAAATAATGTTATTATGTCAGCTCAGTTGTATAACTCAGTATTAAATCATAAAGCCCGACTATATTAAAAACAATGCTAGCGATGGGGGCAAGTGGCAAAGCCAACAGCATTTGGCAAAACGCAATGAATGCAAGAAAGGTAAGCTTTATATAGGCTAAGTGACAGGAAACTAATAGAAACTCATTGACCTACTTAACTAGTACATCTATGACACCACCTAGTAATATAAGTAGACATAAACTATCACAGATTGAGTGTATAGACTCTTAGAATAACAGGCATGAGCTAAGATGTAAATAGAGACAAAAAATATGGGGTGGAGCGGCTGAGTTCTTGTGCAGTACAAAGTTCTTGGCTAGATCCTTTGTCTTTGTACCGCCACTGGTTTTGAAATACTGGTATCTGAAGCTACTTGGAATGCAAATCTGGGCTCTTGTGGTCTTTAGGCTACTTTTGGTTTCTGCTGCTATGGCAGCCAATTTTTTGCTAGCTCAGGATGCCTTCTCACGCCTGATACAGTACCAGTACTGTGTCGGTACTTTGCAAAGGCTCCGCCAACTCAATCAATGGTTTGCGCCACTGTTACTGATGGGTTTGTCTGATACCAAATGGCCACCAGAGGAATGTTTTAGAAATACCTGCCATGGTGTTTGTCCCCAAATTCCACCACAATTATACAGTATACAAAAGTTTCAGCTTCATGATAAGCTATGCGGTACATTAAGTGTAAGTAAAATAGCATATAAGCAAGTAAAGCTTATAGCAAGTAAACTGAAAGCAAGTAAAGCAAGAGAAAACAAAATTTTACAAAGCATAAGTGAGAGGAGTACCTAATGGATGTGGTTACAGTGAGAATGGTCAAGTAGTTAAGTAGTCACCAATAGAGTATGTTATGAAGACCCAAAGATTGGTATTACTAAACTGTACTCATTGGCAAAATCTAGTACTTTGATTTTATCGATACTATAGATACTATCCAAATCTCTTGGAAAATCTTCAAAAAAATGATAGTTTTAGCTGTTTTCAGTGTTTTTGTTTGTTGATTCACTCATTCAGCTTCTGTCGATAAGCACATTGCATCAATAAAAGTTTACTGGTGGGATAGGAAAAACAGTTTTAGTCGGCTTTATCAAATTGAACCCTTAAAAAATTTTTACAAAAATGAAGAAGCTAAGAAAACAAACACAGCTAGTTTACACCAATTGCTTCCTTTTGAAATAGCATGGTTATAAAAGCCCATAGCTTTTTGTAATAACCATAGGCTATGCTAACAGTATGGCCAAATCTCTAAGTAAGGTGCAATAAGCTCACACCACTGCATGGATAAATTATGAGGGAAAAGCAGAGTTATTTGGTATTAGTAGAATTTATTTTCATGATAAATGTTATTTCTATAAAACATATAATAGGAAATATTTATGGTTGTTTCATTGACAGGAACAAAACTTGGTAAATTTTTATTTTTTTTCTACCACGCAGGTTTGTTTTTTTTTTTTAAAGGTTGTTTTATCGATGGAAAAACTTACGAGTTGAAATCTTTGCTCATCAAGGAACAAAAGTTTGATGATTTAGCAAGCATTAAATAAGTACCAAGCTGTCTAAGATTACAGAACCAAAGTGAGTGATAAAAGTTAGTGAAAATAATTGTTTTAGATTAGGGAAATGAATTCCATTGTAGATACCAAAATCTGAAAATTTTGATATGTGTAAATAGGGACTTTGGCCATAGGTTGCCAAATAGGAACCCTTACAAAAGTTCATACTCCAAAATTTTGCAAATATTTGATTTGGTCGTTTATTAATATGCTGTAATAATTGTAAGGATTGTTAACAAGGTTTTACGGTAACGGTAATGAAAAAAAATAATCTTACTGTTCTTCCTGTTTACTACAATTTACTACAGATAAGCCCTCAATAAACTTGGTAAACTTGCTGCTTACAAATTAAGCCTCAAGTATGAACTGAGTAGCTTTTTAATGTTTTGAATAAAACGTAACAGTATGTAGATCTTACCCTCCAGTTTATGGACTTCCTGCGATCAATAGCGTAGCAAATAGTGAGAATAAGAGCAGAGGTGCTATATCCTAAAAGTACTGCTGGCAAAAAAGAACCTACAACAAATGTATGAACTTCAATAAAATGTAAAAGAACTTATGCTATACAAATAACAGGATCTGCACTTAGCTGGAATTTAAACTTTCATGGATACATTATTGTTGTGAATATTTTTTGTCATTCAATCACGTAAACTGAACATTGTCAAGGTTTTAGCAGTCTTAGAGATGTCGTGGCTGCTAAACTTTGTTAACAGTATACATAAAAAATATGAGTTGTTTTTATTCACACTTAGTTTTAGCTTTTTTCAAAGGAAACTTCCAAAGCGCGACAAAAGTTAGACTAGTTTGTGAAAGATGATCAAAAAATGTTGAACAGTAAAATTGAATACAATAATAAAAAGCGGATGTCGGAAAAAATGCTCAACAGAAAACAGAAGTTCACCAATTTTTGTTGAATCAACATTTCTATCAATTGCAGTTGTCAAGGAAAAATCTGTTGTGGATGAGTTGTTGCTGCTGGCGAACTGTGTGGTAGACTCTGTAGTTAACTCTGCCGTAGTGGACAGGCGTGTAGAAGATGTTGTATCTAAAATAGTAGTAATGTTGTAGTGGACTTGCATAATGTGTTCTTACCTGGCAAGGAAGCTACATTCATTTGCTGTTCACTATGTGCACTCGAAGCCAGCAGTTAGCAGAACAATCTTCACTGCAATTATTTACTGGCATTCCCGACTGATGAGTCAGCCTAGTGTAATGGATTTGCGTAGTAGGATTGCTATTTACCAGTCTACACTATTTTGTCTTTGCAGCACTCAGTTGAAGCCTGCCAGCACGCTTCCAGTAAACCATAATTTTGCTGACAATATTTTTTCTTTCAAAACGAAAAGCGGTGAGACAAATATTACACTGAAATCTGTATGTTGTTAGTTTGTGGTAGTGAACTGAGTTTTACTTTGATTGCTTTGTTAGCTGACATCAAGCTATTTATTGGTGTGTCATTAAGGTCACTGATACAAAAAAGCAGGGGCAGTGATTTGCCTCCCAGCTAATGGTATATACTTCTCTACGATTTTTTGGTTTGAATTAACGCTAATTGTTATTGATATTATTGCAACTGCTTGTATATTTTTCTATGTTTGCACTATACTTTTAAGCCTGTTTAGGTTAAATAATTGTACGCATGTAATTCCAACTGGATGGTTGTTTAGTTTTGAAACTGTTTCCTCTAGAAATATGGCTGTAGTTTATTGCGCACTATAAAACTGGTTTTCTGCTCACATAGCAGAGTACCCGGCAAGTGATTGTATTCTTGAGTTGGCAATTGATCTTGTCTTAGCTTTGTAATAGCAAAAACTGACACTTATATTTAAAGCTGAATGTTATTATAATCTGGAAGGTAACCATATTAATTGATTTAGTACAATCCCAAGTTTTGTGTAGCTTGGTACTGCTGTTCGGTACTTTGTTTTTGACAGTAGAGTAGACACTACTTTATGAGTACTCTTTACTGGTAGAATATAAACTTGGTACAGCTCAGATCATGTGCTGTTTTACCTACACTGAGCTTCAGTCTTGTCTTGATGGCAACTTTCTCTCTAGCAGTGTTCGGTCGTAGTTGACACAAATCTTTAACAATGGTGGCCAAATTAAGATTTCACCGTGTACAGAAACTACTAGATACAAAACTGTCCCGTATTGTTAATATCCATGCCACCTTTTACCAGAGTATTGGTGTACCTAGATTCATTACAGATTTGGTATTTGGCTCTGCAGGACTTGCCCCTCCCTGCTTTGTGTGACAGATCTCTGGTAACAAACTCAGCAATCCCTCAGAAGCTGTAACATTTCCCTGCTTTCCTTCTCTGACTTGGTGGCACCCACCCCCCAACTACTTATGAGACCCGTTTCCTGTCCATTTCGTGAGACAACTGTAAAGCTTTTGAATTATTTACCGAATTCAGTTTGACCCGGTTATTGCTGGGATGTCCCGAAGAGTTAAACAATGACCTTCTGACTATCTGTCATTCCCCAAATTTCTGGCACTCCAAAAAAACACAGAAAGACACACCCAATCTTTCCAAACTCAGTAAAAAAACACCTGCCGCAATATCCAACACCAGAGATTGAAATTGCTGATACTTACAACTCAATGCACATTTATGCAACCTCTGAAAGTGATATACGATCACCCAAACCCTATGGCATCTATCCCCACTTTGGTCCACAATTCAGAGGTACACCCTCCCTCCCCCCCAAAGAAAGAAAAATCAAAGTTACCCATCCTGACTCAATTATGCCTCTTTTTTGTGACACCCTACAGAAGGAATCAGAAGCTGCTCCCAACAGTCTAACAGTCACAATCAGTGTTTTTTTGTCAGTGCGTGATTCTGTTCTTTTCCAAGCGCAGTGAAAGCCACACCTGAACGTGTGGAACCTTCCATCCCCCCACATGATTCAGAAAACATCATAACCTTGCCGCATCCACTGACAACACCTGCTGTAGTGCAGCTGTTTCCAACTTCATGCTTGGTTATACAGTCAGCCAAAGTTGTATACAGCCAGAATCACCCACTCGGTGCCCGAACAAGCATTTCTTAGCTTTCAAATGCGGTTTTTTGCTTTCAATGACTTACCAAAGGGCAAAGAGTGGTGACATGGCAAATGCAGTTGCAATAGTATAATAGGAGCAGATATAGGGTGAAGATTGTAATATCGTATTAAGTAAATGTCGTAGCTCTGGCAGAAGTTGATTTCACCCGCTTCTTTGGAGCCTTTTCACAAATTCCAGCCTGAGTCTTGACAACTGTTGACTACTGGATCACATTGATATATTTTTTATTCTCCTGACTCCTGACACATCCATACAACCTGCTTCTTGATACTTCAATTCCTGTCTTTTCCAATCTTGTAACACAGATTTTCTACTCACCTGGGTTTTAAGTATAATATTAGCAGATCTGCATATTGGTGTCTATGGACATGATATTTATCCTGGGTAAGAGTGTAGTTTGATTGCACATTATGTCCAAGAAAACCAGTGGAGCACAATTTTGTCTGCACCAGGTGATGATCTTCCCAGTTTATATTGCAGTGTTTTATATTGTATATGATAATGGTTGTTTTCTATGTATTTATTGGGTAGCAGTTGTTTGTATCAGGAATTGTATCAAAACTTGGAGGTTTTTCTCCCGGTTTAGTCACTGTCGACACGTCCCAAATGGTATTTTAGGAGACTATTTGTGAATTGCATCATTCAGTTGCAAGTTTGTTAATTACAATTTTTTTTTGTGCAGCATAGTAAGTGACATGTCTAAAATAATTGTCGGAAAAACCAATTTTCGATAAGATGTTGGTACTTCATAGAAAAAAGTTTATAAAAACTTAAAATTGAACTAGCAAATGACTTAACAACAAACACCATAAATATTTTAAAAGAACAATCAATGCTGATTACTCGTTCGGGCTCGTCAAAATCGTGGTTCAAAACAATATTTTGGTTAATAATCGATTTCGACTGCTCTTCATTTTTTTTATGTGACCGGGAGTTTGCTGCCATTCTTTCGTGCTAGATGCAGATACGAAGATTAAATTGTAATACACATTTGTATTTGATTTCTTTTTTTTTGTAAGTCTTCACATTGGGAACACATTTTTTATTCCTTTTTACATATCTGTTTGGTATAGGAAGCATTATCACCTCAATCTATTTTTCTCCAATGCGTATCGTATGCGATGCCCTACAGGCTCTTTTCTGTGGAACCAATGTTTCATGAGTCTTGCAACAGCGTCAACGTAACGAGAAACTGAGCATCAGATAAAATTCAAAAAAAACTTTATGTTGCTGCTGAGACTGAGTTCATCACTGGACAGTTTTCTTATTTTTCAGACTCAATTGTGTATTGAGGAAGTTCATCTCCAAAGCAATTGGACGTTTGTCATTAACTTTTGAATATTTTCACTCGATATCCTTTTATCATTTATACACAATCAACTTTTGACGTATGTTCATTCCTGATATTTTTTGAGAGATTCGACACTTCTAACAAAGTGATTGCCAAAACAAAAATGTAATTCTATCCTATATCGACAAAATCAAATGTGTAAAGGTACATGTATTTATCTAAAAGCTACAGTTTTTCGAACTTGAAACATCCAGTGAGATTACCAAGTTCTGCGTCTTCCAAGCGTTGTTTTGCGCAAAACAGTTTGGCCGCACTTTCCAAATGTGAAAGAGTATTATTTTGTTTGAGAGCAACAACATTATAAAGTAAATTTCTTGTAACAGTCTAGGCAATTTTAGGGTGATGCTCTTGTGATACAATAGTTTGCTTTATGTCAACTTGCACCCTTGTCCAATTCCAGTATAAAGTAAAATAATCTGTTTGTGATGCATTTGAAAAATAAACATCCGGACCCTCCATATAGCTGTAAGCGATGAATAGTTTCACAAGTTCGAGAACAAAACGGCTTACGATGTAGCACAGTTGAAACTTATTTTCCGGCTCATACTTTCTTTTTGCTGGAATAATGAATGCTGTAGATTTGCCAGTCAAATTTCTCTCATTCATCCTTCAGATCCATTTATTTGATGTCAAGTTCAAGTGGGTAGAGATTGCTGTTTGCCATATTCAGTAACCTACTCTCCAACTTTTTGTAAGATTGCGCGTTATGAGTCGAAGGTTATAGATAAGGGTTTTTCAATCACATGTTGAAAGTTTTGGGCATACTTCCATCCATTCATCGTTTACCTAACAATCCCATTTGAACCTTGTTGAAAACTGTGCATCAATCAACCCAGTTTCTCATGTCTCACAGCTCTTGTTCAGTCAGCATTGCATCATCCACCAGTTCCACTAACAGTTTACATAACATAACGTTGAATATTGTTATATAAACAATGACAGTACGACAATCACAGACTTTTTACTTTTTTGTAATGACTACTGCCAGGTACGGAGTGCACACATTTTTTTGTGAAAAGAGTTCCTGGTGTTTCATGGCAATATTTAATCAAAAAAATCTTTTTCCTATGAAGTTTGAAGCCCTTTTGTGAGCCAAGTCTTCAGCATGCCACAATTTTGTAGTTGCCCATCAGAGTGACAAATATAAATGGAAAGTCGACAATTGAAAACAAGCAAATGAGAAAAAAACAATTCAATTGTTGCTTTTTGCCAATTTATTTTGAGATTAATAAAATATTTCTTTCTCAAGTTTGCTATAGGAAACAGTAAACAGATCATGTAATTTTTTATCACATTTTATTGGGTAAGTTGACATTTGTATGTCGGGAATCTTAAAGTCTTCAGTTGACTATCTATGAAAAAAAACTATTCTTTTCACTGTTAGCCAGTGATAAAATTGTGGTGGTACGCGGTGGTACGGCGTCCCCTCACCAACATTTTAATGGGGACGGTTGGGCAAAACGTACCCCCACCAATTTGCACACAAAAATGCATCCAAACAACGCTATGAAACACGATTGCAAGGCATTGAAACATATATAGTTCAATGCCGATATCAAAGTTCTGTTGCCATGGTAGTGAGTAACAAATGGATGTAAATTGGCTCGCTGTTACACATTTACTGTTTAACTATTGGTCAGTCAAGACAATGCTGTCCAATAACAGTGTGCTCCCTTGTCATTCGCGGGTGTTAGTTAGCAACAAATTTAGTAGTAGAAGTAGCTAGTTCATTCAGTCATTCACTTCTATCAACATGAAAAAAACAAGCAATGGGAGAACCTTGTTTAGTTATTTCACTTCAACCACCAAATCAAGCAATAGGTAAACATTTTTTTGTAGTAAAGTTGGATAAATTTCCACCAGCAGTGTGTCAATCATTCACTCACTGCTGTTGTTGTTGTTGTTGTTGTTGTTGTTGTTGTTGTTGTTGAGAATGAGATGATGAGATCAGCTGTTGTTGTTGCTTGTCTCACTCAGCTGCTACTAAGTTTTACTACTACTACTAACAATAAATTATAGTAATAATATTAATAATAAAATAAATTATATGGATTTATATTATATAATAATAATAAATTAATCACTTTATTTATTTATTATTAATTTAATAAATGTTATTACTTTAGCAGTTGTTGTACTAATAAATCAAATACTAATATTTTTATTTAATTATTATTTATATAGTTAATTATTAATCATGAATAACAATACATATTTTATTAAAAATTGCTATGTTTATATTATTATTGTTTATCTACTATATAAATGTAATATATGAATGATGAACATTTTTTTATCTCATGATGGTGCTTATTTTTAATTATTACTATTATGATTTGTATGTTATTAATATTAGTACTATTTTTCACTAATCAACAATAACTCTAATTAGTTATAGCTGTTGACCTGATAAATATATACATATACAAAACTCTACCTAATAAATGAATGAGTTACATGTGATCGACTTGCCGTACGATCGACCTGCGGCGGAGTGCGGCTCCCGCGTTGACATTGCACCACTTCATGCAGAGTACCCCCACCAATTTTTTTTCAATTCTATCACTGCTGTTAGCGTTTCAGTTTTACAAACTTGATTTAAACATTGAATACAATTGTCCCGGTGACGAATTTTCATTTTTTTGTCTTGTTCGTTTTTCACTGTCATTTTCCAAGACCTTTGTTTTTGCTCTTTTGTTTGTTTTGTAAAAATTCTCAACATATGCTTCCTCTTTATTTAAAATAAAAAGTTAGTAGTCTGGAAACCAAGTGCAGCGCTAATCCAGTAGTACATCGACTCACTTAGATTGCTGAGTCTTCCCAAATCAAAATAAACCTACTTTATTATTGCAGAATCCAGTGAATTAAAAACCGTTGAGTATATAGGTTTCATGGAGCTTGACCATCCCGCTGTCAAAACATTTAATATGTTGCTGATTCAGAACCAAGTTTGATTGTGTCAGCATGATCAATGGCTGTGCCAGCTGTAAAACTTCTTTCAGCTGATCCCATTTTCCACAGCTGCTTCTGAACTATGATTTTTATACCGTTTTGGCCGGTGATAGCTGTGAGTAAGTTTCCTGTTAGTCTTCTATATCTCTATTCTTGTTTACAACACAATGCTTTTTGTCAAATTAGTGGCAAAATGGAACAGTTTTAGCATGCTCTGAATGGGGTGTTTAACATTGAACATCCATATAAGTAGCGTTCATCTGTAAAATGTGCATTGAACACTACCATCCCGCCCCAGGTATACAATAAACAATAAACAGACAATAAACCTTGTTACGACCAGTAGGCCAGAAAAATATTTCATCAAAAATTTTCATCAAGGATTAAACTAGCGGTTAAAAAAACCTTACAAATTCTTTAGAAAAAAACTTGAAACAATTCGCCGCCATGGAAGAGTGGCAACAAAAAGTTGTTGAGTCTGACGAATTATTTTTTAGTGCTGATTTATCTCCTCGGAAAGTTTTTCCTACCGTGGAAACATAAATATTTGTGTTGCTTCCTTTGTCCAGAAAACCTTTTAGCGAAATTTTACATGATAAACCTTATTGTGTACAGGGATAGGTTTTTTGGTGCGACTGTATTTAACATCTTCACACAGAAAGCATCTACCTCAGCAACAACATCCAAAGGACCAACATCTGCTGGAACTACTAGTACCTTCAGCAAATGGGTGAGTTGAAATGAACAACTTTTTCACAAAAGTTGGAAGACTAAACTGGCTACACCTAAGTACGGGAGTTCTTTTAAAATCCAGCAAGTTCAATCTCAAGACTACAAGGCCTTTGGCGCTGATAAATAAGTTTTATCAGGGAAACAACTAGATTGTCCTTATTTATCATTATGACTAGTTATGTAGTTTAGACTGTAAAATGTGAACTCTCCTAGTATTGAAGAAGTGCCAATTTGTTTATTTGAAGACTGCAAAGTCTTTGGCATTGGGGCAAGGAAATTAAAGAGCTCACTACAACCTAGCTATAACTTATTTATAAGCTTAGTTATGTAGTATGAATTGGAGAATGAGGTCCCTCAACTTTTATGAATATAGCTCTGGAGACTGTGAAGTTTTTTGTCATCAGCAAACACACGTTTCATTAGCAAACTAGCTACATGCTCTTTCTATTTAATTCTCATAGATAGCTAGAGTGTGTTTGTGAACTTATATTTGTTTTTCCATATTGACAGGAGTTTCAAAATTACCTTGTTCAGTTTAGTTTAGTTCAACTTCTTGCTCATCACAATGACTGCTAAAGCAGATACCAACCGGAAAGAACTTCCAACATCTGATACATGTCTCTATGAAAAGGAAAGGGTGCCATCTGAGATGCATATGCCAACCAAGTCGATGAGGAAAATATGACTGATACCAAGTAAGTTTCACCATGAAAAACCGTATGAACCAAGTTTTTTTTAACAAGTTTTTAGTCAATGGGTTGCCTGCTCGAGGATTAAAAGTCCTCCAGTCTAGTACTCTCTAGCAAACTGGTGCAAAGCTTTATCAGTGGAGTCTTTTACTGCTTTAATTGAATTCAAACACCAAAACTTGTAGAATTAACTTGTGGAGAAAAACTCGTTGCAGAACTCCTCAAAGACAACCATTACCCACTTCATGGTGGAAACCCTCAATAGTCAACGTAAACCAGCTCCCTTGTGAGCTTGTGAGCAAGAAGGAAGCTCAAAACAAGCTAGAAAGAATTCGACTTAGTGTGCCAAAGCTTGTGACCTACTCTCGATTATACAAGCAATACAATCACCCGTTTATCCAATCACACTCCCAAACAACATATCAATAGAAAAAATGCAAAAGTTAACTCGATAGTAAAGGAGTAAAACCCCCAATCAAATGCTACTGATGCTCCATCTTGTAAGCTTGAGACAATTGTCCGCTTGGAGCTAAATGATTTTTGAGAAAGTACAGGTACAGTTTTAACTTTACCATGTGATCAAGGTGGAAAAATGCATGGTTGATTGAGGACTAATGTTTGCAACAAGATAAATCAATGATGGGTCTTTTGAACATAAAAAAGGAAAGTGTGGTGAATTAGGAGACGATTCAAACGACCATTAAATTTTTGAGTAATCCAGACATTAACAGATTCAGTGATGTTAAGCAGAAAGTTGTTGTATTCAAATTAATACAAGCTTTGGAAGGAGTTGTGATTATAAAGTCAACCTAAAATTTTGAAAGACCTGAAATATTTTGACAGTTTCAAAATCACCAAAGCCAGTGCAGTGACGTTCCCACAAAAACAAGTTGTTTCTAACCACAGGAAAAGCGCTCACCAACAACTCAGAGATGACAGCCAACAAGCTGAGGCCAAACAATGCAAATCGATGAGTATTTTAAACTTTCAACTTAGTGTGATATAAATCTTTCTAACAGTTTCAACAACTTGTTGAAAACACTTGGTTTTTAGTTAAAATATGATAAAATGACTCATCAATATAAAAACTGTTTTCTATTGAAATTTAACCGGCAGTGAACGTTTCCAGCTGTAATACAAACATAACTCTCTCTAACTGATCAAGTAAGATGAAATTGATATGGATCTTTCTCTTATACGCTTTCTCTACTATACACGCTACTATCTATTGTATAGTTTATCTACCACTAATATGTATGTTATCCATTTTACTTAGTAGTCGGGCTAATACTTATTTTATCCTTTCTAATCAAGTAAGTTACCACATACAAACCAATATTCAAACAGTGATTCAAACCAATGTGTAAACAAGAGAGTTTGCCCGCACCAAAACAAAACTTACTAAAAAAATACAAAAAAAGAAAGATCGATAAAATTTGCAACTTCGTAGCTGCACAAATCAACACAACATAACACAAGTGGAAGAAAAGGAAATATCTAACATGAATGAAAAATTAAATAGAAAATGTACCAAAAGCAAAGGGATGGTGTCAACTCGCATCTAAACTGACAAGAAAACCGCCAGCGTAGTCAAATAATCTTCACCATGACGGTTCTCTAAGTAAACAAAAAGAAGTATCTGACAAGTCTGTGCAAAACTATCAACTATCATTAAGATACTGTGTTAAACAACCATTTGATAAGTCTGTCAATAATAAGTATGATGTTGTAAAGGATTTTGTTGTGGTCTGAAAACAACATTCACTGAAAACTGTTGGAAAGATGCCTGTACTGTGTTTCAATAGCAGTACGGTGATACAGAGTGCAAATAGACTGGTAGCATCGGCTGTCTGTGGAAGGCAATTATTATGAATATCAAGGGCTACCATAGGGTAGTGAAGGTTCTCTATCGTAGAAGGTAGTAGATATGAACAGCAGGTGTTGTTGGATGGTAGTACAGGCTCTCTGTTGTAGGAGGTCTGTATAGCATACAGGTCTGGTTAGTAAGGTATACAAACTTTATTGATACGGGCAACCGGCCTCATTAATTACATGCGTTTCAGATAAATAATAATTTATCAGTAGAACACAAAAGCTTGCCGGATAAATAACCGTTACAAGCCACAGTAACTTGACTCTTCAGATCGAACACTAAGACAGTACAAGCAATCGCTGACACTTATAGACTAGATACTATCTCTGCCTGAGCTAAAACTAGTTCTGACTAACTCTAAGCAAATCTGAAACATCTCTGAGCATTGGGCGAACTGCCTCACTATTTATAGGAAAAGATAGTAGTTGAAAATAATAACAGATTATTGGATTAGGAAATAGATATATGATTCATAGTGGGTTGGCTTAGGCATGAAAAATTACAAGATGGCTGGCTGAATGAAAACCTGGCTAGCCGCCAACATTCAAGTGTTAATTAATAAGCGTTACAAAATGACGTCAAACCATCGTACATAGCTTGCAATCCTCAGTGCTTGATCTTGACTCAGTAAGGGTCCCTGGATTGTCTGCTTCATCTGTGCAAGGTACTATACTATGTACTGAACCAGCTTATGAATGTTCATTCCAGCACTTGCAGCCCACTGTTCGCTCATGTGTAACTATTAGCAATCTATCTCACTGCATGGCCGCTCTAGGCAATTTCCATTACAATATGTTGGCAGGCCGGTTACTTTCTAGAGTTCTGTTCTAATATACTACTGTTATTCACTTCAGTACGCTTCACTTAACTTCTTACACATTGCTCTCCCACTCCATCATTCCCTAACTCCAGATGAATTCGAGGAAAGCTTACCCATGTTTCCTATGACCATTTTATAGCTCTAGAGATGGACCAGAAAAGTATATATGGGGTGAATGTTGCATAACTATTCATATGCTTTTCTTAATCACACAACCTGGAGTTTGGTTACTTTCTACAGAGGTTTAGAGTGGGAATTTTGAGATCAGCTGCAATGTGAATGAGGGTACACTCAACATAGGAGGAAAAGGGAGGTGGGGGGGGGGGGGTAGAAGAAGGGGGTGGGAGCAATGAGGAAAAGGATCTGGGTGATCAAGGAGATAACCAATATTGTGGAGTTTCACTGAAACCTGCCACAAATGGGTATCTTAATCGAAAAAAAGTGTTTGATAAAGTTAAGCAATGACTTTTTTGCTAAAATGATCCCATGATAGCACTTTTGGGTAATTTTTAATGTAAAATGATGAAAGGGCTTTAACAAATTATCAAAAGCTTTTGGATGAGGTAACGGCTGACAGAAGTGTTAGTAGGTAGCTTTCAATTCATAAAGCAACTTGAGTACTCCAATGAAGAGATTTTCCAGAGGGAATTGCCGGAAACCAAATATAGATTTGAAGTTTTAAAATGGAATGCACTTCACCCCTAGTGTTTTTATTGATGAGAGAAATAAGGACAAAAAAAATGAGATTTTTCATTCACGTAAAGCCAACAGAAGTATTGTAAGCGTTGCTCCAGAGTTAAAATGGAATGCTTTTCCAACTCAACAGCATTAAGCATTGCATAAGCGTGGCCAGAAGACAGGAGCAGCAGGTAGGAGAAAGCGCACGAGAGAAATTTTGATATTGTACAGGATTTTTGTGTGGATGTGGTAGCTGGCACATGTACAGCCTCCCTTGCGTGTAAGAGTTACTTGTGAGCAGTTTATTGTTTGGTGATTATTAATTAGTGCACAACAGAGTAGACAGTAATAGCTGAACAAGAACGAAATGTTCAGTGCTGTATACCTGCGGTAATACACAGTGAGGGTCGAGGCGACCGTTTCACTTTCCAAAGGATTTCGGCTGTTTGGGCAAACTGTCTGTAGCCGAACTATCGGTGGTGGATGAGAGACTTAGTACCGCACACCTACTGGTCGTACACGGGGTGAGAGTCTAGCTGACCGTTCACTTTCTACTAATTTGCGCTAGCACCAATCATTGACTAGACCAAGTTGTTGTTGCTTGATATCTTACACTTGAGTCTATTCCTTGTTTATCTGTGCAGAGGAAGAATCTCCTGAGAGTCAGGTTAACTCTGATTTTATTATCGAGATGCAGACATTTGAATACATGAAAGGAACAAAGGAATAAAGGAAAAGTGTGAACCATGCCTTACTACATGTAACCAAAATATTATTTACATGTTTTGTGGAAAAACCTTCCATAAAAATTAATAATTATAATAAATAGTAAAAATAGTGAAATGCGTTTGAGATCATGATTGAAGGTAATAAATGTTCTGGCAAATGTTCGTGATGTTGAAAATGTACACGTTGCCATGGAAATGGTTGTTGTTGTCGATGGCGTCCCTCACAATATGACCGACTGGGGTAATCGGAGTCAATAATAAAAGTGGCTCAGAAGAACCCATATGGTAGTGGATTTTAGTGTTCACTAAGTCTGCACACACGCTGCATCACATTGTGGCATCCTTATAATAGCCATTAGATGGCCAGAATGACTGAAAACGGTTCTGCTAAGTAGACTAGAACTATATTTATGTCTATACTGACCCTGTAAGGAGCTATGCTGACCTCGCTGGGCTGGCAGGAAGTGAGTCAATGAAGCCTGAGGACCCAAAAGTAGCCTGGGAGAAGCTTGGAGCCATCTACCGGAGATTTCCACCCCTAACCCTTACAAAAGATGGAGGACTAAAGCTATAATGACCAAGGACCAAGACACTGACTGTGATTGGTGCATGAGCCTCTAACTGCACTTACTACTACAAAGTGCCTATTCTCTTTCAGCCCTTTCTGATCATCTTATTTGATGTGTATTTATATACTCATATTCATTGGTGCATGATGTAACATTATTATGTCATTGGTTAATCACTTTCTATGCATTGTCTATAAAAAGCAGAACTTTGCTTGTATTTATCAGTTATAATGGGCCTTTTACCAAGACTCATAACTCATTGCTATTGAGTACATATGCATTTATTCCTCCAGAATAAAATGATTTACCAAATCATTTTATTCTGGAGGAATAAATGCATATGTACTCAATAGCAATGAGTTATGAGTCTGAGTCGAGGGCGCACTACTGGTTGTAGAAGAGAAATATTCTAACTTGTAATTGTTTGGTACATCACCGACCCTGTTGTTGTCACAGGTAAAGCTAACAACTGGTGGCAGCACGCTACCAGCCTCAGCTAGTGGTTTTCAGCCCCCAAAAACCACTACAATATGACAGCACACTGCTATACAAGCACAGGGTTTCATCTTTAATGCTCTTGGTTGGAGCTGCTGCCATCCGGCAATGTTGACAATCATGTATAGTTTCCTAGGACAGCTTTTAAAATATTTGTTTTGACTTATTGTTGCTTATAATGCCAAAGTTTTAAAATTGCTTGAAAGGCTAGACCGTAGTGCTGTTGGCAACGGCTGCCTGGGAAGAAGACTGAATAGTATCATTTGGATATATCTGTATTTCACTCACTTAACCCACAAATACATGTTGCTCATGCACGAGAATAATTTCTAGTGCATCTTATTCCTAAACTATGTCATATGCTACAGATTGAACTGAGAAAGTGTTATATTTTACATTTGTTATACAGAGATATCTAACTCACTTGGGGTCCTAGACAAGCAAACGGCTACTTTGTACTCAAGTTGCTTGTCTATTCAGTGACTAACTCTACTTGGACTCATGGAGCTAGCAAGCTTGTAGTCAATTCTAGCTAGTTACTTAGCCCAGAAAACCAGGAAGACTGTATTTTTCGTTTCATAAATAATAATAAGTGAAAACCTATCACTTTTTGATAGAATATTAATACCTGAAGATGTGATTGTACTGCTTTAGCTTTTTTTAACAAGCAAAAGTTTTAATCAAAAACATTCTCTCAAAGATTCTAAATTCCGATGCTCACCCAATGTTATAAGAGTTGTCATAAAACTTTCTGAATATGTGAATGCTGAAGATCTGTTGCAAGACCCCCCACAACTGTTTAGACACCTTGCTTTGCAAATGTATGTTTCCCCAGGTATGGTGGGTGAAAGAGTAACAGTGCTATTAGTCTGTGTGGGGTTACCTGCAAGTAGGCATTTGACAAGACAAAGTAGTAATTGTGTGAAGCTGACAAAATTGTTTTCACTCATTCAAACATAGAGGTGATCTAAATGCTCCCTAAATAGTACTTTTGCATTGACATGTTCACCAGTGAAAAAATCATTGTTTCATCACGTAAAAAAAACGGTTTTTGTTTACAAGACTGATCAAGCTCTAAAAAGGAATAAGTATACATGAAGCTGACAAGAGGATTTTATTGATAAAAAAAAACATGAATCTTTCAGGCAACCTTATATTTTATTTTGCTTTTCTGTTGACATAATGTATGCTACCTTTGGTAATAGACAAATGTTGAGAAACATAAACACCACTTGCTACTTTGATCTGTTGTTTACAAATGACTCACAAAGCAGTTCGTTTGAATCTAATAGCTGTAAACTTTACCTTCACGATCATTGAATGTTGAAAAGTACGAAGGAGTTCCTGGATCATTCGATTCTACATGATAGCAGTAAACTTCAACTCTATCTTGAATATTTTCTTCGCTCAAATCTACATCAATTCTAACCATTGCATATGAGCCATGTGATTCCTCCGAAAGAAGCTTCGCAATAACCTCTATTGGTGGAAGCAAACGAGCTGTAATGTAGTAAGATTTGGTTTTAATCACCTAGTAATAAGCTAGTACTCTTTGGAACTTGTACAATGACTGCCACTCAAGCCGCAGAGGTAGGTAATCTCTGACCCATTTCTCAAACAAAAAACGGAGAAAAATTTCAATTACGAATGGAGGTTTCAGGGACTTTAATGATGTGACAAAGAGCTGTTAGAGGCTCTAACATAACTGTTAGAGAGTTAAAATATCACATTTCATTATCTCTTGTGACTTGTCAAACAGCTTCAAAATCGGTGAGTATTACAACTAATCAGAAAAACCTCATCAGAGAGGTGACACCTGTCAGCTTTATTTATCACCTTTTCCACATGGTTGCAGTTATAGATAAGATTATGTCAATTGAGCATAGAATGCTTGCTTAAAATATAAGAGTAGTGTACAATTACGTAGCTAATAAATCTCAATCGAAAGTGGGGGGAGCGTACATGATTGGCACAACTTTGTCTCATATACTCATTTGCATACTTACTAGATATTCAATCTTACATTATCACTGCCAAATGTTATAATGAATTGACTTGCAACCCCTTCAGAGAGATGAGAACTGGGTAATTCTTTGCTGACTTTGCAATCCCATGCTTGAAGTTTCAGACTTTGTTTGCAAACCCGTCCACACCTTGTGACATGTAGTGAGTAATAGCTGCCGTGAGCGTGAGTCACTTGGCTGGATCAATTGAGGGTTAAACTCATGCAGTGACACCCCGTAGTAAGTCGTTTAGAATACATTTGAGTGGGAAACTGCTTTTACAAAAGACAAAATAGTAGTCTTAATCTTGGAAATCTGATTCATATGAATAGAAATCTCAGTGGTTGGTAGAAACCCATGCAGGGGCACCTTTTATCAGATGGCTAACCAGCCAAGACATCCCAGCTTTTCAGCATTCAAAGCACGGCTTTCTGCCAAATTATTTCATGGTTCTAGTTATTTTGATTGCTTGATTATTATGTTGCACTATGTTACGTCATCTACGCTTTTGAGATAAATCTGGTTCTATGTTAACTTTGTGTCAGGTTCTTTAAATAATCATTGTCCTTGACAACCCAAAGAAGTTGCTAAGAAAACACAGGACTAGCGGAAAAAAACTGCCAATTTTTTTCAAATGGTATGGATAACATGACTGCAGTCATTTATTATTCATGAGAAGGAAATGAGACAATGCGTTGTTGGTTTCAAGTTTGCAACTACTAAGGATGATTTTTTTGTTAGTTTCTATTGTAAAAATTATTATTAATACTTTAGCCTGATACTAATAAATAGTTTACTACTACGGCAACCGCAGCAGCCGCCTCTTCCGCCACCACTTCTGCCACTACCACCACCCTATCATACTACTACCACTACCACTATCATTACAATTACCACTGGCACCACTACTACTAATGCTGCTACTCAATCCATTTTTATTTAATAACAAGTAACCTTTTTAGTGTTTTTGATAGTTATTGATTTTTATATCAATAATCACAATGTTAATTGTATATTTATGAAGATTTTTGTTATCAATTACTACTACCAGTATTTATTGTTTTCCATGATAAAACTTCTCTTTAGTTGCCAACTATTGAACAGATGCTGGGATCCTCTTCGTGATCACGCTTTTACTTACCATTAATAGTTGTTGAGCAGTTTTCTTGAGAAACAAAATATGATCAGAAACAAACGCCAGCAGTAGCATGTAGAAATAATTGTACGATCGTTGATTAAAATTATGTTATTATTACTATTTTCACAGATGATCATTATATTTCTAATTTTACTATTTTGATACGGTTATTATCATAATTGGTGACACAATGATCAGCCCCATTTTCATCTCAGTGATAGGTTTCCAACAAAATTAACACACATAAGCAAGACGGATATTTTGGTAGGTTTGTTTTTCGATACAAAATTTATCCTATTATACCTGAGACAAGTGCTGACAGGAAAGGCGGGGTAACATGGACGTGGCCAATCTTAATAATCTATAATAGAAGCTTTTTGAGCAAGTGTTTGCCTCACCAGGACTGGGGACAAACAAAACTGATGCACTATCGTAAATCACCCAGAGATCCATTGCAAGAACATGCTCTCACAATAGAGCGGCTTATTGAGGCAGCATACAAAGACTTACCACAGAAAACAAGGGTAAAGCTCACCCCACCAGACATTTCAGAGCACCCTGAGCAAGGCATATCTACAAACACACTTGCTGGCCATTCGAGCAACCACCTTGAAAGAAACCATCAGGGCAGGAAATAACTTCTTGCAAAAACAGAACCACCCAACAGCACACGCCAACATCCAGATTGTACCCAGAGACTCGCCTAAAAGGGTACTGTCAAAACAAGAAGAAATAATCTACTGCAAGGAAATATAAGTTCTACTGGCAAAAACGATTAATGTGGTAGAGAGCCTAGGTAAAGAGGTAGCCAACCTGAAGACCAAGCCCAAGGGCTCATTACCCATGAGGTGTTGGTGATGTCAAAGGATCAGACACCTCCAGAAGAAATGCAGTGCTGCACCGGGGTATCCAGACAAGAAAATGGAGACAGTAGTAATATATGAGCAGATCTCCCTACCAAGTGTTTTTTTGTGGTTCTGGTCTTGGGGGTTATGCAATGGGTTACGACGTTGGATGAATTCGCCGAGTTTATATTGTATTTCATTTGAGGGGTACTTGAGTGGCATTTGAGTGCCATTTAAGTGGCATTTGAGTTTTGATTATTCTTTTACTTAATTTGAACTCATATGGCAGCTAAATTTTGAATGTATGGCATTCAAGCTTTTGATAATTTTTTTACATAATTATATACATAATTCTAACTCATAGGGTATATATGTTGGAAAATTGCCAAATTAGATCTCTAGATGGTTAAAATCTACAGTATTTGGTAATTTTGACTCATATGATATCTTGAGAGAGAGGAGAGAGGGAAAGAGGAGAGAGGAGAAAGGGTAGCATTAGCCCTCTAGATGATTAAAATTTACAGTAAATTTTGTGTAATACAAAGTACTTTAACTTCATTTATTCACTTGAGACTACATATCATCAGCATTCGAGATCGAGTTTACATATAAGAATAATTGAATTTGTATACATCTAGAGAGGGAGAGAGGAGAGAGGTTAAAGGAGAGAGAGAGAGAAATAGAGAGAAAGAGAGGAGATATCTTGAGAGAAAGGAGAGAGAGGATACCATTAGTCCTCTAGATGATTAAAATTTACAGTAAATTTTGTGTAATGTAAAGTACTTTAACTTCATTTATCCGCTTGAGACCAGATATTATCAGCATTCGAGATTGAGTTTACGTATAAAAATAACTGTGTTTGTATATATCTAGAGAGAGTGTTTAGAGGAGAGAGAGAGGAGACTTGAGCATAAATATTCCTGGTAAATTATTTATTTACAATATTATTTGTAATTATTAGTGAAAGAAATTATGAAATACTGGCGAGTAATTAAGTAATTCAGTAAGGAAATTGGTTGGAAACGTAGTAATATTATTTAAATACAGCATTGCTTTGCAACAATGATTAATAAAAACAATTATGGACGTTGGTGAGTAATTAAGTAATCTAGTAAGGAAAACTGATTGAAAATCACGGTAATATTTGGTAAAAGATACTTGCAACATGTTTTATCAGCGAAAAAATCAAACAATTTTCAAATGTTTACGAGTAACTAAGCGATTTAGTAGGAAAAACCAACTGAAACACGCAATATCCGTTTTTGAAATATTTACGATAAGCATAATTGGGATATTGCTGTTATCAAAGAAATCAAGCGAGTATCAAATGTTTACGAGTAACTAAGTGATCAGTTAGCAAAAATCGATCGAGATCACGTGTCATCCGTTACAAAATATTTTACGTCAAGTTAGCAACGAGAAAATAAAATATTTCTTACAATATCCGTTATAGCGAGTTACGATAATTTTGTACTCACCCTAAAGGTTTTCAGTCCATTTTCGGTTAGATCAAAATTTATGCGAGACGTTTTAGGTATTATTTCAGTCGACGTAATGTTACCAGTTCATTTTCACAAGTTTTAAAAAGTAATTAATTATAATACAACGCAAGTGTCACTTCACTAATAAACTCATTCCAGAAAAGCCGTTAATCATCATCTCTCGCCTAATCCTATATGTTTTGATCTTTTTAATGTTATGTGTTATAAAGCCGCTCGAGAAAAGTCATTAATTTAACCTAAAAAGGAAGAGAACTTGATTGCATTTATCTCTTGTTTTTTATTTTTTGATTACATATTAGTTAAGACAGTTACAGCCTTCCACCAAAACGGATTTGTGGTGTATCTCTAATTCTAGTTATCTCCGATATCGTCTAAAAAACATGAACAAAGCATGACTTTATCCACTTTTTTGTTAGTTAGACTGTTACTTTTCTTAAAATAGCTCATTGTTTTTTGTGTGAAATACAAACAATATATCAACATACATGGTGTATTTTCTATTTTTAGGAAGCCGTTTTGTCTAATAAAACAAGAATTATATGTTACATATACATATTTAAATGCTATCAGATAACTTTAAAGTGTTTATTACATTCCTAACTCATACTTGACGTTGTAAACTATAATTTAAGCTCTCACATTTTAATTTACTGTCTGATGATATAAAGACGGAACTACACTACATCATCAATGTTTTGCTGTTGATGTGTCTATATGCGATGAACTGCAATTGAACTGGTTAATCACACATTATATTTTTGCTATAAAAATATGTTTGGAGGAAGCGAGTTGTCATTCAAAATGAAATGTAAGTTTGGTTCTAGCTAGATGTATCTTAAAAGAGTATCAATCTAGGGATTGTAAAATTTGTTTATCCAATGCTTTACATTCAAAGAATTTTAGTTAGGTGGAAAGAAAGTTTACAAGGGTGTATGTATGACTTAAGCTTATTAATCTATCTAATCTCTATCTTCCTATTTTTTAAGCAACTTTTTAATTGACTTCCACTTTTTTAAAAACAATATCAGTTATCATAGTAATGATCAGAAAATCAGTCTACGAATTAGTCTTGATAAATGACTTCAATGTTTTGGTTTTGTATGAAAATCAGTCTACGAATTAATCTTGATAAATGACTTCAATGTTTTGTATATAAGAGAAAGTATTTTTATACTAAGCAGGATCAGTTTTCATTTGCACTAAGTACAATATTTCAAGTATAGTATTAGAACACAAAACTACAAAAAATGGCCAGCAATATCCCTACAAGAAATGAGTAAGTTATATTATACTATCTTTTACAATTTTGTTGCAGTTACATTTATAAACTTATACAAATGTATATATATATATATATATATATATATATATATATATATATATATATATATATATATATATATATATATATATATATATATATATATATATATATATATATATATATATATATATATATATATATATTACTTGTAGGTCTACAACCTCAGATGATGAGCTAGAGCTGAATATTGATGAAATAGATTTCAGTGCTATGTAAGTATATTATTGAAACTTTATTATTCAACTGTATTATATAGAGTTTTTAAATAATTACAATCTTGATTTATTGTTTTATTAAGTTCTACCGATGATGAAACACTGAGGTGGCTGGAGGAGTGCTTTAAAGATGATGAAGAGAAGACGGAAAAGAGCAAAGCTAGCACGCATATTGCTATGAGTAAGTTTTTCTGTTTTATGAAAAATGTAAATTTGTCTGTAGGTACAATAATAATGACTTTACATTTACTATGTTATTTTTTGTAGAAAAAACATCTTCACAATTCATAGGAAGTAAACAATGTGTTGGGAAGAACGAAAACTTCCTGTACTATAAACGCAACACATTTGAATGTAAGTATGACGAAAATGTTACTTACTACATACTCATTCAATTTATAAAAAATTTTTCGAATTTTTTCAAAGAAATAGCATAACTACATTCGTATTTTCTATTTTAGTTCAAGCAGAGAACCCTCAATTAAGGCAATATAAGGAAGTAAGTCTTCTAGACGGAAATATAAAAGAAGATAGAGAGTGTTTTGAGTGTAAGTGACATGCATTATCTTTATATATATATACATATACCATGCTTAAGAAAGTTATCTATATATGATGAGAATTTGTTTATTTTGTTTGTAGATATTGATTACAAAAGCCCTAGGTATTTCCTTTCAGTGCTCACATTTTTATTGATAGCATATGGCACAAAGATGTTGAGTGAAGCACTGAAAGGAAACAAAAACAACGTCTCTTGTATATTTTGTGGTAAGAAGTTTAAATTAGGGGTATTGCATGAGCCTGGCCGAGTTCTTTCAAGACATTTTTGTGCTCTATTGTTTATTTTTTATTGTTTATGTGGAAAATCGCATACAACTTTGAGAGATCTTCAGCAACATAGTTGTATTTTAAAAACTAAAATGTTTTTTATTGTTGATATTGCTAGTTACAATAATTTTGTTTTATTTATTAATAGAAAATATTCTGAATTACTTACGGATATTACTTTTCAGAAAAATCTTGCGTTAGTGTATCTCTATCCAATAGAAGGTTATTTTTCTGAAAACATTGTTTTAGATTTTGAATTAGGGAGTAAATGGTTGGCGATAGCTAAAAAACCTGCTGCTGAAGATCGAAAACTTTTGATTGAAAACCAGTGTAAAAAAATGAGAGCACTTATGTCTTCAGATTCTGATCTTTCAGAAACTGAAGAAAGTAATAATGACTTAATTTCTGTCGCTAGTTCACAGTGCAGTCCAAAAACCAGTGTTTTAGAATCTAATACTATAACAGTTAAACCTCAAACCCAAGTAGATTTAAAAGAAAGCTAAAAGATTGATGATAAGAAAATTGATTTAACTTCACTTAAATTAATTTTGAATATAAAAGATGGACTGAAAAAAAAGGGTTTTAATGATTGTGTTAAATTGAAATTAGTGTCTATTAGACAAAAAATGCAGAAAAACTCAGACTTTTCTCAAGAAGAAGTTCTTGTACTAACTGCACTCTTAGGTGAGTTTTAAAATTTTTATTTCACTATATTTTTTAATATTATCATGGCTCTGGAATAGGTCTTATGCAACTAGCCTATTTTATAATTTCTTACCACAAAATATATAGTGAATAGGATGTTTTTTTATAAATACTCTCTATATATATATTATATATACAGACAATAGTCTGTGTTTTTATGAATACATTTCATGTAAAAAATGTTCTGTCATTAGTTTACCATAGACTTTATGCAACTATCCTATTTTATAATTTCTTACCACAAAATATATAGTTAATAGGATGTTTTTTTATAAATACTCTCTATATATATATTATATATACAGACAATAGTCTGTGTTTTTATGAATACTTTATTCATATGTATACACTTCATATAAAATTGTTCTGTCATTAGTTTACCTAATGCATTATTTTTATTTGTTTTGTGGTTGAGAACTCCATACGCTTCATTCTTACTGTATTACTTTGCATAATATTACAAAATAAATATTACATCAACTACCTTCATACTGCATTCAAGTGATGAAACAGTAAATTTCACATCTGTATTACTGAATCTATAGCATTGTTATGAAAAAGACTATAATTACTTAATTATTATGTCATATCGTGACAAACTATCAAAACCCAATTCACAAAACTGTAAAACCTAAAGTACAATGCTTGTGGTTGTAAAAAGTCTTCTACTGTTTTGCTTTCTCAAACAAATTATAAAACATTTTTCACAATTTTTTGTGTAAAAAGCGGAGTTGTCTTACCATTTTGACACAATGTGCCGACAACTTTTACATATTTTTTCAAAAACGAAGTTTAGAAATTATAACTGGGAGTTGTCTTAACATTTTTGAAAAATGAGACGATAACTTGAAATATTTATTTTTGTGTCGGAACATTGAAATTTTGTAACATTTTAGAGTTGTAACCCCGAAAGTTTTACAAATTGGCTAAATTACTAATGTTAAATATGAATAAAATACTTTATTACACTAAATATATACAAATTATTGCACAATACAAATAATATATAATTTAATGTTTATGAGTTGTTGCTGATAGATTTTGGCGAGTCGACGGTCATTCACTTGTACACGTATTCTATCTAAAAGCATACATAGATGTCGTTATAACAACTACATTATACTATGGTGAAAAATACGGCTATTAGTAGTTACTTATTACTAGTGAAGATTAACATACCTTAATTAAATTTCCGATATTGAAATCCTGCTAGCTTTGCTTGAAATGTGATTGTCATCTTCATTGCTTTTCTCACTATCATTGTCGACAACTTCATCTTTTTCCTCAAATTTTTTGTTCTCAGAGTCATCATCCGTCATATTATCATCTTCTTCATCAGTATAAGCATCAATGTTATCATCGTCATCATCATCATCAGCAGCATCATCAGCAGCAACATCATCATCATAACTTTTCATCAGCTCAGCATCATCAAATAGAGAAAGTCTGAAAGCTATTCCTTCTTTTTCACTTGAAGTAGATAGAAGCATCAAAGCTTCTTCAACACTCAGAATCGTGAGAATGTGTTTCTTTGTGCCGCTTTCAGTTGTCATCGTACTTTTATAGTGGATCATACCACATTCATGATTTTTGATCTTCAAAACGTTCTCAGGAGGGACAACAATCTTCCCAGTCATCAAAGATCCGTCATTCATCATGTATCTGTAAGTGACAGTGTGAGTGATACGTAAAGGCGATGTATCTTGTTTTCGTTTTCGCTGCTTCGACTTCAAATTTTTCCAAGCTGAAAGTCTAGTGAATGTCAGAAGAGTGTTGACAGGAATATTATCAAAAGTGATGATATCAAAGTATGCTTGCAACTGTTTCAATGATTTTTTTCTCAAGATTTTGGCTATAACTCGTTGTTTTAGCCCTTGATGATGATTATCTCCTACAATACGTAGATCGGGTTGATTTTCTTCTAGCTTTCCCATGTACACTAGGATTTGTGAAGAGCCGGGATCAAGTTCCTGTAGCTCCACCGTAAGTTCTTTGTCAATCAGTGACTTGACTCGAATTCGATGATTGTTTTTTAAAACATATTCATAGTCCAATATACCATAATCTTCAACGTAATTAACATCGAAAACCTCCAATATCGTAGGAATTGGTAAATCCAACAAACTCACAAAATTTCCGATTTCCAACATTCCTTTCTGCATAGCTCCTGTCATTATTCCACCCATCTCGAGCAATTCAAACTCTCTAAGTTTGTTTACGGTATTATTCTTGCTGTTGCTGAATAAAAAGGAAGTTGAAGCTTGAGATAATGTCACTGTCGGTTTTTTGATATCCTCCGTTCGTTTGACTTCACTGTTCTCATGCAGATATGTGTAGTCCAGTGTGGGACTCAAAGGAGAGTCAGCTAAAACTACATGATGTTTCATTGCTATATCAGCAGGAGTATTGGTGTTTGAGCGAGAAGATTATCATTAAAGGTGTTAGGATTGGGTCTTCTATCATCAATGTGAATGCCGTTGGTGGTGGAAATGATGGTTGTAGTGGAAATAGCGTTAGTGTTGTTGGTAGCTGTGGTTGGTTCAATATGGAGCTTAGGAAGTGCTTTGGAGTGTGATGTCATCATACCTGCAAAAAGTAAAAGAACTTAGTTTAATGATGTAAATATACTGAAATTATTGTTTTATTAAAAGATTGTTTTTAAAAACTAAGATTCAAAAACCTAGATGTTTCAATTAATTAAAAACAAATAATTATTTTAGTGCTTCTTACCTTGTTGCTCTCCTAATAGCTGTAGTAGATGTTGCTCCTCTGTTAGTCGCTGTAGAACTGGATGCTTTCTGTGTGAAAACGATGGCTCTTATACAGCTAAAGTTGTACTGATTAAACCCTATGAACACCATCTCGTGTCAATCTCTATGAGTCAACATTTGTTCACGCGAAGGAAAGTCAATGCTTTCGCGGGAATAAATGAATTATTTTCACGCGAATACAAACCGTTGCTTTCGCGGGAATGAATAATTTATTTTCACATGAATAGAAACCAATGCTTTCGTGGGAATAAATAATTTTATTTCCCGCGAATGAAAGTCAATGTTGTCGCGGGAATAAATACTTTATTTTCACGCGAATACAAACCGTTGCTTTCGCGGGAATAAATAATTTATTTTCATGCGAATAGAAACCAATGCTTTCGCGGGAATAAATGATTTCATTTCCCGCGAATGAAAGTCAATGTTGTCGCGGGAATAAATACTTTATTTTCACGCGAATACAAACCGTTGCTTTCGCGGGAATAAATACTTTATTTTCACGCGAATGGAAACCGTTGCTTTCGCGGGAGTAATAGATTTCTATTCGCGTGAAAATAAAATATTTATTCCCGCGAAAGCAACGGTTTCTATTCGCGGGAAATTAAATCATTTATTCCCGCGAAGGCAACAGTTTGTATTCGCGTGAAAATAAAGTATTTATTCCCCCGAAAGAATTGGTTTCTATTCGCATGAAAATAAATTATTTATTCCCGCGAAAGCATTGGTTTCTATTCGCGTGAAAATAAAATATTTATTCCCGCAAAAGCAACGGTTTCCATTCGCGGGAAATTAAATCATTTATTCCCGCGAAGGCAACAGTTTGCATTCGTGTGAAAATAAAGTATTTATTCCCGCGAAAGAATTGGTTTCTATTCGCGTGAAAATAAATTATTTATTCCCGTGAAAGCATTGGTTTCTATTCGCGTGAAAATAAATTATTTATTCCCGCGAAAGCAACGGTTTCCATTCGCGTGAAAATAGCTTATTTATTCCCGCGAAAGCATTGGTTTGTATTCGCGTGAAAATTATTTATTTATTCCCGCGAAAGCATTGACTTTCCTTCGCGTGAACAAATGTTGATTCATAGAGATTGACACGAGATGGTGTTCATAGGGTTTAATCAGTACAACTTTAGCTATATAAGAGCCATAGTTTTCACACAGAAAGCATCCAGTTCTACAACGGCTATCAGAAAGCAACATCTACTACAGCTATTAGAAGAGCATCAAGGTTTTTACTCATATATTATTTATTATACTAAAACAACTGAACAAAATTAATCATCTGTTTTTTTGTTTTTTTTTCAGATTCAATGACAAAAAATGGAAATAGTTAACAACACAGAATCAGAAACTCAGCCTAAATCTTTGACTCAAGAGGACTTGATACTTCTACAAAACAAATGCAATAAAAAAATTGAAGAGAGAGTGCGAATTATCTCAAACAATTGTAAATTCATACAGAAAGACTTGATAGAGCAGCTAAATAGTTTTCGAACTGAATCTTTTCTAACATTAAAGCTCTTAGGGAATGATGTTACATCGGACATTCAGAGATTACATTATGTATTACAACAACGACAATATCAACTAGAACAGGTAAACACACCAATTTCTATCGAGTGTGCTCGTAAAGAACTTGCTCTAAAAAGAAGAAACATGCAGCGACAGTCCGCTCAAAGACAAGCTAGAAGGGTAAGGACTCAACAACGTAAGACACGACAAGCTACAAAAACATCCGATTAACAGTCAATTTTTGATGATAAGGTAATAATTAATAAAAAAGTACTATTTAGTAAGAGTTTGTAGTTGTTTTAAATTTCTGTTTAACCATTCTATACTAATACATAACTTTTTATTTTAGTTCATTATGGAATCAAAAGTACATAGAACAGAAGTCTTCCTTCCGAAGTTTGTATTATTTAATATTTACTGACTCTAGCTATATTGTATGAGATTTTCCCTACTTATTACACAATAAATGTATATATTCACATATTGTTTCATTTTTAATCACTGTATTTATTCAATGTAGATATATCTCCTCTCTCCTCTCTCCTCTTTTTATCTCTCCTCTCTCTCTCAACATACTCTCTCCTCTACCAAATACTCCTCTCTCCTCTCTTGCAGTTATTTCCCAAATACTGTAGATTTTAACCATCTAGAGGTCTAATTTGGTGATTTTCCAACATATTTTATAGCACTTAATATACTTATTATGTAATAAATGTATATTATTCAATGTAAATGTAAATATATCCATAAATATGTACATAATTATCCATATATACATGAATGTATAGAAAACTAAAAAATCTCTCTCCTCTCTCTCCTCTCTCTCCTCTCTCTCCTCTCTCTTCTCTCCTCTCTCATCTCTCCTCTTCCCTCTCTCCAAAGACTATGCATTGATTGTCATTACAAGTTGTAGTGCTCTGTATGACTACATTGTAAAGAAAAATACTATATATTGATTGTCATTACAAGTTGTAGTGCTCTGTACTACTTAGTATTTACTAACTCTAGCTATATTATACAAGAATATTTTCCTACTTATTATGTAATAAATGTATATAATCATATATTGATTCAATGTAGTTATATCTCCTCATTCTTCTCTCCTCTCTCTCTCAAAATATCATATGAGTTTGAGTTATGTAAAATAATTATCAAAACTTGAATGCCATACATTCAAAATCTAGCTGCCATATGAGTTCAAATTAAGTAAAAAAATAATCAAAACTCAAATGCCACTTAAATGCCATTCAAATGCCACTCAAATGCCCCTCAAGTAAAATACAATATAAACTCGGCGAATTCATCCAACGTCGTAACCCATTGCCTCAACCCCCAGATCAAATCCACAAAAAAACACTTGGTAGGGAGATCTGCTCATATATTACTACTGGAGACGCCCTGCAGCAGTAGGCCACTTACTGGCTGCGCTAGGGCACTGAGTTACACAAATCACATGAAACAAACAAGAACCAGTCTTCGTGGGAAAAGAAGGGCTTCACCACTACTGGCCTCCATTGCAGAACCTCCAAAGGGTCCACCCATAACTTTAAAAAACCACTATTCCATACTAACAGGCGAGGAGGAAACCACCCAACAGGTGTATGACGAGGAAGAGGGCAATAGGAAACATGTGTAAAGAGAGTCTCACACAAGCTAATCTCCAGCCAAAGATTTAGAAGCCAAACACAGACCAATAATCATACACCGGGACCAAAAAAATGGCCCTATAAATCCAGCTACTACTTACCTGGCCGATGACGGACGGTCTATCACCAGTTTAGTGGACTCAGGGTGTAACTCAGACCTACTGTCAAATCGGGTGTTTAATCAACTCTTCACCACCTTCAAGTTGAACCTCCCAAGATAACTATTCCCACTGCTTAATGACAGAGGGCAAAAGGCTACCATTGTACATCTTGTTCACTCAGTCCAGATGAATCCGACAGGTCAAATACGAAGGAACCTCTGTAGTGACCCTAGTGAATGAGGGTGCAATATTGTGTATATCATTCCTAGTCAATCAAAACTGTCAAATGGGATTCAACATTTTGAGAGTGCAAATACAATAACTGAGGTGCGCAAATAAACATTGTCAGAAGTGCAAATGTAAGTGCAACAGGACACACACGTACCCTTAAAGACTCAAGCCATTGTATCTTGTCCTTGTCACCTCACTGGCACTGAACTATGTCACCAATGAGTGTTAAAGAGTATAAAGGGAGGCTGCTACTCGCAACAATCATCAATATCCCCAATGAAAAAGAGAGAGTGCTAGTATACTCTTTAAACCCCTCACAAGACAATATCCATGTTCCGGCAGGGGAAGTAATTAGGATGTTCAATGGTGTTGGCCCAGAAAAAAATTAATCAATAACCAAAGACACGCCCCAGCCAGAACTGACAGATGGAGAACTCCCTCAGCACCTCCAGGCATTATTTACACAGTTCCGTCAGGTGTGCAGGAATACTTGAGTAGAACGACATCAGAGAAAGTTACTCGTTCAGTGCCGAACTTTCTTCAGCCAGCATGATTAAAATATTGGCTGTGCACACTTGGCAGAAAATTTTGTCCCAGTTGAACCAGGAACATGGCCAACACGCTTTTCACTTCACAGGCTCGGTGCAGAGAAAGAAACAGAAGGAAAGCGGCAGGTAAAAGAACTGCTGGTCAAAGATCTCCTCAAAGAAGCAGAGGGAGCTTGGAGTTCCCCAGTCAGCCCAGCAAAAAAGAAAGACGAATTGTGGAGATTACCCCAAACTCAACAATATCACCAGACAAGCAACCTATCAAATTCCTAGAATCAATGACTCACCGAACTTTTTGACTGGTATTAAATACTTTACCATGATGGATCTTAGCAGCAGGTACTGTCAAGTGCCCCTGGACAACGGGGCTCAAAACAAGGCTGCTTTCATCAAACAAAGTGAACTCTGGAGGTTGAAGGTGTTGCCGTTTAGTTTCACCTCTGCCCCCGCTACCCTCCAGTGGCTCATTGAAAGAGTACTGAAAGAACTCCACAGGAAAAAGCTATAAATTAATTTGGACGTTGCGATTATTATTGCCCCAGACTTTGAAATGCACCTCCAACCAGGTTAACATAAAAGTCAAGCTCTCCTAGTGCAAGTTGCTGAGCCAACAACTTAACCACATAGGCCATGTTCTCAGTGCGGAAGGGGTGTCATCAAAATAAGAGAAAGTGGAGGCAGTGAGAAAACGGGACGAGCCTAAAAATTTCAAGTCCCCACTAATTTTCCTCACAACGGCTGAATGTTTCAGACAGTACCTTCCTATATACACCACTATCACAAAACCACTGATTGCCCTAACCGTCAAGCAAATCTATTGAAAATGGGATAAAATTAGAAATTGAGTTTTCTTACTAGCTGGAGACCGGATTGAGCCAGACTCCTGAGCTGGGAAATATGGATCTTACAGTCAAATGCATATCGGATACCGACGCCAGTGCCTTAGGAGCCCTATCTTTATGGACGAGAGTTCAGAAGTAGTAATATATGAGCAGATCTCCCTACCAAGTGTTTTTTTGAGGATTACACCTTGGGGTTTAGGCAATGGGTTACGACGTTGAATGAATTCGCCGAGTTTATATTGTATTTCATTTGAGGGGTATTTGAGTGGCATTTGAGTGGTATTTAAGTGGCATTTGAGTTTTGATTATTTTTTTACTTAATTTGAACTCATATGGCAGCTAGATTTTGAATGTATGGCATTCAAGTTTTGATAATTTTTTTACATAATAATATACATAATTCTTACTCATAGGGTATATAGATTTTGAATGTATAACATTTAAGTTTTGATAAGTTTTTTAATTCCTACTCATATGATATCTTGAGAGAGAGGAGAAAGGGAAGCATTAGTTATCTTTAGAGAGAGGAGAGAGAGAGGAGAGAGAGAGAGGAGAGAGGAGCTACATCTACACTGAATAAATCCGATGATTAAAAATAAAACAATATGTGAATATATACATTTATTGTATAATAAGTAGGGATACATAAAGAGAACATATTAAATATTGTGAGCTTGAAATAGTTCCAATATCATTTCAAATGAAATAGTGGATGATGAGAGATTTTCATCCATTTGTATGTATCTATTGTTGTACTGATGTTATAACTTAGGAAGGAAGACTTCTGTTCTATGTACTTTTGATTCCATAATGAACTAAAATAAAAAGTTATGTATTAGTATAGGATGATTAAACAAAAATGTAAAATAATTACATGAATTTGGATTATAGTTCTTTTTACATTGGTTAGTTAACATTATATAGTAAAGGGAAGTAACTCACCAAGTTATATTGTTCGGTTTGTTTTTTCTTGAGCATAATTTTCATCAAGTGTTTTTGATTCTCTCTCTTCTATCTAAAGCAAAACAAAAAAACAATTACTTTATAAATAAATTCTATCTAATTGGAAGTATTACTTATATCAGTTAGTTTACATTAAACAAAAAACACTCACTAGGTTGTGTTGTCTGACTTGCTTTTCTTGAATATAGTTTTCACCAGGGGGTGTTGGTTCTCTCAAAGATGTAGAAGATGTGTTTCCCGCTCCCATTGAAAGCACTAAGACCTTGTTCTCAACAACCTCATCTGTAGTAAAGTACTTCATCTGGTTGGAATCATCAAGTTTGTTGGATAGGTTTTGAGCCGTTTCTATCGCTTGTAATGCTGTGAATGTGATTATATCATGTCGATGATAACCAAATCTACTAACTTCACGATTTCTTACAAGTATGACTCCTGTTCCAATTCGTTTGACATCACTAGCATGTTTTTCAGGTATATATAGAACTCCCATCATCAAACCATCGTATTGCAAACATCTGTAGTTTACCAGTAGCGCATCCATCACCACTTCTCCATTAGGTAATGTTAACTGAGTTGATATTTGAGGAGATTCAAAACTGATTACACTTCCAACAGCAAATTGAGAGAGTGTTGCGATACGAACCATACTGATCAACTGACTAGGTGTTTTTTTTTTATTAATCTACTTAGCTGTTTAGCTTCCTCAAGGGAAATATTGGATGGAAAGTTGATAGGGTGAAAGATTGGATGTTTGTCTGAATCGAATCCCATAAAAACCACCAGTTTTGGAACATCCGGTTGTGTTGGAGCTAATTTGTTATAATCCTCATTTCTCACCATGGATCTCACTTGTCGCCTGTTGCCAAATGTTTCGACATTGTAGCGGATAATGCATAAGTTTTTATATACATCCTCAGCTGGTCTTTCGATGGAAATTATCTCGAGAAGTGATGGTGTTTGATTTAAGTGAAGTGGCTGAAACCTTCCAATCATTACTCTGTCATTGGTATCGCAAGAATTGAGCAAACTAGCAGCATTTTTTGACAAGCAGGAAAGATGAGAAAGAGATGGTGCTTTCAAAGTCCAAGCATAGTCAATCGTTTTATTTCTATCCGAATCCCATGGCTTTGGTCGAACTGTTTTCAGTTTCCTTTTTATTATATGTGAATCGGGAGGGATATTTTCTTTATCATCAGAGTATGGTTCGAATGTTGAGAGAAATGAGGTATTACGGTCTTCATTCATATTCAGAGCGTTCAGTGAAAAGTTGGAACTGAAAAGAGAGTAAAAAAATATGTAACAGATGGTTGGAATTTTGAAAAATATTTGAAAAGAATAAACTACCTAGATATTTATAAAATAAACACATAATCAAAACCAAAAATAATTTTTCTGATGTGTTATGGTAAAACTATTTGATCTTTTATTAATATGTTGGAACTGAAAAGAGAGTAAAAAATATGTAACAGATGGTTGGAATTTGAAAAATATTTGAAAAGAATAAACTAACTAGATATTTATAAAATAAACACATGATCTTTTATTAATAAGAACAAAATATTAAAACATAAAATTAACTTTCTGAAGTATTATAGCAAATCTAGTTGAAGTTTTCTATCAATATATGTTAAAGAATTATTTAGTGATTCTCACCTTATTGACTGAAAGTCTTTCTATAGTTTCAAGTAAATGTAGTAGTTGGTGTGTTGATGTTGCTTCCTTGCTAGCTATTGTAGAACTGGATGCTTTCTGTGTGAAAACACTGGTTCTTAAATAGCTAAAGCTGTACTAATTAACCCTATGAAACCTTCTTTATAATATATCTATGACTCAGCAGTTTTTTCACGCGATATTCCCGCAAAAGCTTTGGTTTTTATTCGCGTGAAAATTATTTTTTTACTCCCACAAAAGCAACGGTTTTATCCCTATTGAAATAATTGTTTTATTCCCGCGAAAGCATTGGTTTCTATCCGCGTGGAAATAAAATGTTGATTCCCGCAAAAGCAACGGTTTCTATTCGCGTGAAAATAAACTATTTATTCCCGCGAAAACATTGGTTTGTATTCGCGTGAAAATAAAATATTTATTCCCGCGAAAGCAACGGTTTCCATTCGTGTGAAAATGAAGTGTTGATTCCCGCGAAAGCTTTGGTTTGTATTCGCGGGAAAATAAAATTTCTATTCCCGCGAAAGCAACGGTTTCCATCCGTGTGAAAATAAATTATTTATTCCCGCGAAAACATTGGTTTGTATTCGAGTGAAAATAATATATTTATTCCCGCGAAAGCAACGGTTTCCATTCGCGTGAAAATAAAGTATTGATTCCCGCGAAAGCTTTGGTTTGTATTCGCGGGAAAATAAAATTTCTATTCCCGCGAAAGCAACGATTTCCATCCGCGTGAAAATAAATTATTTATTCCCGCGAAAACATTGGTTTGTATTCGCGTGAAAATAAAATATTTATTCCCGCGAAAGCAACGGTTTCCATTCGCGTGAAAATAAAGTATTGATTCCCGCGAAAGCTTTGGTTTGTATTCGCGGAAAAATAAAATTTCTATTCCCGCGAAAGCAACGGTTTCCATCCATGTGAAAATAAATTATTTATTCCCGCGAAAACATTAGTTTGTATTCGCGTGAAAATAAAATATTTATTCCCGCGAAAGCAACGGTTTCCATTCGCGTGAAAATAAAGTATTGATTCCCGCGAAAGCTTTGGTTTGTATTCGCGAGAAAATAAAATTTCTATTCCCGCGAAAGCAACGCTTTCCATTCGCGTGAAAATAAATTATCTATTCCCGCAAAAACATTGGTTTGTATTCGCGTGAAAATAAAATATTTATTCCCGCGAAAGCAACGGTTTCCATTCGCGTGAAAATAAAATATTGATTCCCGCGAAAGCATTGGTTTGTATTCGCGGGAAAATAAAATTTCTATTCCCGCGAAAGCAACGGTTTCCATTCGTGTGAAAATAAATTATCTATTCCCGCGAAAACATTGGTTTGTATTCGCGTGAAAATAATTTTGTTATTCCCGCGAAAGCAACGGTTTCCATTCATGTGAAAATGATGCTTATTCATAGCAGTGCAACTTAAGCTATATAAGAAGCACTGTTTTCATACAGAAAGCATTCACTTCATCGTTAGTAACTGAAGGAAGAAGATCTACTACATCATCATCTACTACAGCCCTCCTTCTTCATCATTTGAGTTACATAGGAAACAGCTGAAGTTCAAACAACTATGTATATAATTCATCTAATTCAAAGAAAAACAAGTCTTCATTTGTGATGTAAGTATTTATATTTGGTTTTAATTGTAATCAATTTAAGCGTGAAGACATTTTCTGAACAAAAAAACAAGATTATTCACTATTTAAGATATCAAAAAATGCTGTATGTAAGTTTTAATTATGTTTATTCTTATTATTTCAGGGCTTCAAAATGAAAAAAGCACTCCTTCTTCATCAGAATTTTATAGAAAGCAGCTCTCAAGTTCAAACTACTAGGAATATCATTCATTATAATTCAAAAGAAAGACAAGTCTTCATTTCTGATGTAAGTATTTACATTCTATTACAATAGTAATCAATTCAAGTATATTGAAAAAAAATTGAAACCTTAGTCTTTTTTTATTTTTTTGCTATAAAGCATTATCATTTTTTTTTAGAATAAAAACGAACTAGATCAAAAGGAAAGAACTTTCCAACAAAACTTCAACTTGAGTAATAACTGAAGCTACTACTTGTATTATATATAAATAATGTGTCGAGTAACAAACAACAGATATGTAGCAAACACTATTTATAATGAAAAAAAAGAAATGCGAAAAACTCGGAATTGCTTTGAAAATACTAAAGACTGCACCGAATGGATAGATGATAGTTTACTCGTTACTTCGTCGTTGTTTTTACAACAAAATTTTCCTGATACCACTGCAATCACTTATGTCGTCGCAACTTATCCGGATAACCACTGTAGTCTTTTGTCATTAAAATTACAAAAAACTATTGCTCAACTTTCCCCAGCGGACTTTTTCAAGTTCATTTGCAATGAACTCTCTTTTTATGAAAGAGAGACTTTAATGCTTGATGAAAGTTATCGAAGAAAATCATTTCTTACAAATTGGAGACGAGCAGGTAAACATTGTGGTGAAAACATGGCTGCAGCTGGTTTCTATAACCTTGAAAAAGACAACGCTGTTCGATGTGTTTTTTGCCAAGGGGTATTACTAAACTGGAAGGATGAAGATGAACATCCGATGAAAGAACACGCTAAAAGTTTTCCGTTTTGTCGATTTGTTAGAGGATTTAACACTCACAATCGTGTGTATAGACCTAGGAAACTACTTGCAGATGAAATTAAAAACATCTCAATTGTCAAAAGTTATACGATGGAAGAACAAAAGACCAGAAGAGGAGATTTAACTGCAGAAGTATTACCTCTAGGTATATCAATTGATCGTGCTGATACACCATGTTTTGCTACTGAAACATCTAGAGAAGACAGTTTCAAACAATGGAAGGGTAAAGTCTCCATGAAACTCCTTTCCAATGCAGGTTTCTACTAAACTAAGTTCGGAGATAGTGTAAAATGCTTCTTTTGCTCAGGTGAACTTAAAGAATGGGAAGAGAGTGATCTACCGTGGGAGGAACACTGTCGATGGTTCCCAGACTGCTATTTTTTACTCGGGAGTAAAGGTGAAGAGTATGTTGAGGATGTTTACATGCGAACGGAAAAAGGCAAAAGGTGTAAGCGACGGGTTGAAAAATATCGAGAAAAAGTAAAACAAATAACGCACAACAATGACACCGAAGAAATGAAACTTATTTGCAAAAAACTAGGATACAGTCAAAACGATATCGAACAATTTTTAGTGTTAAATGGAAAACCTTTTGAGCGAATGGGTTTTATGATTGAAGCCTTACATATTTTTGAAAATGATTTTACAACTGTTGAGAATTCGTCAACACTGTTAAAAAAATGATGCTAAATCAATTGATTCGTTAAAAAAAGATAAAGATCAGACTAAGCAAAGCAAACTCGCTCAATGTGTGTCTGAGACGCATGAAAAAAAAGTAATTGCAAATCATATCTATCTTCCATGTGGTCATCTCATTTACTGTAGTGAGTGTAAGGAAAAAGCACTTACTGAATGCTCATCAGAAGTAAAACCTTGCCCAATCGATGGTTGTCAGGTTGAAATTAAAGCATTTATGAAGATCTACATGAGCTAGCATAACAATTAACCTCAAAAAAAAAGAAAAAGTAATGAATGATTAAATAGGTGTTTCAATTTGAAAACGTATCATTCGCGTTTTGTAATTTAACGGAATAACAAAAAATATGTTACGTGTTGAAGACTTTGCTCACCAAGAAGCTTCCGATGCTATAGGACCTAGGACTTTTTTGGCTGAGGTTTCTGATGAAATGTTGAGGATTTATTTTACGGAGGAATGTGTATACTGTGTACTAGGAGGAAGTTTTTACAAGCAAGCAACCAATCTATCGCTACTAAACTGTTACTGTTCACACGTTGATGACGAATGTATCACTTGTAAAAGATATGCTGAAATGGTTGAAGGTGCTACACCTACCAAAAAAGAATTGGGTGATGCTATCGACTGGATTGATAGAAGACAAGTTTTGAAAAATGCTAAAATGGGTTTTTTGGTGCATGATGAATGGATTAATGTTTTTTTGGATCTTTCCACTGATGATGTGAAGTCTCCTTTTTTGTTAACAAATTTGAGAGCACGGTTAAATCCCTACCTATTACCTACTAGTCAGAGCAAACTGGCTTATCAACGACTAAAGGATAAATTACTTGCGATAGCGGAAGGATATCCATACGCTCACACTCTTGATGAAAAAGAAGACTCAGTCAACCCGATAATAACTATTGATTCGACAAATATATCTGAAGACTCATAAAAGAACTGCTACAAAAAAAGTTGCTTCATTTATCTCTGAACTACAGCAGAAACATGAGTGGAAAAACTCAAGGATTCAAGTCAATTGGTACATTGGCTGATTTTGTTCCTAAGTTCATAAGGGCTCATTTTGAACACATTCCTTTAGAGCGTTCGAATCCTCTTTTTGTTCAACTCATCACCGAAGAAGTATTTTATTTTGTGTTAGGATTCAATCTAGTTCGTAAATCAATACAAAGCATGCTTTTGAGCTGTAATTGTATTTCAAGAGCAAATCCTCTCGAATGCTTAAACTGTTCTAGGAGCTTTGATCCAAAAGTATGCTGTCCGCAAGCCAAGTTGATAGATTTTGAAGATCTCAAAAGAGCGATCGAACTGATTGATCTAAAGCAATGTTTGAAAGATGCTGAACTGGGTGATTTGATAGATATTTAGATTTTAAGAGGTTTGACTTCATTTCGCTGGACAGAAACACATGTTCTTTTGTCTCAATCTCGATTGGAACCATACTTACATTTTGGTAACCACTTTGATGAGATTGTTTCACATCTTCAAAATCGGTTGAGAGAGCTGAACAAGCCGCTAGCCACTTACGTATAAATAGAAAAAACATCAAGAAAGAAACTATTCAACTTTCAACACTGAAAGCGAAAACATTTTAAAAAATGAGCTGCGTATTTATCTTGCTACTGGCACTAACATTTCCCAATGTTAGTGGAGTATTCTATACCAACGAAATTGATGAATGTATAGCCGGAGCTATGGATAAAAATGATGTCTTGGTTTTTTCACCTTTCGAAAGGACTATACGATATAAAGATGAAAATGGAAAAAACTGTGTGCGACTCTACCCTCCCGACTTATTATATTGTGGTTTTTTCATCCCTCAAAGCGCTTCTTGGATCTGCAAGGACACAACTTCTACAGATTCTGTGCCTTGTGATACTACAACAAAATACGTTTTGAATCAAGCGGAATGTGAAATGGGTATTACAAATAATACGGAAGGACTTACTCAAAATACAAAAGTATATCGAAATGGGGGTTTATGTGCATTTCAATACAACAGCAGGCGTGTGATCTGTCCAATAAGAAGACAGTTTGAGACATTCAAATTTGCATGCATGCAATGCGCTCATTCCGATCATTCGATCAACAAGGAGCCTACAGATACCCTGACCTGCAATACACCAACAAAATACACTCTGAATCAGGAGGAATGCGCAATAGGGGTTAAAAATAATACGGAAGGTCTTACTCAAAATACAAAACTATTTTGGAATGATGAATTATGTGTATTTGAATACAACACCTCACGTTTGATTTGTCCACCAACAGAAGAGTTTGAGACAACCAACTTTGCATGTGTGGAATGCAATCGTTTGACCAACGAGGAGCCAAAAATAGCTACTATCATCACTAACATCAATGGTATTGAAGGTGTAAATTTGTCATTTTCGAGTTTTGAAAGTTTGAAGTCTGTTCAAAACAAGATTATCATCAGTATCACATGTCAAGGAGATACCAAAGACAAATGCAATCCCAAGGTTATATATATAGAGCTTTAGTTGAAGCATATTAACCAAAGACCACCGAAATGCAAGACAGTTAACTCTAGATGATGAAAGCATAAACTAGGTTAAAAGTCTCTCTCTCTGAATAAAAAAATGAGATATCGCATCTATCTCCTATTATTCCCAATCCTAAGCGGTTATTGTCTTGTAACAGAGATTAAACCATTCACTTTATCTCATAGAGCGTCTGGATGTTTTCGGGGAATTCTTAATATGGAAGCGGTTATTCAGTAACTCGTATTTTAAGAAAAAACTTAAAATATCGTATGCTTAGACTCACATGTTTCATGGAACCTGCTCACCTACGTAGAAGCTGTGACACTCATGATATGTGGCCTCAACACTACTTTGTTTGCAAAACCGCTGAAGCTTTAAATTACATCCGTTTATACGATGAGGGATTACTAACTACGACTCGAAGAACAACTTCAACAACAACCACTGCAACTCCACATACAACGACAAAAATCACCACAACTCCGCAGACAACGACGATGACAACCACTACAACTTCAACATCGACAAGAAACTACAAACAACCCAGTAGTTCCAGCTTTATCACCATCAATTCCATCTCTTCCACAAGCTCTGGGTTTAGTCGATTTAATTTTGGAACAGCCAAGCCCTACAAACTCTACTATATACAATTCTGAAGAAATCGAAACTACTACTGATTGTGTGTGTGATAGATACATCATATGCGAAAACAATTCAGTATCAATTACAAATTCAACACCGTCGATTTATAGAGTTTTTATTTATAATGATTTGGAGGGTTTTTCAAAACTTTCTCTGTCTATATCGGAAAATAGTAAACTTAAGCTTGAAGAAAATCTTCTCATCATCATTGAACCTGAATGTGATGATATTTCTTGTAAAGTCATCAAATACTTTACAAATTAAAAAGTTTTTATAGACTTTACCTCTATATATTCAACTTATTACACTCTATTATGATATCTATTTTATTACATTCTCCTTTTTTGTAAATTTGTACAATTAGATGAAATTCAACCATTTAGAGAATGACTTCTTTTTGCAAAAAATTAATGAAAATTGAATGAAATGAAAAAATATTTCACCAAATACCTCTTTTTTGTCAAAGAAAGGTGTAGAATAAAGAGCTCACTCAAAAATTGATTTCAATACAATGGACTACTGAATTATTATATCATTTTCAATCAGATATATGTAGATACATACAAACGGATGAAAATCTCTCATCATCCACTTTTTCATTTGAAATGATATTGGGACTATTTCAAGCTCACAATATTTAACATGTTCTCTTTATATATCCCTACTTATTATACAATAAATGTATATATTCACACATTGTTTCATTTTTAATCATTGGATTTATTCAGTGTAGATGTATCTGTAGAATTATCAAAACTTGAATGTCATACATTCAAAATCTATAAGTTCAAATTAAGTAAAAAAATAATCAAAAACTCAAATGCCACTTAAATGCCACTCAAATGCCACTCAAGTACCCCTCAAATGAAATACAATATAAACTCGGCGAATCCATCCAACGCCGTAACCCATTGCATAACCCCAGATTTTAACCCCACAAAAAAACACTTGGTAGGGAGATCTGCTCATATATTACTACTTTCAGATTAGAAAGTTTTCACGCCTCATTTTGCTGGCTATGTTTCCATAAGAAATCATCCAACCAGATCACCAGATGACTGGGAACATTGGCGGAATACAAGTAACACCTAGAACATTGAGCTGGGCCCCAACATGATAATGCGAATGGTCTCAACCAGCAGTGTCAATGCCTGGACTACTGGCAACGCAGCTCAATAGACCAACAAGACAGAGAACTCTCTTGCGCTGAGCTTTTACAAAATGAACCTAGAGAATTAGTCAACACTACCATCACCAAACCCATCAAGAATGCCTAAAAACTAGTACAAGCCCATAGAAAGTGGCAGCACCCAGTAGCCAGGATATACATTGAAGTACAGAGCAGGACACCAGTTCTTGCCAGGAGCTAGAAGAGAGTAATACAGAGGTGCTGACACTGTACGACTGGCGCAAGGCAGATATGTCCGATATGCCATGCCACTTAATAAAGACTTGTGAGGTCTCCCAATCAGCAACGAAGGGGTGGAAACCAGACCGCCCGGAAGGACAGAAGTTATTCAATGGACACCCCTTTCAGAAATTGGCAGTGGACTTGGTTGGCCCGGGTACCATTCACAAAGCAAAATAACCGGTGGATATTGGTCCTTGCAAACCAATTCACACGTTGGCAAGATGCTATTGCTTTGCCAGATTCAACAGCACCAATGGTGGCTGCAGAATTGGGCAAATAAATTTTCAGCTATTGCAGACTATCAGAACAATTGCGTACCAACCAGGAAGCCCAGTTCTAGTCAACACTCCCGGAAGAATTGTGCGCTATATGGAACATACACAAAACCCACACTACACCTTAGCACCTACAAGGCGACTGTGTAGTAGAGATGTAGAACAGGAACCTGGGCAATCATCGGAAAACTCTGATACTCATGAAAGGCCAGGATGAGTAGGCGGATTGTTTTCCCAGATCATGCTTGCTTGCCGGGGGACCCTGAACTCCACCACAGATTATACACTAAAGCTGCTTGTGTTGAGAACGGAAGTTCGGCTTGCTGGTCAACTATCTTGCACATTACCCCCTCCCCCCAACTTTTGACAGGTGTGACCTGACAGAGCACACCATCAGAGTACAGAAGGACCTGGAGATCGCTAACAAGTATGTCTGAAAACTGCAGTGAAAAATTCAACAAAAGGAAACAGGAGAACTCCCTGGTTAGGGGAGGGTGACCTAGCGGTGATGGAAAATAAATGGCGCACTAATTAGTACCCCTAAGCTGCAACCGAGCTGTGTGGGCTTTTTCACCATCACCAAAGTGTACTATAACCTTGCTTACTGACTGGAGAAGAACGGCCTAGGCTTTGTCCAGAATAGCCGCCGATTTAAACACAACTGGAAGTGTCAGGAGACAATACTACGAGCACCTGTAAGCCGAGAACAGGCAACTTGGTCCAACATGGAAGGGGCATACCAGAAAAGAGACACGTGTTTGGAATGGGAAGAGACAACTCCGAGCCAATCCACCACCTACCAGACTCAAGCAAACTCCATTTGGATAGCCACCTATGATAGATAAGACATCCAGGAACTGAGCAGAAATCCAGCAGAAGAGAGACAAATTGAACAGCAAATAACCAAAGAGGTAGAGTCAGAAGGTGACCTCAACACACCAGAAACAGTGGTACCTTCTGGTGAACAACTCTCCACTGACAAACCTCCTGAAGAGAGGGATTCTTTAGGTGAAGTTGTGGGACCACCATTATCGAACAAAACAGAAGTGGCAGGTAATAGCAGTAGATCTCAGACAGCTAGGAGGCATCCGGTCAAATCCACAGTTTACTGTTGCTGCAACACCCAAGAAAAACAAAACAACCACCACAAAAGGGAAAAAAGAGCAGTGCAAGAACCCCACCAATGGAAAGAGTGGAAAAACTAGCCTATGTACTCTGGACTAACCTAGAATATACTCAAAACTAGCTGAGAATACAAACCAGTTCACAAAGACAATATGATATTGGTATGGGTAAGCAAACAGGGGACCATCAGAAACGAGTGATACAACAATGGGAGACCAAACAACTCTCCCACAATGACCCATAAAAGTACCTAAATGCTACAGAAACAACAAAGATACCAAGGACCACCCCCAAATCTCATACCTCACTTCCCAGATGTAATGTTAGCACAAGAGACCAAGGAACAAAGAGGAACACCAACCATTGAACATCCGACCAACAACAACCTTCACGAGAATACAATTGCGGGATATTTTGCATCAACACCTTCAGGTCTGACGAAAGTGGACATTCACCACCTACGAGAAGTAATTAAGTTATTCAAAGAAAAGATGGTAGGCGCCATCAATGGATACCTTTCAGTAGAAGAGGATTCGACCATGACTGCTGCTATACTAGATGAAAAACATCAGTTATCCACAAGCAAGGCCAAACCAGCAGTATGAAAGAAGGAACAGCCAAGATGTAGCCGAATCCAAAAAAAAATAGGTACGTTGATCAAAAAGTATCTCTCTATGGACAAACAAAATCTCCGTTGAAGAAACTGGTGCTGTTAGATGCCAAGATAGGAAGAGCCAACTTTTGGCGCCTCTTATCCCCACATCCTAATCTCGAGAAACATGGTTGTCAGTAGGCACTGTGCAAGCTGTGAAGCAAGCCACTCGAAGACCAGGGGGAAAGGACAACTGGGAGTGTACCATTTGTGAACTGCACTTGACCAAGAAAAGAATAATCTAGCACGCGAACAAAAGTTACGCATTTTATTTCTGCATGAGTAGATACAAGAACATCTCTAGGGATACAACTCTGAAACATATCTGCAACCAAGAAGGTGAAATCTCGAATGGGGGAGATGCGGGACAATTGTTTGAAGTGGATGCCTCATCATACCCTGAGGTTCGCCAGTTCATGAACTGGAACAAGCTTTTGGCTTGCGGTACACCCTTACCAATCAACGACCAGAATGATTATCTACTATCTAGGATATCGGTCAAGAGAATGCTGTGGTCAAAACAAGGACGCCACAGAAAGTGGTCAAGTTCGAATCCATACAAAAAACAATAGTCAACCCAGGTGAGACAGCAATAGAAAGAAAGTCGCCAGTTATAGGAGAAGTAACTTACCAGCCCAAAGGAGCCTCTAGAGAGAAAGTTACATCATGGTGCCATAGCACTAAAAGTAGAAACAGAGAAGGAGTATACCGACATAGACATAAGGAGAAAATAGAAGAGGAAAAGCGAGAAGAAAGATCTCAAAAGACAAAATGATGTGAAAATGTGCTGCACCAAGTAACCAGAGAAGTGTACCAATGCCTACAGAGGGCTAAAGAACTAAAAGCGTACATACAAAAAGAAAGATACCTCCTGTGGAGAAACAAACACTAATCATTCTATGCACAATGACATGTTTTATTTGACAGTTCTATGCAATATGTGTGTTTACGTTCTTTAAATGTCATCTCTTTTTTGTTATTGGCTGCACAGTTGCCAATGGGGTGGAGGGCGTAAGCAAGGCTAATGGTGACAACAACGATTTCCATGGCCATAATTTTCATGCGTATAACTATTTCATTATTACGAATATTATTTCAATAATTAATTATACTTGGTATAATTATGATTTATATTTCAAAAGTTTTTCCCTTAAGATCTACAAACTATTTTATGGTAGCAGTACAGCGAGGTTTACGGGGTTATTTGTTCTTCTTTTTATATTTAACCTCATGTATTGTCGAAGTAAAATCAGAGTTAACCTAGCTCTCAGAAGATTCTCACATTACACTGATAAGAAAGAATAGACTCAAGCATAAGCCATTGGAAACAGACGACAAGTCAAATCGATTGTGAGTAAAGATGAAGCCGACAAGTTAGGACCACTGGAACTCATTGTTCCAAGACTGGTGATCTTCATGGGTTTTGATCAAAAAAAGCATCCAACCTTTCATTCAATCAGATTTCCCGCTACTAAATCCGTTGAAAACACTAAGCGAGCAACTAGGTTAGCAAGAAAGAAAACACATTCTCAGTTGCTCACCATGATGCGTATCGCAGCCCTATCTCAATTTTCTTTAAGTACTGTAATCAGTTTTGAATCTCCTCATGTAGCTTGTCATTTACCTTTACCTAATGGAGAAATGGTAATAAACGCACTACTAGTTAGCTACAGATGCCTGCAACACGACGGATTGATGATGAGGGTTCTGTACATACCCGAAAAACACATTGCTGACATGAAAAAATTGAAACAGGAGTTATCCTTTTACGAAGATGAAAAGTTAGTGGATTTGGACACCTTTGACTTGACATCATCACATTCACACCAATGAAAGCAATGGAAGCAGCGCTAAGCATAACCGACAAACTAGATAACACTAAAAAGTTAAAGTACTTTGCCACTGATGAACTTCTCGAAAACAGGGTGTTACTGCTTTCAGCAGGAAATGTTGTTTTTACCATTTTGAAAGAGCCTGAACTACAAGACAAGAATTGTGATCAAGGAGTTTAAGACCAACAATACAACTCGGTGAGCGATTCATTTTTTCCATATAATATAATCTATCCATTGTAAATAATACTTCATCTCAATTCACTCCCAATAATTTATACATCAGGAAACTTTTTGTTTTAGACATAAAAAGTAACAGCCGATAAGGGGAACTAAATAAGTACACTGTTATCATCCAAGGCTCAATAAAAGACCGCTAAAAATAGCAATGTTTTGACTAGTAAAACACATTACTAAAACTCCCAACTATCAAACAAATATTACATTAATCAATCATTATACGCTACTATTACTTACTCTCTGTGACAAATTCTTCAATTTTACCTAGACTTCTTACACTATTATTATGCACTTTATTACACTCTTCATTTCTATGTTAATCAAATAAACATAATCCCTAAGCCACTAGCAAATCAAGATTCATCTGTACTTTATTGAGCTAGCTCAGTTTGAATCAAATACACATAATACCTAAACCACTAACTAAACAACAGTAAACAAACAAAGGGCCCGTGTCAATCACTTACAATATCAGGAGGGAAACTTCCAGCATAAACAAACGACAAACCAACAAATATCTTACAACTCTATGAAAATTTCAACTATCATTCACATTACCAAACATACATACCTATATAAGTATTGCACTGTAACAGGTCTGTAAAAATATTTATACCAAAAAAAAACAATGCAACATGTTAGCAGATCTTTTTTCCTATTTATCTACATGTTATACTGACTAAAATCATCTAAAAGCAAACAAATACTCTTTTGAAAGGTCTGTGAAACAATCCAAAATATCTAGCTAGCAACAGTTTTTTAGTTTTTCACCGAGATCTGCTCCTATTTCAGCACTAATATGCCTTTATTACTTAGTTAAAGCATTAGAGTAACTACAATAGAAGCCGGACTTGTTAGTTTATATATATAAGAGCCATGCCTGTTGGTAGTAAACATCAAGGAGACCTTGCAAAGTAGTGGTCACAGTTAGTGTTCAGTAGAGCCCACAACATGTATGCAAGCTCTTTCATATGCAAAAATACCAGTTCTTATTTGAAAATAATTTGATTATACGGAAAACCATTGTTCTGCATGTGATACGATTTTCGCCAAATCCGTTTTTCCTGTCTACATTGTAGTACAATCAATCTGATATAGGTGTCCATTAATGAGGGTTGTAGAGTTTTCTAGTTTAACTGGTTGTATAACAGCACAAAAATCAAATCACTTTTAAATGCAACTTGACCAATCAATTGCTGGCATAATTTTACAATTATAATGTTATATATACATGCTACTTTTGAAAAAAATGATGTATATACAGAAGAATATTTTTTTTCAAAATTCTTCCCGGCTTTATTGTTTTAACAATGTTTTTTTTTTTATTAAAACTTGTAATTATTCAGCTATGGCAAGTCAGTTACGGTATTTTCTACCAAGAGAAATTTGACCTTTAAGTTTCTAAATCTACGGTGAAACAACTCATAATATTGATGATTGGACTATTTGATTTTTCATATTATTAAATTTCCCTCAAATCATTCTGAAAAAGTTTCAAGCTGACTCCAAAACTTATTATTATTTTGAAATGTTAGAAACTTAACTTTGGGGCATCGTAATTGGTGTAAAGGTAGTAACATAGAACAACTTGGTGTTGAAAAATTTATCCATAAGTGTTTGAAATCGTATGAACTCAAAGTGTGAATGTAATATATTGAACTGTAGCGGATTTTGACGTCCACTACCTTCCGCTAGGGGGTTGTGCTGGCAGACGCGTGGTCTGTTCAGCCACAACAAGGCAGTCAGCCTCTGCAGGCCTGACAGTTAACAGTCTACCTCAACCCAGAGACGACCCTGTACTGAATCGGTACAAACGCAGTGTTGTAAAGCGAGTGGCTGACTTTAACAAAGGTAGCAAGGAGCCCTCGGCTCAGACATACACAACATAGCAGTGTGTAAATAAACCATTTATTTATCACAGAATAACAGGTAATGCTGGCAATACAAGACAAGAGAACACACTCTTGCCATAACAGTAAGTACAATGAGTGTAGCAAAACTTCTCCCTTTTATAGGCAGAGTTGTGGAAAAATACCAGCCATGCACAGTAAGCATGGCAGGAAGTCATATGATAAATAGCAACAATAGAATACATAGTAAATGATATTGTCCAATAAGATAAGCTAAACAAGTTAAAGAGCACTGGTGCCCATAGGTAAGGGGCAGAGTCCATAGGCAACTTGGCCAGTGATTGGTTAGTATAGTTCTTGGGCGTTACACGGCCTTGGGTCCACCTTCCTCTACATCCAAGGCTTGTTAGCTTTGGGAGGTGGCATCTGGAGACTCTTAGGCTAGATTTCATCATCCTGGCCATGGTGGCCATCTTGTTGCCGACCCGGGATAGCAACCCAGGGTCGGTATAGTGAATACTTAGTGGCAAAGTAATAATAATTGCTTATAAGAGCAATGTAATTGCTGCAACAGATACTGGTCTATGTCTGTCATAATCAAGGGAGGCATGCCTGTGGTAGCCACCAACAGGGGGACCTCTGCGCAGTAGTGGTCACTCTTGAGTTAGAAAAAAGTACGTTAAGCAAAGAGCTCCAAGTCCAGACTTTACATTGGCCATAAGCACAATAACTTTGTTCTTTTTATCATGCACCCTGAATGATTTGCTGTGATTTTCACAAATATCTCGCTTGAAGGCTCCAAGTGCAAGAAATGCTGTAATCTACCGTGGCTGCTTCTGAAAAGCTAAGGTAGTTAGAAAAAAATCATGTTCGCTACAAAAAGTATAAGTACATAGACGTTAACGTATTTTGGCTTACCGTTTGATAAGTCTTCAAATTCTTTTGTCACAACGTGAGAATTTTGAGCCAGTTCTACTGCATAATAGAATGAGCAACTCATCCTTGTTTCACCATACGGTATGGTCAGGTTACAACGTTGTATCCAACCGTTGTTTAGTGAAGCTGAAATGAAATGCATCACAACCTAATTTTAGTTGAATATAATGTGACGGAATTTGGTATGTGGTTGCTAAACCTATAGGGGAGTAAGAGTGGGAGTGGCAATTTATCCATGTCAAAGAGTGTGTTGATTTTGGATGAGAGAGGAATAGTGAAGGCACTATTTTTCCTTTTCATGACTTTCAAAGGTGCTATGAGTTGTTGTTGACTAGGTGGCAATTTTTCTTTTACAACAAATTTAATCCATGAAAATAATGATTCTGAAACCGAGAACAGTTTGGGAAATAAATATCAAGCTATTACATGCTGGAATGCCCATCGACTCGGCCCCTTATTTCTGGGCAACAGTTTCCTTTTACACATCTATCTATTTATTTTTCCCCAGTATTTTTATGTATACTTTCATTGGTCAAAATTTTTATTTCTTATGTGTGATTGGATTATGTGGAAAACTAGGCTAAAAACTTCCTGTTACTTCCTGTAACTCTGCCTGTAAATGGCAGAGCAATTGTTCAATGCAGTGAAACTCATTAAAAGTCACTGTTGCGTTGCCACTTTTTGTTCTAGATAGAAAAAATGATTGTACTACATAAGAGTACTGAGTGTTGTGGTAGATTTTGGTGAATGTCAATGGCAAACTGCTTGTTTGGGGGCAGACATTAACCATCAGTGCAATAAGAATCCACCCACAGCCACCGTAAAGGTGTTGTACTACTGGAATACCTTACCGTGGCGGTGGCAGAGCTTGCAAAGCTGGTAGTGACCCCTGACTGACCCAATGTGGTGAAACTGGACCGGTACCAGATGACCGCCTTAGTTGAATTTCGTTAAAACCACCTGGGAACCTAACCCTGAAGCTGGAAGTACCCTTCTTCGAATTACCAGATGTGTCGACCAAGCTACATACATCCTCGGAACCCTGCAAGGCCTAATATTGGACAAAGGAGATATGACTCCCTCCTTTAGCCACTTGGCACCATTTACCTTCAACTTTAATTCGCTGCACGATTCGATTCGTTCTTTATTTATATAATTGTTATGATTGGTAAAATTACTTCCTGTGCATGTAATGTTATATGACTTATGCAAACAACTTCCTGCCAGTCTGCCTATATAACGACTGGCGCTTCTGTACCTCATTGCATTCATTCATTGTGCCCTGCCAATCACCCTAGTGGATAGCCACTCTAGGACTTTGGTTTCTATTTAATAAAGCCATTTTTCAAACAGCACTCTGCGTAGTTTGTCAGAGCCTTGGGCTCTGTGCTTACATATTGATCCTCCAATAACTATCGTAGTTGTTACTCTCATACCGGCACTGTGTCCCCTCTGGAGAAAGGTAGAATACCCAAGATTAGTGGAATTTTGTGGTAACCAGATCGGAAGCCATTACAGTATGTCTGAGCGGAGGGCTCGTTACATTTGTTAAAGTAGAGGGTTCTCCTTTACACCTAGTTGCAATTGCTATCCCGGCACAGGGTCACCTCTGGGGAGAGGTTGACTGTCTAGTGTCGGACCTTGAGAGGCTGACTGTCTTGTTGTGTCAGCAGACAGCAGTTTTCCTGGTAACAGCAATAATGGAGAAGTAGCAAGATGCCAACATCTGCTGCACTAAATCGCAGCGAAAAGTTAGGAACTAGTTTAATCTAAGTAGAATTAATACACTCTTTTGTCTAAATTGTTGCAAGAATTTATTATTAAAGAAACTTCTACCTAAAACTCCTTTAGACCAGAATGGTGGCCTGACTCACAAAAGACACAGGGGAACAACTGAAACCAAATAGGGTCATCAGACAACATGAATTGATCACACCAAAATACAAGTTGAAGGGATCGATGTGACGATAAAAAAACGTTACTAAATGGGAACAGATCTGCATACACGCTACTGCTAATGTGTTAGTTAATAATAGTTGACTATATTCACTTTTTGTAGTTATCATTTGAATCTTTGTAAAGTTTTTACGTGTGTGATGCCACACGACCTTCACCGGCACCTGCTTGAGACTAACAATGCGTAAAAACTAACAACAGGGGGGAACTAAGCTGTATTGGTAGCGTAGCTATATATAGTGTCAAGGCAATCAACCCGTTATACAGGAGCACTAACCAATAGTATAACGCCACTGTATACGGTGTTTAAGCAGTCTATCTGTCTCGATTCGGAGACTTCCTGTTCTCTCTATACGGAGTTCTGCTTCTTAGCACACAGATCCGTTTTCACTTAGATACTCAATTTATTAGCAAGCACGTGTAGTTTATTGCAATCGAGTTAGGCAGCTTTGTGACATTTCAAAGAGTGTAACGTAGTCTTTAAGAGTGTAATTATCAACAAAGTAATACCACTAGCAAGTTTGCGGCAGTATAAGAACAAGTCAAGTTTATCATCAACAATGTGTTTAACGTAAATATAGTAAACTTACAACGAGAGGTGTTTCGAAGTGTAAATAGTCGAGAATATTAGAACCCACTAATATTTCCACTCAAGACTACGAGGATGTACAACGTTACCCTAACGCTTCCAGTGTATCAACTCAACACAACTACTACATGAACTCTGACTGCTGGGCGATCTGCCCAAATACATGTACTTATAAAAACAATATGCAAATAAAGCAGTTGAAACTTACGGCATATGATTGGATAAAGTTATAACAATATGATTGGACAATAATGATGGAACACAAATTTAATACACAAGCGCCAGACATAAACATAGACATAATGTGAACACGCGCATTTGAATCAAGAACAATAATAACATTCTAATAATTAATAATCAAGATGGCTACCGGAACAATTAGGCTAAGTCTCATGAGCTTGATCTTGGTTATACATCTTCTCGATCTGCAAGGATGAATGCTAGTCTAGTTGCTAGAATACCATCTGCTTCTAAGGTAGGATAACTCCTGGCACGTCTGGCCATGCACGGTCTCTCGAACAATTCTATTACACCTTTCATGACTACTGTCTCTCGCTAGCTGGGATGAAAGCAGCCTAAGTTTTAGGCCAAAATTTGAGGCAGATGTGTCCTTTGCTCGGAATATGCTGTGCGTTTTTTATTGGGAGTTGCATGCCCCATTGTTATCTTGGTAATTTTTAAATCGATTTCATTGGATGATTGGTTTATTGGGCGGGGTTTTTAGTCCTGGTTTGGTGGCCTAAGTTAAAGGAACAGCTTCGGCGACCAAATTTTGGCCGGTGCAAAGATTGTAGTATACATTAATTACCCTCGTTGGCCCATAGCTTGATCCGATATGTTTTGCTTTGAACTTTTTATTAGACTTCAAATTATTTTCGACTTTTCTAATTATTGGTATTTATAATCATTATTAGTTATTAATTATTTGGAAGCCATCATCGACAAAGGCAGGTTTAAAAAATTACAAAAATTATTATTATCATTACTTGTATAATATTGTAGTTCTTTTTGCTGCTACTTGGCCACAACTGCTAATCTGCTTGTCTATCTGTGATTCTGCAACTCCCTATATAGGGCACCAACAAGACTAGTCTTGAAGTTTGAGCTTTATTGCAAGGAATAAAACTGAGCTCTCTGGCTCAGTCTCTCATATTTATACAAAAATATAGTATATACAATATAATACAGAACCAATCAGATTACATGATAATAATGAAACATATAGTAAGTCACTTAAGCATAGCGCTTATTCAATGTCTTATTGGTCCTCAACTAGAATAGGGGCGGGCTCCTGTTCGACCTTTGACCCCTTAATATCACTTGTTTAAATTGTCCAGAATCGTCTACTCTTGATACTGTTTGGGGGGAGACAACTTGTAATCTTTGTGTAACTTTTACTAGCAATTAGGATCAGCTACAGCTATCTCACTTAGTATCAAGTGAGCTCGACTCGCCAGCAAATTCTCCCACAGTATTACAGGAGTACAGGCGACCTTTGCTCATCTGTAGGCTGAAGGCTTGACTCATTTCTTCCTCTGCTACTCAGTGCTTTCAACCAAGCATGCCCATGCTTGTCTTAGCTCGCGCTTCCCAGCATGCATTGCATGCGCACCACACACTAGTGCACAGCTGAGTTAACTCTGTGTACTATGTTGATTGGAATGTAACCGTCACACTACAAAATCTACTACAATATACTTACTTTGCTGGTTGGCACATTGTGTTCTTCTGCTACATTTCACATTGTTTTCTACACAAGTACATTCTGTAATCATCCTTTTCCAGTACAAATCACTATGATATATCGTAACTGTGGTAGTTCGGTCCCTAATCCGTTCTTGGGCCAGAATGATGGGTGAATCCCGCACTAAAACACAGACGTGAGAACCTAAAGTTTTTCATCGATCAGAATCTCTTCCAATTTTAATTTTTTCAAACATATTTGGTCCAAAAAGTATCTTTTTGTACCATATTCGGTTTCTTCAATGCAGGTTCCTGAAGGTCCGCAAATGACTTCAATTGTTACTCTCAGCCAATAATTTTCCGGTTGTACAGCAACCTAAAAAAGCAAATACTTTACATGCTTTCATGTCTAAGTAAATAGCTCAGAGAAGTCCTATTGTTTTTTTTAGCTATTTAACCATATCAACCAAGCAGCTTAAATGAGTGAATCAATAAAAGTGGTTAATTTCCATAGTCTCCTACCGCACAATACAACACATTGATCCTGCAATGTGCACTAATTGTAAACAAAAAATCAAGCGTGCCTACAAAACCCTGGCATAGGATACAAAACACCTATAAGTTACAAATAAACAGTAATAGTGTGCATTAACCAACGTAGAATGCTACCCTGGCACAATATAATACCAGATATCCCAAGCCTGGCTGATGTGGCAGGCCCGAGACCAGAGAAACACAGCATCAGATATAGTCTGAGGGACCAGAAAGACTATGTGCTGTAAAAGGCGTTTTGAGCGAGACTTTTCACTGGTTTCGACTAAATTTAATCGGTGCAACTTTGGCTTTTTAAGAGTCACTGTTTTCACACAAAAAACATCCACTCCAACGAGAGCGACTGAAGGAACAACATCTACTAGAACTACTTGGAAGACTCTCAGCATTAAGGTAAGAAACAATTAGTAACTATTTAACACTAGTTGAAAAACTCCTAAAACCTATCCAGTTTTCTCTCAGAAATACATAGTTTTAGTTGTTGACAAAATTACCTTTTAGACAATGTGTTAACAGTCGATCTATAATTACTCATTATCTCCTGGATTTATCTAAAGCAATTAGCACTAATAAAATATATTTGTTTATTTTACAGTTATAATGACATGACAACTTTATGATCAAAAGTCGTCCAATCTTCACTTATCCAAATAGTGTGGTGGTAATTACCTAGTGTGAATGGCAAATAGATCAGCCACCTAGTTTTACTAACAAAGTGTGCATCATAGGAGCCTATGCCTACTACGCTTGACTGTTAAGCGATTGATGGATGTGCTTTAGTGTGGTCTACTGAAGGAGGACTGTTGCTGCAATATTCTGAACTTTTCCTGGTGAGGTTTCCAGCCACTAAATGTTATAATAATCAGGCGCATTGTTGCCATTGTACGCATGTGTTAACAATCTATGCAGCGTCTTGCTTGTTGTGTATCTTAAGTATTAGTCATAGTACTATGACCTGATGTTTTGTATGCCCAATTATCTTGTAGCTTTTTCAACAGCTGATATACATAAAACTTTTCTTAAATGGAGCAGTAGTGAGCCCAGTGAGCAGAGTTTGTTGTGCGCTTGACTATGAAGGTTCTTAGCCAAGTTTTTGTATCGTGCTAACGATACAGTGATATTTAACCTTCAGCCCCATGTGACTCGTGAGGCTGGTTGCCTGTTATTATTAGTTTTTCTACACACAGTAGTATCCAGATCTGTCCTACTATACAAATCATTACCATAAGACCCATCTCTACTTTTGCAGTGAGCATTGTCTGCTCTGCCTGTTTGGTTCATTCTCTAGTAGCTGTCGGTGAAGGAAAGTGACAGACTGCTTTACAATATTACACAAGTTTTCAATGTTATGTAAGTTTTTAAAATTATTTGTTTATAGTTTGGTTATAAATATTATTTATGTAGGTGTAAATCACAAACATAAGCTTAACTAACTCGTTTTATTACTTTTTACTGTAGGCTCTCAATGAGATTTACCTTCGCCTACTTCAATGCTCATAAATTTATATTCAAACAACTATACACATCATTCACCTAGACCAAAATAAAACCTTTATTCATAATGTATGTCTATGTAAACATGTTAATCATATTCTATTCAAATGGGCATTGGAAAAAAATTAAGCTGAGTATTTTCTTATTTATTTCCTTTGTATTATTATAATTTTAGTTTAGATTAGCTATTATTGAAGATGAGAGGAGAACTTCAATTTTCAACAACAAGTCTCCTTTGAGCAATCACTAATGAGTTGCTACTTGTTGTTTTGTACACAACTCACAAATAGTTCATCATTGTATAAAGATCATGTGTTGTGCATCAAACCACAAACATGTAACGGATATTATCTGCAAAGAAAATGAGGGTGATAAAAAAGTCAAAGCGTTTCTGATGATGACGAGGCTCCTGTTCAATGGCAAACGATGTTTTCCCACCACCAACTCATTGCTTTTACGACGTTCTTTTCTCATTAATGCATTGATTTATATCGTTGCTACTTATCTGGACAATCACAGTAGTATACTGTCATTAAGGCTACAAAAGACAATCCTGAAACTCTCCCAAATGAATTTATCAAGTTCATTTATGATGAGCTCTCCTTTTATGAAAGAGAGCCTTTGATGCTTGATGAAAATTATCGAAAGAAGTCATTTTTTACTAACTGGAATCATCTAGGTAGACACTCCGTGCGTGTTTTGCACATTGGTATTACTAAAGTGGAAGAGCGAAGACAAACATCCAACAATTGACCATATCAAAAGTTTTCCATTCCGTTGTTTTGTAAATGGACCATCGACTCACAATTGGGTGTGCAGAGCTAGGAAACTATTTAAAGAAGAAATGACAAACAACTGCTCTGTCAAAAGCTATACGATTGAAGAGCAAGAAAATAGCTGGCTGATGGGTTTGACTGAAGAGGTTTTACCTCTGAGCATTTTGATTAAACACCTCGGTGCTCTCAGATTTGCTTCTGAATCAGTGAGAGAAAAATTTTCAAGTGGTGGAAGCGTAAAGTTTTTTTGAAATTCATTTTCGATGCTGGTTTTTACTACAGTGGTGTTGTTGATACTGTAAGATGTTTCTTTTGTGCGAGAGAGCTCAAAGATTGGAATGAGTGTGATATACTGTAGGAGGAACACTGTCATTGGTTTCTAGACTGTTTCTCTTTATTTATGAGTAAGGTAGAAAAATACTTTGGCAAAGTTCATAAACGGATGGAAAAGTTGAAAAAATGTGAGAGAGTTTGGGTCACAACGAAGGACAAAAAAACATCATTTAGCTCAGTTTGATGACAAAAATAGACGATGAACGTAATCTGCGAAAAATTGGGACAAATTTGAAATGATATAGAAGTCTTGATGTTGAATGGAAAGCCTTTTAAGCAAAGAGGATTTACTATTGAAGCTTTACACTCTTTGAAAAATGCCAGAATTTTGGATGGGAGCCTAGGACAAAACTTAAAGGAAGATCGAACTTATGTTTTACAAGGTAAATCAAGTAGGGGAGCATGTGGTGACAAAGTTTTATTACCAGCTAATAAAAAGACGAGAAGAAAGAGGAAGACAACTCAGAACAATTCGAATTTGCTCAATGTGTGTCTGAGTCACACAAAATAAAAGTCATCGCCAATCATATCTCTTTTCCATGTGGACATCTCAAATACTGCAGTGAGTATAACAAAAGAAGATATGCCGAGTGCTCATTGGAACTAAAACGCTGTACAATCAATCATCATTAAATAGCGATTAAAGGTTTTGTCAGAATCTACCTGAGCTAACGCATTGTTTATCACTTTTAACCTCAAAGAAAGAGAAAAAACAAAATAATTATAAATTTTAAAGATTAAATACATATGCTCATTTGGTAGGGAAATCTTCTCATATATTACTACTTACATATGCTCATTTGACGACACGTCATTCACATTTTGTAGCTCATCGGAATAACAACAAACATGTTGCACATTGAAAACTTCGCGCACCAAGAAGCTTCCAAGGTTATAAGAGACATGACCTTTTTGGTTAAAGTCTCTTATGAAATGCTGAGGACTTTTTTACTGAAGAATGTTTACACAAATTTTTACAAGCAATCGAAAAATCTATTGCTACTAAAATGTCACTGTTCGCACAACGATGTCCATCGCGCCATTTGTGACAGATACACTGACTTGTTGAAAGGCGTTGCAATTACCGAACAAGAACTGTCAGACGCCATAGTCTGGATCGACAGATGAACAGTTCTAAAAACGCTAAAACGGGATTGTTGGTGCATGATGAATGGAAAGACACTTTTTCGGAACTTTTTTCAGACGATTAAAAGACCCCCTATATGTTAAAAAATTGACGTGCTCGATTAATCCCCTATCTACTATTCGCACCTCAAAGCAAATTCTCTTACCAGCATTTAAAAGATAAATTACTCGCAAGTAATAAGAAAGGAGCAGATCTCTGTCATGGTGTCTAAGGAAAAGAAGTTTATCCTAGTTCCAAGTGCCTTTTATTGGCACCAGCTACCATGAGAACCTGAAAGGTACCTTTTTGTGCACCAGGTGTTATCATTGTTTACTTAATTTATGTTTTTGCGTGTTTGAACTAATCAGTTATTGTGCAGGGGTTGTTTACATTGTGATTTGTATGATGTTTTAAATCATGGGTTTGAGTAGTTTATAAACATGGTATGGAGCTTTTGTTTATACCGTGGTTTGTATTGTGAGTCTGATTGTTGAATTTGCATTGTATAGTTATTGGTATAGTTTCGCTACAAGGAATAAAATTTAAGCTATTCATTTCAATACATGCCTATGTACATATCCGTGTAAATATTCATGTCCATGTCCACATTTATGTCCATTTATGTCCAACTTCATATTCATGTCCGTGTCCATGTCCATGCCCATCTTCAGGTTCATGTTCATTCGCATATTCATGAATGTTTATGTACTAGAGTTTTTAATACTGTGAGAGAAAACGTAAACCTAAAAAATCTCTCCTTTTGTTTGAAAAAAAATTGTCAGATGTCTAAAAGTAACCAAACTTTATATGTCATTGGGACTAAAATTAAATAATAATAGTAGGCATACTGAATGATCATTACTGATAACAGTAGTTTAAATTGTAAGTCATATTCATTGATACTTTGATGTTAAAAGCAGCGTCTTTGTATTATCTACTTATTTGTTTTTTCGCAACTATGCTTCAAAGTCAGCCTTGAAGGGACAATTGCTTGAGATGGAAAAAAAGGGGGGGGGGGGGAAATTATGAAATTAAATGGAAGTTTTCTGCACAAAAATTTGCTGTGTATGACAAATATGGGCTTCTCTATGTAATTTTGTTTATTAGAATATGAGATTTTTTATCAATGAAAGAGCATTCATACATTTGTTATCAGAGTGGTGGAAGTCAAAAGCTTTTTTAGACTGCTCATTGAAATCATTGTCAAAATAAAACAGAGACGAGTAAAAAAGACATTATAAATTGAAGTGAAACTATGTATACAAACCTATGTTCCAGGGCCATATGTAATTTTTGAGCCGATCATCCATCAAAAAATCTCCGCGCAGCAAGAAATTTGTTCATGTAAGGAGGGAGGTGTTAGAGACTCTAAAAACTTGGAGAAAAGGTCTTAAAGGCTCTAAAATTGTTGCTAGATAATTAAAATATCACATTTCATCATCTCTGGTGATATGTCACACTGCTTTGAAAGCGTGAGGATTACAGCTAATCAGAATAGCGTCATAACAGCGGTGACACCTTCAAGTTTTATTTATCATTTTTTCCACATGATTGCAGTATAGACAGAGTAGGTTGATTATGCATGATACTTGCGTAAGATATGAGATCAGTCTACTATTGCATAATTAGTAAATCTCATTCAAAAATTTGAGACAGTGCACTTGATTGGCACAACTGTGGGTCATACATTCAATTACATACTTACTAGACATTCAAACCTAAACATTTACTTCCAAAAGTGATAACGAGTTGACTTGCAATTCCTTTGAAGAAAACAAGACTGGGTAGGTCGTTGCTGACTTTGCAATCCAATGCTTGAATTTTCAGACTATATTTGCAACTGTACTCAGACCTTGCAGCATGTAGTAATTAATAATTGTCGTGAGCGAGAGTCGGTTGGTTTCATTGAGGTTTGTACTCATGCAGTGACACAATCTAGTATGGCGATTAGAATAAAGTTATGGGGAAAACAGTTGGACCAGATTATGATAGATGATTTAACATCTTGAAAAAAATAAAAAAATTAACTCATAATAATGAATCATAATTATAATGACAACACGATAAAAAGAATAATTTTTTCAACTAAAAATATAATTATCATTGAATACAATCAATTAAGAATAATAATGACAACAGAATATTTATTATAGGCTAAAAATTAAATTATAAATATGAATATTTATATAAATAATTGATTACTGGCTATAATAAGGTTTGAGCATCTAGTTTCATCTGAATTTGGGAGATAGCATGTGCCAATTTGCTTAGTGACAATCATTCCTTCATATTTCTGGCCCAGACGGCCAGATGGTTAGTGAGCAGTGTAAGACAAAAATGAAACAAGAAAAAAACAACTTGTGGAGTGATAAGTGATGGCAATACCGGGCTCAGCAATGCAGAAAATAGCCAAAAACTTCAAATGTTTAAGAACAATGACTGGCTGCCCTCCATTTTTTTCTGAAAGACAACTATGAATAAATACAGGCCAGGAGGAGACAGCTCTTACGCGCAAAACACATCTTTTCGCGTTGAAAAAACCACCTTTTTTGCACGAAAACCGTTTATAACATATACAGTTTCCGCTCGGAAAAAAATCATTTTCTGTCTGAAAGAAACACATTTTTAAAGCAAAAATATTGCATTTTCAGCGCAAAAAAAAACACATTTTTTTGCGCAGAAACCCTTTATAATATGTATATATATAGCTTTTGCACGGAAAAAGGTATTTTTTATTATAGGTCATATTTTCTCTTTGGAAAAAACCTTTTTTTCGAGCAAAAAATCAACATTTTTTCCCGCAAATATCTTGTATAATAGATACCTGTTTTCGCGCACAAAAAAACAACATGCTTCGGGCGAAACAGTGATACATATTGCAAAGATTTTTTGAGTGAATAAAGCATTATAAAGGGATTTTTGCTTGAGTATTCCCTTTGGTTGTCGGGTTAATAGGTTGGGCTAACTTTGAGTATTTAAGAACTGCTCGCTCTACACAGAAATCATTCTCTCCAGCAATAGCTTCTGAAGAACCATCTACTACACTATTCATTACACAATTATCAGCAGGATTCTTGGTGATAAGGTGAGAGGTAATAAAAAATAATATTTAGCACTAGTTGAAAAACCAAAAAAAAATCTAATTATTTTACTTCACTACTTAGTATCATCCTATACTAAAACGTATATTTTTGTTTTATATCAATATGACATCAAAATGCTTTACGTAAAAGATTTCCTTCCAGAAATTTATCATAAATACGTGAGAGAAAATGAGATTGTACAGCAGAAAGCATTCTACCAATTAACATTCCAAGCAATCATATTTTGCATGACGCAACACATGCTGAGAATGGGAGCGCTATATGGAAAACTTTCACCGATCCAATACAAAACTTCAGTGCCTCAGCAAGACGACTTTATGGAAATATTCCATCTTATGACAGAAAACAGTGTTGAAACTGTTCTAAAAAGATTAAAAAACGTAAATAATAACGATTATTTAAAAAAAAACTTAAAACAAATGCTTGGGATGAAACACATTGTAAAAAATTGTATAAATGGAATCGGACAGAAAAAACCTTTGCATCAAATCCGCCCTCATATTTACAAATACATCCAAATAGACGAACAGCTAGGTTCTTCTGTATTTTCTTTCGAAATATTGGTAGAATTTTTCACACTTACATATAGTACTTCTTATATACTAAAATTATATAATCATATAACTCTTCATTTTTATACAAACTCAACCTCCCAATCTAAAATCAAAAATCCTCAAAACATTTAAAACATCTGGTGCACGCAAAATGGCACCAACAGGGACCAGGAGAACATGATAAATAGTCAACATACCACACCAATAAATACCATACATTCTAAACACCTGGCGCACACAAAAAGGCACCCAATGGACCAGGAGAACCTCCAACACACCATACAATGTCTAAATCAACATTTCACACTATAAGTTCCATACCTTCTAAACAACTGGTGCACACAAGAAGGTACTTCACAGGTTCTCCTAGTAACTGGGGCCTACTTTAAGTACACCTGGAACCAAGAGAAGCTTCTCCTTAGAGTCCATGACAGAGATCTGCTCCTTTATTGCTACTGGTGCCAACTAAAAGTAAACTTGGAACCAGGACAACCTTATCCTCAGATTTCATTTCAGAGATCTGCTCCTATATATTACTACTATTAATTACACTCGCACATCAATGTGCTCATGCAATGTGAATATTCTGAAAGTTGCGCTCATTACGCATTATTGCAATGTAGACACTTAGTTTACTTTTACTAAACAATTGAATAGTATTACCCTTTCTTTGTTGTAAACAAAACTTTTAGACTGAAAAGTCTTGATTTAGAGCTATTACATATGTATTATACAACCCAACTGATTTAAGAGACGTCTCGTGAATGTTTTAGAACTTATTATCGTTTTGTTAAAATACAATCAAAAGGTTGATACGTTACAAATTTAACTAGACCCATTGATTATAAACACACACACATTTGTATGGAGGTAGAACCATCTGGAAAAAAATTGTTTCACAAATACTTTTTTACTGGCGGAAATTAGTAGCAATGTATTATCTTGAATAGTTTCGATTACTTGTTTTCTGTTGAAGTGGACCAAACTGAAACAATATAGGTAAGGGTTACACCCAGCCCAGTGGTAAATAGAAGAAAAGTGATGGTCAACAACAGATCCCTAGACTGATGTGTTTTGACAGCTTCGGTTATATGTAGTTAAAAGTTTGATGTTACAACTGTGAAAGACTTCGTTGTGAAAATAAATTTACCACAATGTATATTTTCACATATACTATCAACAATACAATTAACAGTATTATTTTTTATTTACATGCTTTTTAATATTACTATGTTTAAAGTTATTTACTTACACAGAGCAAAACAAGCAAATAATAAATATCATTGCATGTTTTTTGCAGAGAGATAGTTTGTTTTTTTACATTTTTAAGTAACAAACAATTGACTGAAACTAAAAAAAAAATAATCTTAGCTACAATATATCACTTTTAAAAGGTAAAAGAAAAAGTGAAAATAAATGGATAACTATAACCAGTATGGCTTGTAACAAAAAAGATACAACAGTTTTGTATAATGTGTTATTGTAATAAGATATTTAAAAGGAGGTTTTGATATCAATTGTATTTTGAAACAAAATCACTGTTATATATTAGGTTTATGAGAGCTTGAAAGTTTGTTTATAAAACAGACCATTGTTCTAGACTAAAAGTTATACCTTGGAAGTTATTAGCTGGAAGTTATATGTATAGCAATTATTATTGTGGTTGATTGACTTTGGATGGATTAAATGAGTATAGATGATCTTGGTGGTGGGTAAACACCCATTTGATTACCGCTTCTGAAACATACTCATAAGTCATCGTGTGGCAAAACAATTATTATTGAATTTGTGATGATAAATAGACAAAAGAAATTATATTGATGATTAATGACGGAGATGGCCCACTTGACTAACATCCAGGGAATAATGCTCATGGGACTATTTTCTAAGAGTCTTGGCTAAAACTCGCTGTTGTTTCATAGTCTGGTTCTGAGCGTTGTTGATAATGTGAAGTTGGAGTTAATCTTGTACTTGCATTCCCATTTAGACCAATGCATGCTGGGCAGACCATAGGAGCTCTTCAAACTTTATCTTTGACTAGCTATCAATCGATGACTTCATTCGAATCCTCTTGCCATTTTCCATAACGTATTCGTTTTCCAGGATGTCATGTTTTTTTCTGTAAGACTGCGCCAAAACTTCTATCAGTTCAGGAATTGGCAAATCCTTCAGACTCACAAAACTCCCAACCTCCAACAATCCTTTTCTCATAACGCTCATCATTAATTATTCATGCCAGTTGGTTCAGTCAAATCTCTTCATGTTGATTTGGTCGAATCTCTTTATTTTCATCTTCAGTTACGAGGAGAAGTTTTGATACATGAATCAATGACATGGATTTGAAACTGTCATGATTGGGTTTGATGTTGTCATGGTGATAGGTATATTCCGGCGTAGGGCTCAAAGAAGAGTCGGTGAAAGTGCCTGTCGGGTTTGTAGACGTTTCAGAGAATGTGTTGCTGTTGGTGGAGGTGGTAGCATTGGAGGTGGTGGTGCTGGTGGTAGTATCGGCTCCTATATAAATGTCGTTGATGGTAGTGACAGTGTTGGCATTGGCATTGGTGGTGGAGGTGGTAGTGGTGGTGTTGGTGTTGGTGTTAACCAGGGTGGGAACAATTTGTTTGATGTTTAGTTTTGGAAACGGTTTGGAGTCTAAAGTCATCGTGTCTACAAAACAACTGAGAATCATATTTATTTCAAAGTCGTAATGCGAACAGGAAAAACGTAATTAATAAAAAAATAAATAGATGACAACTGTTGACTCTCTGACAAAGACTTTGCAGTTTTGGGAGAAAACAGGAAAAGGTCTAGCAGTGCATCGTTTTAGAGAGCAACTAGATGAGTTCTTCAACTGGTGTTATTTGGTTGTTTATTATTTCTCACCTTAATGCTGAGAGTCCTCCTAGTAGTTGTAGCAGATGTTGTTCCTTCAGTGGCTGTTATTGGAGTGGATGCTTTCTGTGTATAAACAGTAGCTGTTAAGTAGCTAAAGTTGCAGCCATTGACTCGCTTTGGGGGAAAAAGAAAATTCTCGGCCAAAAGCCCTTTATAACAAATAAAAATTTCAACAATATTTTTAATTCTGAGGTAAACCTTATTTATTATAAAGGAAGATTTTGCCCGAAGAGTTTTTTTTCAGTTGCGTGAAAACCTGATATATTATAAAGGGATTTTAGTACGAAGAAAGTTATTTCTAGTTACGTAAACTTTTTATATTATAAAAGGATTTTCACGCACAGGAAATTTTTTCCTTTGCACAAAAATATCACACATTATGAAGGGAGTTTTGCTCAAAAAAACTTGTTTCACTCATGCGAAAACTTAATGTATTATAAAGGGAATTTTGGGCGAAGAAAATCTTTTAGTCAAGTAAGGTTTTTTACATGTTGTGAAGAAATTTTCACGTGGGCATTATCATTGGTTGTAAGCTTGGGTCAATCAGTGCAACTTTGACTATTTAAGAAGCACTGTTTTTACACAGAATTCATCCATTCCAGAAACATCATCTGAAGGGACAACATATACGAGAGCATCAACTACAACTACTAGGAGGACTCTTGGCAATAAGGTTAAAATTGATAAATAATTATCTAACACTAGTTGAAAAACTCAATAAAGCAGAGGCTTTAATCACCTATAATTATTTATTGTACTTAGGAAATATTTACTCTCAAAAGATTGGTGATGACTGATGCTAGGTCTTTACACTGTATATTGCAAAGGATTTTGTCAAATGCCTTCACCGACAGCTACTAGAGATCGAACCGAACCGCCACGGCAGACAAAGTTTACTGCAGAGCGCTACTGCGAAAGTAAAAATGGTTCTTCTGGTAATAATCTATATAGTAGGACATATCCGGATACTACTGTGTGTAGACAAACTAGTAATAACAGGCAGCCGGCCTTACAAACCACACGGGGTTGCAGGTTAAATATCACTGTACTGGTAGCACGATACAAAAAATTGGCTAAGAATCTTCTTAGTCAAGTGCACCACAAACTCTGCCCACTGGTCTAACTGTTTTTATATTTATGCGAACACACATTCAAATGTGCAAGTTAAAAAGGCTACAAGATTATTGGGCATACAAAACAAATGGTCACGCTACTATGACTAATCTTAAAGATGCGAAACAAGCAGGAGGCTACATAGAATAATAATAAAAAAACACAATGCGCTAGGCTACCACGAATAAAGCCTGGTTCACATACATCGTAGATGGCTCGCAAGTGATCGCGGATCCCTCGTGCGATGGATCTGCGATGTATGTGAACCTGGATTTCCTGTGGCTCGTAAGATGTCGTAGAGGCTCGTAGAAAAGTTCAGCTGAACAAGCTTTCGTGCGACCGTCGTACGATAGAGAGTAAATTTTCTTACTTTCTTTTTCAAAAACCACATTCAGGTCAAGGTTACTCATGTAAAAATGACTGCTATCAAAAAATTAAAATAAATAATAAAATTATTATTGTTTAATTATAAATATTGGTTATTATTTGTTATTAATTTTCTGAGTGAAATATTGTGAAAATTGATTTAAATGTACAAATATATATATTTTCATTAAATTTTTATATAATAGCATAATTAGCATCTTATTATAAATTGAGAGTCAAAAATTTATATCAAGAGCTGGTAAAAAATGATAATGCACCATTGAACAACAATTAAAAGTTTAAATAAAAAATATGGAATAACGTTTAATGATAATATGAGCAAAAATGTAATAAGTTTTTTTATAACTGGTAAAAATAATAAATTATTTGGTGTAATTGAACAACGATAATTAATTTAGTATGTATATAGTCATTGGTCAGTGAAGACGTGTTTCGAGATTTTATTACCTCCCAGTCAAGAGAGTGATTATACCTCTTGCGATTGTGGGTTTGCCAAGTTTACGTGAACATGTACCGCGGATCCGTCGCACCAGGGATCCGCGATTACTTGCGAGCCATCTACGATGTATGTGAACCAGGCTTAAAGGGGGAACTGTTCAGAGAAGCGGAAACTCCCAGCTATCATCTTCTTCAGTATGAGAGTATATTATGCTTGCTCAGTCAAGGGCAGTCGAGCATAGCGGGCATCACATTCTCACTGCACGCATCGCATCGTTAGTAGTTACTAGGCAAGTCAGGCGGCTGGTCGACTGACTAGCCACACTATGTGACTTCTATTACAATATTATTAGTGATTAACTATCTCTTTCTTTTTTTTCTACAGTTACTCATAAAAGTGATAACAGGGATATCAGGTCAGTAGAAAACAACCCTGAACCTCTATTTGAATAAGACTTGATACTTCTGCAAAAGCCATGTAATGAAAAAGTTGAAGGCGCAGTACATATTTTTGCAAGTATTGTTTTTATCATCAACAAAAGCTCGTCACGACAGCTAAAGAGTTCCTGACATGAAACTCTTCTAACACTAAAGCTCTTGAAGAATGATGCCGCAACAGAGATTCAAAAAACGCGAGCTTGATTACTACAACAGCAAGAACAAAATCTGCTAAATGTTCCTGTTTCCATCAACAACACTTGTGTAAAAAAGAGAACTCGAAAAATGTCAAATCCTCAAAAGTTGCGAAAGACCACATGATAAAAATACAAACTATAACACAGTCTACACTAAGTATTTTTCCGATATATTTTGTTTGATTGGATGTTGTAATAAGTACCACTACCAATATCCATATAAATTATGTAATTAAACTATACCAATAACTATACAATGTCAATCCAACAATCTGTGATACGAAGCAACATAAACACTCATACCATGTGTATGCAATGCTCGACCCTGCAATCTAAATCACCAACATGACCACGTACATGAATATGTAGTTGGTCATGTGTGTATGGAAACAAATATCTTAAGTTTTAAGTTTTGTACTAAGACAATACCAATAACTATACAATGTTTATCCAACAATCAAACTCACAACACAAACCGCGGTATAGGTAAGACCTGCACATCATGTTTATAAACTACTCAACCCACTAATATAAATCATCATACAAATCAAATATTAACAACTCTTGCACACTAAATATTTATTTCAAACAAACAACAAAAACAAGTAAAAAAAACAATCATAACTCCTCACGCACAAAATAGTACCTTTCAGGCTCCCATGGTAACTGGTGCCAACAAAAACGCGCTTGGAATCGAAAGAACTTTCTTTTCCTAAGACACCATGACAAAGATCTGCTCTGTTCTTGCTACTCTTGCAACAGCAGAAGGTTATCCATACACAATCAGTCTTTGATGATTGACGATTGGCAATTGGCGATTGAGGATTGGCGATTGACGATTGATAAGGACAGCGCAGACGGCGATGATGGGAACAACAGCGGCAACGGCGGTGGCGACTATGACAATTGATGAATACGAAAGATGAAGGCGATTGATGACGGTGATTGATGACGGCGACTGATGACGGCGATGATAACGACAATGACGTCGATGACGATGACTGTGACAATGGTGATGATGATGATTAATGAGCAATTATGACTTAGCAACCATGATCATGAACTCATAAACGAAGTGACACAAAAACCTACACCATTCATCACTGAGCTCTAGTAGAAACATGAGTGGAAAAAGTTATGGCTTGAAGTCACTCGACAAGCTGGCTGATTTTGTTCCTAGTTTTGTTGAGACCTGCTTTGAGCACAATTTGTTGGAGCATTTGGATCTTCGTTCTGTTCAACTTGTCGCCGAAAAAGTATTCTACTTTATGCTAGGACTCAACCTAGCTCGCAAGTTGATACAACGTAAGTTTCTAAATTGTAATTGTATTTCAAGACCAACTCCTCTCGAATGCTTAAACCACTGTAGGAACTTTGATCCAAAAGTCTGTTTTCCCAAAAACAAGACGATAGGCTTCATGCATCTAAAAAGAGCGATTGAACGGGTTGACTTAAAAAAACGTTTGAAAGACGCTGAGCTTGGCGATTTGGCGGATATTTCGATTTTAAAAGGACTATACGCATTTCAATGGACATCTTAGCATATTCGTTTTCTCTCAGACACGAGTAGAGCTGTACTTACTCTTTGCCAAGCACTTCGATGGGATTGACTCACACCTCCAAAAACATCTGAGTAAGATATAAGCCAACAGTCGTTTACATACAAATGTCGCGCACGTCATCTAGTAAAAGCACTTAATTGTTGATGCTGGAAGCAGAAGCACTGTTGAGACGATTTGCGCAATCGTACTGCTATTGATGACTTTATTTCTCAATACCAATGGAAACTTCTACACTGACAGCATTGATGAATGCATCGATGGAGCTATGGAGACAGATGTTGTCTTTTTTGCACTTTTTGAAAGAAGTACACAATATACGGATGCTGATTACAATAACTGTGGGAGAAGCTACCCCTCTGGCTCTTTGTATTGCAGATTTTTATCCCTCAAAACTCTTTTTGGCGTTGCAAAAGTCAAAAGTCTACAAATGAATCATCCTGTAATACTTCAGCCCAGTATAGTCCAAATTAAAAGGAATGTATGTTGGGACTTAGAAATGATACAAAAGGACTGACCCAACACACAAAACTGTTTTGGAATGGGAATTGTGCGCATTCGAGTATAAAGCCTCACGTCTGATCAGTCCATTGTCACAAAAAAATGAGACATTCAACTTTGCATGTGCAAGGTGTATTTGCTCCAGCAGCACTGAGCCAACTACTACCATCACTGATGTCGAATGCGTCAAAAGTGTGAGTTTTTTGTTTTCTAGTTTTGAAAGTCTAAAGACTGTTCAAAGCAAGATCATCATTAGCACCACCTGTCAAGAAGATAACAAAGGCAGATGCGATCCCCAAATTCTGTATACCGAGTTTTAACTGTATCATACTAACCGAGTGCAGCCTATGTTTGAGACAGTTAACTCTAGACACTGGAAGTGCAAACTAGAGTTAAAAACGTCTCTCTCAAGAAAATTAATGAAATACCGAATGTATCTTATATTGTTCTCTACCCTTTTCAGACATTTTCTTGCAACGAAGACTCTTCCATTCATTTTCTCTCCTTCGGCTTTGGGATGTAACCGCGGAATTCTTGGTATCAGAGGTGTTCGAGTAGTGCCTCATATTTTTGGATCAAACATCCAAATATCAATTGTGCTCACTCACATGTTCCTTGACTCCTGATGGTCGACTACGAAATTGCTTCAGAACCGAAAATTTGTTTGCGAAACCGATGAAATTTTTTCATACATCCAAATGCAATGGGATCGATCAAGAGCTGCAACTCAAAGAACAGCAACAGCAACAACTCCTCCGACAATGACAAAAACTACTCGTATTATGACAAACCAGCAACTACTCCGGTGACCACAAAACGTACACCTTCAATGACACAAACAACTCTTGCAATTATGGATCCAACACTTCCCTCCGTTCATCTCATCGGCCTTCAGGATGTCATCATAGAACTTTGGGTATCAGAGGTATTCGAGTAGCAGCTCATCTGATGGATCAAACTTTGAAATATTGACTGCGCTCACTCACATGCTCTATGTCTCCTGATAGACGAACACAAAACTGCTTTAGAATCGAATGAGGAGATACCGGTTTGTTTGCAAAACCGATAAAGGTTTGTCATTTATCCAAACATGCTCGGATCAAACAAGAGCTACAACGAAGAGAACAGCAAAAACTAGTTCAACAACGACAACAACAACAACAACTAATGCAACTCTAGCAATTGCAGATCTGACAATCAACACATTTCTTGTGACTACAGTCTCCATTCCAACAAAAACTATCACTACTCAGGGAACATCTAATTTGTGCACATGCGAAAAACCGTACACAGTATACAAAAAAATTTCCATTGCAATTACAACTCCACCCTCTTCTCAGAGAACTTTTAGTTATGATGATTAGAAAAAAATCTTCAGAGCTGAGTCTGTCAGTGTTAGAAAATAGTGGAATAAAAATTAGAACAAATCATCCCATTAATTAAGATTCATCCCGAATGTAACGATATTTCTTGCAATATCTTCGAATATTTTACAACGCAGAATGTTTTTATAGACTTCATACTATACTATTTTAGAATATCTATTACAAGCTTTATCCACTATACCTACACTTTTTGCCTTCTTATGTTACACTTTATTACATTTAATTTTTACACTATTATTATATACTTTTTTACGCTTGCTATTACCATTTTACTCAAATAAACATAATAGCTAACCCACTACCAAAACAAAAATGAACAAACAAAGGGCCAGTGTCAACCACGATCTATATTGGGAGGGAAAACTTCAGCATAATCAAATAACAAATCAATAAATCTCTTACCGCTCCGTGTAAATGTCAACTGTATTTTACATCACCAAACATACATAAACACCTATATAAGAATACTGTAACTGGGCTGTAAAGATATTCTTACCAAAAACAACCATGTAATATGTTGGCAGATATGTTTTCTTGTGCATTTTTATATTATACTAACAAAGATCATCTACAAACTAACAAATACACTTTTGTCAGGTATGTAAACAATCCAACAAATCTAAAAAGCAAACTCTACTTGGGGTATGTTGGCGGGTCTTTGTTTGACCAAGATCTGCTCCTATCTTGCTACCAATATATACTACCTAGAAAATAACTATAACTCTAGAGGTAGTGATCAGTAGTAATATATGAGCAGATCTCCCTACCAAGTGTTTTTTTGTGGATTAGACCTTGGAGTTTAGGCAATGGGTTACGACGTTGGATGAATTCGCCGAGTTTATATTGTATTTCATTTGAGGGGTACTTGAGTGGCATTTGAGTGGCATTTAAGTGGCATTTGAGTTTTGATTTTTTTTTTACTTAATCTGAACTTATAGCATATACATTTTGAATGCATGACATTCAAGTTTTGATACTTTTTTTACATAACTCGAACTCATATGATATTTTGAGAGAGAGGAGAGAAGAATGAGGAGACTACATTGAATCAATATATGATTATATACATTTATTACATAATAAGTAGCAAAATATTCTTGTATAATATAGCTAGAGTTAGTAAATACTAAGTAATTCAAAGCACTACAACTTGTAATGACAATCAATGGTTGATAGTCTTTTTCTTTACAATGTTGTCATTGTTGTACTGATGTTATAACTTAGGAAGGAAGACTTCTGTTCTATGTACTTTTGATTCCATAATGAACTAAAATAAAAAGTTATGTATTAGTATAGGATGATTAAACAAAAATGTAAAATAATTACATGAATTTGAATTATAGTTCTTTTTACATTGGTTAGTTAACATTATATAGTAAAGGGAAGTAACTCACCAAGTTATATTGTTCGGTTTGTTTTTTCTTGAGCATAATTTTCATCAAGTGTTTTTGATTCTCTCTCTTCTATCTAAAGCAAAACAAAAAATAATTGCTTTATAAATAAATATTATCTAATTGGAAGTATTACTTATATCAGTTAGTTTACATTAAATAAAAAATACTCACTATGTTGTCTTGCCTGACATGCTCTTTTTGAATATAGTTTTCACCAGGGGGTGCTGGTTCTCTCAAAGATGTAGAAGATGTGTTTCCCACTCCCATTGAAAGCACTAAGACCTTGTTCTCAACAACCTCATCTGTAGTAAAGTACTTCATCTGGTTGGAATCATCAAGTTTGTTGGATAGGTTTTGAGCCGTTTCTATCGCTTGTAATGCTGTGAATGTGATTATATCATGTCGATGATAACCAAATCTACTAACTTCACGATTTCTTACAAGTATGACTCCTGTTCCAATTTGTTTGACGTTGCTAGCATGTTTTTCAGGTATATATAGAACTCCCATCATCAAACCATCATATTGCAAACATCTGTAGTTTACCAGTAGCGCATTCATCACCACATCTCCATTAGGTAATGTTAACTGAGTTGATATTTGAGGAGATTCAAAACTGATTACACTTCCAACAGCAAATTGCGAGAGCGTTGCGATACGAACCATACTGATCAACTGAGTAGGTGTTTTTTTTTTTATTAATCTACTTAGCTGTTTAGCTTCCTCAAGGGAAATATTGGATGGGAAGTTGATAGGGTGAAAGATTGGATGCTTGTCTGAATCGAATCCCATAAAAACCACCAGTTTTGGAACATCTGGTTGTGTTGGAGCTAATTTGTTGTAATCCTCATTTCTCACCATAGACCTCACTTGTCGTCTGTTGCCAAATGTTTCGACATTGTAGCGGATAATGCATAAGTTTTTATATACATCCTCAGTTGGTCGTTCGATGGAGACTATCTCGAGAAGTGATGGCGTTTGATTTAAGTGAAGTGGTTGAAACCTTCCAATCATTACTCTGTCATTGGTATCGCAAGAATTGAGCAAACTAGCAGCATTTTTTGACAAGCAGGAAAGATGAGAAGGAGATGGTGCTTTCAAAGTCCAAGTATAGTCAATCGTTTTATTTCTATCCGAATCCCATGGCTTTGGTCGAATTGTGTTCAGTTTCCTTCTTATTATATGTGAATCAGGAGGGATATTTTCTTTATCATCAGAGTATGGTTCGAATGTTGAGAGAAATGAGGTATTACGGTCTTCATTCATATTCAGAGCGTTCAGTCGGAAGTTGGAACTGAAAAGAGAGTAAAAGATATGTAACAAATGGGTGGAATTTGAAAAATATTTTGAAAAGAATAAACTAACTAGATATTTATAAAATAAACACATAATCAAAACCATAATAATTTTTCTGACGTGTTATGGTGAAACTATTTGATCTTTTATTAATAAGAACAAAATATTAAAACATAAAATTAACTTTCTGAAGTATTATAGCAAATCTAGTTGAAGTTTTTTATCAATATATGTTAAAGAATTATTTAGTGATTCTCACCTTATTGACTGAAAGTCTTTCTATAGTTTCAAGTAAATGTAGTAGTTGGTGTGTAGATGTTGCTTCCTTGCTAGCTATTGTAGAACTGGATGCTTTCTGTGTGAAAACACTGGTTCTTAAATAGCTAAAGCTGTACTAATTAACCCTATGAAACCTTTATAATATATCTATGACTCAGCAGTTTTTTCACGCGATATTCCCGCGAAAGCTTTGGTTTTTATTCGCGTGAAAATTATTTTTTTTACTCCCGCGAAAGCAACGGTTTCTATTCGCGTGAAAATAAACTATTCATTCCCGCGAAAACATTGGTTTGTATTCGCGTGAAAATAAAATATTTATTCCCGCGAAAGCAACGGTTTCCATTCGCGTGAAAATGAAGTATTGATTCCCGCGAAAGCTTTTGTTTGTATTCGCGGGAAAATAAAATTTCTATTCCCGCGAAAGCAACGGTTTCCATCCGTGTGAAAATAAATTATTTATTCCCGCGAAAACATTGGTTTGTATTCGCGTGAAAATAAAATATTTATTCCCGCGAAAGCAACGGTTTCCATTCGCGTGAAAATGAAGTATTGATTCCCGCAAAAGCTTTGGTTTGTATTCGCGGGAAAATAAAATTTCTATTCCCGCGAAAGCAACGGTTTCCATCCGTGTGAAAATAAATTATTTATTCCCGCGAAAACATTGGTTTGTATTCGGGTGAAAATAAAATATTTATTCCCGCGAAAGCAACGGTTTCCATTCGCGTGAAAATAAAGTATTGATTCCCGCAAAAGCTTTGGTTTGTATTCGCGGGAAAATAAAATTTCTATTCCCGCAAAAGCAAGGGTTTCCATCCGTGTGAAAATAAATTATTTATTCCCGCGAAAACATTGGTTTGTATTCGCGTGAAAATAAAATAATTTATTCCCGCGAAAGCAACGGTTTCCATTCGCGTGAAAATAAAATATTGATTCCCGCGAAAGCATTGCTTTGTATTCGCGTGAAAATAAAATTTTTATTCCCGCGAAAGCAACGCTTTCCATTCGCGTGAAAATAAATTATCTATTCCCGCAAAAACATTGGTTTGTATTCACGTGAAAATAAAATGTTTATTCCCGCGAAAGCAACGGTTTCTATTCGCGTGAAAATAAAATATCGATTCCCGCGAAAACATTGGTTTGTATTCGCGTGAAAATAAACTTTTTATTCCCGCGAAAGCAACGGTTTCCATTCGCGTGAAAATAAATTATTTATTCCCGCAAAAGCATTGGTTTGTATTCGCGTGAAAATAAAATGTTTATTCCCGCGAAAGCATTGGATTGTATTCGCGTGAAAATAAATTATTCATTCCCGCGAAAGCAACGGTTTCCATTCGCGTGAAAATAAATTATTCATTCCCGCGAAAACATTGGTTTGTATTCGCGTGAAAATAATTTTGTTATTCCCGCGAAAGCAACGGTTTCCATTCATGTGAAAATAATGCTGATTCATAGCAGTGCAACTTAAGCTATATAAGAAGCACTGTTTTCATACAGAAAGCATTCACTTCATCGTTAGTAACTGAAGGAAGAAGATCTACTACATCATCATCTACTACAGCCCTCCTTCTTCATCATTTGAGTTACATAGGAAACAGCTGAAGTTCAAACAACTATGTATATAATTCATCTAATTCAAAGAAAAACAAGTCTTCATTTGTGATGTAAGTATTTATATTTCGTTTTAATTGTAATCAATTTAAGCGTGAAGACATTTTCTGAACAAAAAACAAGATTATTCACTATTTAAGATATCAAAAAATGCTGTATGTAAGTTTTAATTATGTTTATTCTTATTATTTCAGGGCTTCAAAATGAAAAAAGTACTCCTTCTTCATCCGAATTTTATAGAAAGCAGCTCTCAAGTTCAAACTAACTGAAGGAAGAAGATCTACTACATCATCATCTACTACAGCCCTCCTTCTTCATCATTTGAGTTACATAGGAAACAGCTGAAGTTCAAACAACTATGTATATAATTCATCTAATTCAAAGAAAAACAAGTCTTCATTTGTGATGTAAGTATTTATATTTCGTTTTAATTGTAATCAATTTAAGCGTGAAGACATTTTCTGAACAAAAAACAAGATTATTCACTATTTAAGATATCAAAAAATGCTGTATGTAAGTTTTAATTATGTTTATTCTTATTATTTCAGGGCTTCAAAATGAAAAAAGTACTCCTTCTTCATCCGAATTTTATAGAAAGCAGCTCTCAAGTTCAAACTAACTGAAGGAAGAAGATCTACTACATCATCATCTACTACAACCCTCCTTCTTCATCATTTGAGTTACATAGGAAACAGCTGAAGTTCAAACAACTATGTATATAATTCATCTAATTTAAAGAAAAACAAGTCTTCATTTGTGATGTAAGTATTTATATTTCGTTTTAATTGTAATCAATTTAAGCGTGAAGACATTTTCTGAACAAAAAACAAGATTATTCACTATTTAAGATATCAAAAAAATGCTGTATGTAAGTTTTAATTATGTTTATTCTTATTATTTCAGGGCTTCAAAATGAAAAATGTACTCCTTCTTCATCCGAATTTTATAGAAAGCAGCTCTCAAGTTCAAACTACTAGGAATATCATTCATTTTAATTCAAAAGAAAGACAAGTCTTCATTTCTGATGTAAGTATTTACATTCTATTACAATAGTAATCAATTCAAGTATATTGAAAAAAAATTGAAACCTTAGTCTTTTTTTTATTTTTTTGCTATAAAGCATTATCATTTTTTTTTTAGAATAACAACGAACTAGATCAAAAGGAAAGAACTTTCCAACAAAACTTCAACTTGAGTAATAACTGAAGCTACTACTTGTATTATATATAAATAATGTGTCGAGTAACAAACAACAGATATGTAGCAAACACAATTCATAATGAAAAAAAAGAAATGCGAAAAACTCGGAATTGCTTTGAAAATACTAAAGACTGCACCGAATGGATAGATGATAGTTTACTCGTTACTTCGTCGTTGTTTTTACAACGAAATTTTCCTGATACCACTGCAATCACTTATGTCGTCGCAACTTATCCGGATAATCACTGTAGTCTTTTGTCATTAAAATTACAAAAAACTATTGCGCAACTTTCCCCAGCGGACTTTTTCAAGTTCATTTACAATGAACTCTCTTTTTATGAAAGAGAGGCTTTAATGCTTGATGAAAGTTATCGAAGAAAATCATTTCTTACAAATTGGAGACGAGTAGGTAAACATTGTGGTGAAAACATGGCTGCAGCTGGTTTCTATAACCTTGAAAAAGACAACGCTGTTCGATGTGTTTTTTGCCAAGGGGTATTACTAAACTGGAAGGATGAAGATGAACATCCGATGAAAAAACACGCTAAAAGTTTTCCGTTTTGTCGATTTGTTAGAGGATTTAACACTCACAATCGTCTGTATAGACCTAGGAAACTACTTGCAGATGAAATGAAAAACATCTCAATTGTCAAAAGTTATACGATGGAAGAACAAAAGACCAGAAGAGGAGATTTAACTGCAGAAGTATTACCTCTAGGTATATCAATTGATCGTGCTGATACACCACGTTTTGCTACTGAAACATCTAGAGAAGACAGTTTCAAACAATGGAAGGGTAAAGTCTCCATGAAACTCCTTTCCAATGCAGGTTTCTACTATACTAAGTTCGGAGATAGTGTAAAATGCTTCTTTTGCTCAGGTGAACTTAAAGAATGGGAAGAGAGTGATCTACCGTGGGAGGAACACTGTCGATGGTTCCCAGACTGTTATTTTTTACTCGGGAGTAAAGGTGAAGAGTATGTTGAGGATGTTTACATGCGAACGGAAAAAGGCAAAAGGTGTAAGCGACGGGTTGAAAAATATCGAGAAAAAGTAAAACAAATAACGCACAACAATGACACCGAAGAAATGAAACTTATTTGCAAAAAACTAGGATACAGTCAAAACGATATCGAACAAGTTTTAGTGTTAAATGGAAAACCTTTTGAGCGAATAGGTTTTATGATTGAAGCCTTACATATTTTTGAAAATGATTTTACAACTGTTGAGAATTCGTCAACACTGTTAAAAAATGATGCTAAATCAATTGATTCGTTAAAAAAAGATAAGGATCAGACTAAGCAAAGCAAACTCGCTCAATGTGTGTCTGAGACGCATGAAAAAAAAGTAATTGCAAATCATATCTCTCTTCCATGTGGTCATCTCATTTACTGTAGTGAGTGTAAGGAAAAAGCGCTTACTGAATGCTCATCAGAAGTAAAACCTTGCCCAATCGATGGTTGTCAGGTTGAAATTAAAGCATTTATGAAGATCTACATGAGCTAGCATAACAATTAACCTCAAAAAAAAGAAAAAGTAATGAATGATTAAATAGGTGTTTCAATTTGAAAACGTATCATTCGCGTTTTGTAATTTAACGGAATAACAACAAATATGTTACGTGTTGAAGACTTTGCTCACCAAGAAGCTTCCGATGCTATAGGACCTAAGACTTTTTTGGCTGAGGTTTCTGATGAAATGTTGAGGATTTATTTTACGGAGGAATGTGTATACTGTGTACTAGGAGGAAGTTTTTACAAGCAAGCAACCAATCTATCGCTACTAAACTGTTACTGTTCACACGTTGATGACAAATGTATCACTTGTAAAAGATATGCTGAAATGGTTGAAGGTGCTACACCTACCAAAAAAGAATTGGGTGATGCTATCGACTGGATTGATAGAAGACAAGTTTTGAAAAATGCTAAAATGGGTTTTTTGGTGCATGATGAATGGATTAATGCTTTTTTGGATCTTTCCACTGATGATTTGAAGTCTCCCTTTTTGTTAACAAATTTGAGAGCACGATTAAATCCCTACCTATTACCTACTAGTCAGAGCAAACTGGCTTATCAACGACTAAAGGATAAATTACTTGCGATAGCGGAAGGATATCCATACGCTCACACTCTTGATGAAAAAGAAGACTCAGTCAACCCGATAATAACTATTGATTCGACAAATATATCTGAAGACTCATAAAAGAACTGCTACAAAAAAAGTTGCTTCATTTATCTCTGAACTACAGCAGAAACATGAGTGGAAAAACTCAAGGATTCAAGTCAATTGGTACATTGGCTGATTTTGTTCCTAAGTTCATAAGGACTCATTTTGAACACATTCCTTTAGAGCGTTCGAATCCTCTTTTTGTTCAACTCATCACCGAAGAAGTATTTTATTTTGTGTTAGGATTCAATCTAGTTCGTAAATCAATACAAAGCATGCTTTTGAGCTGTAATTGTATTTCAAGAGCAAATCCTCTCGAATGCTTGAACTGTTCTAGGAGCTTTGATCCAAAAGTATGCTGTCCGCAAGCCAAGTTGATAGATTTTGAAGATCTCAAAAGAGTGATCGAACTGATTGATATAAAGCAATGTTTGAAAGATGCTGAACTGGGTGATTTGATAGATATTTCGATTTTAAGAGGTTTGACTTCATTTCGCTGGACAGAAACACATGTTCTTTTGTCTCAATCTCGATTGGAACCATACTTACATTTTGGTAACCACTTTGATGAGATTGTTTCACATCTTCAAAATCGGTTGAGAGAGCTGAACAAGCCGCTAGCCACTTACGTATAAATAGAAAAAACATCAAGAAAGAAAGTATTCAACTTTCAACACTGAAAGCGAAAACATTTTAAAAAAATGAGCTGCGTATTTATCTTGCTACTGGCACTAACATTTCCCAATGTTAGTGGAGTATTCTATACCAACGAAATTGATGAATGTATAGCCGGAGCTATGGATAAAAATGATGTCTTGGTTTTTTCACCTTTCGAAAGGACTATACGATATAAAGATGAAAATGGAAAAAACTGTGTGCGACTCTACCCTCCCGACTTATTATATTGTGGTTTTTTCATCCCTCAAAGCGCTTCTTGGATCTGCAAGGACACAACTTCTACAGATTCTGTACCTTGTGATACTACAACAAAATATGTTTTGAATCAAGCGGAATGTGAAATGGGTATTACAAATAATACGGAAGGACTTACTCAAAATACAAAAGTATATCGAAATGGGGTTTTATGTGCATTTCAATACAACGGCAGACGTGTGATCTGTCCAATAAGAAGACAGTTTGAGACATTCAAATTTGCATGCATGCAATGCACTCATTCCGATCATTCAATCAACAAGGAACCTACAGATACCCTGACCTGCAATACACCAACAAAATACACTCTGAATCAGGAGGAATGCGCAATAGGGGTTTAAAAATAATACGGAAGGTCTTACTCAAAATACAAAACTATTTTGGAATGATGAATTATGTGTATTTGAATACAACACCTCACGTTTGATTTGTCCACCAACAGAAGAGTTTGAGACAACCAACTTTGCATGTGTGGAATGCAATCGTTTGACCAACGAGGAGCCAAAAATAGCTACTATCATCACTAACATCAATGGTATTGAAGGTGTAAATTTGTCATTTTCGAGTTTTGAAAGTTTGAAGTCTGTTCAAAACAAGATTATCATCAGTATCACATGTCAAGGAGATACCAAAGACAAATGCAATCCCAAGGTTATAAATATAGAGCTTTAGTTGAAGCATATTAACCAAAGACCACCGAAATGCAAGACAGTTAACTCTAGATGATGAAAGCATAAACTAGGTTAAAAGTCTCTCTCTCTGAATAAAAAAATGAGATATCGCATCTATCTCCTATTATTCCCAATCCTAAGCGGTTATTGTCTTGTAACAGAGATTAAACCATTCACTTTATCTCATAGAGCGTCTGGATGTTTTCGGGGAATTCTTAATATGGAAGCGGTTGATTCAGTAACTCGTATTTTAAGAAGAAACTTAAAATATCGTATGCTTAGACTCACATGTTTCATGGAACCTGCTCACCTACGTAGAAGCTGTGACACTTATGATATGTGGCCTCAACACTACTTTGTTTGCAAAACCGATGAAGCTTTAAATTACATTCGTTTATACGATGAAGGATTACTAACTACGACTCGAAGAACAACTCCAACAACAACCACTGCAACTCCACATACAACGACAACAATCACCACAACTCCACAGACAACGACGACAACAACCCCGACGACAACCACTACAAACAAGCCAGTAGTTCCAGCTTTATCACCATCAATTCCATCTCTTCCACAAGCTCTGGGTTTAGTCGATTTAATTTTGGAACAACCAAGCCCTACAAACTCTACTATATACAATTCTGAAGAAATCGAAACTACTACTGATTGTGTGTGTGATAGATACATCATATGCGAAAACAATTCAGTATCAATTACAAATTCAACACCGTCGATTTATAGAGTTTTTATTTATAATGATTTGGAGGGTTTTTCAAAACTTTCTCTGTCTATATCGGAAAATAGTAAACTTAAGCTTGAAGAAAATCTTCTCATCATCATTGAACCTGAATGTGATGATATTTCTTGTAAAGTCATCAAATACTTTACAAATTAAAAAGTTTTTATAGACTTTAACTCTATATATTCAACTTATTACACTCTATTATGATATCTATTTTATCACATTCTCCTTTTTTGTAAATTTGTACAATTAGATGAAATTTAACCATTTAGAGAATGATTTCTTTTTGCAAAAAATTAATGAAAATTGAATGAAATGAAAAAATATTTCACCAAATACCTCTTTTTTGTCAAAGAAAGGTGTAGAATAAAGAGCTCACTCAAAAATTGATTTCAATGCAATGGACTACTGAATTATTATATCATTTTCAATCAGATATATGTAGATACATACAAACGGATGAAAATCTCTCATCATCCACTTTTTCATTTGAAATGATATTGGAACTATTTCAAGCTCACAATATTTAACATGTTCTCTTTATGTATCCCTACTTATTATACAATAAATGTATATATTCACATATTGTTTCATTTTTAATCATTGGATTTATTCAGTGTAGATGTATCTGTAGAATTATCAAAACTTAAATGTCATACATTCAAAATCTATATGCCATATAAGTTCAAAATAAGTAAAAAAATAATCAAAAACTCAAATGCCACTTAAATGCCACTCAAATGCCACTCAAGTACCCCTCAAATGAAATACAATATAAACTCGGCGAATTCATCCAACGTCGTAACCCATTGCCTAAACTCCAAGGTCTAATCCACAAAAAAACACTTGGTAGGGAGATCTGCTCATATATTACTACTGTGATCAAGTGCAAGTCCATGCCAAATCATTGCAGAAAATTAAATACATTTTTATATAAAACCGTTTGTTTAACAATAATGAGACATACTGGAGTATGTGAGCTGCCGACAACTAAAATCTTAACCTCGGTGCTAAGAAAATGCTTTGTTAAGCCTGGTTCACATTGTCACCGATTGCTACGGCGATAGTGGGAATTGTCTTATCACCGATAATGTGAACATGCAATACCGTTGTCGCCGCCATAACGCCGCTCCATCGGGAAAGTTTGGCAGTGTCAAACTTTTCCGACATCGGTGAATTACGTTATTGCAATGTGAACCAATGAACGCCGTTTGTCAGCGATATGTCTGAGTTGACCTATAAAAATTTAACCGCTCTAGCTGTCATAACCTTCCACTCATCACCCAACGGCGGATAATAAATAAAATAATAATCCGTCATTGACTTTTTATTGGTTTGTATTCACAAATTATAATATTTAAAGAGAAAATTAGTTGAGACTCTAAATGAAGATAATATCTACACACCATTGTCAGGTAAGAGATGTCAGATTAGATTGATCTTAATTCAAAAAAATAATAAACCTAAATAAATAAAGAAGTAATAATTATTTATTTATTATTATTAATAAATAAATAATAATCATTAATTGTTGTTTGCCATTTTTTATTCTTTTTGCTGCCGATTTATTTATTGATTGATTGACTGTAACTGTTATCTGTTTTTTATTATCATCACTATTGTTAATGAGTACTAATTATTATAACTTAAACTACTAATAAAAAATAAAATGAATGATGATGTAATTAATAATAATAATAATTATTATTATAATAACAATTAATTATCATGATAAATAATAAATTATAATAAGTGCTATCGACTGAGTGCAGCGCATAAATAAATAATGATGACACCCAATTGTAATTTTTTTAACATTTAAAATATTGAAATTCATTATCTTTGAAACTTGTTAAGAAACTAATAAAAAATAAGTACAAAAACAACATTATTTATTATTATTGTAATATTAATAAATATTATTATTAATAAGTAGTTTAACACTCACTTCAGTCAATGTTATTAATTATTATTTTGGTTTTAGGTGGTGAAGAGAATTGGCCTAATCAACGAGTCTATATATCATCATGATGATCTCTGTGCTCCACTTAATTCAGCTTTTACCACATTTGCCAGAAATATATCTGTGACTATCACCAATCACTGTGCGACTTTAAACTAAAATAATTTATCCACATATTTTATTATTGCTGTACCAAATAAGCAATAAATAATATTGAGCTTAAATTGTACTTTAGTTTTTTTATTATTTATAAATATACCAGTTGAAATTGTTGCTATATCACGGTTAATCACTGACTGCTAGTCGCTACCACTCAACTGCGTTCTATTGGTTGTTGTGGTTTATAGGTCGAGCTTATTGTGAATGTGGTGTTGTCAGTGATAGCATCACTGACTGCTCCCGATTGTCAGTCGGCTGCATTCGGCGTTGAATTAGGATAATGTGAACATCATTTCTGTTATGCATCAGTGATGATCAGTGACACTAGTCACTGACAGTCCCTGATGCATCACTGACAATGTGAACCAGGCTTTAGTGTTTAGTGCGACAATGAAGCAGCAAAGTCAACCTCACCGCAACAATATCTCCTTGTGTGGTGACTTGAACATTGGAACAATCTTTTCCACCAATCACTGATGAGTTTCTATCATAATACCAGCCTGTACATACTCCTTTACAGTTATCAATAACATTGTAATAAAGTTCAAATCCTCTAGAATTAAATGTTGACCTAAAACCAGTCAAAAAATTATTGATTTTTTGAACAGTTATTTTGCTCAGTTCGAGCCTGGAAATGTAAGTAGGGTGGGTAGAGTTATCACTCATCAAATAACCATCATTTTTAGTATTATAGTTGGAAGCAATTTAATACTTCATTTTTATCTCACAAACCGTATCCTTTTATTCATAACAAAAGTGCCGAGTGGCTGCATGAGCTGGTTATCCAATAATCAATAAAACTGTGCGAAAGAAAGAAGTTTAGCATTTATAAATATGTTGTTCATAATGTTGTGAGAAACCTGACCAAAAACATTTCAATTTTTCAACATACACAGTTTCGGTTAAGTTGTTAACTACTGCCAGTTGGCAATCATAGAAGTAGTATAGGTAATGTGATCATCTATTTCACAAGGCTTTGTTACAGCTGATAATGTTCAGGTCAGTGTTGTGGTTGTTAGCACAGGTAAAAACAGCTGTCTGACACAACGAATATAATAGAAACCAACCGCAGCTTGACAGTTTGGGTTTTGTCACAAATCAGTGCAATCTTATGCATAAAATATGGGTGCTAATGATAACAAAAAATAATAAAGCATTAATTATTACTTTTATTTCGTCAAACCCAAATATTTTAGAAACTTTCATGTTTTATAAAAACTCGCTAGTTTATTTTTCATGTAATTTGTTAATCAAGTTAGCATTTACATGCTGCTTTACACCTGTACAATATATTTTGAAAAACCTACAGTACAGCTTGAGATGACTTGCTTACTCACCAACAGCTAATTCCTGATGCTCCAATAATAGTGAAGAAAACAAGAAGCACTGAGGAATAGAGAGTTTGAAAAGAACCACCCATACTGTTCTCAAATACTGCTCTCAAATACTGCAAGCAAAAATACATATAAGAGGAAACTGAAGTGACAAACTCTTTTATAATCTAAGCAATATGAGATTTTTCCGACACGTTCACCTGTTTAATCTGAAAAACATTTCAGGCTGTCACAAGTCTTGTAGAGTGCAGTCTGAGCATAAAAGTTGCTTGAAAGCACTTGAAAGCACTGATTGTATAGGCCTGGCTACGCGATCGCAAATCCCGTGCGTTATCGCACAAGAGTTCCAAAAGGTCAACGCATTTTGCTAATTGCCCTCAGTTTCGTCCGATCTGCAAACTTTTAACATGTTTAAATTATGCGTTGTGCTTTGTCCGATGGGCCGTGCAATATTGATTGTGATTGGCTAAAGCAGTCTACAGTGAATCCAGCTAGGCGCGCTTCAGTGATTTTGATTCAACCGCTAGTAATTAAAACTACTAACAAGTCCGCGGCTAACTAGCTACACTACTACTATTGATTATTACTTCAGCTAAGATAATACAACTCCTCAACGCAACGTAGTTCAATGCACAGAACTTGCGTTCGTGTAGCACCTACCCTTTTAGTGCGTTGACACTGCACAACGCATAACGCACCAAATATGCGATCGTGTAGCCAGGCCTTAAGTGTCTGAGCCGAGGGCTTGTTACTGTTGCTAAAGTCAATTGTTTGCTTTAGAGCAAGTTGCTTGTGCCATCCTGGCACTGGGTCACCTCTAGGTTGAGGTAGACTGTTGATTGTCAGGCCTAGACAGGCAGACTGTTCGGTTGAACTGGCAGACAGGCAGTCTGTGCAGTGGCGACCCCCTAGCGAAAATTAGTGCGACGCAGAATCTGCTACAAATCCATCATCCTGACTCTTTCGAAAGTTTCTGGTCCAATTAATTTACTTTCTTCAAAGTTGAAAATGAATTTTCCAGTGCATTTGAGCTTTTCGTTGTACATCGCGCTAAACTGAGATCATTGAAATTTTACTATGACTTCATTGGCAAGTAACTTTACAGTTTGTTGTTCTTTTAAATTAACAGAGCAATGGTTGGGGCCACATACGCTAAAGGCAGCTCCTGTATCCAACTTGAACTTCACATGCTGACTTTTGAGTTTCTCTGTATGTACTTTCAGGTTTGCAAACCATGAATCAGTGGGAGAAGAGTTCATAGCATCTCCCAAATACATTTCTTCTGTAGCATCTTGATATACTGATTCATCTATTTGTTTCGACTGCCTACACATTTGAGCCCAGTGGTTATGCTTTTTGCACTTGTTGCATTGAGTACCATACGCAGAACACCTCTGACCTTTGTTGGGGTTCTTACCACAATTTTCACATTTTAAGTTTAGGCCGACCTGCTTTGGGCATTCCCATTTCTCGATCCATTTTTCTGAAATGATGGCTGACTGCTCCGACCTCTTTCTTTTCATCAAGCACCTTCTGTTGCTTGAGCCTACCTGATAAATCCGCTATTCTAAGAGCCTTAATGACATAATCTAAAGTTAGCCTATCATATGGCTTTCTCATTAGTTTATCTCTCTCCTTTGTCTCGTCTAAACCAAAGAGCAGCTTATCTCTAATGAATGAGCCTCGTTGATTACCGAACTGGCATCCTTCAGCAGCTCTTCTTAGTTTCATCAGATACACATCTACAGTGTCTCCATTTTGACTGCTGCCGTGAAACTTGTGCCTGCAAACTACCAAACCTGATCTGGGATTGCAATAATCATGAAATCTCTTCATGACATCCTCTAATTTTCTACCTGCTGTCCCTTCTTCTATCTCAGTTGTATTGCCATCAGTGTCTGGATCTGTCATGAATTCTATCTGTGAGTACACTTCTTTCACATCCTCACCACCTGTATGCCTAAAGAGAGCGAGCTTACGCTTCTCAGCAGCTTTAAATGTGACTGTGAGATCTATTGCTAAAAGGTAATCCCCAAAAGCCCTCTGCCAACGACGCCATTCGACAGAAAGATCTTTTGACCTCAAATCCAAATGTTGTGGGGGCAAAATTGCATCCATATGAATTAATAATAATAATAATTATTAATCATCAATGATAATAATAACAGTTACAAATAAATCGTCACTCTAGAACTATCCTCAGTTTAGGTTCATTCACAGCGCTGCCACCATATTGTATCACCATATAGACTGTTAGTTTGGTGATATTATTATGATATGTTATAGATTGTCAAAGCATGAGCTGTTTATTCATAAAAACAAATCAACTGTCTCCCACATTGCATCACACACAAAAGTGCTAAACTGTGGTGATTAAAACAAACAAGAAAAGGCAACTCCTTTTTATATATATAGGGTAGGACAACTCCAGTACTTGTAAATCATACAACATGAGAACCTACCTAAACGATAAAATTTTTTTAAACTTTTTAACAGCTTTTAGTTGTTTTGTAAGTATTTGCCTTAGCAATGATTGTTACGATTATTTGTAAGTTTTCTTACTTTATGTTCTCACTAGTAAAAACATACTACATTTATATTCAAACAAACATACAAACATCCAAAGTAGACTACTGCTACACACAAATAAAACATCAGTACAGAATCCAAAAACATATCTGATAATTAATCTAAAAAAATGAAAATGTCACTATCAAAAACCTCCAAAACATTAATTATATTCAAAAATCAACACAATAACATCGACCAAAAGTCTATGCAAAATGTAAAAAAAGATTTTTATCACCAGCGGGTGTAAATTGTGAATTGTCTATAGAACGTAACTTTAAATTGAACTGCAACAAAATATAGGGGGCTCGATTTGCTCTTATAACACAACTAATAGCCATAATAGTATGTAGAAAGAAATGTGAGGGGCGGCAAAATTTTTGGTGTCATGATCCAAGGCCTATAGAGAAGGTGGGGGATACTGTATGTTCTATCAAGTGTTTTATGTTGATAAAAAAACTGCAGTTTGGCACACTTCCCTCCAAAATTCACTTCAATATGTTCCAATATATGATCTATGCAAGAGATTTTCCAACCATAACTACAAGACTATGACGCATAAGAGGATAATATTACGGTTCAATTAATCATTTGATAGTTTTGTGGCATTTAGCGACACACAGGCCCTGTGCGCTTATGATATCCTAGAAATGATGCTGACTTTGGTACTCAGTCAGCGTCATCTCCCAAAGTGATGGCACGTTAAGCTATTACAGTAGAAGAAGAGCGAGATACCTTACCGGCCCTGCAGATACTGAACTAGCTTTGGGCTTTCCATACCAGCCCTGCAGTGACCTTTACCAACCCAGGAGTGACCTCTACCAGCCCTGCAGTGACATACCTGGCTGGCAGCAAGATGGTCGTCGTAGCAGTGGTTCCAAAAGTAGGCTAAGTCGCTTCCACATGGTTGATCCAGGATCTATCTACATCTATATAGCAACTATCACAAGCTTGAGGCTGCCAAAGCCTAAGAACTGGATTTATAGTCTCATTCCTTGCTACTAGGCTTCCTGTCTCTTTAATATCGTGCACCACTGAAAGAATTTTTTACCTCTACTGGTTATTTCACTTTTTGTAGTGTTTCATTGGATAACTTAGCATCCAATGTTGGCAGGCAATGCCACAAGACTGTAAAAAGCTGGATTACTGTATACTCTATATCACTTATCACTTACTGCTACTACTGTTTACTCCTTTAGGCATTTGCCTCCCTAGAGCATGGATATGTGGACAATAAATGAGTTTATTACATAAACTCTGACTAGTTTGTCTAAATCGTGGACTCATTAGTAGCGTTGTTGTGACCCACCTCTTTATTGCTTCCTACAGGTATGTTCGATCTGGCCTTCCCTCTTGGAGAGAGGTGTTGCTTGGCTGTTCCGCAAGCTGCGCGCTGTGGACAGCTGTTTGTTAGTGGACGGTAGTGGGAACCCTAGAGACAGTATCCACTACGATAGAAAACATCATCAAGTGAATAACTTGTAGTTGATTAACTAAATGTGCCTCAACAATGATGTTGTGGTAGATTTTGGTGAACAATCATAGTAAACTGGGAGTCTGCTACACCATATCCACACTAAATGCGCTAGAGTTCCACCGACAGCCATCGGTAAGATGCTGTAACGGTAGCAGAGCTATACTGTGCCGGTGGCATACTGTGCAGGGCCGGTAGTTACCCCTGCAGGGTCGGTAGTGACCTATACAGGGCTGGTATGGTGACTTACGGCCATTCAAAAATGGCTGCTATAGTAGAGAGCTTCCAGAACTAGCTGAGACCTTACAATAAGCCAAGAACAGAAGCAAATCTTCCTTACATCCGAAGTAACCAGGACAGTAAACTATCCAGTGCCTCGGGACCCTGTAGGGCACTCTTATTGGACGATGGGAGGCAGGATTTCGCCTCTAGCCACTTGGCGCCTATTCTATTTAATCCATATTTATCGCAAGATTGGTTGACTATTTATATGTGCAATTGTATTGGTTCAATCACTTTCTGTGATCTTACTGTTATATAGATTATGCTAATTACTTCCTGTGAGTCCTCCTATAAATGGAGTGACTTTGCTCATAATTATTTCATTCTTTCTCATGTCTTGCCACAATAATCCTGGAAGATTAATACCCATTCGGAGTTCGTCTCATGTGAATACTGCCATTATTTAAACTTCACTCTGTATTGCTTGTGTAAGCCATGGGCTCCAGCTATACCAGCTAATTCGGTTGCCTCATTGCACAGTTGTCACTGTCGAGCAGTACAATGTCGCTTCTGAAGAGAGTTACAATACTTGAGTTTAATGGATGTCCGCAAAACCAGACCGAATTCCATTACATTATGACCCACAATTCCAGAGCACTTTTAACAACAAATTCTTTAACCGTTGGCACTCTATGAGGAAAATTTGAATTAACTATTCAGTATTTGGAAACAAATCTCGATTGTTAAGTATTCACTCTATAAACTGTGGACAATGAATCACGAACCAAGCTAAATAACTTAGTTTATGGTTGATTGGCATTTTTTTGTTTTATCCATAGCCTGTGTAGGGTCTGTTTGTGTATTCAGTTGTTTGAAGTATTATCTTGGTAATAATCTTTGATTACAGGGGTTGCTACTGATAGAATAGCAAAACATTTACGTTTATTATCTGGAAACAGTTTATAAAGATGCAACTACATTGGTCCAACTTTTAAAGTCACTCTTGCTGGTTATGTTTTGTATTTCTTGCATAAGTTAAACCCCAAAAGTTTTATTTCAACACCTATTATGAAAGTTTTAAATGAGCCGTTTAATAACAAACAATTTGTTGCTTAAGAAAAAACACAAACAACAAATTTCACCTGTGACATTTCCCGGGTTACTTTGGCATCATATTCCTTTCAATTAAAATCAAAAAGTGCTGAGACACAGTAACAGGGTTTACATTTCAAAGAAATGACAGAGATAATATTTCTCTCATAGCTGAACTGTTAAATGATAAAAGTGTTGTCGAGTTTTCTAAAGGTTCACTTTTTGACCAGTGGGTCAAAAACTGTTCATTTAGATTACAATAATGCAAATTCTGTTTCACTACAAGACCAAAGAAATGTTACTTATCCTTATATCAAAAGACAACACAGACATTTCCTTACCATCTTTTACAAAAATTGTAGAGGTATGTAGTTTTGCTCATATTAAAAAATAGTTTTTATCTCGGAAGTTATTTTTTGATAATTTGTAAGTTTTGCTAAGTTATTTGAAGATCAAATTTTTATTGCGTGTCGTTATAACATACCTACTTACTAAGCTTTCTCCAGAACGCTACTTTTATGTTAACTCTATGTGTGCTGCCAGTTTGTACTTTTGAACCGGAACTATTGTTTTAACGGTTGATATGGAAGGATCAGTCAATGTAACCTGCAAAAAATGGTTTCTGAACGAAAAAATATATTTTAAACTTATCGATGCAGAGTTCAATACATTTATACACCAATTTTTTCAAATTTACTGCAGTTAATTTCAACACATAAATTTAAATTGTAATTTTAATTATGAAAACAATTTTTTTATGAAAAGAATCTGAATTATTGAGGGACATGCATTAATGACATAATGTTAGGTCAGTGAGGAAGGTTACTTTCATTTCTGATGTAATTTTTTTGATCTGAATCCTGCAATCATAAAGAAAACAAAAACAATACAAATATCTTATCTAGTCATAGCAATATTTACTTACTGAAGCTGAAATCAACTTGAAGACTCTTTGGTGACTGAATTCTTCAAATAGACGAACCAAAACTACAGCTGTCTTGAAGAAGAAGAAACCCAAAAATGTCAGAATGAGTTCAGTCTTGCATTACAACCAACTCATTTTTGCTAACGCTAACATCTCAAAGAAATTCTTTTAATATTTGATGTCCATTGTTACTGAATGCAAATTGGTTATTCTTAAGATTGAAATATGGAATTCACTTGCTCACTGAAACTTTGACAATATTGTACTGGATGTCTGTCTGGTTTCCACGAAATTCCACTAGCCTCGAGTACTGTACCTCTCTCCGACACTTTGGCTGTATCCATAGCGGTAACTAATGATCAGCTACTGCTGGATCAGTTGGCAAGCACAGAGCCCAAGGCTAAGACAAACTACACAGACTGTTGTTTGAACAGCGGCGTTATTCATCAGTGCCAAAGTCCTGGGGCGACTTTCCACTAAGATTATTGGCAAGACATGAATGAATGCAAAGAAAAACAATAACTCCAGCTGTTGTATAGGCAAACTGGCAGGAAGTAACTTACACATTATATACAATAATACATGCACAGGAAGTAATCAGGCCAATAGTAATAGATATGTAGATAGTCGAACAATCATTCAATAGATGTGATTAAATGTACGCTGCCAAGTGGCTAAAGGGCGGAGTCCTATCTTCATTTTCCAGTTGTAGACTTTATAGGTTTCTGAGGCTATACCTAGCATGTGGTTGATATAACCTGTGATCAAATGAAGGGTGCTTTCAACTCCAGGGTTAGAGTAAGATTTTACGTGGTTTTGGAAACCTTTGGCTAACTAAGACAGCCATCTTGGAATGGTTCAGTAAAACCATACAGGGTTGGTCAGGGGTCACTACCGGCCCTGCAGGGGTCAAGACCGACCATGAAAGCTATGCTACAGACACAGCAAGTCATTCTACTGTCACAGCGCTTTTAGAAGGGCTGAGCATTGGAATTATAGTGCACTTATATTGCTGCTTGATAGAAAAAAAGCAATTTACTACTGACATGCACAAAAATGTACCAAAATACGAATGTAAACATGAAACATCAATTTGCAAAATTTGTGTTGAATGATGTGCTCAGTGAGTCACTTTTATTCTTTCAATCGTTTGATTTGCATTTTAGCCATAAAGACCATTAGGCAAACATGGCATCATTCTGCCTCAATGGGACTGAGTGGCTGGATGAAATATTGGTAATAGATTTGGAGACCTTATTTATATTATTATGACATACACTGTGTGGCATATGCTTTGACAGAAATTCTAAAACATCGCATCTCGAACAAAAGTCTCTTAGACAAAGCTCAAGGTCTCTAGAGTTTGGATGAATTGGAAAGTATATGGATAAACTCACTAATCTAGAATTTAATTTGCAAAGCTATCAATGTGATGAAAGGAAAGTTGCTGCAACAATTGAAAGATGCATCTGACAAAAATTTTGGTTTCATCATCAAAGCGGAAGCAAGATACCCACGATCGGTAAAGGAACTGTTTTGTTTTTGAATTACACGAACTTTATCTTACCCAGATATAGCTACGAAATGTATCTCCAAGTGTACAAATGTGAAGCGAGTAAAGTTGTTCTCCCTTAAAAGTGGGTGAAAATTTAGGCAACTTTAACAAAAACGCTTACAGCTAAGACGAGATGTTTTACCGTTCGAAAAGCATGGAAAGGTGAAAAAAATTACACTATGGGGAATTTGTATAATGGTACAACAACTTGAGCTCAACCCCAATTCATTTATGCTTTGGAAAGACAAATAGCTATCTACAGGGAACACGGGATGCACATGTTGAAAGAAGTTCATCTTTACCTGGTTTGGAATTACATTGGATGTTTAACAAAACTCCTTAACTGTCACCTCCTTGAATTTCTCCCTGTTAGATTTTCAACACCTCCCAGATTTTTTTGGACAGTCTTTCCCAATCTGTTTAATTGACAAATGCAATGACGATCTGTATTCTTTGTCAAAACATTTTTCGGAGGACCCAATTTGGTGATTCAAGGATAATACAACGAGGGATGATGAGAATTGGAGAACATTGACTTGGAGAAGGGGCACAGTTTTGGGATAAAACCTAAAGATTTACGAGAATGCTCTCTACCTATCGGCTATGATGCAGTCAATGTTTATTGGACAGCTTAGAAGACGAAACTTGATAATTTCTCTGTCGCCAGTCTAGTGATATCCAGCAAGTTGGTGCACACTTGGCTACAGTATGAAACGTTTGCAGAAAAAAATTAAAATTAGGCATCAGCTCAACCGAGGAGAAATGTTTCTTGGACAAAGAAAGTTCCCAGCGATGGATTTGGCATTGAAAATCAAATGCTCTTTCAGTTTCACATATATTTATGGCATGGGCATGGCTACTTTCTCAACAACGCTAGTTTTAAGGAGTTTCACCCTACTAAACAAAAATCAATGACCTTACTGTATGTTGAGATGTTGAAGATGAAAGTTTTCTCCGAACCCTGGGCTAAGCAGCATCTCAATTTGGGTATACGCCCGGTTGACTTGTTTCAAAACTCAGACAAACCTACAAAGGTTAAGCGGCGTACACACTAGAAAAACTTTTGTTCAAAAAATCGTTCATGTTGCAGTTGTGCCCTTTTTCGGCCGATGGTTCCGTACACACTAGAACAGAATTTCGGCCGAAAAAATATTTTTTCTTTGGTGAGAGAGATGAATAAGTTTTGTTTTTCAGCATAACCATAGCGTTACTAATCATTTTGCTGTCTGTTATTTCACAATCATTCACCATGTCTATGGTTGCTATTAGCAAACGCACTAGCTGTAACTGCGTCAATATTAATTGTTTGTATTATCTGTTGTTCTAAATAGATATTTTTTTAATTTTGTTTCAGCTTCACCAAATGTTTATTTCCATTAATTAAAATTATTTCTAAATTATTTAAACTTATGCTCATCAATTAGTGATCAACCATGTTGAAATAAAAATGGTAATACAGAGATAATAAATTTTCTTGGTGAGTTCTAAGAAATAATAGTAATAAATATTATTATTTGGTCATTGCTGGGAGAATTGATGATTCTTATTACTTTATCATCATTGTTTGCGACCACAAGCTATTACTGCACTGATTTTGTGTTGTAGTTTCCTTGATAATCTGCTAAAAATTGTCGGTTATTTTGAGCAGTGCTTAAATGGCTACAACGCCGGTCGATATGATACACAATCGGCTGTTATTGCATTCACACTAGGCCGTTTTGGAATTGCGCCGATTTCGGCCACCAAATTGGCCTAGTGTGTACGCAGCTTTAGTTGATACATTTTACAAATCTTTCTGTCCCCAACAATTTGAGAAAAAGCTGAGTTTGGAAGAACTATTACAAAGAGTTCATTCAGAAAATCTCTCTGGATTCCTCAAATGCGACATCAAAGTTCCGAAGGGATTAGAAAAAAAAATTCCAAAAATCCATCCGTTTTTTAAAAACATGATGTTGTGCAGAGAGCACTTGAGCAATGAGATGAGAGATTTTGCTGAGCCTAAAGGATTCCTAAAACCTCCCCACTAGCTTGCTAGTCGGAAGCATGTTCGGAAAGAAGATGATGCAAATGAGTCTGTTGCTAAATCGGTACTTGAAATTATGTAGAAATGAATACGGATAGCGTGTACATGGGTTTGAATGGATGAAAACATGAGAGTTTTAGGTCATTTACTTCAATGGGTTTCCATGTCCATACTGCTATAGACACTGGAATATGTTTTGAGGGTTAAAATGATGGGTTTGGAATAGATAATGCAGTATTGCTACAATGAAGTGCTAAGATTTGGTTAGCGAAACTCGGGCTGTTCAAAAAGAGAATTCATGGGATACAGAAATGTAGTGCTCAACTCTAAATCCTACTGCTCTTGAGGTGAATGAGAGAATAACACTAGCTCAAAAGATTTAAACAAAAAAAGTAGGGACCTACACAAACACAGTTATCTGAAAATGTTGAGGACGACAAAGTCGTTTAAAGAAACAATTGAGGTTTGGTAATGAAATATGGAAACATGCTAACTTACAGACAAACCAAGCGAGGGCGCGCAAACTTCTTGAGTTGGAAGATGAGCATGCTCCAATGGAGTTTCACCAGAACCTACTGGTGCTTGGTAACAAAAGCAAGCATCTTGATTTGTCTAAAACCCAATCTCTTTTAAATTGGTTACTGTATACATAGTTTTGTTTATTATAGCAATTATTAATCAAATTTATAGTTACAACAAAATTATCATATGCATTTTACTTATTGTATTTTACCGATTAAACAACAAAATTATAACAACAATTCCAACGGAAATGCAAATCAAAGATGCTATTAGCAACCATCTTACATTGGTCCAACAATGAGAATTGTGATGAAGTCCAGATAAAACAACCGCTGCACAATAACAATTTTCGCGACCTATTCATCGAACAAAATACAAAAATAATAGGTCTTGGTGATTTGATATGTCGCGTATGCAGCGGAACATTAGTTTAAAACAACGTAACTATTCAATGAAATGCTTTAGTTAACCGAACAAATCATAAAGAAGATAACTCCCAATTTTTAAAATTATCATGAAAATAATAAAAATTTAACTGCTACAAACTGGAATAGTTTGTCGAGCAGCCCTTCAATTTAGTAAACGTTGAACGCTTGCAATTATTTCGAAATATTTTTCAAGGACTTAAAACCTGTCTATGAAAATGATAAAAATCAACTCGCTCGTTATTATTGATTTAGTGACCTATTGTGACTCATTTTAGACCTACGAACAATACAAATAAATACTCGTTAATTATTTTTTCATTCAGCGAGCTACTTTTTGTTAACCCACGATTTGCAGACAAAATGATTATTTATTGATTAACTTTATTGCCGGTCTGATTATTTTTATTACAATGTGTTCAGCAAACATAGGTCGCAAATACTCTCAATAAATATTTTGATAATAATTATAATCATATACAATATAAACACACTACAATCAACTGTGATAATCAACAAAAAAGTGCACACAAAATAATACCTAAATAGTCCTCATGGATACCAAGTGCTCGAAAAGCACTTGAAATCAGTAGAACCATATTGTCCTGTCACACTACTGTTAAATACTACTGTTATTTTACCACTTAGTTATATCTCCCACATTGCACTAGTTCTTGACACCATATTTTTAAATTTTGCAACTATTTCTCTCTATAATTCCATTACCATAATTTTTGTATGCACAGATAGATGAATATGTGGGATACCCCCAGCTGCTTTGTAAACGCTTTTATCACACAGCTGGCACAACATTGGCCGTTATCACTAAGTAGCGCATCCGGCAGCACTTCTTTCTTGGAACACCCATTTAAGACATTTATAACTTGGTCTACTACTATATTTGCTGAAGCTGTCCATATTGCAAAGCAACTAGGGCCGCAGTCAATTAAGCTTAAGTAAGATTTCTTGTCCACATTATGTAATATCTACAGCCCCTCGTTGACAAGTTGTTTTCATTGACAATTGACTATATATAATACCACTGGATTTGAGTCGGCCTTTTTACATCTGCCACAATAGCTCACCACTTTTCAACTGCTTTACGTTTAACTATGTCACCGAAGATGCTCCTTACCAAGGGAAGGTTTAGTTCATGTCAAAGTAGCGGTTTTTATGAAGCATCCGGAATGACTGGTTTAAGTCGTATGGTGTGAACTCTCCCTACCCGTTGTTTTTAAGTTAACGCAGGACTCACATGTCTGTGTTAGTTTAATTGGTTGTTTCTGGTATTGGTTGGTAAAGAAAACGGTAGTTGTGTGAGTGGACTGGGAATTTGGTTCAGTTCATTTGGAAGTTGGTCAAGGGATTAACAAGCCAGAAGATCAGAAAATCAGGTCAAACCTATTTCTTCTACCTGGTACTAGCTATTCCTTGCCCATAATATATATTTGACCAAAAGTCTGAAGAAACTGCTAGAACACTTTACAATGTTAAAGTAACTGCATATTCAACACTTATTGCTTAATGCTACAAATGGTTACTTCATGACACGACGGCAGACTATAGTTTCATGAAGTCCGGCTAATAGGGATGCATTTTTTAATTTGAGGAGGACAGACCTAAGCAAACTTACAGTCATATACCTGCAGTTGCGCAATGTATGTAGCTTATATAAAGGAGGATTTGAGGTACCAGAAAACAGGGCGGAGCCTATTTCTCACAGAAGTTACACTAATAAGTTTGTGTAAAGCCCAGCGAAAACTTATCTAAACAAATTGACATGGTAGTTAAGTTTTTATTTGTTACCAAATACAAAAGAACATCTCATTAGAGCAAAAGGACACAAGTTTTAAAATTCTATGGACAGGGTAATGAATAAAAATCACGTATAAATGACCATTTTTCACAGAATTATTCATTTTTGATGAAAAATACCTCTACAATCGTATTAGCTATGTTTCCAAATTTCATAAACAACAAAATTCCCATTGAAATAGCATACCATAAGTATTACTTGCTAAAAACATGAAACAACGTTTCTATACAATAGGGCAGCCAAGTGCCCAATATTCACATTGTTCATGCTCACTACTGTATGATAATAGTCTTGTTCAACGTGGATAATTCCCTGTACTAGCTACCAAAAGCCGTGTAATTGACAACTAAGTGTGTTAAGTAGGCTCTTTAGCGCAAATATTTATAACAGACTGCAAAAGATGACAAGTTTCAGTATGGTAAAACAACGCGTTTTTTTGATCTGCAGTAATTGTTTGTACCTTGCTTCCTTTGTAAACACTTTGGTTCTCACAAATGTATGCATATCATTGTGGGCATATTATTAGTCACTTGCTCATTAAAGCAAAAGTTGCTTTCTTGATGTTGTAGTGTTTAATTGTTGTTGATTTAGGCATGTTTCAATTCATAACTCAAATGTTTCAGATTTGAAAGGCTCATCTACATCTCGTTAGGCAAACCTTTTACCTGGATTGTAACTTTCCAATTCTTTTCTTGTCTCTGTCATCTAGTGAGATTAGGATGATATAGGGTAAAAGTATTGCTTTCATACAATTTTTGCTTTGTTTGTTTGACCAATTGTCAAGCAGTCCTATTCTTTCGCTTTAGGAAGTGAATTGTCACTCTGGAAGTTCAGAGAGATGTGCCAGTATTGAGGGGTCTGTATTAGCAAAATGAATTAATTGGAAAGCCCAGGCACTCATTTTCATAATGCTTCTACTAATTTGAGCTTGCCTCACTAGTTAAGGAATAGATCAGTTTCAATGAAAAAAAGTTACATAAAGCCTTGAAACATATACACACCAAAGAATTCCATAAAAACCTTCAAACATATACGCACCGAAAACATTTTTTAGAAAAAAGGCATGATTGAATGCTATAGAACACCAAATTTTATTGTTATTTTTGTCCTAGCAACAAGTAACATAATCCTGTATTATAAGTATTATTTTGCTCACAAAAGGTTGATCACTAAATATTTATAATTGACGCCGTCTAAAATGAAGGCTTAGCTTATTGAGACTGGCAATCCGTTAACATCAGTAAATGAATGTGTTTACTTTTCTGTCTTGTTTGAAATAGGCTAGTAGGAATGCTGAGAATTTGGTGTCATGGGTAGTATTCTGGAGCTTTTCTTTACTGACCACTTTTGTTTTCTTATCGTACAGCTGTGGCACCTTGAGCTATTCACGGTATGACGTTCGTCTTGCAACAAATTTGGTTTAAGATCACTTCTGCTCTACAGACATACAGGATATTATTCAACATTTCAAAGATTAGATGAACATTGCGAATGGTAAAAAACATCAATTATAACACTATGCTGCGTTTCACAAGCAAACCAGAATTTGATATAAAACTATGATGCACATACTTGGGTCAGTTGTCCTTTTGTTAAGTATTCTTCACTGATCTTGAACTTGCTTTGGGTCTTTTGCCTGTGCTCCTCCTTAGGTTTTGAAAAAAAGAAAAAAAACACTGAAAAGTCAATGCAGGTTTATGGTAAGCCAAAAGTATAATGTTAACAAGTCTTCTGGGATTGAACGACAGTTACCAGTTTCACAGACTTTTCAAGGCTGTTTTATTTTCTTTGCTGCCTTACTTGAAGCATCTCAAAGCAAACACAACAAAGCTCATTAAAAGCATGAAACACAAAGTGTTGCGCTAGTACCTGTTTCAATTTTAACGGCTCCTTACATTTAAACCTACAACTTTTAAGTTAGTTTCAGTTGTACAAAAACATGACATTAGCAAGTACTTTTACTCTGACCGGAAATTTAATCTCAGCAGATTGATTGAGCGAAGATCTTTTCGCTTTGACTCGCCCTCAGCGCCTTCTATCTCTAAGCACTTGGTGACAGTTTTATCACCAGTGCTAGGCCAATGGATGGTATTTTCTGTAGGAAAACTGCTGCTATGGTTGCAATCTCTTTGTGTGGAAAAAGTAAGGGTGGAGGTTACAAGTTCAAGGTTGTGGGACTCCTTACTCCAACTCTATTTGTTTCATCATCACTGATCGAAGAGCTATACCTAGTTCCAGCTCCCTATTTGTATCTCTCATTTCAGCATCACACAAAATCATCCTCCCACCAAATTTTTACTGCTTATGTTCAGAGGAAAATCTTTCCCTACAAAGGGTACCATTGAATTTTATGCTTGACCCTGTGCCCTTCTTGCAGTAGTCGAAAATTATCTCTCTGTGGTTCTTTGTCATTTTCCAGCAACGCAAATGGGTTAGTGGGTTTGGTAATAATCCACAGTGTCTGGAAGCAATTTTTCAATGTATGACCGACTTTACCACAGCCGTCGCGTTCATGGTGGCATAAACTTGATCTCCAGTGTTGGTGTAACAGTGGGTTCGCTGTCTTCCTGTTAAAGCGCAAGTTCTTCCGTCAAATCATGCAAGGTTTCAATGACCATCACAAGAGGTCTTTAACAGCTTCAACGGTTAGGTTAAGTATGTATTAGATTGGGGGAGGGGGGAGTTCTGTGACTTAAAAGTAGAAGGTCGCTCTGGGGCGGTATCTTTGTATCCTTCTTCTTTCCCTGTGAGGTAGTGGCTCGTCATTGGTGGTCTCGACTTGCAGTATTTTGTTAACTGTCCACACTGTGTCTGCAAGCTCAGCCGGCTGCATCTCCAAGAGATGTTGTTGCAAGTGTAAGCACTCTATAGTATAACTGAAACTCTCCATCATCCTCAGCTTCAAGTATCTGGATTGGAGGAATTCATACACTGCACGTATCAAATGCCCTACTTCATTGGTGAATTCTTAAATGTAGTTTTATACTGCCTGCAGAGAGGCTGATGAACCTTGACATCACTTCTATTGGGCTCAATCCAAGCGACGCTCTCTGAGCAGTAAATGTTCCCTGCAAGTAGGGTGTTCATCACACTCTAGCACACCACCATGCAAGGAGTCTTTCAAATGCGGTTTACAAATGTCTTCTAGCCCGCATAGGCCTCAGCAACTTCAACGAAGCAAGCTCGTTTTAAATGGGGTGTATGCATGAGCATAGGTGGACACATGACACAATGTGACAAAACCACACAATGGAAGCTTCAATGAAGCTTCCATCATGTGGTTTTTTTCACATTCATCTCTGGTTTCACAGTGGGTGTTTGTTTGACACTGAAGGGATATTGGTTTGCCAATTGCTGATTCATAGAGAAGTAATTGAACTTACCAAAAAAAAAATTCTGGTGACCTCGATAGTGGAGTGGGAGCAGAAATATCAGTGGATATACAGCTTTGAGGGCCGACCTAGGGGTCTTTTAGGAGATTAGTTGAATATAATGAGCTGTAGTGGCTAACTGTTGGCCTATAAAGGGGCATGTTTAGCTTTGTATGGGCTAAAATACTCATACAGAGCTGGGCTGTCCAATAGTGAACATGTAAAAGATATGCAGGGCTCGGATCAGGGTGCACAGGGTTGGTTTTGGTGATCGTAAAGCCGGTATTGCTGTATGCAGGCCTGGTATTGTGGAACCCAGGTTTGATATCAAGATATGCAAGACCAACGTTGCAGGTGAGGAGTAGGAAGCATCATGGTGCCTGATAGTTGGTCTGTATCTGGAACTGCTGCAAAAAGAGTGAGATTCGACGCCAATGCAGTTGACTGTGACAAATGTTGCAGGGTGGACAAGGCTCAACGAAGCATGTCCGTTTTGTGACCTGCACAAAGAAATACACTCAGTAATGATACTTTTAGTTGAAGTGAATTCTCTATGCCTTGTTTGCTGGCTGCTGAATGGCAGGGTAAGTCTCCTTTTGGTCACGAGCAGCTACTGTCAGATACAACAATGCGCCTTGCCCATATTGCACTTTGCAAAACTTAAGTGACAACACGAGTGGATTTCCAATCGAATAATGCGTCTTTGATGCAAAATTTAGGCTCAGTATGTCGGAACTGCGGCCTGCAGAGTGAAAGTAGCTCAGCTGAATAGCATGAGAGCCTCATCCTACTGCGGCCACCACTTTAGTAGATTCCATTGTCCATACACTGCAACCATATAACTGTTCACTAATGACTGAATTCAAACAGACACCCTGGCTGCCAGCAAATCAACTCGGTTAGCCTCTACAGGCCAAACATTTCCTAGCTCCTCTCACTAAAGTGAACACTTAGCTGATATTGCTCCAGAAAACTGTTTTGGAGGAGAAACTCATCGCCACAACTAATGGTGAGCTGTCAGCTCAGTTGTATAACTAGGTGCTTTCAAATCTATTGCATGTTGAAGCCCAACTATAAAAGCAATGGTGCCAATGGCAGCAAGTGGCAAAGCCAACATCATTTGGCAAGTGGCAATGAATGCAAGAAAGCTAGGCGTTTTATAGGCCAAGTGACAGGAAACTAATAGGAAATCATCGGCCTACTTGACTAGTAGATCAATGATACCATACCTAATAATATAAGTAGATATAAATGATTGGAAATTAAGTGTATATACTTTTAGAATAACAGGCACAAGGTTAGATATAGATAGACAAGAATTAGGGGGCAGAGCTGCTGAGTTATTGTGCGGTACAAAGGGCTGTGGGAGATTTCAAAGTTCTTGGCTAGATCCTTTCTCTTCGTACCGCCACTGGTTTTGAAATACCTGCATCTGAGGCTATGTGAAATGTGGATCAGCGCTCCTTTGGTCTGTAAGCTACTTTTGGTTTCTCTGGCTATGGCAGACATTTTGTTGCTAGGTCTGGATACCTTCTCAAGCCTGATACTGTGCCTGTACGGTGTCGGTACTTTACAAAGGCTCTGCCACCTCATTTGATGGTTTGCGTCACTGTTACTGATGGATGTGTCTGATACCAAATGGCAATCAGGAACATGTTTTAGAAATACCTGTCACGGTGCAGGTCCCCAACTTTCACCACAATTACACAATAAACAAAATTTTCAGCTTTATGATCATCTATGAGTTACATTATATGCCAGTAAAATAACAAATAACCAAGTAAAGATTATAGCAAGTAAACTGAAAGCAAGTAAAAGCTAGTAAAATAAACTTTATAAAACACAGGTGAGAGGAGTACCTAGTGGATGTGGGAACAGTGAGAATGGTCAAGTACAAAACCCCAATAGAGTACGTTATGAAAACTGAAGGATTGATGTTATTAAACAGTAGTAAAAGCCAGAAAGTAATGCTTTTGATTTATTGATACTATCCAATGAGAAGGAAACCAGTTGACACTTTTCACTTAAAAAAAATTCCTAAAAAAAACCAAGAGTTTTACCTGTTTTCAGCATTTTTGTTAGTTTATTTCCTTATTCAGCTTCTGTCCATAAGCACATTCCATCATTAAAGGTTTACTGGTGCGGTCGGAAAAATATTTTTATCAAATTGAACTTTTGTAAACTCTGATGAAAATGAAGCAGCTAAGAAAGCAAACGTAGCTAGTTTACACCCATTGCTTCCTTTTGAAATAGTATGGTTTCAAAAGCCTATAGCTTCTCTAAATACCATAAGCCATGCTAAAAGTATGGCAAAAATCTCTAAGTAAGGTGAAAAACGCTGACAACACTGTGTGGATGCATCATGTGGGAAAAGCAAAGTTATTTGGTATGAGTAGTATATATTTTCATGATAAATGTTATTTTTATAAAGCATATAGTGAGAAATATGAACTGTTGTTTCACTGATAGGAACAAAACTCGGTGAATCTGGTTTTGTGTACCACACAGGTTCGTTTTTTTAAGCCTGGAGTTTGACTTTTGATGGAGAAACTAAAGTCCTATCCCGAACGTTGCCCAACTTGTCTACCACCGACGTTGCTCGTTTTCAAAATTGTCCAGTTCTTGGAAAATACTTCTTAATTCATCGTGTAGAGCAGAGTCTTGCCTATATTTTGGTTTTTGTTTGAAGACGATACAACCTTCTAAATGGAAACAGTTCTAAATCTCCTTGAGCCTATCACTTCCTGTATTCAATATCGGTGTTTTTTTCGTAATAATGGTCAGTTTTTTTTCTGGCAAACAGGAAGCACATTGTTTCTTCCTTCCGATATAATTACTTTGTCATTATCTTAACTTGTTTGAGCTTTCCATTTGTGGAATTGAAGTGTGTTGTAATGCATGTACATTCAGATTAAATGTATGGGTTTCATGTTTAGTACGTTTGTATTTTCTAACCGAAAACGAAAGCCCCTCTGGGTAACCTCCAAGCCGTAAGCAAATATAACATATAATAACAAACTAAAAGCATATTTGAGGTTATACCACACCCCTCCTTCCAGATAGGAGGTTATTAATAAAGCAAATAGTAACTTAACTGAAACAAACAAAACTGTAACCATACAGTAGTTATTAAACAGTGAATATAGTAAAAGTAATATTGATTGTCCGATGGCTATGACTAGAACTGTTCAGAGTCCTTTGGATTAATTAGAAACTGGATTAGTATAGCTCATAGTCCTTCAAGTACAACGGCATCTTCTCCAATCTCTGCGGTCCACTCAACCCTCGATTTGAACCAAACTGCCTGGCCTGTGGGCTCTCTCGTATCGCCCTGCCCTCTGCGACACTTGGATCAGTCACCTGACAGCCACCTGGACTGGCTTGTGGGCTCTGCCCTCTGTGCCGCTGGTGGAACCAGGAGAAATAGTCTGAAATTGCTCCTCTTCCGTCTTGGTCATTGAATCATCCATGTTTACCAGAGCACTCCTGTTACGCCGGTTTACTCCGGTGCCTGTCTGAATGTTGTAAGACCTTGGTGCTACCTTTTGTACCACAACCCCATCTTTCTGATTGTCTCGTATGTACACTTTGTTATTTCGCTCCAACTCAGGTAGCTCCTTGGCTCTGAAATGCTGGTAATGCTGATTCTTCGTCCCCAGTTTTCTGGTCTCTTCCCGCCCAGCAATCTGGTTCTTATCTGTGCCTCAAGGTATTAGGTTGGCCTGGGCAACAGGGAGGGTTGTCTGAATTAGCCGGCCCATCAGTAGCTCAACAGGTGTATATCCATTGTTTAGTGGTGTAGCTCTGTAAATGAGTAAACTCAAGTGTGGATCCTTTGGGTTGGTTCTCCATACACTTTTCCCAGTACCCACCGCTCTTTCCACCTCATTCTTTGCTTGTGGGTAATGTGGTGAACTAGTTACATGGGTGAAACCATACTCCGCAGAAAAATCTCAGGAACTCATCTGAAGCAAACTGTGCGTCATTGTCGGATATTACCATCTCAAAGATCCCATGCACTGAGAAGATAGACTTCATGGCCTCAATGGTGTCCCTGGAATTTAGAGGACTCAATTTCCAGATTTCAATCCACCTGTTATAGTAGTCCAGCAGCAGAAGATATTGGCCTTTCTGAAACTCAAATAGGTCAGCCCCTAGACGCTGCCATGCTCTTTCCGGCATTATTGACGGAAGAAGTGGTTCTGTTGTGGTCCTTGAGTCCACTTTGCATACTCGACAGTTGTGAATCATTTCCAGAATCTGTGTAGACATCGTGGCTACCATAGAGATTGTCTAGCCCGAAGCCGACACTTGACTACCCCTTGATTGGCTTGGTGGAATTTCTTCAGTACCCCAACCTCTCATTCAGAGGAACGACAATACGATTATCATACAGAAGAAAACCATCTGTCACTGTTAGATGTTGCTGTACCTCCCAGTATGGATGAATACTCATAAATGCGTCAGACTTGTAGACAGGCCATCTTTCCTGACAGCATCTCATGACATTGCGAAAAACTTCGTCTTTTTGCTGAGCTTCTGTAAGCTTACATACTCACAGTTAAATTTTGTAGGAGCACATTTTGGCTGTACTCCTAATTTCCTCAATTATTGCCTGGTCTTCAGGACTTGGTTTGCCAACTGGAGCTCTAGTCAATGCATCAGCTAGGTGATGGTCCCTCCCTGTACATATTTGAACTCAGGAGCATACCACATCATTCTTTATCTCATGCGGAGAATCCTTGATGGCACCTTGTCCAACTCTTTTTAGAGGTCATCAATGGCACTAATGGGTTATGATGAGTCTCCATTGTGATCTTCATGCCTCTGACAAACTGATCAAACTTCTCACATGCCCAAACTGTCCCTAAAGCCTTCCTCTCAATAGTGGCATAGTTACTTTTTTTTCCATCATTGAATGTGGGGCATACAGAACCGGTCTTCGACTCCCATCCAACTGCTGTTGTAATAGAGTAGTGCCAAGTCCAATATTGCTGGCATCACTGTTAATGATAGTAACTAAAATGGGATTATAATGAGCCATTGTCTTTGCAGATGAAAGAACTCTTTTGATCTTCGAAAAAGCCTCCTCTGGAGGCTGTCCCCAAACCCACTTTTTTTTTTCTTTTAGCAACTCTCTCATAGGAGCATTGAGACTAACCAAATTTGGAATAAACTTTGCCATTTGGTTTAGCACCCCATTGATGCGGCTTAGCTCTGTCTTGCAGGTAAGAGGAGGAAAGTCCTGGATGGCTGTTACTTTTGGAGGGTCTGGATTTTCCCCATCTTAATTGATGACTTTTCCCAGGAATGTCAACGAGCTTTTCCTGAACTCACATTTCTGGACATTTAGCGTCAAACCAGAGTTCTGGAAAACTCCGAACACTTCCTGTACTTCCTCGTCATGGGTTTTTTTTTATTCTTACCATGAATGAAGATATCGTCCATATGGCAAATAACACCAATTATGCCCTCCAACACTATGGACATCGCTCTTTGGAAGATCTCTTGTGCACTGGCAACACCAAATGGAAGCCTATTGAACCAAAATTGTTCGAGAGGAGGTAGGAATGTCGTTAGCCTCCTAGATTCCTCATCAAGATGTATCTGGCAAAAGCCACTGTTTGCATCGAGCTTGCTGAGCACTGAGCTTTCCCCCAACTTAGACAAACTCTCCTCCACAGTCGCCATAGGATGGATCTCCCTTTTGACCGCTGCATTTAGACCCAGTCCAGTCAACACATAGGCGAACTGAGCCTGAAGATATTGGAATAGTGACTAATCTACTGCATCATTCTGTTGCTTCAGTTACTGGTGATATCACTCCTGAGGTGACCATCTCCTGTAACTGTAACTTAACTTTGTCATCTTTTTGTGGTGTGTAAAAGCAGGGGGAGTTGCATCCTCTCTCAGATCTATCTTGTAAGTTTAACCTCTAAGAAGTCCTAGTCCTTTGAACAGTTTTGGGAATTCTGAGCACATGTCATTACCGAGCTTACAAGTCTCATCTACATTACAAGTAACCAACTTTAATGCAGCACACGCTTTTCTACTAAAAAGCGATGTTTTTTGGTTTTTAATTACATAGGCTTTTCAACTATGTTTTAACCCTTTGTAAGACATTTGAGCCTAAAATATTCCTGCTACCTATAACTCCTTACCCCCAGGACCATGTAATATGGTATCAGGTGGGAATAATTCAATCTGACCCACCCATGGTTCATGGTAACTGACGACTGTGCCATCTGCTCCGGTGTCAAGCTTGAAAAGCAGAGGAAGTCCATTGGCATTTATGTTTGCCTGCCATCACTCCACTTCTCCAATGACTAGCTCTCCAGTAAACATAATGTCATCACCATAGCTCTCTTCCGTCACTCCTTGAGTGTGTTTGGATCTACATACGCGGGAGTATTGCCCCCTTTTACCACATTTGTAACAGTCCGTGTCCTTGGCTGGGCAATGTTCATTGGCTTGAGTAAGAAACTTTCCACATCTCCCACCCTTCTTAGATCAACTGCTGGCCTGGGGTTTTTCTTAAGTACTCAACTTAGGCTGCTCAGAACCTCTGTTTGTTCTAACAGCATTCACTGTTGGTAGACTTGACCCTCCAGTCATCGATCGCATAGTGCTAGACGTGACCTCATGTGACCTACATAACTGCAGAGCTATTGCAAGAGTTAAATTGTTACCTTGTGAAGTGAGTTTCTTTCGTAGCTCATCTTCTCTTATACCTAGCACCACCCTGTCACGCAGCATTTCATCCATTGGACTATCGACATCTACGGCACCAGTTGCAGCGCGGTAGTTAAACTTACATCTGCCTGCTAGCATCCTCAAATCCAAACAGAATGAATCGAACAAATTTCCTTGGAGCTACGATCGAGTATGAAACTTAAACCTATCATGTGTTATGTTTCGTTCACCTATGCAAAATCGTTCCAATTCTTCCAATATCAGGTCACAGGTTTCCCCTCATCTGGAGCATCCATGTATTTTGCAGAAGATTCTACAATCCTGGCAGCTTCAGTACCAGCCGTATACAATAATAGCTCCTTTTGGTACTTCAATTCCTCTCCATTTAACCTCAGCAAAACATAATATGACCGCCACTTTGCTTTAAAAGATCTAAAATTGGCCTCCTCAGTATTGTCTAATGACAACTCAGTTGGGGGGTTTAATCTAGGCATAGGCATTTGTACTTGCATAGGCCTAACAATGTTTGCTGCCGCTAGTTGCCCATTCTTCTCTTCGTCCCCCATATTTACCAACTACAAAACCGCTTCAACCATTTGCATATACATTCAGATTAAGTGTAAGGGTTTCATGTTTAGCACATTTGTATTTGCTAACCGGAAAGGAAGGCCCCGCTGGGTAACCTCCAAGCCGTAAGCAAAGATCAAATATAATAACAAACTGAAAGCATATTTGAGGTTGTACCACATGAAGGTTAGTAAGCTGTTGATTAATTACTTATAAACGGCGTTGATAATAAATAATTATAATTTTTTTTGTTACTTTTGTAAAATTGTTGGTTGATGTTGTTCTTTATATCAAAGTGTAGCTCTGAATTTTTTTAGTTCATTTGTATAACAATAAGGGCTTTATCTTTGCTAAGAACCGAATTATTAATTGTTTTTAGAAAAATGAATTTCCAAACTTTTCAATATTGTGTGCAGCGAGTGCTAGAAAGTTGTTACAATGTTCTAACTCTTGTTTTGCATATTTTTGCTTTAAATTTTGTGACCCCGAAAAAAAATTTTGCTCTCTTTTCAGCTGTGCTATCAGTTATGCGTTTAGTTTGATATTGTTTTTTTGTTGCTTGTTGATCTGTCAGGGTCACTACTAAAAAGTGGTCCCTGAAATAAAAAAATTATAAAATTAATTAAGGCTGGTGGAATCAATATGCAATTAATTTTTGTCTGACAATAAATAAGTGCCAAACTATCTAACATTACGGAGCCAAAGTGTGCCATGAAAACAACTTAAGAGAATGGTTGTAGATTAGCGAGATGAAGTCCCTTTTAGATAGCAATCAAACTTACAGAGGTCTGGAATTTTTGATATGAGTAAATATGGCTATTGGCCATAGGTTGCCAAATAGGAACCCTTACAAAAGTTGATACTCAAAGATGTTGATGTATTAGATTGGGTCACGTACTCATATGCTATCGCAGGCAAGGGTTTTGATATAACTGTACGGATTGTTAACCAGGTTTTACGGTAAGGGTGATGAGAGAAAAGACTCTGACTCTTTTTCCTGTTTACTACAACTTACTAAATCTGAGCTTTCAATAAAGTTGGTAAATTTGCTGCTTATAAACTAAGCCTCAAGTATGGACCGACTAGCTCTTTAATGCTTTGAAGAAAAGGTAACAGTATGCACATCTTACCCTCCAGTTTATGAACTTCCTGCTATTAATAGCATAGCATACAGTGAGAATAAGAGCACCGGTGCCACATCCTAAAAGTACTGCTAGCACAATAGAGCCTACAACAAATGTATAAACTTCAATAAAGTGTAAAAGCAAGTATGCTATACAAATAACTGAATAATTGAGCACTGAAATAAAAAGCGGACTCAGGAAAGAAAAGTGCAAGAGAAACAGGAGCTCACCGTTGAAAGTTTCATCAACTCACCAATTTTTGTTGAGTCAACTGCAGTTGTCGAGGAAAAATCTGTTGTCAGTGAGTTGGTGCTGCTGGAAAACTGTGTAGTAGACTCTGTAGTTAACTCTGCTGTAGTGGACAGGCGAGTAGATGATGTTGTATCTAAAATAGTAGTAAAATTGTAGTGGACTTGCATAATGTGTTTTTACCTGGCAAGGAAGCTACATTCATTAGCTGTTCACTCTGTGCACTTATAGCCAGCAGTTAGCAGAACAATCTTCACTGCAATTATTTACTGGCATTCCTGGCTGATGAGTCAGCCTAGTGTAATGGATTTGCGTAGTAGGATTGCTATTTACCAGTCTACACTATTTTGTCTTTGCAGCACTCAGTTGAAGCCTGCCAGCAGGCTTCCAGTAAACCATGATTTTGCTGACAATATTTTTTCTTTCAAAACGAAAAGCGGTGAGACAAATATTACACTGAAATCTGTATGTTGTTAGTTTGTGGTAGTGAACTGAGTTTTACTTTGATTGCTTTGTTAGCTGACATCAAGCTATTTATTGGTGTGTCATTAAGGTCACTGACACAAAAAGCAGGGGCAGTGATTTGCCTCCCAGCTAATGGTATATACTTCTCTACAATTTTTTGGTTTGAATTCACGCTAATTGTTATTGATATTATTGCAACTGCTTGTATATTTTTCTATGTTTGCACTATACTTTTAAGCCTGTTTAGGTTAAATAATTGTACGCATGTAATTCCAACTGGATGGTTGTTTAGTTTTGAAACTGTTTCCTCTAGAAATATGGCTGTAGTTTATTGCGCACTATAAAACTGGTTTTCTGCTCACATAGCAGAGTACCCGGCAACTGATTGTATTCTTGAGTTGGCAATTCATCTTGTCTTAGCTTTGTAATAGCAAAAACTGACATTTATATTTAAAGCTGAATGTTATTATAATCTGGAAGGTAACCATATTAATTGATTTAGTACCATCCCAAGTTTTGTGTAGCTTGGTACTGCTGTTCGGTACTTTGTTTTTGACATTAGAGTAGACACTACTTTATGAGTACTCTTTACTGGTAGAATATAAACTTGGCGCAGCTCAGATCATGTGCTGTTTTACCTACACTGAGCTTCAGTCTTGTCTTGCTGGCAACCTTCTCTCTAGCAGTGTTCGGTCGTAGTTGACACAAATCCTTAACAATGGTGGCCAAATTAAGATTTCACCGTGTACAGAAACTACTAGATACAAAACTGTCCCGTATTGTTAATATCCATGCCACCTTTTACCAGAGTATTGGTGCACCTAGCTTCATTACAGATTTGGTATTTGGCTCTGCAGGACTTGCCCCTCCCTGCTTTGTGTGACATATCTCTGGTAACAAACTCAGCAATCCCTCAGAAACTGTAACATTTCCCTGCTTTCCTTCTCTGACTTGGTGGCACCCACCCCCCAACTACTTATGAGACCGGTTTCCTGTCAATTTCGTGAGACAACTGTAAAGCTTTTGAATTATTTACCGAATTCAGTTTGACCCGGTTATTGCTGCGATGTCCCGAAGAGTTAAACAATGACCTTCTGACTATCTGTCATTCCCCAACCTTCTGGCACTCCAAAAAAACACAGAAAGACACACCCAATCTTTCCAAACTCAGTAAAAAAATACCTGCTGCAATATCCAACACCAGAGATTGACATTGCTGATACTTACAACTCAATGCACATTTATACAACCTCTGAAAGTGATATACGATCACCCACACCCTATGGCATCTATCCCCATTTTGGTCCACAATTCAGAGGTACACCCTCCCCCCCCCCCCAAAGAAAGAAAAAAAATCAAAGTTACCCATCCTGACTCGATTATGCCTCTTTTTTGTGACACCCTACAGAAGGAATCAGAAGCTGCTCCCAACAGTCTAACGGTCACAATCAGTGTTTTCTTGTCAGTGCGTGATTCTGTTCTTTTCCAAGCGCAGTGAAAGCCACACCTGAACGTGTGGAACCTTCCATCCCCCCAAATTTTTCAGAAAACATCATAACCTTGCCGCATCCACTGACAACACCTGCTGTAGTGCAGCTGTTTCCAACTACATGCTTGGTTATACAGTCAGCAAAAGTTGTATACAGCCAGAATCACCCACTCGGTGCCCGAACAAGCATTTCTTAGCTGTCAAATGCGGTTTTTTGCTTTCAATGGTTTAGCAAAGGGCAAAGAGTGGTGACATTTTTCCAGCAGGTACGGCAAATGCAGTTGCAATAGTATAATAGGAGCAGATATAGGGTGAAGATTGTAATATCTTATTAGGTAAATGTCGTAGCTCTGGCAGAAGTTGATTTCACCCGCTTCTTTGGAGCCTTTTCACAAATTCCAGCCTGAGTCTTGACAACTGTTGACTACTGGATCACATTGATATATTTTTTATTCTCCTGACTCCTGACACATCCATAAAACCTGCTTCTTGATACTTCAATTCCTGTCTTTTCCAATTTTGTAACATGGATTTTCTACTCACCAGGGTTTTAAGTATAATATTAGCAGATCTGCATATTGGTGTCTATGGACATGATATTTATCCTGGGTAAGAGTGTAGTTTTGATTGCACATTATGTCCAAGAGAAACAGTGGAGCAAAATTTTGTCTACACCAGGTGATGATCTTCCCAGTTTATATTGCAGTGTTTTATATTGTATATGATAATGTTTTTTCTATTTATTTATTGGGTAGCAGTTGTTTGTATCAGAAATTTTATCACAACTTAGAGGTTTTTCTCCCGGCTTAGTCACTGTCGACACGTCCCAAATGCTATTTTAGGAGACTATTTTTGAATTGCATCATTCAGCTGCAAGTTTGTTAATTACAACTTTTTTTTGGTGCAGTATAGTAAGTGACATGTCCAAAATAATTGCCGGAAAAACCAATTTTCGATAAAATGTTAGTACTTCGTATGAAAAAACTTATAAAAACTTGAAAGTGAACTTGAAAATAACTTGACAACAATCACGATAAATATTTTAAAAGGACGATCAATGCTGATAACTTATTCGGGCTGGTCAAAATCGCGGTTCAAAACAATATCTTGGTTAATAATCGATTTCGATTGCTCTTCTTTGTGTTTTATGTTACTAGGATTCTGCTGCCATTCTTTGGTGCTAGATGCAGATATGAAGATTAAATTGTGATACACATATGCATTTGATTCCTTTTTTCTTTTGTAAGTCTTCACACTGGGAACACATTTTTTATCCCTTTTGACATATCTGTTTGGTATAAAAAGCGTTCTCACCTCAATCTATTTTTCTCCAATACATATCGTATGCGATGCCCTACAGACTCTTTTCCCTTTAACCAATGTTTCATGAGTCTTGCAACAGCATCAACGTAACAAGAAACTGCGCATCAGATGAAATTCAAAAAACACTTTATTTCGCTGCTGAGACTGAATTCATCACTGGACAGTTGTCTCATTTTTCAGGCTCAATAGCGCATTGAGGAGGTTCATCTCCAAAGCAATTGGGCGTTTGTCATTAACTTTTGAATATTTTCACTCAAAGTTTCTTTCATCATTTATACACAATCAACTTTTGACGTATTTTCATTCCTAATCTTTTTTGAGAGATTCGACACTTCTAACAAAGTAATCGCCAAAATATAAACATAATTCTATCTTATATCGACAAAATCAAATGTGTAAAGATACATGTATCTATCAATAAGCTACAGCTTTTTCAAACCTGAAACATCCAGTGAAATTACCAAGTTCTGCGTCTTCCAAGCGTTGTTTTGCGCCAAACAGTTTGGCCGCACTTTCCAAATGTGAAAGAGTATTATTTTGTTTGAGAGCAACAACATTATAAAGTAAATTCCTTGTAACAGTCTAGGCAATTTTAGGGTGATGCTCTTGTGATACAACAGTTTGCTTTATGTCAACTTGCACCCTTGTCCAATTCCAGTATAAAGTAAAATAATCTATTTGTGATGCATTTGAAAAATAACAATCTGGACCCTCCATATAGCTGTAAGCGATGAATAGTTTCACAAGTTCGAGAACAAAATGGTTTGCGATGTAGCACAGTTGAAACTTATTTTCCGGCTCATACTTTCTTTTTGCTTGAATAATGAATGGTGTAGATTTGCCAGTCAAATTTCTCTCATTCATCCTTCAGCTCCATTTAATTGTTGTCAAGCTCAAGTGAGCAGGGATTGCTGTTCGCTATATTCAGTAACCTATTCTCCAACTTTTTGTAAGATTACGCACTTTGAATCGAAGGTTATAGCTCAGGGTTTTTCAATCACATGTTGAAAGTTTTAGACATGCTTCTATCCATTCATCGTTTACCTAACAATCACATTTGAACCTTGTTGAAAACTGTGCATCAATCAACCCAGTTTCTCATGTCTCACAGCTCTTGTTCAGTCAGCATTGCATCATCCACCAGTTCCACAAAGAGTTTACATAACATAACGTTGAATATTGTTATATAAACAATGACAGTACGACAATCACAGACTTTTTACTTTTTTGTAATGACTACTGCCGGGTACGGAGTGCACACATTTTTTTTGTGAAAAGAGTTCCTGGTGTTTCATTGCAATATTTAATCAAAAAACTCTTTTTCCTATGAAGTTTGAAGCCCTTTTGTGAGCCAAGTCTTCAGCATGCCACAATTTTGTAGTTGCCCATCAGAGTGACAAACATAAATGGAAAGTCGACAATTGAAAACAAGCAAATGAGAAAAAAACAATTCAATTGTTGCTTTTTGCCAATTTATTTTGAGATTAATAAAATATTTCTTTCTCAAGTTTGCTATAGGAAACAGTAAACAGATCATGTAATTTTTTATCACATTTTATTGGGTAAGTTGACATTTGTATGTCGGGAATCTTAAAGTTTTCAGTTGACTATCTATGAAAAAAAACTATTCTTTTCACTGTTAGCGTTTCAGTTTTCCAAACTTGATTTAAACATTGAATACAATTGTCCCGGTGACGAATTTTCATTTTTTTGTCTTGTTTGTTTTTCACTGTCATTTTCCAAGACCTTTGTTTTTACTCTTTTGTTTGTTTTGTAAAAACTCTCAACATATGCTTCCTCTTTATTTAAAATAAAAAAGTTAGCAGTCTGGAAACCAAGTACAGTGCTAATCCAGTAGTACATCAACTCACTTAGATTGATGAGTCTTCCCAAATCAAAATAAACCTACTTTATTATTGCAGAATCCAGTGAATTAAAAACCGTTGCATATATAGGTTTCAAATGATATGGAGCTTGACCATCCCACTGTCAAAACATTTACTATGTTGCAGATTCTGGACCAAGTTTGATTGTGTCAGCATGATCAATGGCTGTGCCAGCTGTAAAACTTCTTTCAGCTGATCCCATTTTCCACAGCTGCTCCTGAACTATGATTTTTATACCGTTGGTGCCGTTGATAGCTGTGAGTAAATTTCCTGTTAGTCTTCTATATCTGTATTCTCATTTACAACACAATGCTTTTTGTCAAATTAGTGGCAAAATGGAACAGTTTTAGCATGCTCTGAATGGGGTGTTCTACATCGAACATCCATATAAGTAGCGTTCATCTGTAAAATGTGCATTGAACACTACCATCCCGCCCCAGGTATACAATAAACAGACAATAAACCTTGATACGACCAGTAGGCCAAAAAAATATTTCATCAAAAATTTTCATCAAGGATTAAACTAGCGGTTAAAAAAACCTTACAAATTCTTTAGAAAAAAACTTGAAACAATTCGTCGCCATGGAAGAGTGGCAACAAAAAGTTGTTGAGTCTGACGAATTATTTTTTAGTGCTGATTTATCTCCTAGGAAAGTTTTTCCTACCGTGAAAACATAAATATTTGTGTTGCTTCCTTTGTGCAGAAAACCTTTTAGCGAAATTTTACATGATAAACCTTATTGTGTACAGGGATAGGTTTTTTGGTGCGACTGTATTTAACATCTTCGCACAGAAAGCATCTACCTCAGCAACAACATCTAAAGGAGCCACATCTACTGGAACTACTAGTACCTTCAGCAAATGGGTGAGTTGAAATGAAGAACTCTTTCACACTAGTTGGAAAACTAAACTGGCTACACCAAAGTACGGGAGTTCTTTTAAAATCTAGCAAGTTCAATCTCAAGACTACAAGGCCTTTGGCGCTGATAAATAAATTTTATCAGGAAGACAACTAGATTGTGCTTATTTATCATTATGACTAGTTAGGTAGTTTAGACTGGAGAATGTGAACTCTCCTAGTATTGAAGAAGTGCCAATTTGTTTATTTGAAGACTGCAAAGTCTTTGGCATTGGGGCAATGAAATTAAAGAGCTCACTACAACCTAGCTATAACTTGTTATTAAGCTTAGTTATGTAGTATGAATTGGAGAATGATGTCCTTCAAATTTTGTGAATATAGCTCTGGAGACTGTAAATTTTTTGACATCAGCAAACACACGTTTCATTAGCAAACGAGGTTATGCTCTTTATATTTAATTCTCATAGATAGCTAGAGTGTGTTTGTGAACTTATATTTGTTTTTCCATATTGACAGGAGTTTCAAAAATACCTTGTTCAATTTAGTTTAGTTCAACTTCTCGCTCATCACAATGACTGCTAAAGCAGACACCAACCGAAAAGAACTTCCAACATCTGATACATGTCTCTATGAAATAGAAAGGGTACCATTTGAGATGCGTATGCCAACCAAGTCGATGAGGAAAATAAGACAGATACCAAGTAAGTTTCACCATGAAAAACCATATGAACCTGGCTTTTTTTTAACAACTTTTTAGTCAATGGGTTGCCTGCTTGAGGATTAAAAGGCCTCCAGTCTAGTACGCTCTAGCAAATTGGTGCAAAGCTTTATCAGTGGAGTCTTTTACTGCTTTAATTGAATTCAAACACCAAAACTTGTAGAGCTAACTTGTAGAGAAAAACTCATGCAGAACTCCTCAAAGACAACCATTATTCACTTCATGGTGGAAACACTCAATAGTCAATGTAAAACCAGCTCCCTTGTGAGCTTTTGAGCAAGAAGGAAGCTCAAAACAAGCTAGAAAGAATTCGACTTAGTGTGCCAGAGCTTGTGACCTACACTGAAATATACAAGCAATAACAATCACTCGTTTATCTAATCACACTCCCAAACAACATATCAATAGAAAAAATGCAAAAGTTAACTCGATAGTAAAGGAGTAAAACCCCTGATCAAATGCTACTGATGCTCCATCTTGTAAGCTTTAGACAATTGTCCGCTTGCAGCTAAATGATTTTTGAGAAAGTACAGGTACAGTTTTAACTTTACCATGTGATCAAGGTGGAAAAATGCATGGTTGATTGAGGACTAATGTTTGCAACAAGATAAATCAATGATGGGTCTTTTGAACATAAAAAAGGAAAGTGTGATGAATTAGGAGACGATTCAAACGGCCATTAAATTTCTGAGTAATTCAGACATTAACAGATTCAGTGATGTTAAGCAGAAAGTTGTTGTATTCAAATTAATACAAGCTTTGGAAGGAGTTGTGGATATATAAGTCGACCTAAAATTTTGAAAGACCTGAAATATTTTGACAGTTTTAAAATCACCAAAGCCAGTGCTGTGACGTTCCCACAAAAACAAATTGTTTCTAACCACAGGAAAAGCGATCACCAACAAATCAGAGATGACAGCCAACAAGCTGAGGCAAAACAATGCAAATCGATGAGTATTTTAAACTTTCAACTTAGTTTGATATAAATCTTTCCAACAGTTTCAACAACTTGTTGAAAACACTTGGTTTTTAGTTAAAATATGATAAAATGACTCATCAATATAAAAACTGTTTTCTATTGACATTTAACCTGCAGTGAACGTTTCCAGCTGTGCTACAAACATAACTATCTCTAACTGATCAATTAAGATGAAATTGATATGGATATTTCTCTTATACGCTTTCTCTACTATACACGCTACTATCTATTGTATAGTTATCCACTGCTATTATGTACGTTATCCATTTTACTTAGTATTCAAGCTACTACTTATTTTATCCTTTCTAATCAATTAAGTTACCACATACAAACCAATATTCAAACAGTGATTCAAACCAATGTGTAAACAAGAGAGTTTGCCCGCACCAAAACAAAACCTACTAAAAAAATACAAAAAGAGAAAGATCGATAAAATTTGCAACTTCGTAGCTGCACAAATCAACACAACATAACACAAGTGGAAGAAAAGGAAATATCTAACATGAATGAAAAATTAAATAGAAAATGTACCAAAAGCAAAGGGATGGTGTCAACTCGCATCTAAACTGACAAGAAAACCACCAGCGTAGTCAAATAATCTTCACCATGACGGTTCTCAAAGTAAACAAAAAGAAGTATCTGACAAGTCTGTGCAAAACTATCAACTATCATTAAGATACTGTGTTAAACAACCATTTGACAAGTCTGTCAATAATAAGTATGATGTTGTAAAGGATTTCGTTGTGGTCTGAAAAAAACATTCACTGACAACTGTTGGAAAGATGCCTGTAATGTGTTTCAATAGCAGTACGGTGATACAGAGTGCAAATAGACTGGTAGCATCGGCTGTCTATGGAAGGCAATTAATATGAATATCAAGGGCTACCATAGGGTAGTGAAGGCTCTCTATCGTAGAAGGTAGTAGATATGAACAGCAGGTGTTGTTGGATGGTAGTACAGGCTCTCTGTTGTAGGAGGTCTGTATAGCATACAGGTCTGGTTAGTAAGGTATACAAACTTTATTGATACGGGCAACCGGCCTCATTAATTACATGCGTTTCAGATAAATAATAATTTATCAGTAGAACACAAAAGCTTGCCGGATAAATAATCCTTACAAGCCACAGTAACTTGACTCTTCAGATCGAACACTAAGACGGTACAAGCAATTGCTGACACTTATAGACTAGATACTATCTCTGCCTGAGCTAAAACTAGTTCTGACTAACTCTAAGCAAATCTAAAACATCTCTGAGCATTGGGCGAACTGCCTCACTATTTATAGGAAAAGATAGTAGTTGAAAATAATAACAGATTATTGGATTAGGAAATAGATATATGATTCATAGTGGGTTGGCTTAGGCATAAAAAATTACAAGATGGCTGGCTGAATGAAAACCTGGCTAGCCGCCAACATTCAAGTGTTAATTAATAAGCGTTACAAAATGACGTCAACCCATCGTACGTAGCTGGCAATCCTCAGCGCTTGATCTTGACTCAGTAAAGGTCCCTGGATTGTCCGCTTCATCTGTGCAATGTACTATACTATGTACTGAACCAGCTTATGCATGTTTATTTCAGCTCTTGCAGCCCACTGCTCGCTCATGTGTAACTACTAGCAATCTATCTCACTGCATGGCCGTTCTAGGCAATTTCCATTACAATATGTTGGCAGGCCGGTTACTTTCTAGATTTCAGTTCTAATATACTACTGTTATTCACTTCAGTACGCTTCACTTAACTTCTTACAACTCCATCGTTCCCTAACTCCAGATTAATTTGAAGAAAGTTAACCCGTGTTTTGTATGACCATTTTATAGCTCTAGAGGACCAGAAAAGTATATATATGGGGTGAATGTTGCATAACTATTCATATCCTTCTCTTTTATCACACAACCTGGGGTTTGGTTACTTGTTACAGAGGGTTCAGAGTGGGAATTTTGAGATCAGCTCCAATATGAATGAGGGTACACTCAACATAGGAGGAAAAGAGAGGTGGGGGGGGGGGGGTAGAAGAAGGGGGATGGGAGCAATGAGGAGAAGGATCTGGGTGATCAAGGGGATAACCAATGTTGTTGAGTTTAACTGAAACCTGCCACAAATGGGTAGCTTAATCGAAGAAAATTTTTTTGATAAATTTAAGCAACAAATTTTTGCTAATCTGATCCAAAGATATAGCACTTTTGAGTAGTTTTAAATGTAAAATAATAAAAGGGCTTTAACAAGTCCTCAAAAGCTTTTGGATGAGGTAACGGTTGACAGAAGTGTTAATAGGTAGCTTTCAATTCATAAAGCAATTTGAGTACCCCAATGAAGGGATTTTCCAGAGGGAAGTGCAGGAAACAAAATATAGATTTGAAGTTTTAAAATGGAATGCACTTCACCCCTAATGTTTTTGATTACGACAGTAGTAGAGACAAAAAAAATGAGATTTTTCATTCATGTAAAGCCAACAGAAGTATTGTACACGTTGCTGCAGATTTAAAACATAATGCTTTTCCAACTCAGCAGCATTAAGCATTTCATAAGCGTAGCCAGAAGACGGATGCAGCGAGTAGGAGAAAATGCATGAGAGAAATTTCGATATTGTACAGGATTTTTGTGTGAATAAGGTAGATGGCACATGTACAGCCTCCCTTGCGTGTAAGAGTTACTTGTGAGCAGTTTATTGTTTGGTGATTATTAATTAGTGCACAACAGAGTAGACAGTAATAGCTGAACAAGAACGAAATGTTCAGTGCTGTATACCTGCGGTAATACACAGTGAGTGTCGAGGCGACCGTTTCACTTTCCAAAGGATTTCGGCTGTTTGGGCGAACTGTCTGTAGCCGAAATATCGGTGATGGACGAGAGATTTAGTACAGCACACCTACTGGTTGTACACAGGGCGAGAGTCTAGCTGACCGTTCACTTTCTACTAATTTGCGCTCTCACCGATCGTTGACTATACCAAGTTGTTGTTGCTTGATATCTTCCACTTGAGTCTATTCCTTGCTTATCTGTGCAGAGGAAGAATCTTCTGAGAGTCAGGTTAACTCTGATTTTATTATCGAGATGCAGACATTTAAATACATAAAAGGAACAAAGGAATAAAAGAAAAGTGTAAGCCATGCCTTACTACTTGTAACCAAAATATTATTTACATGCTTTGCGGAAAAACCTTCTATAAAAATTAATAACTATAATAAATAGTAAAAATAGTGAACTGTGTTTGAGATTATGAATGAAGGTAATAAATGTTCTGGCAAATGTTCGTGATGTTGAAAATGTACACGTTGCCATGGAAATGGTGGTTGTTGTCGATGGCGTCCCTCACAATATGACCGACTGATGTAATCGGAGTCAATAATAAAAGTGGCTTAGGGGAACTCATATGTCATATGCTACAGATTGAACTGAGAAAGTCTTGTATTTTATATTTGTTATACAGAGATATCTAACTCACTTGGGTCCTAGACAAGCAAACGGCTGCTTTGTATTGAAATTGCTTGTCTATTCAGTGGCTAACTCAACTTGGACTCATGGAGCTAGCAAGGTTGTATTCAATTCTAGGTTGGTACGTAGCCAAGAAAACAAGGAAGACTGTATTTGTCGTTTCATAAATAGTAATAAGTGAAAACCTATTACTTTTTGATAGAATATTAGTACCTGAAGATGTGATTATACTGCTTTAGCTTTTTTTAACAAACAAAAGTTTTAATCAAAAACATTCTCTCAAAGATTCTAAATTCTGATGCTCACCCAATGTTATAAGAGTTGTCATAAAACTTTCTGAATATGTGAATGCTGAAGATCTGTTGCAAGACCCCCCACAACTGTTTAGACACCGTGCTTTGCAAATGTATGTTTCCCCAGGTATGGTGGGTGAAAGAGTAACAGTGCTATTAGTCTGTGTGGGGTTACCTGCAAGTAGGCATTTGACAAGACAAAGTAGTAATTGTGTGAAGCTGACAAAATTGTTTTCACTCATTCAAACATAGAGATGATCTAAATGCTCCCCAAATAGTACTTTTGCATTGACATGTTCACCAGTGAAAAAATCATTGTTTCATCACGTAGAAAAAACGATTTTTGTTTACAAGACTGATCAAGCTCTAAAAAAGGAATAAGTCTACATGAAGCTGACAAGAGGATTTTATTGATAAAAAATAACATGAATCTTTCAGGCAACCTTATATTTTACTTTGCTTTTCTGTTGACATAATTGATGCTACCTTTGGTAATAAACAAATGATCAAAAACATAAACACTGCTTGCTACTTTGATCTGTTGTTTACAAATGACTCACAAAGCAGTTAGTTTTGATCTAATAGCTGTAAACTTTACCTTCACGATCATTGAATGTTGAAAAGTACGAACAAGGGCCTGGATCATTCGATGCTACATGATAGCAGTAAACTTCAACTCTATCTTGAATATTTTCTTCTCTCAAATCTACATCAATTCTAACCATTGCGTATGAGCCATTTGATTCCTCCGAAAGAAGCTTCGCAATAACCTCTATTGGTGGAAGCAAACGAGCTGTAATGTAGTAAGATTTGGTTTTAATCACCTAGTAATAAGCTAGTACTCTTTGGAACTTGTACAATGACTGCCACTCAAGCCGCAGAGGTAGGTAATCTCTGACCCATTTCTCAAACAAAAAACAGAGAAAAATTTCAATTACGAATGGAGGTTTTACGGACTTTAATGATGTGACAAAGAGCTGTTAGAGGCTCTAACATAACTGTTAGAGAGTTAAAATATCACATTTCATTATCTCTTGTGACTTGTCAAACAGCTTCAAAATCGGTGAGGATTACAACTAATCAGAAAAACCTCATCAGAGAGGTGACACCTGTCAGCGTTATTTATTACCTTTTCCACATGGTTGCAGTTATAGATAAGATTATGTCAATTGAGCATAGAATACTTGCTTAAAATATAAGAGTAGTGTACAATTACGTAGCTAATAAATCTCAATCGAAAGTGGGGGGAGCGTACATGATTGGCACAACTTTGTCTCATATACTCATTTGCATACTTACTGGATATTCAATCCTAGATTATCACTGCCAAATGTTATAATGAATTGACTTGCCACCCCTTCAGAGAGATGAGAACTGGGTAATTCTTTGCTGACTTTGCAATCCCATGCTTGAAGTTTCAGACTATGTTTGCAAACCCGTCCACACCTTGTGACATGTAGTAAGTAATAGCTGCTGTGAGCGTGAGTCACTTGGCTGGAGCAATTGAGGGTTAAACTCATGCAGTGATACCATGTAGTAAGTCGTTTAGAATACATTTGTGTGGGAAACTGCTTTTACCAAAGACAAAATAGTAGTCTTAATCTTGGAGAACTGATTTGTATGAGTAGAAATCTCAGTGGTTAGTAGAAACCCATGCATGGGGCACTTTTTATCATACGGCTAACCAGCCAAGACAACCCAGCTTTTCAGCATTCAAAGCACGGCTTTCTGCCAATTTATTTCATAGTTCTAGTTATTTTGATTGCTTGATTATTATGCTGCACTATGTTTTGTCATCGACGCTTTTGAGATAAATCTGGTTCTATGCTAACTTTGTGTCAGGTTCTTTAAATAATCATTGTCCTTGACAACCCAAAGAAGTTGCTAAGAAAACACAGGACTAGCGGAAAAAAACTGCCAATTTTTTTCAAATGGTATGGATAACATGACTACAGTCATTTATTATTCATGAGAAGGAAATGACACAATGCGTTGTTGGTTTCAAGTTTGCAACTACTAAGGATGACTTTTTTGTTAGTTTTTATTGTAATAATTATCATTAATACTTTAGCCTGATACTAATAAATAGTTTACTACTACGGCAACCGCAGCATCAGCCTCTTCCGCCACCACTTCCGCCTCTACCACCCCCTACCACTGCTACTACCACTATCACTACTACTATCATTACAACTACCACTGGCACTAATGTTACTACTCAACCCAATTTTTGTTTAATAACAAGTAAAATATTTATTTTTTTTGATAGTTATTGATTTTTATGACATTAATAACAATGTTAATTGTTTATTTATGAATATTTTTGTTATCAACTACGACTACCAAGTATTTCTTGTTTTCCATGATAAAACTTTTCTTCAGTTGCCAACTATTGAACAGATGCTGGGATCCTCTTCGTGATCACGCTTTAACTTACCATTAATAGTTGTTGTGCCGTTTTATTGAGAAACAAAATATGATCAGAAACAAACGCCAGCAGTAGCAAGTAGAAATAATTGTACAATCATTGAATAAAATTATATTATTATTACTATTTTCACAGATGATTATTATATTTCTAATTTTACTATTTTGATACGGTCATTATCATTATTTGTTAGACAATGATCAGCACCATTTTCATCTCAGTGATAGGTTTCCAACAAAGTAAACACACATATTTTGGTAGATTTGTTTTTCGATGCAAAAATTCTCCTACTATACCTGAGGCAAGTGCTGACAGGAAAAGCGGATTAATATGGGCGTGGCCAAACTCAATAGTCTATAATAAAAGCTTTTTGAGCAAGTGTTTGCCTCACCAAGACTGAGGCACAAGCAAAACTGATGCACTATCGTAAATCACCCGTAGATCCATTGCAAGAACATGCTCTCACAATAGAGCAGCTCATTGAGGCAGCATAAAAAGACCTACCACAGGAAACAAGGGTAAAGCTCACCCCACCAGGCATTTCAGAGCACCCTGAGCAAAGAATATCTACCAACACACTTTTTTGGCCATTCGAGCAACCACCTTGAAAGAAACCATCAGGGCAGGAAATAAATTCTTGAAAAAACAGCACCACCCAACAGCACACGTCAATATCCAAATTGTACCCAGAGACTCTCCTGAAAGGGTACTGCCAAAACAAAAAGAAATAATCCACTGCAAGGAAATATAAGTTCTACTGGTAAAAATGATTAATGTGGTATAGAGCCTAGGTAAAGAGGTAGCCAACCTGAAGACCAAGCCCAAGGGCTCATCACCCATGAGGTGTTGTTGATGTCAAAGGATCGGACACCTCCAGAAGAGATGCAATGCTGCACCTGGGTATCCAGACAAGAGAATGGAGACGCCCTGCAGCAGTAGGCCACCTACTGGCTGTGCTAGGGCACTGAGCTACATGAATCACACGAAACAAGCAAGAACCAGTCTTTGTGTGAAAAGAAGGGCCTCACCATTACTGGCCTCCATTGCAGAACTTCCAAAGAGTCCACCCATAACCCTAAAGAACCACTCTTCCATATTAACAAGCGAGCAGGAAACCACCCAGCAGGTGTATGAAGAGGAAGACAGTCAGACACAAGCTATTCTTCAGCTAAAGATTTAGAAGCCAAACACAGACCAATAACATTACACCTGGACCAAATAAAATGGCCCTGTAAATCCAGCTACTACCCACCAGGTCGATGAAGGACGGCCCATCACCAGTTTAGTGGACTCAGGGTGTAACACAGACCTACTGTCAAATCGGGTGTTTAATAAACTCTTCACCACCTTCCAGCTGAACCTCCCAAGACAACTATTTCCACTGCTTAATGACAGAGGGCACAAGGCTACCATTGTACATCTTGTTCACTCAGTCCAGATGAATCCGACAGGTCAAATACAAAGGAACCTCTGTAGTGACCCTAGTGAATGAGGATGCAATATTGTGTATATTATTCCTAGTCAATCAAAACTGCCAAATGGGATTCGACATTATAACATCGTTGGAAGAGCAAATGCAAGTGCAACAAGACAAACACATTCCCTTACAGACTGAAGCCATTGTATTTTGTCCTTGTCACCTCACTGGCACTGAACATGTCACCAAGGAGTGTTAGAGAGTGTAAAGGGAGGCTGCTACTCGTAACAAGCATCAATATCCCCAATGAAAAAGAGAGAGTGCTAGTATACTCTTTAAACCCCTCACAAGACAATATCCATGTTCCAGCAGGAGAAGTAATTAGGATGTTCAATGGTGTTGGCCCAGAAAAAAATTTAATCAATAACCAAAGACAAATGGAGAACTCCCTCAGCACCTCCAGGCATTATTTACACAGGTCCGTCAGGTGTGCAGGAATACTTGAGAAGAATGTCATCAGAGAAAGTTATTCGTTCAGTGCCGAACTTTCTTCAGCCAGCATGATTAAAATATTGGCTGTGCACACTTGGCAGAAAGTTTTGTCCCAGTTGAACCAGGAACATGGCCAATACGCTTTCCACTTCACAGGCTAGGTGCAGAGAAAGAAACAGAAGGAAAGCGGCAGGTAAAAAAACTGCTGGTCAAAGATCTCCTCAAATCAGCAGATGGAGCTTGTAGTTTGCCAGTCAGCCTAGCAAAAGAGAAAAACGAATTGTGGAGACCACCCCAAACTCAACAATATCACTAGACAAGCAACCTATCAAATTCTTACAATCAATGACTCACTTAACTTTTTGACTGGTAGTAAATACTTTACCATGATGGATCTTAGCAGCAGGTACTGTCAAGTGCCCCTGGACAACAGGGCTCAAAACAAGGCTGCCTTCATCAAACAAAGTGAACTCTGGAGGTTGAAGGTGTTGCCGTTTAGCTTCACCTCTGCCCCCCGCTACCCTCCAGTGGCTCATTGAAAGAGTACTGATCGAACTCCACAGGAAAAGCTATGAATTTATTTTGACGTTGTGATTATTATTGCCCCAGACTTTGAAATGCACCTCCAACCAGGTTAACATAAAAGTCAAGCTCTCCTAGTGCAAGTTGCTGAGCCAACAACTTAACCACATAGGCCATGTTCTTAGTGCGGAAGGGGTGTCATCAAAATAAGAAAAAGTGGAGGCAGTGAGAAAACGGGACGAGCCTAAAAATTTCAAGTTCCCACTAGTTTTCCTCACAATGGCTGAATGTTTCAGACAGTACCTTCCTAATTACACCACTATCACAAAACCACTGATTGCCCTAACCGCCAAGCAAATCTATTGAAAATGGGAAAAAATTAGAAATTGAGTTTTCTGACTAGCTGGAGACCGGATTGAGCCAGGCTCCTGAGCTGGGAAAGGTGGATCTTACAGTCAAATGCATATCGGATACCGATGCCAGTGCCCTAGGAGTCCTATCCTTATGGACGAGAGTTCAGATTAAAAAGTGTTCACACCTCATTTTGCAGGCTATGTTTCCATAAGAAATCATCCAACCAGATAACCAGATGACTGGGAACATCGGCAGAATACAAGTAACGCGTAGAACATTGAGAAGGGCCTCAACATGATAATGCGAATAGTCTCAACCAGCAGTGTCAATGCCTAGACTACTGGCAACGCAGCTCAATAGACCAACAAGACAGAGAACTCTCTTGCACTGAGCTTTTACAAAATTAACCTAGAGAATAAATCAACACTACCATCACCAAACCCATCAAGAATGCCTAAAAACTAGTACAAGCCCATAGAAAGTGTCAGCACCCAGTAGCCAGGATATACATTGAAGTACAGAGCAGAACACCAGTTCTTGTCAGGAGCTAGAAGAGAGTAATACAAAGGTGCTGACACTGTACAACTGGCACAAGGCAGATATGTCCGATATGCCATGCCACTTGATAAAGACTTGTGAGGTCTCTCAATCAGCAACCAAGGGGTGGAAACCAGACCGCCCGGAAGGCCAGAAGTTATTCAATGGACACCCCTTCCAGAAATTGGCAGTGGACTTGGTTGGCCCGGTACCATTCACAAAGCAAAATAACCGGACGATATTGGTCCTTGCAAACCAATTCACACGTTGGCAAGATGCCATTGCTTTGCCAGATTCAACAGCACCAATGGTTGCTGCAAAATTGGGCAAATAAGTTTTCAGCTATTGCAGACTATCAGAACATTTGCGTACCAACCAGGGAGCCCAGTTCTAGTCAACACTCCCGGAAGAATCTTGCGCTATATGGAACATACACAAAACCCACACTACACCTTAGCACTTACAAGGTGACTGTGTAGTAGAGAGATAGACCAGGAACCTGGGCAATCATCGGAAAACTCTGATACTCATGGAAGGCCAGGATGATTAGGCGGATTGTTTTCCCAGATCATGCTTGCTTGCCGGGGGACCCTGAACTCCACCACAGATTATACACTAAAGCTGCTTGGGTTGAAAACGGAAGTTCGGCTTGCTGGTCAACTATCTTGCACATTACCCTCTCCCCCCAACTTTTGACAGGTGTGACCTGACAGAGCACACCATCAGAGTACAGAAGGACCTGAAGATCGCTAACAAGTATGTCTGAAAACAGCAAGGGTGACCGAGCGGTGATGGAAAATAAATGGCGCACTAATTAGTACCCCTAAGCTGCAACCGAGCTGTGTGGGCTTCTTCACCATCACCAAAGCGTACTATAACCTTGCTTACTGACTGGAGAAGAACGGCCAAGGCTTTGTCCAGAATAGCCGCCGATTGAAACACAACTGGAAGTGTCAGGAGACAATACTATGAGCACCTGTAAGCCGAGAACAGGCAACTTGGTCCAACATGGAAGGGGCATACCAGAAAAGAGACACGTGTTTGGAATGGGGAGAGACAACTCCGAGCCAATCCACCACTTACCAGACTCGATCAAACTCGATTTGGATAGCCACCTATGACAAATAAGACATCCAGGAACCGAGCAGAAATCTAGCAGAATGGAGACAAATTAAACAGCAAATAACCAAAGAGGTAGAGTCAGAAGGTGACCTCAACACACTAGAAACAGTGGTACCTTCTGGTGAACAACTCTCCACTGACAAACCTCCTGAAGAGAGGGATTCTTTAGGTGAAGTAGTGGGACCACCATTATCGAACAAAACAGAAGTGGCAGGTAATAGCAGTAGATCTCAGAGAGCTAGGAGGCATCCGGTCAAATCCACAGTTTACTGTTGCTGCAACACTCAAGAAAAACAAAACAACCACCACAAAAGGGTAAAAAGAGCAGTGCAAGAACCCCACCAATGGAAAGAGTGGAAAAACTAGCCTATGTACTCTGGACTAACCTAGAATATACTCAAAACTAGCTGAGAATACAAACCAGTTGAGAAAGACAATATGATATTGGTATGGGTAAACAAACGGCGGACCATCAGAAACAAGTGATACAACATTGGGAGACCAAACAACTCTCCCACAATGACCCATAAAAGTACCTAAATGCTACAGAAATAACAAAGATACCAAGGACCACCCCCAAATCTCATACCTCACTTCTCAGATGTAATGTGAGCACAAGAGACCAAGGAACAAAGAGGAACACCAACCATTGAACATCCGACCAACAACAACCATCACGAGAATACAATTGCGGGATATTTTGTATCAACACCTTCAGGTCTGACGGAAGTGGACATTCACCACCTACGAGAAGTAATTAAGTTATTTAAAGAAAAGATGGTAGGCGCCAACAATGGATACCTTTCAGTAGAAGAGGATTCGACCGTGACTGCTGCTATACTAGATGAACAACATAAGTTATCCACAAGCAAGGCCAAACCAGCAGTATGAAAGAAGAAACAGCCAAGCTGCAGTCGAATCCAAAAAAAAGTAGGTACGTTGATCAAAAAGTATCTCTCTATGGACAAACAAAATCTCCGTTGAAGAGACTGGTGCTGTTAGATGCCAAGATAGGAAGAGCCAACTTTTGGCGCCTCTTATCCCCACATCCTAATCTCGAGAAACATGGTTGTCAGTAGGCACTGTGCAAGCTGTGAAGCAAGCCACTTGATCAAGACCAGGGGGAAAGGACAACTGGGAGTGTACCATTTGTGAACTGCGCCTGACCAAGAAAAGAATAGTTTATCACGCGAACAAAAGTTACGCATTTTATTTCTGCATGAGTAGATACAAGAGCATCTCTAGGGATACAACTCTGAAAAATATCTGCAACCAAGAAGGTGAAATTTCGAATGGGGGAGATGCGGGACAATTGTTTGAAGTGGATGCCTCATCATACCCTGAGGTTCGCCAGTTCATGAACTGGAACAAACTTTTGGCTTGCGGTACACCCTTATCCATCAACGACCAGAATGATAATCTACTATCTAGGATATCGGTCAAGAGAATGCTGGGGTCAAAACAAGGACGCCACAGAAAGTGGTCAAGTTCGAATCCATACAAAAAACAATAGTCAACCCAGGTGAGACAGCAATAGAAAGAAAGTCGCCAGTTATAGTAGAAGTAACTTACCAGACCAAAGGAGCCTCTAGAGAGAAAGTTACATCATGGTGCCATAGCACTAAAAGTAGAAACAGAGAAAGAGTATACCGACATAGACATAAGGAGAAAATAGGAGAGGAAAAGCGAGAAGAAAGATCTCAAAAGACAAAATGATGTGAAAATGTGCTGCACCAAGTAACCAGAGAAGTGTACCAATGCCTACAGAGGGCTAAAGAACTAAAAGTGTACAAACAAAAAGAAAGATACCTCCTGTGGAGAAACAAACACTGATCATTCTATGCGCAATGACCTGTTTTATTTGACAGTTCTATGCAATATGTGTGTTTACGTTCTTTAAATGTCATCTCTTTTTTGTTATTGGCTGCACAGTCGCCAATGGGGTGGAGTGCGTAAGGAAGGCTGATGCTGACAACAACGATTTCCATGGTCATAATTTTCATGCATATAACTATTTCATTATTACAAACATTATTTCAATAACTAATTAAATTTGGTATAATTATGATTTATGTTCCAAAAATTTTTCCCTTAAGATCTACAAACTATTTTATGGTAGCAGTACAGCGAGGCTTATGGGGTTATTTGTTCTTCTTTTTATATTTAACCTCATGTATTGTCGAAGTAAAATCAGAGTTAACCTAGCTCTCAGAAGATTCTCACATTACACTGATAAGAAAGAATAGACTCAAGCATAAGCCATTGGAAACAGACGACAAGTCAAATCGATTGTGAGTAAAGATGAAGCCGACAAGTTAGGACCACTGGAACTCATTGTTCCAAGACTGGTGATCTTCATGGGTTTTGATCAGGAAAAGCATCCAACCTTTCATTCAATCAGATTTCCCGCTACTAAATCCGTTGAAAACACTAAGCGAGCAACTAGGTTAGCAAAAAAGAAAACACATTCTCAGTTGCTCACCATGATGCGTATCGCAACCCTATCTCAATTTTCTTTAAGTACTGTAATCAGTTTTGAATCTCCTCATGTAGCTTGTCATTTACCTTTACCTAATGGAGAAATGGTAATAAACGCACTACTAGTGAGCTACAGATGCCTGCAACATGACGGATTGATGATGAGGGTTCTGTACATACCCGAAAAACACGTTGCTGACATAAAAAAATTGAAACAGGAGTTATCCTTTTACGAAGATGAAAAGTTAGTGGATTTGGACACCTTTGACGTGACATCATCGCATTCACACCAATGAAAGCAATGGAAGCAGCGCTAAGCATAACCGACAAACTAGATAACACTGAAAACTTAAAGTACTTTGCCACTGATGAACTTCTCGAAAACAGGGTGTTACTGCTTTCAGCAGGAAATGTTGTTTTTACCATTTTGAAAGAGCCTGAACTACAAGACAAGAATTGTGATCAAGGAGTTTAAGACCAACAATACAACTCGGTGAGCGATTTATTTTTTCCATATAATATAATCTATCCATTGTAAATAATACTTCATCTCAATTCACTCCCGATAATTTATACATCAGGAAACTTTTTGTTTTAGACATAAAAAGTAACAGCCGATAAGGGGAACTAAATAAGTACACTGTTATCATCCCAGACTCAATAAAAGACCGCTACAAATAGCAATGTTTTGACTAGTAAAACACATTACTAAAACTCCCAACTATCAAACAAATATTACATTAATCAATCATTATACGCTACTATTACTTACTCTCTGTGACAAATTCTTCAATTTTACCTAGACTTCTTACACTATTATTATGCACTTTATTACACTCTTCATTTCTATGTTAATCAAATAAACATAATACCTAAGCCACTAGCAAATCAAGATTCATCTGTACTTTATTGAGCTAGCTTCGTTTGAATCAATTAAACATAATACCTAAACCACTAACTAAACAACAGTAAACAAACAAAGGGCCCGTGTCAATCACTTACAATATCAGGAGGGAAACTTCCAGCATAAACAAACGACAAACCAATAAATATCTTACAACTCTGTGAAAATTTCAACTATCATTCACATTACCAAACATACATACCTATATAAGTATTGCACTGTAACAGGTCTGTAAAAATATTTATACCAAAAAAAAAAACAATGCAACATGTTAGCAGATCTTTTTTTCCTATTTATCTACGTGTTATACTGACTAAAATCATCTAAAAGCAAACAAATACTCTTTTGAAAGGTCTGTGAAACAATCCAAAATATCTAGCTAGCAACAGTTTTTTAGTTTTTCACTGAGATCTGCTCCTATTTCAGCACTAATATGCCTTTATTACTTAGTTAAAGCGTTAGAGTAACTACAATAGAAGTCGGACTTGCTATTTTATATATATAAGAGCCATGCCTGTTGGTAGTAAACATCAAGGAGACCTTGCAAAGTAGTGGTCACAGTTAGTGTTCAGTAGAGCCCACAACATGTATGCGAGCTCTTTCATATGCAAAAATACCAGTTCTTATTTGAAAATAATTTGATTATACGGAAAACCATTGTTCTGCATGTGATACGATTTTCGCCAAATCCGTTTTTCCTGTCTACATTGTAGTACAATCAATCTGATATAGGTGTCCATTAATGAGGGTTGTAGAGTTTTTTAGTTTAACTGGTTGTATAACAGCACAAAAATCAAATCACTTTTAAATGTAACTAGACCAATCAATTGCTGGCATAATTTTACAATTATAATGTTATATATACATGGTACTTTTGAAAAAAATGATGGATATACAGAAGAATATTTTTTTTCAAAATTCTTCCCGGCTTTATTGTTTTAACAATGTTTTTTTTTTATTAAAACTTGTAATTATTCAGCTATGGCAAGTCAGTTACGGTATTTTCTACCAAGAGAAATTTGACCTTTAAGTTTCTAAATCTACGGTGAAACAACTCATAATATTGATGATTGGACTATTTGATTTTTCATATTATTAAATTTCCCTCAAATCATTCTGAAAAAGTTTCAAGCTGACTCCAAAACTTATTATTATTTTGAAATGTTAGAAACTTAACTTTGGGGCATCGTAATTGGTGTAAAGGTAGTAACATAGAACAACTTGGTGTTGAAAAATTTATCCATAAGTGTTTGAAATCGTATGAACTCAAAGTGTGAATGTAATATATTGAACTGTAGCGGATTTTGACGTCCACTACCTTCCGCTAGGGGGTTGTGCTGGCAGACGCGTGGTCTGTTCAGCCACAACAAGGCAGTCAGCCTCTGCGGGCCTGACAGTTAACAGTCTACCTCAACCCAGAGACGACCCTGTACTGAATCGGTACAAACACAGTGTTGTAAAGCGAGTGGCTGACTTTAACAACGGTAGCAAGGAGCCCTCGGCTCAGACATACACAATATAGTAGTGTGTAAATAAACCATTTATTTATCACAGAATAACAGGTAATGCTGGCAATACAAGACAAGAGAACACACTCTTGCCATAACAGTAAGTACAATGAGTGTAGCAAAACTTCTCCCTTTTATAGGCAGAGTTGTGGAAAAATACCAGCCATGCACAGTAAGCATGGCAGGAAGTCATATGATATATAGCAACAATAGAATACACAGTAAATGATATTGTCCAATAAGATAAGCTAAACAAGTTAAAGAGCACTGGTGCCCATAGGTAAGGGGCAGAGTCCATAGGCAACTTGGCCAGTGATTGGTTAGTATAGTTCTTGGGCGTTACACGGCCTTTGGTCCACCTTCCTCTACATCCAAGGCTAGTTAGCTTTGGGAGGTGGCATCTGGAGACTCTTAGGCTAGATTTCATCATCCTGGCCATGGTGGCCATCTTGTTGCCGACCCGGGATAGCAACCCAGGGTCGGTATAGTGAATACTTAGTGCCGAAGTAATAATAATTGCTTATAAGAGCAATGTAATTGCTGCAACAGATACTGGTCTATGTCTGTCATAATCAAGGGAGGCATGCCTGTGGTAGCCACCAACAGGGGGACCTCTGCGCAGTAGTGGTCACTCTTGAGTTAGAAAAAAGTACATTAAGCAAAGAGCTCCAAGTCCAGACTTTACATTGGCCATAAGCACAATAATTTCGTTCTTTTTATCATGCACCCTGAATGATTTGCTGTGATTTTCACAAGTATCTCGCTTGAAGGCTCCAAGTGCAAGAAATGCTGTAATCTACCGTGGCTGCTTGTGAAAAGCTAAGGTAGTTAGAAAAAAATCATGTTCGATACAAAAAATATAAGTACATAGACGTTAACGTATTTTGGCTTACCGTTTGATAAGTCTTCAAATTCTTTTGTCACAACGTGAGAATTTTGAGCCAGTTCTACTGCATAATAAAATGAGCAACTCATCCTTGTTTCACCATACGGTATGGTCAGGTTACAACGTTGTATCCAACCGTTGTTTACTGAAGCTGAAATGAAATGCATCACAACCTAATTTTAGTTGAATATAATATGACGGAATTTGGTATGTGGTTGCTAAACCTATAGGGGAGTAAGAGTGGGAGTGGCAATTTATCCATGTCAAAGAGTGTGTTGATTTTGGATGAGAGAGGAATAGTGAAGGCACTATTTTTCCTTTTCATGACTTTCAAAGGTGCTATGAGTTGTTGTTGACTAGGTGGCAATTTTTCTTTTACAACAAATTTAATCCATGAAAATAATGATTCTGAAACCGAGAACAGTTTGGGAAATAAATATCAAGCTATTACATGCTGGAATGCCCATCGACTCGCCCCCTTATTTCTGGGCAACAGTTTCCTTTTACACATCTATCTATTTATTTTTCCCTAGTATTTTTATGTATAGTTTCATTGGTCAAAATTTTTATTTCTTATGTGTGATTGGATTATGTGGAAAACTAGGCTAAACACTTCCTGTCACTTCCTGTAACTCTGCCTGTAAATGGCAGAGCAATTGTTCAATGCAGTAAAACTCATTAAAAGTCACTGTTGTGTTGCCATATTTTTTGTTCTAGATAGAAAAAATGATTGTACTACATAAAAGTACTGAGTGTTGTGGTAGATCTTGGTGAATGTCAATGGCAAACTTCTGGTTTGGGGGCAGACACCAACCATCAGTGCAATAAAAATCCACCCACAGCCACCGTAAAGGTGTTGTACTATTGGAATACCTTACCGAGCCGGTGGCACAGCTTGCAGAGCTGGTAGTGACCCCTGACTGACCCAATGTGGTGATACTGGGCCGGTACCAGATGACCGCCTTAGTTAAATTTCGTTAAAACCACCTGGGAACTTGCTCTAACCATGAAGCTGGAAGTACCCTTCTTCGAATTACCAGATGTGTCGACCAAGCTACATACATCCTCGGAGCCCCGCAAGGCCTAATATTGGACAAAGGAGATAGGACTCCTCCCTTTAGCCAGTTGGCACCATTTACCTTCAACTCTAATTCGCCGCACGATTCGTTCTTTATTTATATAATTGTTATGATTGGTTAATTTACTTCCTGTGCATGTAATGTTATATGACTTATGCAAACAACTTCCTGCCAGTCTGCCTATATAACGACTGGCGCTTTTTTACTTCATTGCATTCATTCATTGTATCTAGCCAATCACCTTAGTGGATAGCCACTCTAGGACTTTGGTTTCTATTTATTAAAGCCACTATTCAAACAGCACTCTGTGTAGTTTTTCTGAGCCTTGGGCTCTGTGCTTACATATTGACCCTCCAGTAACTATCATAGTTGTTACTCTCATACCGGCATTGTGTCCCCTCTGGAGAAAGGTAGAATACCCAAGATTAGTGGAATTTTGTGGTAACCAGATCGGAAGCCATAACAGTATGTCTGAGCGGAGGGCTCGTTACTTTTGTAAAAGTGGAGGGTTCTCCTTTACACCTAGTTGCAATTGCCATCCCGGCACAGGGTCACCTCTGGGGAGAAGTTGACTGTCTAGTGTCGGACCTTGAGAGGCTGACTGTCTTGTTGTGTCAGCAGACAGCAGTTTTCCTGGTAACAGCAATAATAGAGAAGTAGCAAGATGCCAACATCTGCTGCACTAAATCGCAGCGAAAAGTTAGGAACCAGTTTAATCTAAGTAGAATTAATACACTCTTTTGTCTAAATTGTTGCAAGGATTTATTATTAAAGAAACTTCTACCTAAAACTCCTTTAGACCAGAATGGTGCCTGACTCACAAAGGACACAGGGGGACAACTGAAACCAAATAGGGTCATCAGACAACATGAGTTGATCACACCAAAATACAAGTTGAGGGGATCGATGTGACGATAAAAAAACGTTACTAAATGGGAACAGATCTGCATACACGCTACTGCTAATGTGTTAGTTAATAATAGTTGACTATATTTACTTTTTGTAGTTATCATTTGAATCTTTGTAAAGGTTTTACGTGTGTGATGCCACACGACCTTCACCAGCACCTGCTTGAGACTAACAATGCGTAAAAACTAACAACAGGGGGGAACTAAGCTGTATTGGTAGCGTAGCTCTATATAGTGTCAAGGCAATCAACCCGTTATACAGGACCACTAACCAATAGTATAACGCCACTGTATACGGTATTTAAATATTTTAACTGTCTCAATTCGGAGACTCCCAGTTCTCTCTATACAGAGATCTGCTTCTTAGCACACATATACGTTTTCACTTAGATACTCACTTTATTAGCAAGCACATGTAGTTTATAGCAATCGAGTTAGGCAGCTTTGTGACATTTCAATGAGTGTAACGTAGTCTCTAAGAGTGTAATTATCAACAAAGTAATACCACTAGCAAGTTTGCGGCAGTATAAGAACAAGTCTAGTTTATCAGCAATAATTTGTTCAACGTAAATATACAAAACTTACAAGGAGAGGTGTTCCGAAGTGTAAATAGTCGAGAATATTAGAACCCACTAATATTTCCACTCAAGACTACGAGGATGTACAACGTTACCCTAACGCTTCCAGTGTATCAACTCAACACAACTACTACATGAACTCTGACTGCTGGGCGATCTGCCCTTATACATGTACTTATAAAAACAATATGCAAATAAAGCAGTTGAAACTTACAACATATGATTGGATAAAATTATAACAATATGATTGGACAATAATGATGGAACACAAATTTAATACACAAGCGCCAGACATAAACATAGACATAACGTGAACACGCGCATTTGAATTAACAACAATAATAATATTTAAATAATTAATAATCAAGATGGCTACCGGAACAATTAGGCTAAGTCTCATGAGCTTGATCTTGGTTATACATCTTCTCGATCTACAAGGATGAATGCTAGTCTGGTTGCTAGAATACCATCTGCTTCTAAGGTAGGACAACTCCTGGCTCATCTGGCCATGCACGGTCTCTCGTACAATTCTATTACATCTTTCATGAATACTGTCTCTCGCTAGCTGGGATGAAAGCAGCCTAAGTTTTAGGCCAAAATTTGAGGCAGATGGGTCTTTTGCTCGGAATATGCTGTGCGTTTTTTATTGGGAGTTGCATGTCCCATGGTTATCTTGGTAATTTTTAAATTGATTTCATTGGATGATTGGTTTATTGGGCGGGGTTTTTAGTCCTGGTTTGGTGGCCTAAGTTAAAGGAACAGCTTCGACGACCAAATGTTGGCCGGTGCAAAGATTGTAGTATACATTAATTACCCTCTTTGGCCCATAGCTTGATCCGATATGTTTTGCTTTGAACTTTTTATTAGACTTCAAATTATTTTCGATTTTTCTAATTATTGGTATTTATAATCATTATTAGTTATTAATTATTTGGAAGCCATCACCGACAAAGGCAGGTTTAAAAAATTACAAAAATTATTATTATCATTACTTGTATAATATTGTAGTTCTTTTTGCTGCTACTTGGCCACAACTGCTCATCTGCGTGTCTATCTGTGATTCCGCAACTCCTTATATAGGGCACCAACAAGACTAGTCTTGAAGTTTGAGCTTTATTGCAAGGAATAAAACTGAGCTCTCTGGCTCAGTCTCTCATATTTATACAAAAATATAGTATATACAATATAATACAGAACCAATCAGATTACATGATAATAATGAAGCATATAGTAAGTCACTTAAGCATAGCGCTTATTCACTGTCTTATTGGTTCTTAACCAGAATAGGGGCGGGCTCCTGTTCGACCTTTGATCCCTTAATATCACTTGTTTAAATTGTCCAGAATCGTCTACTCTTGATACTGTTTGGGGGAGACAACTTGTAATCTTTGTGTAACCTTTACTAGCAATTATGGTCAGCTACAGCTATCTCACTTAGTACCAAGTGAGCTCGACTCGCCAGCAAATTCTCCCACAATATTACAGGAGTACAGGCGACCTTTGCTCATCTGTAGGCTGAAGACTTGACTCACTTCTTCCTCTGCTACTTAGTGCTTTCAACCAAGCATGCCCATGCTTGTCTTAGCTCGCGCTTCCCAGCATGCATTGCATGCGCACCACACACTAGTGCACAGGTGAGCTAACTCTGTGTACTATGTTTATTGGAATGTAACCGTCACACTACAAAATCTACTACAATATACTTACTTTGCTGGTTGGCACATTGTGTTCTTCTGCTACATTTCACATTGTTTTCTACACAAGTACATTCTGTAATCATCCTTTTCCAGTACAAATCACTATGATATATCGTAACTGTGGTAGTTCGGTCCCTAATCCGTTTTTGGGCCAGAATGATGGGTGAATCCCGCACTAAAACACAGACATGAGAACCTACAGTTTTTCATCGATCAGAATCTCTTCCAATTTTAATTTTTTCAAACATATTTGGTCCAAAAAGTATCTTTTTGTACCAAATTCGGTTTCTTCAATGCAGGTTCCTGAAGGTCTGCAAATGACTTCAATTGTTACTCTCAGCCAATAATTTTCCGGTTGTACAGCAACCTAAAAAAGCAAATGCTTTACATGCTTTCATGTCCAAGTAAATAGCTCGGAGAAGTCCTATTGTTTTTTTAGCTATTTAACCATATCAACCAAGCAGCTTAAATGAGTGAATCAATAAAAGTGGTTAATTTCCATAGTCTCCTACCGCGCAATAAAACACATTGATCCTGCAATGTGCACTAATTGTAAACAAAAAACAAGTGTGCCTACAAAACACTTGCATAGGATACACAACATATAAGTTACAAATAAACAGTTATAGTGTGCATTAACCAACTTAGAATGCTACCCTGGCACAATATAATACCAGATATCCCAAGCCTGGATGATGTGACAGGCCCGAGACCAGAGAAACACAGCATCAGATATAGTCTGAGGGACCAGAAAGACTATGTGCTGTAAAAGGCGTTTTGAGCGAGACTTTTCACTGGTTTCGACTAAATTTAATCGGTGCAACATTGGCTTTTTAAGAGTCACTGTTTTCACACAAAAAACATCCACTCCAACGAGAGCGACTGAAGGAACAACATCTACTAGAACTACTCGGAAGACTCTCAGAATTAAGGTAAGAAACAATTAGTAACTATTTAACACTAGTTGAAAACCTCCTAGAACCTATCAAGTTTTCTCTCAGAAATACATAGTTTTAGTTGTTGACAAAATTACCTTTTAGACAATGTGTTAACAGTCGATCTCTAATTACTCATTATCTCCTGGATTTATCTAAAGCAATTAGCACTAATAAAATATATTTGTTTATTTTACAGTTATAATGACATGACAACTTTATGATCAAAAGTCGTCCAATCTTCACTTATCCAAATAGTGTGGTGGTAATTACCTAGTGTAAATGGCAAATAGATCAGCCACCTAGTTTTACTAACAAAGTGTGCATTATAGGAGCCTATGCCTACTACGCTTGACTGTTAAGCGATTGATGGATGTGCTTTAGTGTGGTCTACTGAAGGAGGACTGTTGCTGCAATATTCTGAACTTTTCCTGGTGAGGTTTCCAGCCACTAAATGTTATAATAATCAGGCGCATTGTTGCCATTGTACGCATGTGTTAACAATCTATGCAGCGTCTTGCTTGTTGTGTATCTTAAGTATTAGTCATAGTACTATGACCTGATGTTTTGTATGCCCAATTATCTTGTAGCTTTTTCAACAGCTGATATACATAACACTTTCATAAATGGAGCAGTAGTGAGCCCAGTGGGCGGAGTTTGTTGTGCGCTTGACTATGAAGGTTCTTAGCCAAGTTTTTGTATCGTGCTAACGATACAGTGATATTTAACCTGCAGCCCCATGTGACTCATGAGGCTGGTTGCCTTTTATTATTAGTTTTTCTACACACAGTAGTATCCAGATCTGTCTTACTATACAAATCATTACCATAAGACCCATCTCTACTTTTGCAGTGGCGCTCCACAGTGAACTTTGTCTGCTCTGCCTGTTTGGTTCATTCACTAGTAGCTGTTGGTGAAGGAAAGTGACAGACTGCTTTACAATATTACACAAGTTTTCAATGTTATGTAAGTTTTTAAAATTATTTGTTTATAGTTTGGCTATAAATATTATTTATGTAGGTGTAAACCACAAACATAAGCTTAACAAACTCGTTTTATTACTTTTTACTGTAGGCTCTCAATGAGATTTACCTTCGCCTACTTCAATGCTCATAAATTTACATTCAAACAACTATACACATCATTCACCTAGACCAAAATAAAACCTTTATTCATAATGTATGTCTATGGAAACATGTTAATCATATTCTATTCAAATGGGCATTGGAAAAAAATCAAGCTAAGTATTTTCTTATTTATTTCCTTTGTATTATTATAATTTTAGTTTAGATTAGCTATTATTGAAGATGAGAGGAGAACTTCAATTTTCAACAACAAGTCTCCTTTGAGCAATCACTAATGAGTTGCTACTTGCTGTTTTGTACACAACTCACAAATAGTTCATCATTGTATAAAGATCATGTGTTGTGCATCGAACCACAAACATGTAACGGATATTATCTGTAATGAAAATGAGGGTGATAAAAAAGTCAAAGAGTTTCTGATGATGACAAGGCTCCTGTTCAATGGCGAACGATGTTTTCCCACCACCAAATCATTGCTTTCACGACGTTCTTTTCTCATTAATGCATTGATTTATATCGTTGCTACTTATCTGGACAATCACGGTAGTATACTGTCATTAAGGCTACAAAAGACAATCCGGAAACTCTCCCAAATGAATTTATCAAGTTCATTTATGATGAGCTCTCCTTTTATGAAAGAGAGCCTTTGATGCTTGATGAAAATTATCGAAAGAAGTCATTTTTTACTAACTGGAATCATCTAGGTAGACACTCCGTGCGTGTTTTGCACATTGGTATTACTAAAGTGGAAGAGCGAAGACAAACATCCAACAATTGACCATATCAAAAGTTTTCCATTCCGTTGTTTTGTAAATGGACCATCGACTCACAATTGGGTGTGCAGAGCTAGGAAACTAACTAAAGAAGAAATGACAAACAACTGCTCTGTCAAAAGCTATACGATTGAAGAGCAAGAAAATAGCTGGTTGATGGGTTTGACTGAAGAGGTTTTACCTCTGAGCATTTCGATTAAACACCTCTGTGCTCTCAGATTTGCTTCTGAATCAGTGAGAGAAAAATTTTCAAGTGGTGGAAGCGTAAAGTTTTTTTGAAACTCATTTTCGATGCTGGTTTTTACTACAGCGGTGTTGTTGATACTGCAAGATGTTTCTTTTGTGCGAGAGAGCTCAAAAATTGGAATGAGTGTGATATACTGTAGGAGGAACACTGTCATTGGTTTCTAGACTGTTTCTCTTTATTTATGAGTAAGGTAGAAAAATACTTTGGCGAAGTTGATAAACGGATGGAAAAGTTGAAAAAATGTGAGAGAGAGTTTGGGTCACAACGAAGGACAAAAAAAAATCATTTAGCTCAGTTTGATGACAAAAATAGACGATGAACGTAATCTGCGAAAAATTGGGACAAATTTGAAATGATATAGAAGTCTTGATGCTGAATGGAAAGCTTTTTAAGCAAAGAGGATTTACTATTGAAGCTTTACACTCTTTGAAAAATGCCAGAATTTTGGATGGGAGCCTAGGACAAAACTTAAAGGAAGATCGAACTTATGTTTTACAAGGTAAATCAAGTAGGGGAGCATGTGGTGACAAAGTTTTATTACCAGCTAATAAAAAGACGAGAAGAAAGAGGAAGACAACTCAGAACAATTTGAATTTGCTCAATGTGCGTCTGAGTCACACAAAATAAAAGTCATCGCCAATCATATTTCTTTTCCATGTGGACATCTCAAATACTGCAGTGAGGTTAACGAAAGAAGATATGCCGAGTGCTCATTGGAACTAAAACGCTGTACAATCAATCATCGTTAAATAGCGATTAAAGGTTTTGTCAGAATCTACCTGAGCTAACGCATTGTTTATCACTTTTAACCTCAAAGAAAGAGAAAAAACAAAATAATTATAAATTTTAAAGATTAAATACATATGCTCATTTGACGACACGTCATTCACATTTTGTAGCTCATCGAAATAACAACAAACATGTTGCACATTGAAAACTTCGCGCACCAAAAAGCTTTCAAGGTTATAAGAGACATGAACTTTTTGGTTAAAGTCTCTTATGAAATGCTGAGGACTTTTTTACTGAAGAATGCTTACACAAGTTTTTACAAGCAATCGAAAAGTCTATTGCTACTAAAATGTCAATGTTCGCACAACGATGTCCATCGTGCCATTTGTGACAGATACACTGACTTGTTGAAAGGCGTTGCAATTACCGAACAAGAACTGTCAGATGCCATAGTCTGGATCGACATATGACAGTTCTAAAAACGCTAAAACGGGATTGTTGGTGCATGATGAATGGAAAGACACTTTTCGAAACTTTTTTCAGATGATTTAAAGACTCCCTATATGTTAAAAAATTTACGTGCTCGATTAATCCCCTATCTACTATTCGCGCCTCAAAGCAAATTCTCTTACCGGCATTTAAAAGATAAATTACTAGCAAGTAATAAGAAAGGAGCAGATCTCTGTCATGGTGTCTAAGGAAAAGAAGTTTATCCTGGTTCCAAGTGCCTTTTATTGGCACCAGCTACCATGAGAACCTGAAAGGTACCTTTTTGTGCACCAGGTGTTATCATTGTTTACTTAATTTATGTTTTTGCGTGTTTGAACTAATCAGTTATTGTGCAGGGGTTGTTTACATTGTGATTTGTATGATGTTTTAAATCATGGGTTTGAGTAGTTTATAAGCATGGTATGAAGCTTTTGTTTATACCGTGGTTTGTATTGTGAGTCTGATTGTTGAATTTGCATTGTATAGTTATTGGTATAGTTTCGCTACAAGGAATAAAATTTAAGCTATTCATTTCAATACATGCCTATGTACATATCCGTGTAAATATTCATGTCCATGTCCACATTTATGTCCATTTATGTCCAACTTCATATTGATGTCCGTGTCCATGTCCATGCCCATCTTCAGGTTCATGTTCATGCGCATATTCATGAATGTTTATGTACTAGAGTTTTTAATACTGTGAGAGAAAACGTAAACCTAAAAAATATCTCCTTTTGTTTGAAAAAAAATTATTATTAGTGAGCACATTCTTGTTTTTCATTACTGATGAAACTGGTCTAATTTTCAAGTTATCTTTATGAGCAATTGCCTTTAAATAGTCTTGTTATAGTACTATTGTTGTATTCTCTACTGTATAATTCTATTTTTGCAACTATGCTGATAAGTATTGAGGGAAACAATTATCAAATTTTTACAAGTAACTAAGCTTTATATGGCTAAAATTAGCGTAGGTGTAATATCTACTGTATTGTGTCTCTGTCTCTATGCTTATAAGTATCGGATAAAACAATTGTCAGATGTCTACAAGTAACCAAACTTTATATGTCATTGGGACTAAAATTAAATAATAATAGTAGGCATACTGAATGATCATTGCTGATAACAGTAGTTTAAATTGTAAGTCATATTCATTGATACTTTGATTTTAAAAGCAGCGTCTTTGTATTATCTACTAATTTGTTTTTTCGCAACTATGCTTCAAAGTCAGCCTTGAAGGGACAATTGCTTGAGATGGAAAAAGGGGGGGGGGGAAATTATGAAATTAAATGGAAGTTTTCTGCCCAAAAATTTGCTGTGTATGACAAATAACGGCTTCTCTATGTAATTTTGTTTATTAGAATATGAGATTTTTTATCAATGAAAGAGCATTCATACATTTGTTATCAGAGTGGTGGAAGTCAAAAGCTTTTTTAGACTGCTCATTGAAATTATTATCAAAATAAAACAGAGACAAGTCAGAAAAGACATTAGAAATTGAAGTGAAACTATGTATACAAACCTATGTTCCAGGGCCATATGTAATTTTTGAGCCGATCCTCCATCAAAAAATCTCCGCTCAGCAAGAAATTTGTTCATGTAAGGAGGGAGGTGTTAGAGACTCTAACAACTTGGAGAAAAGGTCTTAAAGGCTCTAAAATTGTTGCTAGATAATTAAAATATCACATTTCATCATCTCTGGTGATATGTCACACTGCTTTGAAAGCGTGAGGATTACAGCTAATCAGAATAGCGTCATCAAAGCGGTGACACCTTCAAGTTTTATTTATCATTTTTTTCCACATGATTGCAGTGTAGACAGAGTAGGTTGATTATGCATGATACTTGCGTAAGATATGAGATCAGTCTACTATTGCATAATTAGTAAATCTCATTCAAAAATTTGAGACGGTGCACTTGATTGGCACAACTGTGGGTCATACATTCAATTACATACTTACTACACATTCAAACCTAAATTATTACTTCCAAAAGTGATAATGAGTTGACTTGCAATTTCTTTGAAGAAAACAAGACTGGGTAGGTTCTTGCTGACTTTGCAATCCAATTTTTGAATTTTCAGACTATATTTGCAACTGTACTCAGACCTTACAGCATGTAGTAATTAATAATTGTCGTGAGCGTGAGTCGGTTGGTTTCATTGAGGTTTGTACTCATGCAGTGACACAATCTAGTATGGCGATTAGAATAAAGTTATGGGGAAAAAAGTTGGACCAGATTATGATAGATGATTTAACATCTTGAAAAAAATAAAAGAATTAACTCATAATAATGAACCATAATTATAATGACAACACGATAAAAAGAATAATTTTTTCAACTAAAAATATAATTGTCATTGAATACAATCAATTAAGAATAATAATGACAACAGAATATTTATTATAGACTGAAAATTAAATTATAAATATGAATATTTATATAAATAATTGATTACTGGCTATAATAAGGTTTGAGCATCTAGTTTCATCTGAATTTGGGAGATGGCATGTGCCAATTTGCTTAGTGAAAATCATTCCTTCATATTTCTGGCCCAGACGGCCAGATGGTTAGTGAGCAGTGTAAGACAAAAATGAAACAAGAAAAAAACAACTTGTGGAGTGATAAGTGATGGCAATACCGGGCTCAGCAATGCAGAAAATAGCCAAAAACTTCAAATGTTTAAGAACAATGACTGGCTGCCCTCCATTTTATTCTGAAAGACAACTATAAATAAATACAGGCCAGGAGGAGACAGCTCTTACGTGCAAAACACATCTTTTCGCGTTGAAAAAACCACCTTTTTTGCACGAAAACCGTTTATAACATATACAGTTTCCGCTCGGAAAAAAATCATTTTCTGTCTGAAAGAAACACATTTTTAACGCAAAAATATTGCATTTTCATCGCAAAAAAAGCCACATTTTTTTGCGCAGAAACCCTTTATAATATGTATATATATAGCTTTTGCACGGAAAAAGGTATTTTTTATTATAGGTCATATTTTCTGTTTGGAAAAAACATTTTTTCAAGCAAAAAGACAACATTTTTTCCCGCAAATATCTTGTATAATAGATACCTGTTTTCGCGCACAAAAAAAAACAACATTCTTTGGGCGAAACAGTGATACATATTGCAAAGATTTTTTGAGTGAATAAAGCATTATAAATGGAATTTTGCTTGAGTATTCCCTTTGGTTGTCGGGTTAATAGGTGGGGCTAACTTTTAGTATTTAAGAACTGCTCGCTCTACACAGAAATCATTCTCTCCAGCAATAGCTTCTGAAGAACCATCTACTACACTATTCATTACACAATTATCAGCAGGTTTCTTGGTGAAAAGGTAAAAATTAATAAAAAATATTATTTAGCACTGGTTGAAAAACAAAAAAAAACTAATTATTTTACTTCATTACTTAGTATCATCCTATACTAAAACGTATATTTTTGTTTTCAATCAATATGACATCAAAAGTGCTTTACGTAAAAGATTTCCTTCCAGAAATTTATCATAAATACGTGAGAGAAAATGAGATTGTACAGCAGAAAGCATTCTACCAATTAACATTCCAAAATACAATCAAAAGGTTGATACGTTACAAATTTAACTAGACCCATTGATTATAAACACCCACATTTGTTATGGAGGTAGAACCATCTGGAAAAAAATTGTTTCACAAATACTTTTTTACTGGCGGAAATTAGTAGCAATGTATTATCTTGAATAGTTTTGATTACTTGTTTTCTGTTGAAGTGGACCAAACTGAAACAATACTGGCAAGGGTTACGCCCAGCCCAGTGGTAAATAGAAGAAAAGTGATGGTCAGCAACAGATCCCTAGACTGATGTGTTTTGACAGCTTCAGTTATATGTAGTTAAAAGTTTGATGTTACAACTGTGAAAGACTTCGTTGTGAAAATAAATTTACCACAATGTATAATTTCACATATACTATCAACAATACAATTAACAGTATTATTTTTTATTTACATGCTTTTTAATATTACTATGTTTAAAGTTATTTACTTACACAGAGCAAAACAAGCAAATAATACATACCATTGTATGTTTTTTGCAGAGAGATAATTTGTTTTTTTACATTTTTAAGTAACAAACAATTGACTGAAACTAAAAAAAAAAATAATCTTAGCTACAATATATCACTTTTAAAAGGTAAAAGAAAAAAGTGAAAATAAATGGATAACTATAACCAGTATGGCTTGTAACAAAAAAGATACAACAGTTTTGTATAATGTGTTATTGTAATAAGATATTTAAACGGAGGTTTTGATATCAATTGTATTTTGAAACAAAATCACTGTTATATGTTAGGTTTATGAGAGCTTGAAAGTTTGTTTATAAAACAGACCATTGTTCTGGACTAAAAGTTATACCTTGGAAGTTATAAGCTGGAAGTTATATGTATAGCAATTTTTATTGTGGTTGATTGACTTTGGATGGATTAAATGAGTATAGATGATCTTGGTGGTGGGTAAACACTCATTTGATTACAGCTTTTAAAACATACTCATAAATCATCGTGTGGCAAAACAATTATTATTGAATTTGTGATGATAAATAGACGAAAGAAATTATATTGATGATTAATGACGCAGATGGCCCACTTGACTACCCAACAAGCAAATAACATCCAGGGAACATTGCTCATGGAACTTTTTTCTAAGAGTCTTGGCTAAAACTCGCTGTTGTTTCATAGTCTGGTTCTGAGCGTTGTTGATAATGTGAAGTTGGAGTTAATCTTGTACTTGCATTCCCATTTAGACCAATGCATGCTGGGCAGACCATAGGAGCTCTTCAAACTTTATCTTTGACTAGCTATCAATCAGTGACTTCACTCCAATCCTCTTGCCATTTTCCATAACGTATTCGTTTTCCAAGATGTCATGTTTTTTTCTGTAAGACTGCGCCAAAAACTTCTATCAGTTCAGAAATTGGCAAATCCTTCAGACTCACAAAACTCCCAACCTCCAACAATCCTTTTCTCATAACCCTCATAATCAATTATTCATGCCAGTTGGTTCAGTCAAATCTCTTCATGTTGATTTGGTCAAATCTCTTTATTTTCATCTTCAGTTACAAGGAGGAGTTTTGATACATGAATCAATGACATGGATTTGAAATTGTCATGATCGGGTTTGATGTTGTCATGGTGATAGGTATATTCCGGCGTAGGGCTCAAAGAAGAGTCGGTGAAAGTGCCTGTCGGGTTCGTGGATGTGTCAGAGAATGTGTTGAGCTGATGGAGGTGGTAGCATTGGAGGTGGTGGCAATGGTGGTAGTATCGGTTCCTGTATAAATTTCGTTGATGGTAGTGACGGTGTTGGCATTGGCATTGGTGCTGGAGGTGGTAGTGGTGGTGTTGCTGTCGATGTTAGCCAGGGTGGAAAATATTTGTTTGATGTTTAGTTTTGGAAGCGGTTTGGAGTCTAAAGTCATCGTGTCTACAAAACAACTAAGAATCATATTTATTTCAAAGTCGTAATGCGAACAGGAAAAACTTAATTAATAAAAAAATAAATAGATGACAACTGTTGACTCTCTGACAAAGACTTGGCAGTTTTGGGAGAAAACAGGAAAGGATCTAGCAGTGCATCGTTTTAGAGAGCAACTAGATGAGTTCTTCAACTGGTGTTATTTGATTGTTCATTATTTCTCACCTTAATGCTGAGAGACCTCCTAGTAGTTGTAGTAGATGTTGTTCCTTCAGTCGCTGTTGTTGGAGTGGATGCTTTCTGTGTATAAACAGTAGCTGTTAAATAGCTAAAGTTGCAGCCATTGACTCGCTTTGGGGGAAAAAGAAAATTCTCGGCCAAAAGCCCTTTATAACAAATAAAAAATTCAACAATAGTTTTAATTCTGAGGAAAACCTTATCTATTATAAAGGAAGATTTTGCCCGAACAGTTTTTTTTCAGTTGCATGAAAACCTGATATATTATAAAGGGATTTTATTACGAAGAAAGTTATTTCTAATTACGTAAACCTTTTATATTATAAAAGGATTTTCACACACAGAAAAATTTTTCATTTGCACGAAAATATCACACATTATGAAGGGAGTTTTGCTCAAAAAAACTTGTTTCACTCGTGCAAAAACCTAATGTATTATAAAGGGAACTTTGGGCGAACAAAATCTTTTAGTCAAGTAAGGCTTTTTATATGTTGTGAAGCAATTTTCACGTGGGCATTATATTGGTTGTAAGCTTGGGTCAATCAGTGCAACTTTGATTATTTAAGAAGCACTGTTTTTACACAGAAATCATCCATTCCAGAAACACTATCTGAAGGGACAACATATACAAGAGCATCAACTACAACTACTAGGAGGACTCTTGGCAATAAGGTAAAAATTAATAAATAATTATCTAACACTAGTTGAAAACTCAATAAAGCAGAGGTTTTAATCACCTATAATTATTTATTGTACTTAGGAAACATTTACTCTCAAAAGATTGGTGATGACTGATGCTAGGTCTTTACACTGTATATTGTAAAGGGTTTTGTCAAATGCCTTCACCGACAGCTACTAAAGATCGAACCGAACCGCCACGGCAGACAAAGTTCACTGCAGAGCGCTACTGCGAAAGTAAAAATGGCTCTTCTGGTAATAATCTATATAGTAGGACATATCCGGATACTACTGTGTGTAGACAAACTAGTAATAACCGGTAGCCGGCCTTACAAACCACATGGGGTTGCAGGTTAAATATCACTGTATTGGTAGCACGATACAAAAACTTGGCTAAGAATCTTCTTAGTCAAGTGCACCACAAACTCTGCCCACTGGTCTAACTGTTTTTATATTTACGCGAACACACATTCAAATGTGCAAGTTAAAAAGCTACAAGATTATAGGGCATACAAAACAAATGGTCACGCTATTATGACTAATCTTAAAGAAGCGAAACAAGCAGGAGGCTACATAGAGTAATAATAAAAAAACACAATGCGCTAGGCTGCCACGAATAAAGCCTGGTTCACATACATCGTAAATGGCTCGCAAGTGATCGTGGATCCCTCGTGCGACGGATCTGCGATATATGTGAACCTGGATTTCCTGAGGCTCGTAAGATGTCGTAGAGGCTCGTAGAAAAGTTCAGCTGACCAAACTTTCGTGCGACCGTCGTACGATAGAGAGTAAATTTTCTTACTTTTTTTTTCAAAAACCACATTCAGGTCAAGGTTACTCATGTAAAAATGACCGCCATCAAAAAATTAAAATAAATAATAAAATTATTATTGTTTAATTATAAATATTGATTATTATTTGTTATTAATTTTCTGAGTGAAATATTGTGAAAATTGATTTAAATGTACAAATATATATGTTTTCATTAAATTTTTATATAATAGCATAATTGGCATGTTATTATAAATTGAAAGTCAAAAATTTATATCAAGAGCTGGTAAAAAATGATAATGCACCATTGAACAACAATTTAAAGTTTAAATCAAAAATATGGAATAACGTTTAAATGATAATATGAGCAAAAATGTAATAAGTTTTTTTATAACTATTAAAAGTAATAAATTATTTGGTGTAATTGAACAACGATAATTAATTTAGTATGTATACAGTCATTGGTCAGTGAAGACGTGTTTCAAGATTTTATAACCTCCCAGTCAAGAGAGTGATTATACCTCTTGCGATTATGGGTTTGCCAAGTTTATGTGAACATGTATCGCGGATCCGTCGCACCAGGGATCCGCGATCACTTGCGAGCCATCTACGATGTATGTGAACCAGGCTTAAGGCGGGAACTGTTCAGAGAAGCGGAAATTCCCAGCTATCATCTTCTTCAGTATGAGAGTATATTATGCTTGCTCAGTCAAGGGCAGTCGAGCATAGCGGGCATCACCTTCTCACTGCACGCATCGCATCGTTAGTAGTTTCCAGGCAAGTCAGGCGGCTGGTCGACTGACTAGCCACACTATGTGACTTCTATTACAATATTATTAGTGATTAACTTTCTTTTTCTTTTTTTTCTACAGTTACTCATAAAAGTGATAACAGGGATATCAGGTCAGTAGAAAACAACCCTGAACCTCTATTTGAATAAGACTTGATACTTCTGCAAAAGCCATGTAATGAAAAAGTTGAAGGCGCATTACATATTTTTGCAAGTATTGTTTTTATCATCAACAAAAGCTCGTCACGACAGCTAAAGAGTTCCTGACATGAAACTCTTCTAACACTAAGGCTCTTGAAGAATGATGCCACAACAGAGATTCAAAAAACGCGAGCTTGATTACTACAACAGCAAGAACAAAATTTGCTAAATGTTCCTGTTTCCATCAACAACACTTGTGTAAAAAAGAGAACTCGAAAAATGTCAAATCCTCGAAAGTTGCGAAAGACCACATGATAAAAATACAAACTATAACACAGTCTACACTAAGTATTTGTCCGATATATTTTGTTTGATTGGATGTTGTAATAAGTACCACTACCAATATCCATACAAATTATGTAATTAAACTATACCAATAACTATACAATGTCAATCCAACCATCTGTGATAGGAAGCAACATAAACACTCATACCATGTGTATGCAATGCTCAGCCCTGCAATCTAAATCACCAAATATGTAGCTGGTCACGTGCGTATGGAAACAAATATCTTAAGTTTTAAGTTTTGTACTAAGACAATACCAATAACTATACAATGTTTATCCAACAATTAAACTCACAATACAAACCGCGGTATAGGTAAGACATGCACACCATGTTTATAAACAACTCAACCCACTGATATAAATTATCATACAAATCAAATATTAACAACTCTTGCGCACTAAATATTTATTTCAAACAAACAACAAATACAAGTAAAAAAAAACAATCATAACACCTCGTGCACAAAATAGTACCTTTCAGGCTCCCATGGTAACTGGTGCCAACAAAACCGCGCTTGGAATCGAAAGAACTTTTTTTTTTCTAAGATACAATGACAAAGATCTGCTCTGTTCTTGCTACTCTTGTAACAGCAGAAGGTTACCCATACACAACCAGTCTTTGATGATTGACGATTGGCAATTGGCGATTAGCGATTGAGGATTGGCGATTGACGATTGATAAGGACAGCGCAGACGACGATGATGGGGACAACAGCGGCAACGGCGGTGGTGACTATGACAATTGATGACGACGATTGATGAAGGCAATTGATGACGGTGATTGATGACGGCGACAGATGACGGCGACAGATGACAGCGATGATAACGACAATGACGTCGATGACGATGACAGTGACAATGGTGATGATGATGATTAATGAGCAATTATGACTTAGCGACCATGATCAGGAACTCATAAACGAAGTGACACAAAAACCTACATCATTCATCACTGAGCTCTAAAAGAAACATGAGTGGAAAAAGTTATGGCTTGAAGTCACTCGACAAGCTGGCTGATTTTGTTCCCAGTTTCGTTGAGACCCGCTTTGAGCACAATTGTTTGGAGCATTTGGATCTTCGTTCTGTTCAACTTGTCGTCGAAGAAGTATTCTACTTTATGCTAGGACTCAACCTAGCTCGCAACTTGATACAACATAAGTTTGTAAATTGTAATTGTATTTCAAGACTAACTCCTCTCGAATGCTTAAACCACTGTAGGAACTTTGATCCAAAAGTCTGTTTTCCCAAAAACAAGACGATAGATTTCATGCATCTAAAGAGAACGATTGAACTGGTTGACTTAAAAAAAACGTTTGAAAGACGCTGAGCTTGGCGATTTGGTGGATATTTCGATTTTAAAAGGACTATACGCATTTCAATGGACATCTTAGCATACTCGTTTTCTCTCAGACACGAGTAGAGCTGTACTTACTCTTTGCCAAACACTTCGATGGGATTGACTCACACCTCCAAAAACATCTGAGTAAGATATAAGCCAACAGTCGTTTACATACAAATGTCACGCACGTCATCTAGTAAAAGCATTTAATTGTTGATGCTGAAAGCAGAAGCACTCTTGAGATGAGTTGCGCAATCGTACTGCTATTGATGACTTTATTTCTCAATACCAATGGAAACTTCTACACTGACAGCATTGATGAATGCATCGATGGAGCTATGGAGACAGATGTTGTCTTTTTTTGCACTTTTTGAAAGAAGTATACAATATACGGATGCTGATTACAATAACTGTGGGAGAAGTACCCCTCTGGCTTTTTGTATTGCAGATTTTTATCCCTCAAAACTCCTCTTGGTGTTGCAAAAGTCAAAAGTCTACAAATGAATCATCCTGTAATGCTTCAGCCAAGTATAGTCCAAATTAAAAGGAATGCATGTTGGAACTTAGAAATGATACAAAAGGACTGACCCAACACACAAAACTGTTTTGGAATGGGAATTGTGCGCATTCGAGTACAAAGCCTCACGTCTGATCAGTCCATTGTCACAAAAAATGAGACATTCAACTTTGCATGGGCAAGGTTTATTTGCTCCAGCAGCACTGAGCCAACTACTATCATCACTGATGTCGATCGCGTCAAAAGTGTGAGTTTTTTGTTTTCTAGTTTTGAAAGTCTAAAGACTGTTCAAAGCAGGATCATCATTAGCGTCACCTGCCAAGAAGATAACAAAGGCAGATTCGATCCCAAAGTTCTGTATACCGAGTTTTAACTGTATCATACTAACCGAGTGGAGCCTATGTTTGAGACAGTTAACTCTAGACACTGGAAGTGCAAACTAGAGTTAAAAACGTCTCTCTCAAGAAAATTAATGAAATACCGAATGTATCTTATATTGTTCTCTACCCTTTTCAGAAATTTTCTTGCAACGAAGACTCTTCCATTCATTTTATCTCCTTCGGCTTCGGGATGTAACCGCGGAATTCTTGGTATTAGAGGTGTTCGAGTAGTGCCTCATATTTTTTGATCAAACATCCAAATATCAATTGTGCTCACTCACATGTTCCTTGACTCCTGATGGTCGACTACGAAATTGCTTCAGAACCGACAATTTGTTTGCAAAACCGATGAAATTTTTTCATATATCCAAATGCAATGGGATCAATCAAGAGCTACAACTCAAAGAACAACAACAGCAACAACTCCTCCCACAATGACAAAAACTACTCATATCATGACAAAACCAGCAACTACTCCGGTGACCACAAAACGTACACCTTCAATGACAAAAACAACTTTTCCAATTATGGATCCAACACTTCCCTCCGTTTATCTCATCGGCCTTCAGGATGTCATCATAGAACTTTGGGTATCAGAGGTATTCGAGTAGCAGCTCATCTGATGGATCAAACTTTGAAATATTGAATGTGCTCACTCACATGCTCTATGTCTACTGATAGACGAACACAAAACTGCTCTAGAATCGAATGAGCAGATACCGGTTTGTTCTCAAAGCCTATAAATGTTTGTCATTTATCCAAATATGCTTGGATCAAACGAGTGCTACAACTAAGAGAACAGCAAAAACTAGTTCAACAACGACAACAACAACAACAACTAATGCAACTCTAGCAATTGCAGATCTGACAATCAACACACTTCTTGTGACTACAGTCTCCATTCCAACAAAAACCATCACTACTCAGGGAACATCTAATTTGTGCACATGCGAAAAACCGTACACAGTATACAAAAACATTTCCATTGCAATTACAACTCCACCCTCTTCTCAGAGAACTTTTAGTTATGACGATTAGAAAAAAACTTCAGATCTGATTCTGTCAGTGTTAGAAAATAGTGGAATAAAAATTAGAACAAATCATCCCATTAATTAAGATTCATTCTGAATGTAACGATATTTCTTGCAATATTATTGAATATTTTACAAAGCAGAATGTTTTTATAGACTTCATACTATACTATTTTAGAATATCTATTACAAGCTTTATCCTCTATACCTTCAGTTTTTGCCTTTGTATGTTACAATTTATTACATTTAATTTTTACACTACTATTATATACTTTATTACGCTCGCTATTACCTTTTTAATCAAATAAATATAATACCTAACCCACTACCAAAACAAAAATGAACAAGCAAAGGGACCCGTGTCAACCACGTTCTATATTGGGAGGGAAAACTTCAGCATAATCAAATAACAAATCAATAAATATCTTACAACTCTGTGTAAATGTCAACTATATTTTACATCACCAAACATACATACACATATATATAAAGATACTGTAACAGGGCTGTAAAAACATTTTTATCAAAATAAAACCATGTACTACATGTGTTAGCAGATCTGTTTTCTTGTGCATTTATATATTATACTAACCAAGATCATCTACAAACTAACAAATACACTTTGTCAGGTCTGTAAACAATCCAACAAGTCTAACAAAACCAACTCTATTAGGGGTATGTTGGCAGGTCTTTGTTTGACCAAGATCTGCTCCTATCTTGCTATCAATATATACTACCTAGAAAATAACTGTAACTCTAATGGTAGTGATCAATTTCAAGTTCCATGCCAAAGCATTGCGAAAAACTAAATACATTTTCATACAACACCGTTTGTTTAACAGTAATGAGACATACTGGAATATGTGAGCTGCCAACAACTAAAAACTTAACCTAGGTGCTAAGAAAATGCTTTGCTAGTGTTAAGTACGACAATGAAGCAGCAAAGTCAACCTCACCACAACAGTTTTTCCATGCCTGGTAACTTGAACATTGGAACAATCTTTTCCACCGATCACTGATGACTTTCTATCATAATACCAGCCTGTACATACTCTTTCACAGTTATCAATAACATTGTAATAAAGTTCAAATCCTCTAGAATTAAATGTTGACCTAAAACCAGTCAAAAAATTATTGATTTATTGAACAGTTATTTTGCTCAGTTTGAGCCTGGAAATGTAAGTAGGGTGGGTAGAGTTATCACTCATCAAATAACCACCATTTTTAGTATTATAGTTGGAAGCAATTTAATACTTCATTTTTATCTCACAAACCATATCCTTTTATTCATAACAAAATGAGGAGTGGTTGCATGAGCCGGTTTTCTAATAATCAATAAAACTGTGCGAAAAAAAGAAGTTTAGCATTTATAAATATGTTGCTCATAATGTTGTGAGAAACCTGACCAAAAACATTTCAATTTTTCAACATACACAGCTTTGGTTAAGTTGTTAACTACTGCCAGTTGGCAATCATAGAAGTAATATAGGTAGAGTGATCATCTATTTCACAAGGTTTTGTTACAGCTGATAATGTTCAGGTAAGTATTGTGGCTGTTGGCTCAGGTAAGCTGTGTGACACAACGATTATAATAGAAGCCAACCGCAGCTTGACAGTTTGGGTTTTGTCACAAATCAGTGCCATCTTATGCATAAAATATGGGTGCTAATGATAACAAAAAATAATAAAGCATTAATTATTACTTTTATTTCGTCAAACCCAAATATTTTAGAAACTTTCATGTTTTATAAAAACTCGCTAGTTTATTTTTCATGTAATTTGTTAATCAAGTTAGCATTTACATGCTGCTTTACACCTGTACAATATATTTTCAAAAACCTACAGTACAGCTTGAGATGACTTGCTTACTCACCAACAGCTAATTCCTGATGCTCCAATAATAGTGAAGAAAACAAGAAGCACTGAGGAATAGAGAGTTTGAAAAGAACCACCCATACTGTTCTCAAATACTGCTCTCAAATACTACAAGCAAAAATACATATAAGAGGAAACTGAAGTGACAAACTCTTTTATAATCTAAGCAATATGAGATTTTTCCGACCCGTTCACCTGTTTAATCTGAAAAACATTTTAGGCTGTCAGAAGTCTTGTAGAGTGTAGTCTGAGCATAAAAGTTACTTGAAAGCACTTGAAAGCACTGATTGTATGTGTCTGAGCCGAGGGCTTGTTACTGTTGCTAAAGTCAATTGTTTGCTTTAGAGCAAGTTGTTTGTGCCATCCCGGCACGGGGCCACCTCTGGGTTGAGGTAGACTGTTGATTGTCAGGCCTAGACAGGCTGACTGCTCCGTTGAACTGGCAGACAGGCAGTCTGTGCAGTGGCGACCCCCTAGCGAAAATTAGTGCGACGAAAAATCTGCAACAAATCCATCATCCTGACTCTTTCGAAAGTTTCTGGTCCAATTAATTTACTTTCTTCAAAGTTGAGAATGAACTTTCCAGTGCATTTGAGTTTTTCGTTGTACAACGCGCTAAACTGAGATCATTGAAATTTTACTTTGACTTCATTGGCAAGTAACTTTACAGTTTTTTGTTCTTTTAAATCAACAGTTAGCATACTGAGTAAGAATAGTTGAAACACATTCACACTTACTTTTACTTGTAGATCCACTTATAGGAACAATTTCCGTTATGTAGAAAGGGATACGGATAATGGTCAAACGACTCTGAGTGGATCGCTAGAAACTTTGGTGAAACCAAACATGAAAAAAAATGTTTACTGTAATTACGGCAACTAGTTTCCATGACCAAACTGTGATGTATACACAAATGAGTATTTGAAGGTTAAACTAATGGACATGAAATGGAAAATTTCAGATTGCTGTGAAAAAGTGTTAAAATAAGGTGAAAGAACACCTGGAAGGTTAAAAAGGAATTTACAGATTATGGGATTTGAATCCTACTACTGTCAAGGTGAAGAAGGAAACTATTTTAGCTAAAATCTTTTGAACAAAAGAAGTAACTATTCCAACAAATACATATATTTAAACGTTTTAAAGATGGAAAAATGGTTATAACTTTTTCTGGTTCTACTACGAGCAATGTTCGTAGTGGAGTTATCTGTCCAATTCGTCTTCTACGAGCAATTTTCGTAGCAAAAACCGTCCCGTTTTCGGAAAGAATTACAAACGTTTGTGTAAATTGACATAAATAATTTTTATACCATCGTGTAGAAAAGAGAATTGCCTATTTTCTGGTTTTTGTTTGAAGACTGTACGACTTTCTAAACGGAAACAGTTCCAATTATCCTTGACCCATCATTTTCTGTGTCCAATTTCGGAATATTGTGCAGGATTTCACTGTGGGGGTATGTACGTTGGTAGCTAGGCCTACCTGCACAACCTCCCGAACTGCTGATGGCTTTTGGTATCTACTGCTGAGCAATACAACCCGCCCACAAGTCGACGAGTATTCTTAGGAATGGTGTTTGACCATTCTAAGTTACTGTCTAGCTGCCGGTTGCGTTAGCTGATTCAGTGCGCAAGCCAGAGGCCGAACTTTAAAGGGCGAACTAGCTAGAGCTAGGTTCGGCCAGCAGAGGTTTGGTGATCTGCTTGTTAATTACTACTCAAGTAATAGAGCTTTTGTTGTACGTGCATGTACTAGCGCAAGTGAAGTTATTGTTTGTGAACAAAGAAACTTCTGAGAGTGTGCAAGCTTAACTCTGACTTTATTAGTTCAAACATCAGCATTTATACAAACGATTATGTAATATAAAATGAGTAGACAAAAGAAGCCACACCTAGCACAAGTGGTTGGCTAGAATGCACGAATAATAATAAATGGGTGTAGCTAGAATAAATGCATGAATGATTGCTATAGGATACATAGTGTCATAGAACTGTTCGGCTGTAGAACGCAGACATAGAACTGGTCAGTGTAGCTAGGATATAATAGAAATGTAATAAATGTACTGTAAGATGGCGCCGTCGTCACAATATTTTTGATAATTATGGGCAATTTTTTTCTGGAAAGGAGCAAGCACATTGTTTTCTTCTTCTGATTTAGTTAGTTTATTAATATTTTAGCTTGTTTGAGCTCTCTGATAATGAATTGAAAGTTAGTAAGCTAGTAATTAATTATTTAGATACGGCATTGATAATATATATTTAATTTCAATTTTTTTTTTATTATTTTTGTAAAGTTGTTGATTGATGTTGTTCTTTACATCAAAATGTAGCTCTAAATGTTTCTAGTTCATTCGTGCACCGATGAGGGCGTTATCTTAGCTAATAAAAAAGTTATTAATTATTTTCAGAAAAAAAATTTCCGAAATTTTCGGCAATCTGTGCAGCCAGTGCTAGATTGTTGTTGCAGTGTTCTAACACTTCTTTTGCAAGTTTTTGCTTCAAATTTCGCTAGTCTTATCAGAATTTTGTTCTCTTTTCAGCTGTGTTATCAGTTTTATGTTTAGTGTGTGATTCTTTTTGTAACTGGTTGATCTCTTGAGGTCATTACTAAAAAATGGTCTCCGAACTAAAAAAGTAATAGAAATAATTTAGACTGGTGGAATCAATATTTTATTAATTCTCCTAAGAGAAGAGAGAATGCTGATTCATGTGAGCATAAACATGTTACCTTATCTTGTATAGATGAATTTTAATAAAATTCTGAAAATTGAACTTTTTTTGCAAAAAGCGGGTGAATGCTGAGGTAATTTATCGGTCGAAACGATTGAAATTCAAAAAGTTTTAAGCGAAAAAAATCGGGAACTTCTAATGAAAAACGAACAATGCTTACTCACAGGCAAATAAAATGGGGTTTCAGACATTTCTGCGCTAAAGTATTTGTACGCCCGGACAGAGTGTCGAAAGTGTTGTATCACCATATAGACTGTTAGTTTGGTGATATTATTATGATATGTTATAGATTGTCAAAGCATGAGCTGTTTATTCATAAAACAAATCAACTGTCTCCCACATGGCATCACACACAAAAGTGCCAAACTGCGGTTGTTAAAACAAACAAGAAAAGGCAACTCCTATTTATATATATAGGGGGGACAACTCCAGTACTTGTAAATAATACAACAGAAAGAACCTACCGAAAGGATAAACAAATTTTAAACTTTTTAACAGCTTTTAGTTGTTTTGTAAGTATTTGCCTTAGCAATGGTTGTTACGATTATTTGTAAGTTTTCTTACTTTATGTTCTCACTAGTAAAAACGTACTACATTTATATTCAAACAAATATACAAACATCCAAAGTAGACTACTGCTACACACAAATAAAACATCAATACAAAATCCAAAAACATATCTGATAATTAATCTAAAAAAATGAAAATGTCACTGACAAAAACATCCGAAACATTAATTATATTCAAAAATCAACACAATTACACCGACGAAAAGTCTATGCAAGATGCAAAAAAAGATTTTTATCACCAGGGGGCCTAAATTGTGAATTGTCTATCGAAGGTAACTCTAAATTAAACTTCAACAAAATATAGGGGGCTCGATCTGCTCTTATAACACAACTAATAGCCACAATAGTATGTAGAAAAAATCGTGAGGGGCAGCAAAGTTTTTGGTGTCATGATCCAAGGCCTATAGAGAAGGTGGGGGGTACTGTATATTCTCTCAAGTGTTTTATGTTGAAAAAGAAAACTGCAGTTTGGCACACTTCTCTCCAAAATTCACTTCAATAGTGTTCCAAAATATGATCTATGCAGGAGATTTTCCAACAATAACTACAAGACTATGACGCATAAGAGGATAATATTACAGTTCAATTCATCATTTGATAGTGTTGTGGCATTTAGCGGCACACAGGCCCTGTGCGCTTATGATATCCTAGAAATTATGCTGACTTTGGTACTCAGTCAGCGTCATCTCCCAAAGTGATGGCACGTTAAGCTATTACAGTAGAAGAAGAGCAAGATACCTTACCGGCCCTGCAGATACTGAACTAGCTTTGGGCTTTCCATACCAGCCCTGCAGTGACCTTCACTGACCCAGTAGTGGCCTCTACCGGCCCTGCAGTGACATACCTGGCTGGCAGCAAGATGGTCGCCGTAGCAGTTGTTCCAAAAGTAGGCTAAGTCGCTTCCACATGGTTGATCCAGGATCTATCTACATCTATATAGCAACTATCACAAGCTTGAGGCTGCCAAAGCCTAAGAACTGGATTTATAGTCTCATTCCTTGCTACTAGGCTTCCTGTCTCTTTAATATCGTGCACCACTGAAAGAATTTTTTACCTCTACTGGTTAGTTCACTTTTTGTCGTGTTTCATTGGATAACTTAGCATCCAATGTTGGCAGGCAATGCCACAAGACTGTAAAAAGCTGGATTACTGTATACTCTATATCACTTATCACTTACTGCTACTACTGTTTACTCCTTTAGGCATTTGCCTCCTAGAGCATGGATATGTGGACAATAAATGTGTTTATTACATAAACTCTGACTAGTTTGTCTAAATCGTGGACTCATTAGTAGCGTTGTTGTGACCCACCTCTTTATTGCTTCCTACAGGTATGTTCGACCTGGCCTTCCCTCTTGGAGAGAGGTGTTGCTTGGCTGTTCCGCGAGCTGCGCGCTGTGGACAGCTGTTTGTTAGTGGACGGTAGTGGGAACCCTAGAGACGGTATCCACTACGATAGAAAACATCATCGAGTGAATAAGTTGTAGTTGATTAACTAAATGTGCCTCAACAATGATGTTGTGGTAGATTTTGGTGAACAATCATAGTAAACTGGGCGTCTGCTACACCATATCCACACTAAATGCGCTAGAGTTCCACCGACAGCCATCGGTAAGATGCTGTAACGGTAGCAGAGCTGTACTGTGTCGGTAGCATACTGCGCAGGGCCGGAAGTGACCCCTGAAGGGTCGGTAGTGATCTATACAGGGCTGGCATGATGACTTACGGCCATTCAAAAATGGCTGCTATAGTAGAGAGCTTCCAGAACTAGCTGAGACCTTACACTAAGCCAAGAACAGAAGCGAATCTTCCTAACATCCGAAGTAACCAGGACAGTAAACTATCCAGAGCCTCGGGACCCTGTAGGGCACTCCTATTGGACGATGGGAGACAGGACTTTGCCTCTAGCCACTTGGCGCCTATTCTATTTAATCCATATTTATCGCAAGATTGGTTGACTATTTATATGTGCAATTGTATTGGTTCAATCACTTTCTGTGATCTTACTGTTATATAGATTATGCTAATTACTTCCTGTGAGTCCTCCTATAAATGGAGTGACTTTGCTCATAATTATTTCATTCTTTCTCATGTCTTGCCACAATAATCCTGGAAGATTAATACCCATTCGGAGTTCGTCTCATGTGGATACTGCCATTATTCAAACTTCACTCTGTGTTGCTTGTGTAAGCCATGGGCTCCAGCTATACCAGCTAATTTGGTTGCCTGATTGCACAGTTGTCACTGTCGAGCAGTACAATGTCCCTTCTGAAGAGAGGTACAATACTTGAGTTTAATGGATGTCCGCAAAACCAGACCGGATTCCATTACATTATGACCCACAATTCCAGAGCACTTTTAACAACAAATTCTTTAACCGTTGGCACTTTATGAGGAAAACTTGAATTAACTATTCAGTATTTGGAAACAAATCTCGATTGTTAAGTATTCACTCTATAAACTGTGGACAATGAATCACGAACCAAGTTAAATAACTTAGTTTATGGTTGATTGGCATTTTTTTGTTTTATCCATAGCCTGTGTAGTGTCTATTTGTGTATTCAGTTGTTTGAAGTATTATCTTGGTAATAATCTTTGATTAAAGGGGGTGCTATTGATGGAATAGCGGAACTTTTATGTTTATCATCTGGAAACAGTTTATAAATATGCAACTATATTGGTCCAACTTTTAAAGTCACTCTTGCTGGTTATGTTGTGTATTTCTTGCTTAAGCTAAACCCCAAAAGTTTTATTTCAACACCTATTATGAAAGTTTAGAATAAGCCATTTAATAACAAACAATTTATTGCTTGAGAAAAAACACAAACAGCAAATTTCATCTGTGACATTTCCCGGGTTACTTTGGCATCATATTCCTTTCAATTAAAATCAAAAAGTGCTGAGACACAGTAACAGGGTTCACATTTCAAAGAAATGACAGAGATAATATTTTTCTCATAGCTGAACCGTTAAATGATAAAAGTGTTGTTGAGTTTTTTAAAGGTTCACTTTTTGACTAGTGGGTCAAAAATTGTTCATTTAGATTACAATAATGCAAATTCTGTTTCACTACAAGACCAAAGAAATGTTACTTATCGTTATATCAACAGACAACACGGACATTTCCTCACCATGTTTTACAAAAATTGTAGAGGTATGTAGTTTTGCTCATATTAAAAAATAGTTTTTATCTTGACAGGTATTTTTTGATACTTTGTAATTTTTGCTAAGTTATTTGAAGATCAAATTTTTATTGCATGTGGTTATAACATACCTCCTTACTAAGCTGTCACCAGAATGCTAATTTTATGTTAACTCCGTCTGTGCAGCCAGTTTGTATTTTTGAACAGGAACTCTTGTTTTATCAGTTGACATGGGAGGATCAGTCAGTCTTACCTGCCAAAAAAGGTTTTCTGTACCAAAAAATATATTTTAAATTCATTAATGTAGAGTCTAATACATTTATACACCAACTTTTGTAAATCAACCGTAGTTAATTTCAACACAATAATACAAAATTTTAAATTGTTATTTGAATTATGAAAATATTTTTTTTGAGAAAAAGCAATCTGAATTATTGAGGGAAATGCACTAATGAAATAATGTTAGGTCAGTGAAGAAGGTTACTTTCACTGCTGATGTAATTGTTTTGATCTGAATCTTGCAATCACAAAGAAAACAAAAACAGAACAAATATCTTACCTTCAGTTGGTCTGTAGGTTTCTGATCTTTGCTGCTGAAAAAACAGAAATTTATTACTTTGCAACAACTAGAAATATGCTTTATTATAGCTAGTACTGCACAATTGGACAAACAGCCAAGGAAAGATCTTACACTATTGTAAGTTGTATCAAGTTAAAGATAATTTTTTGCTTATTCTGTTAATACATCGTTTGTTTCCAGAGCTATTATTTCCGAATTTCAAAACATTTTTAAAAATTGTACTTTTAGCTAAAAAATATAATACATTCCTGCCCAACCGCAAGCCAAAAATACGTTAAACCGCGAATAAGATAATTGTCAAAATAAATGGTTGTTTATTAATGCATTCACCGCAAATGATAGCCTAAAAAACCCTCAATTTTAGTTGGCCAAAACATCGGGTAGTAGGCGATTGCGCCTGCCATACTGATTTAAGTTTTTGAGCTAAGTTTTTGCTTATTTATAAACCGCTCACAAATTATTAGTAAACTTCGGAACTCAATTATAATTAATTAGAAATAATAAAATGAATCAGCAAAACAATATGTCAGTGAGTAGATAAGACATTGGTGTTTCATTTTTCATTGTCAAAAACAATTAAAATGTTCGAAGGAATTTTCACAGCTGCGCCAAAGTTCTGTAACTTTTATGACTAGTTATCAGTGAGGAAAGCACTTTTCAGAAATCTATTGACAGACAATCAGAGGCAAAATTGTATGGGCTGCTTGGAGAAAATAGTTCTTTCTGACTGATGGATTAGTTGCAAGGTTATTACAAAAACTGTAATTGGATACTTAAAAAAATCTGCGTGGGGAAAAGTTTATATGTGGATACTTTTACCGCATTGCGTGATAATTATCGGTTGAGCTGTGGTAGCTAGTTATTACATAATTGAAAACGTAGTCTGTGAATGGCTGGTAACTTTTTATTTTTGTGAACAAATCATAATCTGATAGACTTTAAGATAATAAAAGATTTTTGAGGAATCATCTTTAGTGACACTTGGACGACTCCCGTAAGGAGGCACATGTGGTCTAGTGGTTGAAGTGCTTGCACTTCAATCCAGGATCTGGGGTTCGATTCCCAGCACGGTTATCTGTGAGCGAGATATCCGGCTTCCTATATGCTCTGCCTGATCGGATATGGGCATAACAATAACGTGGTCCCTAGTTTGATTGCACTCTCCATAATAACTATGGAGTCATGCTAGTAAAAGATCCCCCTCTGCTTTTTCGGAAGAGTAGCCGGTGTAACGGCGGGCATGGGTATAGGGTGCTGCTCACACAAGCTCCAAGCTTATGAGACCCGTATTTAGGGTTGCCCTCGAGGCACAGTTCAAACAAACACACATTTTGCAAAGAGCTAGTAACAGCAACATTTACTTACTGAAGTTAAATCAATTTGAGCACTCTTCGGTAACTGAATGCTTCAAATAGCTGAACTGATGCTACAGCTGTCAAGAAGAAGAAACCCAAAAATGTCAGAGTGAGTTCAGTCTTGCATTACAACCAACTCATTTTTGCTAACACTGACATCTCAAAGAAATTCTTGTAATATTTTATGTCTATTGTTACTGAATGCAAATTGGTTAATCTTAAGATGGAAATATGGAATTCAGTTGTTCACTAAAACTTTGTCAATACTGTAATGGATTTTGATCTGGTTTTCACAAAATTCCACTAATATCAAGTATTATACCTCTCTCCGGTGGAAACACTTTGCCGGTATCCATTAGTCACCACTAATGATCAGTTACTACTTGATCAGTTGACAAGTACAGTGCCCAAGGCTAAGACAAACTAAACAGAGTGTTGTTTGACTAGTGGCTTAATTCATCAGTGCCAAAGTCCTGGGGCAACTTTCCACTAAAATGAATGGCAATACACGAATGAATGTAAACAAACACAATAACCCCAGCCGTTGTATAGGCAAGCCGGCAGGAAGTAGTTTACATATTATATACAATAATGCATGCACAGGAGATAATCAGGCCAATAGTAATAGGTATATAAATATATATGTAAGCGGTGCCAAGTGGCTAAAGTGCGGAGTCCTATCTCCATTGTCCAATTGTAGACTTTACAGGTTTCTGAGGCTATACCCAGCCTGTGGCTGATATAACCTGTGATCCAATGAAGGGTGCTTCCAACTCCAGGGTTAGAGTAATATTTTAGGTGGTTTTGGAATTATTTGGCTAACTAAGGCCACCATCTTGGAATGGTCCAGTAAAACCATAAAGGGTTGGTCAGGAGTCACTACCGGCCCTGCAGGAGTGAAGACTGACCCCGCAAACTATGCTACCAGGGCAGCAAGTCATTCTACCGTCAGAGCAGTTTTAGAAGGGCTGAGGGTGGAATTATAGCTCGTTTATGTTCTTGCTTTGATAGCAAAAAAGTAACTTGCTACTGACATGCACAAAAATGTACCAAAAAATGAATGTAAACATGAAACATCAATTTGCAAAATTTTGTGTTGAATGATGTGCTCAGTGAGTCACTTTTATTCTTTCAATGGTTTGATTTACATTTTAGTCGTAAAATCTATGAGGCGAACGTGGCATTACTGTGCCTCAATGGGACTGGGTGGCTGGATGAAACATTGGTTATAGATTCGGAGACCTTATTTCTATTATTATGACATACACTGTGTGGCATATGCTTTGACAGAAACTCCAAAACATGTGTTCTCCATTTATCCTATGAAATAAAGGCTTATCTTATGATATAAAGGTTTATCAGAAGGTTGAAATTTTTCGAAACACTTGTTTACTCAGCGAAAAATATTTGAGATATGTAGAGACTCTTAAAGCTCACATTTTTTTAATTATCAATTGCAGTTTTCCTTAGGCTGTCATTCCTGTGATTGTAGTTTGAGCCTAGTGTGTTTTCCAAAGAAACTGGTTCCTGTTATTTCAAGACATAAATGATACAAGTTCAGATGTGCCCAGAAAATTTTCAACTTTCCAGATACACTCATTACTGAAGCAAAGCTCCTATGAGAGAACAACATCACTCGGCAGTTACAAGTTGCTTTACGAGAGAAAAAGGACCTACAGGGTCCTCAGGCTCTGGGTAGTTTACGGTCCTGGTTATTTCGGGTGTTAGGAAAGGTAACTTCTGTTCTTGGCGTAGTGTAGGATTTTAGCCTGTTCTTGAAGCTCTCTACTATGGCAGCCATCTTTGACTGGCCTTAAGTCATCATAGCGGCCCTGTAGAAGTCACTACTGGCCCTGTACCGGCCCTGTACACTGTGCTACCAGCACAGTATAGCTTTACCACCGGCACAGCATCTTACTTATGGCTGTAGGTGGAATGCTAGTGCACTGAGTGAGGATATGGTGGAGCAAACTCCCAGTTTACTATGAATGTTCACCAAAATCTACCACAATATACAATCTTCTGATTGAGCCAACATGGTTTAAAAAAAACTCATTTAATAAATTCCTTCTGGTGAAAGTGTTGCCTAACATAATAAGAATTGTCTTTTGTCGCGGGAAAGAGTTGGGTTATTACGCAAACTCTATAAATCTGTTTACAAAACAGAAGGGTTAATGGACAAAAAATTCGTGCCAGGGTCATGGCCTACTTTGACCAATAAGTGCTGTTACCATAGAAACCATTAGCAACAATATTTGGCTCTTCCGTTTAGATTGACTTACATTTAGGGATGTCCAGGTTGTAGCAAGTGATTAAAAAAAATCATGAACTTAACAAAAGTTATATCTTCTTTGTAGTTGTAATGGTTACTTCAATGAGGTGTAGCAATGAATGTGCGGATGAAAATAGTTAGTCATTAACAGTTTTTGTAGTTGCCATTGTGATTACACTATTGTGAGAGAATTTTTTGGACGGCTAATAATTGTTTTAGCTAGTAATCAGCAGGTAAAGTCTAGCAGTAATGCAAGCAGAGAAACTTAAACATGTCCAGTCAAGCAGTAATGCAACAGACAAGATTAAACATGTGAAGATTACAGCTAACAGAGACCACTATTAGGTACAGGGTAGAAGGTAAAGGCTCAGCCTACATGCCAGCACAGAGGGAGGAGCAACTCAGCAATTACGCTCCTCAAATTGGACTATTTTCTTTACCTTGTTGTTATTGGTTAAAATGTACTATGCATGAGTGATTTTGTGATTGTATGCATTATATTATTAGTGCTGAGCCAATATCAGTAGAATCGCATGTAACTGCGATCCTGGGCACATGCGATATGCGATACTCAGCGAAAAAGATACTTCCGGTATGGACCGTGCGATACTCTCAGTGCGATATATGCGATATACCGCATATGAGATATAGGTATTTTTTATAACGGAGTTGTCCCCTCTTTTAGTAGGGGAGGATAAGTCTGCAGTATTGAATGTTAGCCTTTGTTCCAATCTCTTTATGTTTTCTATGGTTTATTTATTTATTAAATTGTCAATTCTAACAAATTGTGGTTGTAGACTTTGTTCCAATTGTATTCATTTTTCATGATCAATGTTGATAGTAGATAATAGTTTAAAGCTTCGAGGCTGTGAACACAAAAGCTAACAGTCACAGTTTGCGGCAGCAATAATATAATAAAAAAAAGACAAAGTTATTAATTCACGTTGCTGCTGCCGCCTTCATAAATGAGTCCATTAGTGACTAGTGTTTTTGCGATTATTATTTTAATTAAAATGTCAGCACTATGGACATTCTTCAAACACTGCTGTGAAGAGAACCCAAAGAATGATGTGGTTCAATGTGGACTTTGCTTTGCAGTAGTATTTTATTGCAAAAACCCGGTCAGTAACAACAAACAACAACAGCAGTAGTTGTTGTTGTTTGTTACTACTGCTGCTACAATATACTAGTACTACAGCAACATAATTATAATAGAAGATAATATCACACATACCACCCTAAATAAGCAAAACTCACACCACTACTGCTGTGACTCTAGATTTATTTGATTAATAATTTATCAGTAATAATTAATTATTAATAGCAGTAGTAGTTACTAACTACTAACCAAGTTGTTAGGAAAACGTAGCGGTGGTAATATTAGGCTACTACTACTTCTTACTACTACTACTACTGTTGTTTCATTAAAAAAAGCAACTTGAAAAGGGGTCAAAAAATGCCAACAACAACAGACAGACGACATGGCACTGTTATTATTAATAATTATTGTGGAAGGAATTGCTTTGTTACTTTTTACTATTACTACTCTACTCTCTACTAATACTGTTTGAGGCAAAAACAAATGAAGTAGTAAAGCAGTACTAGTAGTAATAAATATGTAATTAATTAATTCCTTACTAACGAATAAAGTAGGAAAGAGGTAGCATTCTTCTTTTTTTATTATTGTTTGTTATAAGAAATAATAATTAATTTTTACTATTAATCATATTTGTCATGCAATTAGTTATATAATAGTATATAATAATATTAATAGTTATGCAAAACTGTTGGAATATTATATGACTAATGCAAAAAATTTTTATTGTTAGTATTATTTTAGTAGTATTAGATGGTATTAATTATTTTTATTGTCAACAATAAAAAATAATGTCATCTATAATAAAAAAAAATGATTAAACAATAAGTTTGTTTGTATAATAAGTACAAATTAATTTCCAGCAGACTAACATAACTAATATTATATTTATTATCATGTATTGTATAATTACCTGCTTGACCTGACAATGAATAATAATTGATAATAATAAAAGAAAAAAGAATGCTACCTCTCTCAAACTTTATAGTAATCATTTATTAATTATGTTGGTAGCCTATATGATGATGTATGCTCTAAAATATTGCTATTATTGTTAGTATAACAGTTGTGGTAACAAACACCAATAGTAGTAGTAGGAATACCAGTAGTAGTAATTTTGGCAGCAGCAGTAGTAGCAGGATCTGCGGCAGTAGTAGAAGCTGTAGTAGTAGGTAGCAGTAGAAGCAGTAGTAGTGTGGTAACTTTTATCCTCGGTATGTGTGTGTATTTGTTTTGCTTTGGATAAAATTTATCCTATATAACTAGCACCAACTAAGTAATTTTCTATTTCAATAAAATTCTAATCACTTGATGATTGCAGATCAGAGGGTCAACCACCAATTTGCGCAAGCATCTTGTAACACACCACACCAAGGAATTAAATATACCTACCAGTATATTGTCTTGAGTTTTGACAGATGAGAGTTTTGGCTATGGCCAAAAAGTAGCTCATAAAATTTGATTTTGTTGTTGAACATCATTTCTTTTAAAATGGAAATTGTAATAGAATTATCTTCCTTGGTATTTTCTCCCCTGCTGAAGTTAAATATGCATGCATATGTTGCATATTTCAATTTGTACAATGAAAATATAGTTGATGATAATTCATAACAATCTTCAGCTATGTACATTCCATTCCTTTATCTTGCATTTTCTAGAGTAAACTAGGTATGCTGTATTGTAAAACATATTAGGATATCATGTATAATCCAGTATCGAGCTTACATATCGCAAGTATCGCAATTAGAGATACCGGCATCGCAAATATCGCAGTAACAGCAAGTGTATCGCAAAGCAAATGTATCGAAATCGATATCGCAAGTATCGCAGCTGCTGCAAAAAGTATTGGTATCGTACTAAGACTTGGTATCGGCTCAGCACTATATATTATATATGAATGATACATTTCATAAAAGGCCATGTAATGGACAGTTTTCATCAGTTGATAATAACTCTTGAAACACAAACCCCTCTCTCTCTCTCGTCACTTACTATGAGTTGCAGTTGTGGCAGACCGGTATTTATACAGAAGTGACAGTTGGCTGTTAGAGCGCAGGGTCGGTCAAACCTCAGTAGATGCCCTACAGGGCAGGGCTTAAGCCCCTGTATGCGCTTGTGTTACAATAGGGTCGGCTGTACGTAGGGTTGCAGCAGACGGACTCGGCGCCCGTCGCCACAATAATAAACAGAGTAGGGAGAAAAATTGAAACAGCCTTGATAGAGCAGCAGTTGTGTCCAAGTAGTACGAGCAAAACTACTACAATATTCAAACTGAGCATGTAAATTTTCAAAGTAGCAGTAACAAGCAACAATGAAACCAACTTGAAGCAAGCCGGGTGAGCTACAATAACATATTCAGAAGAAAAAACTGAGTATACACCTCCATTATAATCTATCAGAGGTAAGCCACAACATAAAAAGAGAAGAACATTATCAAGGTGGACAAAAAATGTTCACTGAGTTGCTCCAAGTTATTGTTGCTAACAATTATAAGGGAGATATTATGCATGTCATAATTATTAGTAAGAGGCACTTTTTGTTAAGAATTTTTTGCTGGCCTGTAGCCACAGAATTCTGGCAGATCCTTGTGTTATCAATAGAATCTTGGGATCTCCCCCACCATGGCTGCCACTGCTCGTGGCCGTTTCTTCCTGTAATCACCTTCTTTAGTGGTCCATTCAACCATTGTCGTTCCCTCCTCTGGTCACCTCCTCCCATAGTTGCTCCATCCTAGATTAAGGTCAACTCATGAAAGGCTGCATCCATGATAGACTCATCCCATGGTTACATCCTTACATCCAACAACAGTTTTCTCAATACTGCATAATTTGACAGTACATATAAGGAGTAAATTGTAAGAAATAAAATTTTAGTGGCAAAAAGGTGACAACAAAATTTAATACCAATAACATCAAATAAAAATAGCAAAAAAATGATAACTTAATAAAGACCATTAATTTATTCGTAATTTCAAAATGAATTTAGGATATACACCATTTGTTTGGTTGCCACTTTAGCTGTGATTAGTTTTAACAGTGTTGTCACCTATTGTCATAAACCAAGTTACTATAGCATGTAAACAATAAAATAGCGAGTGATAACGCAGTGATAACGCAGTGATAACGCAGTGACTGTTAATAAGTTGTAACCATAGGCATTGCCAGATTTAGGGGTAACCATGGAAGCAATGAAGCCCCCGTCCAGAAGGATAAGTGGAAAAACTCACTGCGCTTTGTTATTTGTGTTCAGAAACTGTTGTTTGTTCTCATAGCAACCATTCCCGATTGCGCTTTTATTGGTAATATGGGCATTGACCATTGTCATCATAAAACACCTTGGCAGAGTCGGATTTAATCAACCAAATTATGGCCATTGACAAACGTTAGGCAACAAAAACATTCTAGACTTTCTGATTACATCTCAAAGGTTAACTTTTTTTTATTCTTTTTTAGCTTCAACTTAGCGTGATTAACTAATTGTCAAATAGAAAAAAATTGAGCAATTAATGAACAAACTTTCTGGTTTTCTCTTTAATATTGTAATGGATTCCGGTCTGGTTACCACAGACATCCACTAAGCTCAAGTATTGTAACTCTCACCAGAGGGGACACTGTGCTGCTCAACAGTGACAACTGTGTATCAGTCAACCGAATTACCGGGTATAGCAAGAGCCCATGGCTCAAACAAACAATACAGCGTAGTGCTTGTATAAGTGGCTATACTCTCAAGACAAAGTCCTAAAGGGTAATTATTCCTCTAGGGTATTTGTGGCAAGACATGAGAATGAATGCAATAATTGTGGCAAAAGTTTCTCTTTTTATAGGAGAGCTCACAGGAACTAAGTAGCATAATTTGTATAACAGTAAGAGCACAGGAAGTAATTAAGCCAATAAAAGTGCACATATGAATAGCTAACCAATCATGCAGTCAATATGGATTAAATAAATGAAGCGCCAAGTGGCTAACGGCGGAGTCCTGTCTCATACTGTCCAATCAGAGTATCCTACAGGGTCCCAAAGCTCTGGATAGCTTGTGGTCCTGGTTACCGCATATGTTAAGGTAGGTAGCTTCGGTTTCTGGCTTAGTGGAAAGTCCTAGCTGGTTTCGGAAGTCCTCAACTATGGCAGCCATCTTAGACCAGCCCTGAGTTATCATACCGGCCCTGCAGAGGTCACTACCGACCCTGTAGAGGTCACTACCTGCCCTATACTGGCCCTGTATACTTTGCTATCGGCACAGTATGGCTTTGTCAACGGCACAGCATTTTACCGATTGCTGCAGGTGGATTGCCAGCTCACTGAGTGGAGATATGGTGGAGCACACTCCAAGTTTACTATGAATGTTCACCAAAATCTAGCACAATATCAATGCACTGTAATAATGCACTGACTACTACTACTGCTACTAATTTGTCATTAAATTGATAAATTGATGAATTAATATTCGCCATTTTATTGATGAACAGATCTTCACACAATACTACTGAAACTAATCGATTTTACTCTTAAATAATTAAATGCAACTACTTATTATTTACCATTAGTCCTTTAAGGAGAAACTTATTACTGTTTCTTATTGTGCATTAGTATTTTGTTTATAATAATTGTTTTTGCAGAAACAAAATTGTTTAAACACTTCAATGACTTTTTTTATTAATTGGTAACAGCAATATTTTGAAAATAGTAAATAATGCAGTAAAATTTCTGTTCGTAGTTGGTGTTAATTTTTATCACTTTCTATTAGTTAATCATATTGTTGCGTGATAATCAATCTATTCATTCCATTCATTGATAATGATTGATAATAATTGATAACAAAACTGATTCCAGTAACCTACTGAACAACAGTTGTTTATACAACTCGCGATAACCGTACAGTCGTAGAGTAGTTGCTATGAATTGTTATTAATTGTATATATTATTGTTAAGTTTGTTGTGTGATTGGTACACTATACTGATCTTTTGTACCAATATTAATTAATTAATTGATACTGTCTGTATTAGTTCTGCACTAAATTGTTAACAGAGACATGATACATGAAACGTGTTGCTGTTGCAGCATAATGTATTGTTACTTATTACCTAATTTTTTTTTCACTAGCTCATACACTTGATAATAATCACCTTTCACAGACAAGGGCTTCTGTCAATAGAGGTATTCAGTATATGCTACAAGCGAGACTCTGGTCATGTTATGTAACCAAAAATAGTTGGGCCTGAAATATCATATTAAATTGACAGATTTATCAATTTTTTGGGTTAAGGAAAAGACAGTGCACAAATAGCAACAGAGATGAAGGTAAGGATCAATGTTTTTCAGTGGTTGAAGCTTTTATGCTTTTAACATGCTTTCCTGCTCTACACCTTAGGCCAACACTTACGATATAAATATTATCAAACAATATTTAAACCAAGCTATGAATCGAGATCTAAAAATTTATCACCTGGTGCAACGAAATATAACTTCAGCTGTTCTCCTTGTGCAATCTGGTTCTAAAAATGGCACCTGTATCCACTATAACCTGATTGTCCCTAACTCTTGCGAGACCTGCTCCTATTATATTAATTATGCAGATGCACTATTTAAAATTTAGGTGGCAGAGCTAGCTGAGTTTGTTGAAGTTTATGTGTAGACTCCCATATCAGCAATTGATGGTAAACTTAATGACCATTAGAGTTTTGGGCTACCAGGTAAATTGATGGGATGGTTCCTTCGTCCTTCTTCCTATGGCATCACATAAATGATGAATGGTCTATTTTTACTCTGAAATGTTGTCCTCACACGTAGGGTTTAGGATGCTTCACTGCCAGTAATGTTTGTGCGTGTAATGCAATAGTTGTATTCAGGAGAGTTCAGAGTTTTACTATTATGCCCAATCACTTGCTCTGCTTCACCTTGGATCTAGGACAACATGAAGGGATTCCTGAGTCAAACTAAATAATAGCAGACCAGCTTGAAAAAGCTCAAGACCTCTCTGTTAGTTGGTCCACTCCTATTGAACATCGTTCGGGGTAAGTTTTGTAAGTGGTTTTGTCAGGGTGGAGGACTGGGGCTAGTACTGTTCATAATAACTGACGGTGTTGAGGAATGCTGAATGCTGAATGCTGAAGACTGGAAAGAGCGTGCCAATCTTTGACTTTTGTAAATTTCCCGGGGTCTCGGGGCAAGTAGTTTATCCATGCTTACTGACAGTTTGGCCGAGTTACAGGATCTGAAATTGTTTTACATCACACTGAATGAGCTTCAGCTTGAAGCACCATCCCCCTCCCTCTTCCATTGGTTGGGTTTACGTATTGAACTACCAGTTGGTGCTGAGTCAGCGGATGCTCAGATGCTGGGTGAGGGGTTTTTAGACTAGCGGCCATGCAAGTGGAGACCAGGGTGCTTTCCACAAAGGAGGTGGTCAGAGTGACCGAGGTTGCACAACACTTTCATCTCTATCCAAGTGGGAATGTGGGTTTCTTTTATGATCTGTACCCTAATAGTGCGCACTGTCCCTTGCTGATCCATACAAGATAGCTCATGCTCATTCACAACTTGGTGCACTAGTCAAACGTTGTGTAGCACTAACATAAAGTGAATGCATAATTAAGAAGCAATTTTTTTGGCCTCATTGCTTATGTTGTTTAGAACTCTGTTGTCTGAGTTTTTGTGTTTCTATAATTTTTTTCAAAAAAAACCTCATCATAGCTCGTTTTTTTTATTTTGAGAAGTTTTTACTCTTATCAGCCGCGATACGTAATTTATTTTGAGTTTTTGGGCTCAAACTCACCATCAACTTTTGCGGTAGAGGGTTTTATGACTTTTTGAATTCGGTGTTAGTTATTATGCTGCAAAGCTTCAATTCAAAGTATTTCTACTGGTCTTGAAACCATAGCTTCTAAACACTGAATTATTGGCACCTGGATTAATGTGGAAAAAGCATGCTATCTCGTTTTATGAATATTTCAGTTTGGTGAATGAGCCTAATGCAAAAATGTGAGGAGGACTGCTGTTGCAATAATCTTAGTCGAGTAGTTAAAATATACTATAACCATACTGAACTGCAGTTTGAAAGTGCTCACCAAATGAATATACCAAGGAAAGTATACACAAGTATAATTACAATATACATATTGTATTTAAATTTTTTTGGTCCTGCATCAGGACATACAAGAGAGGAAGAAGAGTCCCAGAAAGGTATTTGGCAGGAAAGCTCCTCAAAATCATCTAAAGTTCGCTGGTTGTAAATATCAAGCTTCGTCAGCAAACAGTCTTTCAAGGGAGTCAAAGAGTCAGACTTGCTAAATTTGGAGAAAAAAACTTCCAATCAAGATAACCGTGTTTGCTTTAATGAAGACAGTACTTCAACAGTTATTTGGAATCCCAATATGACATACAACTAGAGGCTCTATCTGGATGCGTAACAAACACTTCAGTCTCAACAAAAACTTGGAAAAAAAAAGCCAAAGCCTAAACATGTGAAACGGGTTCCAGTCGTTATGACAGATTGCCCAACCTGAAAAAAACCTTGATGCCCATCCTCAAACACAACAAAGGAGATCCCCAAGGGTGAATACAAATCTGCCATAACAATTTTCGACAAGCTATAGGAACAATTTGGAATAATCATCGGCGCAAATGACCCTGTAAGATATTACCCGTATGCCGCTATGTACAATTATGAATGTTTGCTGCCCAAATGCAATGACAATAGAGATGCGGACATCATCTTCACACCAGTAAACATAAACTCTGAAATATTTCCTTTTGTTCAAATGTACCCAATTTTGAGATGCCAAGGTGCGTTATCAACATTGACGACGACACCATTGCATTTAAAATTAATTTGACAACTGGAAAACATCACCACAGAAGCATACGCCGAGTGAAAAAAACCTTTTGATGGATCATTGAGAGAGTTGAAGATGAGATCTATTGCTCAGAAAAAGAAGAAAAAAAAGACATCAACCCATCGTGTCGCAAACAAAAGTCTCTTTGACAAAACTCGGGGTCGTTAGAGTTAGGATAAATTGAAAAAGTATATGGATAAACTCCTTAATCTAGGATTCAATTTACAAAGCTATCAATGTAATGAAAGGGAATTTGCTACAGGAATTGAAAGTTGTCTCCAACAAACTTTTTGGTGTCATCATCAGAAAATAAGCAAGATATCTATGATCGGTAAAGGAATTTTTTTGTTTTTCAATTACACGAACTTTACCTTACCCCAAGATAGCTATGAAATGTATCTCCAAGTGTGAAAATGTGAAGCGGATAAAGTAGCTTTCCCTTAAAAGTGGGTGAAAATCTTAAGCAACTGTAACAAAAACATTTACCGCTAAGACGAGATTTTTACCGTTCATTGAGACAGAAAAAACGTCAGCCAAGAAGAATACTCGACCTGTCAACAAGAGTGGGAAGTTGAAAACATTACACTGTGGGGGATTTTGTATAATGGTTCGACAACTCGAGCTCAAGCCCATTCATTTACGCTTTAGAAAAGACAGCGCGTAGCTACAAGGAACACTGGATACAGATGTTGAAAGACGGTACATCTTTAGCTGGTTTGGAATTTCACTGGATGTTTCATGAAGCTCCTTAATCGTCACCTTCCCGAATTTATTCCTGTTATGAGCTTCGAAAGCTTGCATAATTTTTTGGACAGTCTTTTCCAATCTGCCTAATTGACAGATGCAATGATGATTTGTATTCCTCGCCAAAAACAGATCTTGGAGGACCCATTTTGGTGTTTCAAAAATACTACAACAAGGGATGATGATAATTAGAGAACATTGGCTTGGAAAAAGAGAGCAATTTTGGGATTGAACTTACAGATTTTTGAGAATGTCTCTACCTATCGGGTATGATGCAGTCAATGCTTATTAGATAGCCTAGAAGATGAATGTTGAGAGTTTCTCCGTTGCCAATTCAGTGAGATTCAGCAAGTTGGTGCACAGCTGGTTACAGTATGAAATGTTTGCAGAAAAAAATTACCATAAGACATCAGCTAAACGGAGGAGAAATGTTTCTTGGACAGAGAAAAGTTCCATTGATGGATTTTGCATTGGAAATTGAATCCTCTTTCGGTTTCACAGATGTTTCTGGCATGGGCATGGCTGCTTTGTCAACAACTCTAGATGTAAGGGGTTTCACCCTACTAAACAAAAATAAATGACCTGACTGTATGTTGAAATGTTGAAGATGAAGATTTTCTCCGATCCCTGGGCTACCCAGCATCTCAACTCATGGATACGCTTGGTTGAGTCATTTCAAAACTCAGACAAATCTACAAAAGAATAGTTGGTACATTTTACAAATCTTTCTATCTCAAACAACTTGAGAAAAAAAACTAAATCTGGAAGAACTAGTGAAAGAGTTCAATCAGAAAATTTCTCTGGTTTCCTCAAATGCGACATCAAAGTTCAGAAGGAATTAGAAAAAAAATTTGCCGAAATGCCTTCTTTTTTTAAAAGCACGACGTTGTGCAGAGAGCACTTGAGCAATGAGATGAGAGATTTTGCAGAGCCCGAATGATTCCTAAAACCTCCCCAACAGCTTGCTAGTCGGAAGCATGTTGGGAAAGAAGATGATGCGAATGAGCCTGTTGCTAAAGTGGTACTTGAAAACAGGGATTTAAAATCGCCTAAGTTTATTATCTGGTGGATAGTGAGACTAGGACCCTTGTCAATATTTGCTCGTTACTGCCAATAAATTGGTAGAAAACACCCTATGGAAAAGCGATCACACACAAGGTAATATATCCAAAAGTCATGTACATTGATGCAGTCGGAGAAGCTTCAAAAGGAAGAAATTTGGTACCATGTGCTGGATGTTGAAGGGTTTCTATCAAATCACAAGTGCTAAGAATGTGGCAAGCTCTGAAAGTTAGTTTAATCAATATAAACAACTGCTATGTTTTGTAAAGTTGTCTCATTAGTTGCTTTGTTTCAGCTGAGCATGAACGTTCCAGTGCACTTGGGGTTTTCCATACTACAATGCTCCAAGCTGAGAATCGTAAATTTCTATTACAACTTTATCGACGAATAAGTGACCCGTGCCATTCCTCTATCAACTTTATAGTTATCGTTAATAGTAGACATTAGTGTAAATAATATGCTTACTATTTTTTTGTTTATAGATACGCCAATAGAAGTGATTTCCAGTAAATAGCAATGAATACAGATAGCATGTACATGTTTTTGATCGGATAGCCAGAAACATTAGCGAAAGCAAACATGAAAGCATGAGAGTTTTACACCAATTATTGCAATTGCTTTCCATGTCCATACTGCTATAGACAATGGAATAAGTTTTTGCGGGTTAAAACGAAGGGTCTTGTTTAAATAATGCAGTATTGATGCAATGAAGTGCTAAAATTTTATCACCGAACACTCGGGGTTGTTCAAAGGGGAATTCACGGGATATGGAATTGTTGTGCTCAACTCTAAATCCTACTGTTCTTTGGGCGAATAAGGGAATAACATTAGCTTGAAAGATGAAAACAAAAAGTAAGAATTTAAACAAACACCGTTATCTGAATGTGATGAGGACGACAAACTTAATCTCTCTTACGCTAAGTTGCTGCATACATACTTTTGTTCATTATAGCAATTATTAATCAAATGTATACTTAAAAAAAATTATTATATACATTTTATCTATTGCATTTTACTGATTATACAAAAAAGTGATGACAACATTTCCAACGACAATGCAAATCAAAGAGACTATTAGCAACCAACTTGCATCGGTCCGGCAATCAAAATTGTGATGAAAACCCCGATATACACAACCGCTGCACAATGAGGACTTTGAAATATATACAGAATCATATACAATCAAATACAATCAACTGTGATAATCAACACCTAGTCCACACAAAAAAGTACCTAAATAGTTCTCACGGATACCAAGTGCTCAAAGAAGCACTTGAAATCAGTTGAACCATATTGTCCTGTAACACTACTGTTAAATACTACTGTTATTTTACCATTGAACCATATCTCATACATTGCCACCAGTTCTTGGCACCATCGTTTTGATTTTGCAATGGTTTCTCTCTATAACTACATTACCAGAATGTTTGTATGCACAAATGGGTGTGTGGGATACCACCAGTTGCTTCGTAAATGCTTTTGTCGCAAAACTGGCATAACAGGGATTTGAGTTGGTCTTTCTACATCTGCCACACCAGCTCAATACTTTTCCACTGCTTTACGATTAGCTGCCTCACCGAAGATGCTTCTTGCAAAGAAGAAGGTTTGATTCACGCTAAAGCAGTGGTTTTTATGAAGCATCCAAATGACTTGTATAAGTTACTCTTCGCAACCAGTGTTTTTAGGTTAACGCAGTGCTCACTTGTCTGAGTGGTTTAAATACTTATTTCTGGTATTAGTTGGTAAAGAAATTGGTAGTTTTTTGAGTGAAATGGGTATTTGATTCAATTGACTTGGAAATTGGTCGAGAGATGAGAAAGCCAGAAGATCAAAACAATAGTTCAAACCCATTTCTTCTAACCAGTACTAGTGTGAAGGATGGCAACGGAGGCACTAACATTATCAAACATTACATTAGTATACATTGTTCTATGTTTGTGTTCTATGTCCAGGCTTTCTATGTGCAAACAGCTTGGCGTGCCCACTCTTACTGGCACGCAGATTTTATAAATCAATCAGCCAACCATCGTTGTTGGGCGGTGGCTTCTTTTGTGTGTTCCATATCTATTTTTCTGTCCGTGCATAAATACTCGTGTAATCAATAATAAAGAGAGAGTTAATCACCACACTCTCAGAGCTCTATTGTTCTCACACAATAATCTCACTTGCGCAGCTTTCACACAAAGAACCAATTGTATCTAACTATAAATGTACTAGGTGAAACAATTCAGATAAGCACACCCTAAGCTGAGTAGGTGGAACCATTCAGACAAAGCATACATTAGGCCGTCCAGGTGGAACTATTCAGGCAAAATATATGCAAGACATAACAGCCACTGACTGTTTGACCTGCTGAACAGTTGTTCGGTATCCCTTGTCAACAATACAGGCACAAGCTGACAGTTCGGCTCACGCAGTAATAATCTTCGATCATTAACGGTGGAATTCGTCGAACATAAGTCAACAGTGACTTGCGATTGACTGGGCCAACCAACAATCTGTCGGAGGGCGTGCAGGTGGTCAAGTACTGGCACGCACACTGAAATCCTGTACAATGGTGACATCGGTTGGATTTGGAACACTCACTAACAAGATATCTCCGAAATTATAAGAACAGTTACACCATGGCCCAGCGAAGGATATCAGTCAGCATCGACAGGGATCCATCGAGCCTGCAGATGATGGACACCCTCACCAACATCCTTGATCGGATGGCAGTCGGCAACACACGAAACAAGTTCAGAGTGCCACAGTTTGACGGAATTGGAGATGTGCACTCCTTCCTAAATCTGTTCCAAGAGGTGGCAACAGCCACCAGATGGCAACGGGAAGATCCCGTCATCCATGTACGTCAGGCTGTGACCGGTAAAGCTGAACAGTGCAGATTAGGAGAAACCATGGAGGACGTAGTGAGGACACTACAGACCACACTTGGAATGACACGGTCTGAAGCTCGGGCCAGGTTGCTCAGCTACCGCCGTTCCCCCAAGGGCACATTAAGAGATCATGCCATCACAGTGAAGCGCCTCATCGAGGCTGCCCACGGCAACCTTCCTGTCAAAACAGAGACGAGTTGACACTGCAGACCTTTCACAGCACCGTGGGACACACCTATCTGCAGAGACACTTGTTGGCCGTCCGCCCCCAGGACCTGGAGGAAGCTATCCAGGTCGGCAACGACTTTTTACAGGTACCGCACCAGCCGGTGGGAGAACCCTACATCAGGACAGCGGAGGCCGACCCTGTGGAAGAAGGGCCATCCTCCGAGAAAGAGGAAGCGAAATGCAAGGAGGTGCAGGATCCTCTGGCACAACTCCTCTGTACAGTGGAAAGCTTGGGGAAAGAAATTGCAAGCCTGAAGACGGAGAAAACCACGAATTCCCCCAGAAGATGCTGGAGTTGCCAGCGAGTCAAACATACCTGAAACGAATGTCGAACGTCACCCTGGCCAAGCCGACAGGGAAACAGATACAGCCCGCAGCAGTAGAGAGGTGTGCTGGCTGCAAACGACCGACTGCGAAGAGAGGAGACCGGTTCTACCAGAGCAGCGCCCAGCAATCAAATACTCCCCTGGACCTCCTGACCCGTCCCCCGATTACCCTGTCCAATCGCTTCGCAAGCCTGACCAACCTGGCCAACTCAGCAATGCCGGAGACAGAGGAAAGGGAGACCGTCGAGCAGCAGGAACCACAAAGGCCCAGGATGAGGAACAAGTTAACGCAAACTGTGCCCCCTCGGGAGGAGATGGAGCCCACTCCAAGACCGGTCACCCTCCAAGTGAATCAGATAGAGTGACCATATCATTCTAGCTACTAATTACCTGGAAGAGTGGAAGAAGAGGCTGTGACATATCCCATAGACACGGGTCGTAACACCAACCTGCTGGATAAGCGTGTCTTCGACCGCGTACCCACTCACATACAGCAGCAACTGCAACATTACAACTCCCACGGTCTCATGGTCGACGGGATGGGGCTCCCATTTTACGGGCTACTTGCCTTGAAGGGGAGGATACGGCATATCTAGTTCAGCGAGACTTTCGTAGTGAGCCAGATAAATGAGGACGTGATTCTGGGCATGCCTTTCCTGGCCAGCCAGGAGTGTCGGTTGGGTTTCGACTGTCCGGTACTGATTATCCAAGGGAAAGAATTGACTTGTACAGACCGACATGGAAAGAACTGGGCCAACCAACAATCTGTCGGAGGGTGTGCAGGTGGCCAAGTACTGGCACTCACACTGAAATCTTATACACTAGCTATTCCTTACACATAATTTAATTGAACAATAATCTGAAGAAACTGCTAGAACACTTCACAATGTTAAAGTAACTGCATATTCAGTACTTGTTGCTTAATGCTACAAATGGCTACTTCATGACACGACAGCAGACTATAGTTTCATGAAGTCCGGCTAATAGAAATGCATTTTTTAATTTGAGGAGGAAAGACCCAGGCAAACTCACAGTCTTATACATCCAGTTGCACTTCTTATGTAGCTTAAATAAAAGATCATTTGAGGTCCCAGAAAATCGGGCTGAGCCTATTTTTCACATGCGTTACACTGATAAGTTCGTGTAGAGCCTATCGAAAACCTATTTGAAGAAATTGGCATGATAGTTGAGTTCTTATTTGTTACCAAATACAAAAAAGTCTCATTAGCACAAAAGCATACAAGTTTTTAATTCTATAGACAGGCTAATAAATAAAAATAACATCTGAAAGATCCTCTTTTACAGAATTTCTCACTTTTGATGAAACTGGCCTCTATAAGTTGTATTAACTATGCTTCCAAATTTTATCAACAACAAACTTCCCCTTGAATCACCATATCATAGGTGTTGCTCGCTAAAACATGAAATACATTTTTAAAACAATGGAGCAGCCAAGTGCCCATTATTCATATTGTTCATGCTCACAATGGCCATTGCTCTTGTTCAGTGTAGATAATTCCCTGTATTAGCTACCAAAAGCCATATAATTGGTTATTGAGTGGGCTAAGTAGGCTCTTTAGCACATATATTTATAACAGAGTGCGAAAAGTGACAAGTTTCAGTATGGTAAGACAATGTGTTATTTCGATTAGCAGTAATTGTTTGGACCTCATTTCCTTTGTAAACACTTTGGTTCTCACAAATGTATGCATATGATTGTGGCCACAATATTAGTCACTTGCTCATTGAAGAAAAAGTTGCTTTCTTGATGTTGTAGTGTTTAATGGTTGTTGATTTAGACATGTTTCAAATCATAACTCAACTGTTTCAGATTTGAAAGGCTCATCTACATATCGTTGTGCAAACCGTTTACCTGGATAATAACTTTGCATTTTTTTTATTGTCTCTTACGTCTAGTGAGATTAGGGTGGTATAGGTTAAAAATTATTGCTTTTATACAATTTTTGCTTCATTTGGTTGACCAATTTTCAAGCATTCCTAGTCTTTTGTTTTAGGAATTGAATTGTTATTCTGGAAGTTCAGAGACACTTGCCAGTATCGAGCGGGTTTGTATTAGTGAAATGAATTAACGTTAAAGCCCATTCACTCATTTTCACATTGTTTCTGCTAATTTGAGCTTGCCTAAGAAGTTAAGGAATAGATCAACGTCGATAAAGAGAAGTTGCATAAAACCTTCAAAAATATACGCACAAAAAAAGTTACATAAAACCTTTAAACATGTACCCACCAAAAAGTTACATATACGCACCAAAAAGTTACATAAAGCCTTCGAACACTTAAACACCGAAAAGTTACATAAAGCCTTCAAGCATTTACGCGCCAAAAAGTTACATAAAGCCTTCAAACATATACGCACCAAAAAGTTACATAAAGCATCAAACATTTACACACCAAAAAATTACATAAAGCCTTCAAACATGTACGCACCAAAAAGTTACATAAACCCTTCAAACATTTAAACACCGAAAAGTTACATAAAGCCTTCAAGCATATACGCACCAAAAAGTTACATAAAGCATCAAACATTTACACACCAAAAGGTTACATAAAGCCTTCAAACATATACGCACCAAAAAGTTACATAAAGCCTTCAAACATATACGCAACAAAAAATTTAAACTTGAAGAGTGATCGTTGTTGTTTTGAAACTGTTAGCTCTTTCAAAAAATTGATTGTTGCTAGTATTTCTAGAGATAGAGCATGATTGAATGCTATAAAGCATCAATTTTTATTGTAATTTTTCTGCCAGCAACAAATAGCATAACTCGGTATTATATTTATTCTTTTGCTCACAAACGGTTTATCACTAAAGATTTATAATTGCCGTTGTCTAAAATGAAAGCTTAGTTGATTGAGACTGGCAATCCGTTAACATCAACTGATGAATGTGTTTACTTTTCTGTCATGTTTGATATAGGCTAGTAGGAATGCACAGAATTTGGCATCATGGGCAGTATTCTGGAGCTTTTCCTCGCTGACCACTTTTGTTTTCTTTTCGTACAGCTGTGGCACTTTGAGAGACTCTCAGTATGAGGTTTGTGTTGCAACAGATTCGGTTTGATACCTTTTCTTCTCTAGAGACATACAGGATATTATTCAACATTTCAAAGATTAGATGAACAATGCGAATAGTAAAAGGCATCAATTATAACACTATGCTGTGTTTCACAAGCAAACCAGAATTTGATATCAAATTAAATGCACATACTTGGGCCAGCTGTGCTTTAATTATGGATTCTTCACTGATCTTAAACTTGCTGTGGGTTTTTTGCCGGTGCTCATCCTTAGCTTGCGAAAAAAATAAAAATGAACCTGAAAATTCAATGCAGGTTTATGGTAAGCCAAAAGTATTATGTTAAAAATTTTTCTGGGATTGAACAATTACCAGTTTCACAGACTTTTCAAGGCTGTTTCATTTTCTTTGCTGCCTTACTTGACGTATCTCAAAGCAACCACAAAAAGCACATTAAAAACATGAAACCAAAAGTTTTGCGCTGGTACCTGTTTCAATTTTAACAGCTACAACATTTAAGCCTACAGCTTTTAAGTTAGTTTCACTTGTACAAAAACATGACATCAGTAAGTGCTTTTACTTTAACCGGTGCTTGATTCTCAGCAGATTGGTTGAGCAATGATCCTGGTTTATTTTCGTTCCATTCGTCTTTTAGGATCGTTTTTGATGCTTTACTTCCTCCAGAATTTATCCTCCTGTTTCTATGCCCCATCTAGGAAAAATAGCAATTTCATTTAAAGATAATTGAGGTCGCCCGTTCTCCACCAAAATTTGTTCAATTGAAATGATGAGCAAACACTCAATAGACATTGTGATTTCTGCACAGGAATTTTTCTAATAGGTGAGATTTGTACTGGCACCAAACTGATTACACTATCAAAATTAAAGTCTAAAACCGTAAATCAGTCACTCAACCAAGCACTCCGTGGTCCTAATACTTCTTCGATAAAAGTGACTGATGTATTTGGGAGTTTCAATTGCCTTTTTCTAAACATGGTGCAGAAAATAGTATCTACCAGTAGGATTTTCTGCTAACAGCTTAAAATTTCAGAATTCACAAGTTTTACAGAGCTAACAGAAAATTGAATTGACACATTAACAAGATGCACTGAAGATGACAAACACGTCTTTCTCTCTTCTGAAGAGATAAACGTCTATGTTTTCAGGATCTGTCGCATTCTTTTCACTAAAAAACATTTACAATGATTAATTGCGATATGTTGTAGCAGATTTCAGCATCACAATGTTGGTAGCTTACTCTGACTAACAATGAGGTAGTGGGTATACCAGTCATATAGAATGACCTATCTTCTAACAACTTGGGTGCAATGTCTCCAATGGTCTCTGATTCTTTTTTGTAATCATTGGCTTGCTGGGGTTGTCAGAATCTCCCTAACATATAAATGGAAGTTTTGATGCCAGCAGGTATTCCGATTGTTCTTGCATACGGGCACTAGTCCCCACTGGTTCAGTTTTTAACAGTGACTGGTCCTTAGCGCCTTCTACCTCCAAGCACTTGGCGGCAGTTTTCCCACCAGTGCTAGGCAAATGGCTGGTATTTCCTGTAGGAAGGCTGCTGCTACGGTTGCGCTCTCTTTGTATGGGGAAAAGTAGGAGTAGAGTTTACAGTTCAAGGATGTGGGGGTCCTTACTCCAACTCTATTGGATTTGTCGTCATTGATCGAGGAATTACAGCCAGTTCCAGCTCATCATCTGTCTCACATCAGCATCACACAGAATCATCCTACCGAATAATGGTTGCTGATATTTAAAGGAAAATCTATCCCTACAGGGAGTACAACTCGATTTCACGCTTGACTTTGTGCCCTTCTTTCAGTAGTCAAACACTATCTCTCTGTGGTTCTTTGTCATTCTCCAGCAACGTAAATGGATTGTGGGTTTGGTAGCAGTGTCTAGAGCAATTTCTCAATGAATGACCAACTTTGCCACAGCCGTCGCGTCCATGGTGGCATAAACTTGATCTCTATTGTTAGTGCAACCAGGGTTTTCTGTCTTTCTTATAAAGCATAACTTCTTCCGTCAAATCATGCAATGTTTCAATGACCATTACAACGGGGTTCTTAACAGGTCCAGATGTTATGCTAAGTATATGATAGGGTGGGGGGAGCTCCGTGACTTGGACGTAGAAGGTCAAACTGGGGCGGTTTCTTCGTATCTTTCTCCTTTCCATGTGAGTTAGTAGCTCATTACAAGTGGTCATGACTTGCAGTATTTTGTTAACTGCCCACACTGTCTGCAAGGTCTACTGGCTGCTTCACCAGGATAATTTTTTGCAGGTGTGAGTTTTCCATAGTATAACTGAAACGCTCTAGGATTTTCAGCTTTAAGTACCTATGCGGGACGTATTCATACGTTGAACATACAGAATGCTGTACTTTATTGTTGCATTCTTAAATGTAGTTTTATACTGCCTGCAGAGAGGCTGATGATCCTTGACATCACTTCTATTGGGCTCAATCCAAGCTACGCTCTCTGAGCGGTAAGTGTTCCCTGCAAGTAGGGGGTTCATCACACTCCAGCACACCACCATGCATGGATTCCCTTAAATGTAGTCTACAAATGTGTTCTAGCCATGCATTGGCCTCAGCAATCTCAACAAACCAAGCTTGCTTTGAATGGGGTGTATGCATAAAAATGGTGTTGACACATGACAGCTAGTGAAGCTTCCATCAGATGGTGTTTTCACAATAATCTCTGATTTCACAGTGGATGTTTGTTTGGCACTGCATGATTATTGGTTTGCCATTGGTGCAACATAGAGAAGTCACTGAAATTGATTAAAAATGGCTTGTGAACTTGATACTGGATTGGAATCAGCAGTACCAGTCTACCGCTTTGAGGGTCAATCTTTGGGCTTTTAGGATATTTCTCCAACATAATGAGCTATAGTAGCCAACTGTTGGCCAGTGTAGCAATTTAAAGAGGCACTGGTTAATTTTGTAGGGGCTACAATACACATGCATAGCTGGACTGCTCATTAGTGACCATGTAAACTAAATACAGGGGTCAGATCAGGGTGCACAGTGCCGGCTTTGGTGATTGGTAAGCCAGTATCGCTGTATGCAGGCCTGGTGTTGTAGAAGGCAGGGTTGGTATCAGGGTATGCAGGACCGAAGTTGCATGTGCAGAGCCGGTTGCATCGTGGTGCCTGATAGTTGGTCTGTATCTGAAACTGCTGCAAAAAAGTGAGATTCGACGCCAATGCACTTGACTGTGACAAATGTTGCAGGGTAGATTAAACTCAGTGGATCAACAGTGTCCGTTTTGTTACCTGTACAAAAAAATATACTCAGTAATGATACTTTCAGTTGAAGTGAATACTCTACACAGTGGTGGTTGGCTGTTGAATGGCAGGTTAAGTCTCTTTTTGGTCATGTGCAGCTACTGTCAGATACAGCAATGGGCATTGCCCATATTGCACCTTGCAGAGCTTGAGTAGTAGATTTTCAATTGAATAATGCACCTTTAATGTGAAATGCAGGCTCATTATATCGGAACTGTGGCTTGCAGAGCCAAAGCAGAGTAGTTGAACAGCATGAGAATCCTATCCCACTGCTGCCACCAAATTAGTAGATTCTATTGTCGAAACAATGTAGCCATCAACGGTTCACTAATGACTGAATTCAGGCAGGCACACTGTCTGCCAGCAAAGCAACTCAGTTAGTCTTTACAAACCAAACATTTACTAGCTCCTCTCACCAAAGAGGAAACTTAGCCGATATGGCTCAAAAAAGCTATTATGGAGGAGAAACTCATCTCCACCAATAATGGTGAGTTGTCAGCTCAGTTGTATAACTCGGTGCTTTCAAGTCTATTGATTAATAAAACACAACTATAAAAAAAAACAATGGCAGCAATGGCGGCAAGTGGCAAAGCCAACATCATTTGGCAAGTGGCAATGAATGCAAGAAAGCTAGGCATTTTATAGGACAAGTGACAGGAAACTAATAGGAAATCATCTGCCTACTTGACTAGTAGATCAATGATACCATACCTAATAATATAAGTAGACATAAATGATCACAAATTAAGTGTATATACTTTTAGAATAACAGGCATAAGGTTAGAGATAGATGAGAAGTAGGGGGTGGAGCAGCTGAGTATTGTGCAGTACAAAGCGCAGCTGGAGATTTTAAAGTTCATGGCTAGATCCTTTGCCGTTGTACCACCACTGGTATTGAAATACTAGCTTCTCAAACTACTTGGAATATGAATCAGGGCTTCTGTGGTTTTTAGGCTACTTTTGGTTTTTCCAGCTATGGCAGCCATCTTTTTGCTAGCTCGGGATACCTTTTCAGGCCTGATACTGTGCCAGTACTGTGTCGGTACTTTGCAAAGGCTCCGCCAACTCAATCAATGGTTTGCACCACCGTTACTGATTGGTGTGTCTGATACCAAATGGCCATCAGAGAAATGTTTTAGAAATACCTGTCACAGTGTTTGTCCCCAAATTCCACCACAATTACACAGTTTACAAAATTTTCAGCTTTATGATCATCTATGTGTTACATTATATGCAAGTAACATAGAATATAAGCAAGTAAAGCTTATAGCAAGCCAACTGGAAGCAAGTAAAAGCTAGTAAAATAAACTTTATAAAACATAGGTGAGAGAAGTACCTAGTGGATGTGGTTACTGTGGCGTATCCCACGGTCAAGGTTGCCGGAAGGTGAAGGTTGAGGCCAGCGGACATGCGCAGGAGAACATTGGGAGCACGAGGGAAGGTACAGGAGACTTGGCGGGAATAAGAGGAGAGGGAGAACGTCAGAAAGCCGGAGGACCAACGACAGACATACTTAACATATCTGGTGAGTTACACTACAGTTACAGTGAGGATGGTCAAGTACAAAACACCAATAGACTACGTTATGAAGACCTAAAGACTGATATTATCAAACTGTAGTGAATGGCAAAAAGTTATCGCTTTTGATTTATTGACATTATTCAATGAGAAGGAGACCAGTTGACACATTTCAACTCATAAAAGTCCTCGACCGAGCATTGCTTCTGATTTGGGTCATGTGACCAAAAGTCCTTTCACGAGCAACGGCCGTGATTTATTTTGTCCGGTTTTCGGAACTGATTGCAGAAGTTTGTGTGAGTTGGTATAAATAATTTTTATACCCTCATGTAGAGCAGAGAGTTGCCTATTTTCTGGTTTTTGTTTGAAGACTGTATGACGTTCTAAACGGAAACAGTTCCAAATATACTTGACCCATCACTTCCTGTTTTAAATTTCGGATTTTTTTTGATATTGATGGGCAAATTTTTTCTGGAAAGGAGCAAGCACACTGTTTTCTTCTTCTGATTTAGTTATTTTATTAATATCTTAGCTTGTTTGCGCTCTCTGATAATGGAATTGAAGGTTAGTAAGCTAGTAATTAATTATTTAGATACGGCATTGAAAATAAATAATTAATTTTAATTTTTTTTTATTATTTTTGTAAACTTGTTGATTGATGTTGTTCTTTACATCAGAATGTAGCTCTAAATGTTTCTAGTTCGTTCGTACACCAATGAGGGCTTTATTTTTGCCTGTAATAAAAATAATAATTATTTTCAGAAAAAGATTTTCCGAAATTTTCGGCCATTTGTGCAACTAGTGCTAGATTGTTGTTGCAGTGTTCTAACACTTCTCTTGCATATTTTTGCTTCAGATTAGGCTAGTCTTATCAAGATTTTGTCCTCTTTTCAGCTGTGCTATCAGTTTCATGTTTGGTGCGTTATTTTTTTTGTAACTGGTTGATCTGTTGAGGTCATTACTAAAAAATGGTCTCCGAACTAAAAAAATAATAAAAATAGTTTAGACTGGTGGAATCAATATGTTTTTTAATTCTCCTAAGAAAAAAGAGAATGTTAATTCATATGAGCATAAAGGTTTTACCATACCATGTATAGATGAATTTTAATAAAATTTTGAACATTGAACTTTTGTTGCAAAAAGCGGCTGAATGCTGTGGTAATTTATTGGTCGAAGCGATTGAAATTCAAAGAGTTTTTTAACTTTGGAAAATCTCCAAAGAAAATATGAGAGCTTTAGATTTTTACAGTGTTTCTGTTTGTTTATTCACTCATTCAGCTTCTGTCCACAAGCACATTGCACCAAAAAAAGTTTACTGGTGGGACTGGAATATTATTTTTAATCGACTTTATCAAATTGAACTTTTAAAAAATCTCACGAAAATAAGGCTTTTTGAAATAGCATCGTTTCAAAAGCCGGTATTTTGTCTAATAACCATAGGCTATGCTAAAAGCATGTCAAAATTGCTAAGCAAGGTGCAAAAAGCTGACACCTGCATGGATGCGTTATGAGGGAAAAGCGGAGTTATTCGGTATTAATAGTATTTATTTCCATGATAAATGTTATTTTTATAAAGCATTTGATAAAAAAAATTGGTTGTAATTTCATTTATAGGAACAATAGTGGTAAATCTTGTTCTGTCTACCACACAGGTTGGTTTTTTTAGCCTGGAGTTTGATTTTTGATGGAAAAACTTTTGAAGATGGAATCATTGCTCATCAAGGCATAAAATTTTGGTAATTCAGCAAACAATAAAAATTTACCAAACTGCCTAAGATTACAGAACCAAAGTGAGCAATGAAAAAAAAATAAAAATAACTGTTATATATTAGCGAGATGAATTTCATTTTATATACCAATCAAACATACAGAGGTCTGGAAGTTTTGATATGTGTAAATAGGGCTATTGGCCATAGGTTGCTGAATAGGAGCTAGTTACAAAACTTCATATTTAACCATTTTGCATATATGTGATTTGGTCATGTACTGATATGCCGTCTCAGGCGAGGGTTTTGATGTTATTGTACGATTGCTAACAAGGTTTTACGGTAAGGGTCGTGTGAAAAAAAAAACTTACTATTCTTCCTGTTTACTACAACTTACTAAATCTACGCCTTCAATAAATTAGGTAAAGTCACTGCTTATAAACTAAGCCTCAAGTATGAACCGAGTAGTTTTTGACGTTTTGAAGAAAACATAACAGTATGTACATCTTACCCTCCAGTTTATGAACTTCCTGCGATTAATGGCATAGCATACAGTGAGAATAAGAGCACCGGTACCACATCCTAAAAGTACTGCTAGAACAATAGAGCCTACAACAAATGTATAAACTTCAATAAAATGTAAAAGAAATTATGCTATGCAAATAGCTGGATCTGCACTTAGCTGGGATTTAAACTTTCATTGAGACATTGTTGTTGTAAATACTTTTTGTCATTCCGTCATGTAAACTGAAAAGTATCAAGGTTTCAGCAGTATTAGGGATGTGGTGGCTGCTAAGCTTTGTTAGCAGTGTGAATAAAATAATATGAATCGCTTTTTATCCACATTTAGTGTCATTTCTTTCCAGAGGAAACTTCCAAAGCTCAACAAAAGTTATACTAGTTCGTAAAAACTAATTAAAAAGTAGCAAAATTGAATACACTAATAAAACGCTGATGCATGAAAGAAAAGCGCAACAGAGAACAGGAGCTGACAGTTGAGAATTTCATCAATTCACCAATTTTTGTTGAGTCAACATTTCTATCAATTGCAGTTGTCGAGGAAAAATCTGTTGTCAGTGAGTTGTTGCTGCTGGCAAACTGTGTGGTAGATTCTGTAGTTAACTCTGCTGTAGTGGACAAGCGAGTAGATGATGTTGTATCTAAAATAGCAGTAAAATTGTAGTGGACTTGCATTATGTGTTCTTACCTGGCAAGGAAGCTACATTCATTTGCTGTTCACTATGTGCACTCATAGCCAGCAGTTAGCAGAACAAACTTTACTGAAATTATTTACTGGCATTCCTTGTCTGATGAGTCAACCTAGTATAATGGGATTGTGTAGTGCGATCCCAATTTAACAGCGGAATTATACACTATTTTGTCCTTGCAGCACTCAATTATCAGCCTGCCAACAGGCTTCAAGTAAATCATAACTTTTCTTTCAAAACCAAAAGCTGTGAGACAGCTATAGCACTGACATCTTTGTGTTGTTAGTTTGTGGTAGTGAACTGAGTTTTACTTTGACTGTTTTGTTAGCTGACATCAAGTTATTTATTGCGGTGTCAGTAAGGTTACTGACACAAAGAAGTAGAGGTAGTGATTTATCTCCCAGCTAATGGCACCTACTCTTCCATGATTTGTTGGTTTGAGTTAAAATAGTTGTTATTGATATTGCTGCATTTGCTTGTATATTTTTCTATGTTTGCAATATATTTTTAAGCCTGTTTAGGTTGAATAATTGTACGCATGTAATTCCAACTGCACATTTGCTTACTTTTGATACTGTTTACTCTATAAATATGGTTATAACTTATTGTGCACTTCAAAACTGGTTGTTCACTCACTTAGTAGAGTTTCCCGGCAATTGATTGTATCCTTGAGTTGGCAATTCATCGTGTCTTAGCTTTGAAATGGCAAAAACTGACATTTATAGTTAAAGCTGAGCATTATTATAGCCTGGCAGGTCCCCTTATTAATTTATTTAGAGCCAACATAAATTTGGTGTAGTTTGGTACTGCTATTTAGCACTTTGTCTTTGACAGTAGAGTAGACACACTCTTTTAGTAGTACTATTTACTGGTGAGATATAAACTTGGTAATGCTCAGACCATGTGCTGTTTGACCGACACTGAGCTACAGTGTCAGGAAAGTCTTGTCTTGTTGGCAACCTTCTCTCTAGCAGTGTTGGGTAGTAGTTGGCACAAATCATTGACAATGATGGCCTAAGTAAGATTTCACAGTGTACAGAAACTACTATAAACAAAACTGTCCCTTATTGGTAATATCCATGCCCCCTTTCCCAGAGTATTGGTGTACCTAAATTCATGGCAGATTAGGTATTTGGTTCCGCAGGACTTGCCCCCCCCCCTCCCCTCCTCCCTCCTGCACTGTTCGGCAGACCTCTGACAACAAACGCGGCTACCGCTAAAACACTGTTACACTTCCTTGCTATCCTTCTCTCACTTGGTGGCCCCCAACCCTCAACTATTTGGGACCCCTGTTTGCTGTTCCTTTCATGATACAACTGTACATCTCTTGAAATAGTTACAGAGTTCAGTTCAACTCCGTAATTGTTGGGATGTCCTAAAGACTTAAACAATGAACTTCTGACTTCTGTCATTCCCCAACCTTGTGCTACTCCAAATGAACTTAAAAAGACACACCAACCATTCCAAACTCAGTAAAGAAAACCTGTAGCAATATACAAAAGCAGAGATTGACATTGCAGTTGTTTCCAACTCCATGCTCAATTATACAACCTAAAAGAGTGATATACGACCACCCAAACCGTATGGCATCTATTCCCACCTCTAACCGCAACTCAAAGATACACCCCCCCCCCCCCCCAAAAAAAAAATCAGAGATACCCATGCTGGCTCGCTTATACATATTTTCTTTGCAACACTCTACAGAAAGAATCAGCAGCTGCTCCCAACAACAATCAGCGTTTCTTGTGTCAGTGCATGACTCTATTCATTTCCAGGCACAGTGAAAGCCACACCTGACCGTGTGGACCCCCTCCATCCCCCACATGAAAACATCCTAGCCTTGCCGCATTCACTGAAAAAAACTTATTGTACTGCAGCTGTTTCCAACTACATCCTTCGTTATACAGTCAGAAAAAGTTGCATACAGCCAGAATCACCCACTTCGTGTCCGAACAAGCATTTCTTAGCTGTCAAACGCGGTTTTTGCATTCAATGGTTTAGCAAAGGGCCAAGAGTGGTGATATGATGCCGGCAGGTTCAGCAGATGCTGTTGCAATAGTATAATAAGAGCAGATCTAAGGTGAAGAATGTAGCATCTTATTAGGTGAATGTCGTAGCTCGGCATAAGTTGATTTCATCTACTTCTTTGGAGCCTTTTTCGTTAATTCACGCCTCAGTCTTGACTACTGTTGACTACTGGATCACATTGATACCTTTTTTATTCTCTCAACTACTGAAACATACATGCAACCTGCTTTTTGATACTATTAATTCTGTCTCTTTCAATCTTGTAACATGGATTTTCTACTCACTTGGGTTTTAAGTACATGTATAATAGTAGCAGATCCGCATACTGGTGTCTATGGACATGATAATTCTCCTTGGTAAGAGTGCTGCTTTGATTGCACTATATGCCCAAGAGAAATCGTGGAACGCAACTTTGTCTGCACCAGGTAACGGTTTTCCCAGTTTATGTTGTAGTGTTTTATTTTGTATACGATAATGATTGTCTTCTAGGTATTTATTGGGCGGCAGTTGTTTATATCACGGATTGTATCAAATCTTGGAGGTTTTTTCTCCCGGTTTAGTCACTGTTGACATGTCCCCAATGATATTTTAGGTGATTATTTTTAATTTGCATCTTTCAGTTGCTAGTTTTTTTAATTATAGTTGTTTTTTTTTGTCCAGTAAAATAAGTGAAATGTCTATAATAACTGTCAGAAATGCCAAGTTCTGATAAGATATTGATACTTCAATTGAAACAAGTTTATCAAAATTCAAAAAATGGTTTATTCCAGTGAACAATCAAATGATTTAACAACGAACTCTATAAATATTCTAAAAGGACAATCAATACTGATACCTTCTTTGGGCTCGTCAGAGTCATGGTTAAAAAAACTATCTTGGTTAGTAATCGATTTTGACTGCTCTTCATGGTGTTTTACGTGACTGGGATTTTGCTGCCATTCTTTGGTGCCAGATGTAGGTACGAAGATTACATTACATTACCTGGAGATCGTTATGTAGTTTAGACTGGAGAATGTGAACTACCTTAATATTGCAGAATTTTCCATATGTTCGTTTTAAAAACTGCAAAGTCTTTGGCATTGCAAGGAAGAGCTTACTACCACCTAGCTGATATGTATTATTAAGCGTAGTTATGTAGTTTGAATTGGAGAATGCAGTCTTTCTAAATTTATGAATATAGTTCTGGACACTGTGAAGTTTTTCTCATCAGCAAACATTCTTTTTGTCTTTGAACTAACCATATGCAACCTGTTTTAATTTTCATAACAGAGCTAGAGCGTGTTTGTGAATTTTTCCAGCTGTACTACAAACATAACTATCTCCAACTGATCAATTACAATCAAATTTATGTCGATCTTTCTCTTATACGCCTTCTCTACTATACGTGCTACTATCTATTGTACAGTTATCCACTGCTATTATGTATGTTATCTATTTTACCTAGTAGGCAAGCTACTACTTATTTCATCCTTTCTAATCAAGTACATTACCACATACAAACCAATATGCAAACAATGATACAAAGCAACAAGTAAACAAGAGATTTTACCCACACCAAAACCAAAACCTACCAAAAAAAGGCAAAAAAAGAAAGATCGATAATATTTGTAACTCGGTAGCTGCACAGATCATCACAGCATAACAAAAGTGGAAAAAAAGATACAATACCTAACAGGAATGAAAAATTCAACTATAAAATATACCAAAACCAAAGAGATGGTGTCAATGGGCATCTAAACCGATTAGAAAACCCCCAGCGTAGTCAAATAATATTCACCAAAACTATTCTCTTGGTAAACAAAAATAAGTATTTGACAAGTCCGTGCAAAACTATCAACTATAATTGAGATATTACATTAAACAACTATTTGACGAGTCTGTCAGTAATAAGTATGTCTTGTTGGCAGGTCGGTTACTTACTAGAGTTCTGTTCTAACATACTACTGTTCTTCACTTCAGTACGCTTCACTCAACCGCTTACATACGGCCCTCCAATTCAATGGTTCCCTAACTCCAGAATAATTTGAGGAAAGCTTACCCAGGTTCCGTATGGCCATTGTATAGCTCTAGGGGCGGACCAGAAAATTATATATGGTGAGACTGTTACATAACTATTCATATAATTTTCTTTTAACACACAACCTGGAGTTTGGTTACTATTACCGAGGTTTTTAATCGGAATTTCGAGATCAGATCCAATATAAATAAGGGTACACTCGCCATTGGGGGGAAAGGGGTGAAGGGAGAAACAGGTGGATGGCAGCAATGGGGAGAATGATCTTGGTGATCAGGGAGATGACCAATGTTGAGTTTCACTGAGAAAAAATACGAAAAAAATGTTTTTGATAAAGTTAAGCGATGACTTTTTGCTAAACTGATCCATGATAGCATTTTTGAGAAATTTTGAATCTAAAACGATAGAACGGCTTTAACAAATCCTTTTAACTTTTGGGTCAGGTAGTGGTTGAGAGAAGTGTTAGTAGGTAGCTTCCAATTTATGAAGCAACTTGAGTACCTCAAGGAAGGGATTTTACAGAGGGACTTGCCAGAAACCGTATATATATATTTGAAGTTTTTAAATGGAATGCACTTCATCCCTAATGTTTTTATTTACGAGAGCGGTAGAGACAAAAATGAGATAAAATAAAATGCTATCCAACTCAACAGTATTAGGCATTGCATAAGTGTAGCCAGAAAACAGGTTCAGCAGGTAGGAGAAAGTGCATGAGAGAAATTTTGAGATGACCAACTGGAGTAATCGGAGTCAATAATAAAAGTGGCTAGAAGGAACTTATATGAAAGCACACTGATATACAACCACAAGGCTTCATCTTTAACCCTCTTTGTTGGAGCTGCTACCACGCGGCAATGTTGACAATCATGTATAGTTTCCTAGGACAGCTTTTAAAATATTTGTTTTGACTTATTGTTGCTTATAATGCCGAAGTTTTAAAATTGCTTGAAAGGCTAGACCGTAGTGCTGTTGGCAACGGCTGCCTGGGAAGAAGACTGGATAGTATCATTTGGATATATCTGTATTTCACTCACTTAGCCCACAAATACATGTTGCTCATGCACGAGAATAATTTCTAGTGCATCTTATTCCTAAACTATGTCATATGCTACAGATTGAACTGAGAAAGTGTTATATTTTACATTTGTTATACAGAGATATCTAACTCCCTTGGGTCCTAGACAAGCAAACGACTACTTTGTACTCAAGTTGCTTGTCTATTCAGTGACTAACTCTACTTTGACTCATGGAGCTAGCAAGGTTGTATTCAATTCTAGCTAGGTACGTAGCCCAGAAAACAAGGAAGACTGTATTTGTCGTTTCATAAATAGTAATAAGTGAAAACCTATTACTTTTTGATAGAATATTAGTACCTGAAGATGTGATTGTACTGCTTTAGCTTTTTTTAACAAACAAAAGTTTTAATCAAAAACATTCTCTCAAAGATTCTAAATTCTGATGCTCACCCAATGTTATAAGAGTTGTCATAAAACTTTCTGAATATTTGAATGCTGAAGATCTGTTGCAAGACCTCCCACAACGGTTTAGACACCTTGCTTTACAAATGTATGTTTCTCCAGGTATGGCGGGTGAAAGAGTAATAGTGCTATTAGTTTGTGTGGGGTTACCTACAAGTAAGCATTAGAGTCTGAACAATAATTAGACAAGACAAAGTAGTAATTTTGTGAAGCTGGCAAAATTGTTTTCACTCATTCAAACATAGAGGTGACCTAAATGCTCCCCAAGTAGTACTTATGCATTGACATGTTCACCAGTAAGCAAATCATTTTTTTCACCACGTAGTAAAAAAAATGTTCTTGTTCACAGCACCGATCAAGCTACAAAAAAAGAAATGAAAGTATATAAATCTGGAAAAGACTTTTTATTGATCAACAAAATATAATCTTTTTCAGGCAATACCCTTACTATTTTGCTGTTCTGTTGGCATAATGGATGCTACCTTTGGTAATAGACAAGTGATGAAAACATAAACACAGCTTGATACTTTGCTCAGTTGCTTACAAATAACTCACACAGCAGTTAAATATAATCTATTAGCTGTAAATAATACCTTCACGATCATTGAGTGTTGAAAAATATGAAGGAGTGCCTGGATCATTTGATTCTACATGATAGCAGTAAACTTCAACTCCATCTTGAATATTTTCTTCGCTCAAAGCTACATCAATTCTAACCATTGCGTATGAGCCATGTGATTCCTCCCGAAACAGTTTTGCAGTAACCTCTATTGGTGGAAGTAAAGAAGCTGTAAAGTAGCAAGATTTTTTTTTAATCACCTATTATTGCACTAGTACTCTTTGGAACTTGTACAGCAACTGCCACTCAAGACGCGGCTATAGGTAGTTTCCTAGCCAATCCTCAACTTGTTTATGTCATGATGCGGGTTTTAGGGACTCTAACAATATGAAAAAAGAGGTGTTAAAGGCTCTATCACAAGTTGTTAAAGAATTAAAATATCACATTCCACCATCTATTGTGACATGTCAAACAGCTTCAAAAGCAGCGAGAATTACAGCTAATCAGATCAACCTGATCAGAGAGGTGACACCTTCCAGCTTTATTTATCATCTAGTCCACATGGTTGCCGTTATAGATAGAGTAGGTCAATTAGGCACAGAATATTTGCTTAAAATATGGGAGTAGTGTACAATTATATAGCTAATAAATCTCAATCGAAAAGTGGGGGCATTTTGTGCATGATTGGCACAACTGTGTCTCATACATTCATTTGCAAACTTACTGGACATTCAAACGTAGATTATCATTGCCAAGTGTTATAACTTTTGTTATGTTATGACTGGGTAGTCCTTTGCTCACTTTGCAATCCCATGCCTGAAGCTTCAGACTATGTTTGCAAATCCGTCCACACATTGTGACATGTAGTAATTAATAGTTGCAGTGAGTGTAAGTCACTGGGCTGGATACATTGAGGATTACACTCATGCAGTGAAACCATGTAGTAAGTCGTTTAGAATACATTTTTGTCGGAAACAGATGTTACCGGATGAATACAAAAGTAAAAATAGTAGTCCTAATCTTGGAGAACCGATTTGTATGAGTAGAAGTCTCAGTGGTTAGTAGAAAGCCGTGCAGGGGCAGCTTTTGTGGGACGGCTGACCATCCAAACTGTCCCAATTTTTCAGCATGTAAAGCGTGGCTTTTTGCCAACTTACTTCATTATTCTAGTTATTTTGATTGCTTAATTATACAACGCACTATGCTACGCTGTCTACGCTTTTGAGATAAACGCGGTTCTATGCTAACTTTGTGTCAGGGTTTTCAAACAATCATTGTCCTTGACGACGCACTGAAATTGCTAAGAAAACAGGATTAGCCCAAAAACTCACAACTTTTTTAAAATGGTATGGAACATGACTATAGGCATTTAGTTTTCGCAAGAAGAAAATGAGATGATGCGTCGTTTTTTTCAAGTGTTCAAGTACTAATAATGATTTTTTTCTCATTATTTTTTATTATTATTATTTATTAGTTATTATTAATACTTTAACCCACTACTAATAAACAGTTCACTACTACCACCACCGCTACTACTACTATGACAACTACCACTGGCACTACTACTACTGCTGCTACTACACAATACATTTTTAATTACTAACAAATAATGTTTTTTATTATTTCTTTTATGCTTATTGATTTTAATAACACTAATCACGATGTTAATTTTTTATGTCTGAGCATTTTTGTTATAAGTTACTACTACCAGCATTTTTTGTTTTCCATGATAGAACTTTTCTTCAGTTGCCAACTATTGGACAGATGCCCGGTTACTCTTTGTGATCACGCTTTTACTTACCATTAATAGTTGTTGTGCAGTTTTATTGAGAAACAAGATGTGATCAAAAACAAACACCAGTCGTAGCAAGTAGAAATGAATACACAATTGTTGATTAAAATTTTATTATTATTACTTTTTACACAGATGATTATTAAATTTCCAATCTTACTTTTTTGACATGGTTATTGTCATTATTGGTTAGAAAATGATCAGCACCATTTTCATCTCAGTGATAGGTTTCCAACAAAGTTAACAGGCATAAACAAGTTTGATGTTTTAGTAGGTCTGGTTTTTATGCAAAATTTATCCTATTATACCTGACACAAGTGCTGACAGGAAAGGCGAGGTACGATGGACGTGGCCAATCTTAATAATCTATAATAGAAGCTTTTTGAGCAAGTGTTTGCCTCACCGGGGCTGGGTACAAACAAAACTGAAGCACTATCGGAAATCACCCAGAGATCCATAGCGAGAACACGTTCTCACAACAGAGCGGCTTATTGAGGCAGCATACAAAGACTTACCACAAAAAATAGGGTAAATCTCACCCCAACAGACATTTCAGTGCACCCTGAGCTGAGCATATCTAGAAACACGCGTGCTGGCCATTCAAGCAACCACCTTAAAAGAAACCATCAGAGCAGGAAAACTATTCTTACAAAAAACAGCAGCACCCAACAGCACACGCCAACCTCCAGATTTTACACAGAGAGTCTGCTGAAGGGGCACTGCTGAAGCAAGAAAAAGCAATTTTCTGCAGGGAGACAGAAGATCCACTGCCAAAAATCATTAATGTGGTAGAGAGCCTAAGTAAAGAGGTAGCCGACCTGATGAATATGCCCAAGGGCTCATTACCCATGAAGTATTGAAGATGTCAAATGATCGCACAGCTAAAGAAGGAATGCAGTGCTGCACCCTGGGTATCCAGATAGGTAAATGGAGATGACCTGCAGCAGTTGACCCACCTACTGGCTGCGTCAGGGCACTGAGTTCCACAAATCACACGAAACAAGCGAGAAACAGTCCTTTTGGGAAACAAAGGGCCTCGCCACTACAGGCTTCCACTTTAGAACCTCCAAAGACTCCAATCACAACCCTAAAAAACCAACATTCCATACTAGCAGGAGAGAAGGAGGACCACCCATCGAGTGGATGAAGAGGTAGTGATCTTAAAGATAAGTGCAAAAGAAAAGACTATAAAGACAGTCACACACAAGCTAATTTCCAGCCAAAGATTTAGAAGCCAAACACAGACCAATAACCACACACACGTGGACCAATTAAAATGACCCTATAAATCCAGCTACTGCCTACCCTGTCGAGTAAAAGGGCGGTCTATCACCAATTTAATGGAAACAGGGTGTAACACAAACCTACTGTCAAAGCAGGTAATCAATAAGCTCTCCGCAACTGTCTAGCCAAACCTCCAAGACAACGATCCCCACCACTTATCGACAGAGGGCTTGAGGCTACCGTTATACAGCTTGTTCACTCTGTCGAGATGAATCCGACGGGTCAAATATAAAGGAACCCCTGTAGTGACTCCAATGAATTAAGATATAATATCAAGTAGACCATTCCTTGTCAATGAAAACTGCCAAATGGGATTCGGAAAACTGAATTTTAGAGTGCAAATAAAATAAATGAGTTGCACAGATAATCATCAGCAGAAGTGCAAGCGCAACAGTATACACGCTTACTCATAAAGACTGAAGCATTTGTATTTTGCCCTCGCCACCTCACTAGCACAGAACTACGTCACCAAGTAGTGTTAGAGAGTATAAAGGTAGGCCTGCTACTCGCAACAAGCATCAACATCCTCGATGAACAAGGGAGAGTGCTAGTACACTGTTTAAACACCTAACAAGACAGTTTCCATGTTCCAGCAGGAGAGTAATAGGGACATTCACTAGCGTTGGCACAGAAAAACCTCAAACAATACCCACAGACTACCCCAGCCAGAAATGACAGATGGAGAACACCCTCAGCACCTCCATGCATTATTTACACAAGTCTGTCAGGTGTGCCGGAATACTTGAGAAGAACGACGTCTGAGAAGGCTACTCCTTCAGTGCCAAACTGTTTTCAGCCAGCATGATGAAGATATTGGCTGTGCACACTTGGCAGAAAACACTTTATCCCGGCAGAACCAGGAACATGGCCATTATGCTGTCAACCCAACAGGCTCGGTGCAGAGAAAGAAACGGAAGAAAAGCGGCAGGTAAAAAACTGCTAGCCAAAGATCTCATCGATCCAGCAAACGGAGTTTGGAATTCCCCGGTCGTCCTAGTAAAAAAGAAACGCAAACTGTGGAGATTTTGTGTTGATTACCCTAAACTCAACCATTTTCACTTGGCAAAGAACCTATCCAATTCCCAGAATTAATGACTCACCGAAATTTTGATTGGTAGCAAATACTTTACCACAACTGATCTTACCAGCAGATACTGTCAAGTACCCTTGGACATTGGGGCTCAAAAAATGGCTGCCTCATTACACAACGTGAACTCTGGAGGTGGAAGGTGTTGCCGTTTAGCTTCACCTCTGCTCCCACTACCTTCCAGTGGCAGATTGAAAGAGTACTGAAAGAACTCTACTGGAAAAAGCTATTAGTTTATTTGGACATTGTGATTACTATAGCCCAAGACTTCGACATGCACCTCCAACCAGTTTAACATAAATGTCAAGCACTCCAAGTGCGAGTTGTTAAGCCAACAACTTAACGACATAGGCCATGTTCTAAGTGCCAAAAGGGTTAGCCTAAGTTTTAGGCCAACATTTGAGGCAATATCTGTTTATTCTGCTGTAAATATGTTATGTTATTGATTGGAAGTTGTATGTTCCTGCGTGATGGTGGTGGCCTGTGAATGGATTTCATTGGATGATTGGTTCAGTGGGCGGGGTTTTTTCTGCTGGTTTGTTGGCCTAAGTTAAAGGGACAGCTTCGGCGACCAAATGGTCGCCGTACCAAAGATTGTAGTAAAAATTAACTACCATCGTTGGCCCATAGCGTGATCAGCTATGTTTTGCTTTGAACTTTTTATTAGACCTCAGTTTATTTTCGGCTCTTCTTATTATTGATATTTATTATTATCATTTATTAATTATTTTGAAGCCAGCACCAACAAAGACAGGTTTGAAGATTTAAAAATAATATTATTATTATTATTATTTGTTTAATAGTGTTTATTCAATGTATTATTTATTATTGTTCTTGCTATTAAAATTATTTTCACCATAATTATTCTTCTCAGGGGTTATTGTTGATCAGATTATTATCCTCATACCACAAATAAATAACTATAATAATAGTATATTATATATATACAAATATTATTAACAATTTTTTTAAGTCTTCAAACCTCTCTTTGTTGGTGCTGGCTTCAAAATAATTAATAGCTGATAGTAATAAATATCAATAATTAGAAGAGCCCAAAATAAATTGAGGTCTAATAAAAAGTTCAAAGCAAAACATAGCCGATCACGCTATGGGCCAACGATGGTAGTTAATTTTTACTACAATCTTTGGTACGGCGACCATTTGGTCGCCGAAGCTGTCCCTTCAACTTAGGCCAACAAACCAGCAGAAAAAACCCCGCCCACTGAACCAATCATCCAATGAAATCCATTTAAAAGTTGCCAAGACAACAATGGGGCATGCAACTCCCAAGAAAGAAACGCACAGCATATTCCAAGTAAAATACACCTTAAAATATAAACCCATTTATATTTCAATGAAAATACACATATGCCTCAAATGTTGGCCTAAAACTTAGGCTACAAAAGGGTGTCAACAAACTAAGAAAAAGTGGAGGCCGTGAGGAAATGGGATGAGCCTAAAGATGTAAAGGCCCCAGTAGCTTTCCTCAAAACGGCTGAATGTTACAGGCAGTATCTTCCTAATTACACCATTATGAAAAAACCACTGACCATCCTGATGGGCAAGGGAATCCATCGAGAATGGGAAAAAATAGAAAAAGCAATTTTTTTTTCGCTAGCGGGAGACCGGATTGAGCCAGGACCCTGTGCTGAGATATCTGGATCTTACACTCAGAAAAATATTGGATACTGATGCCAGTGCCCTAAACCTGGGTACCCTATCTCTATGGACGGGAGTTCAGATTAAAAATTGATCAGACCTCTTTTTGCTAGCTATGCTTCCACAAAAAATCATCCAATCAGATCACCAGATGGCGAGAAACTTTGGTGAAATCCAAGTAACACCTAAACGATTGAGCCGGGCCCCAAAATGATAATGCGGATGGTCTCAACCAGCAGCATCAATACGTAGACTACTGGCAATGCAGCTCGATGAAATGACAGGACGGAGAGCTCTCTCAGCTGAGTTTTTACAATATGGACCTGTTGAATAAGTCAACATTACCATGACCAAACCCATCAATAATGCCTAGGAACTAGTCCAAGCCCAAAAAGTGGCAGCACCCAGTAGCCAGGATATACATTGAAGTACAGAGCCGAGCACCAGTTCTTGCCAGGGGGTAGAAGAGAGTAGCACAGAGGTGCGGACAGTGTGCAATTGGTTCGAGACTCTGAGCCTCTGGCTGGATGGGGCCCTCGCAATGAAGTTTGAGCATCACAGGAGGACAAAGCTCTGTGTAACGTGCTCACTCTTTTTGAGACAAGAGATAGTGTGTTAGAACCACCAAATGATCCACGCCACAATACACAGAACCCAAAAACAACTCATGTTAGATTGGTACTGGCTTGGCATGTCCGATATGCCAGCCACTTAGTAAAGATTTGTGAGGCCTCCCAAGAGGCAACAAAGGGGTGGAAGCTAGACCACCCAGAAGGACAAAAGTTGTTCAATGCTCACCTTTTCCAGAAATTGGCTGTGAACTTGGTGTGCCCTGTACCATTCAAAAATCAAAATAACCGATGGATATTTGTCCTCAAAAACCAATTCACATGCTGGCAAGACGCTATTGCTTTACCAGATTCAACAGCACCAATGGTAGCTGCAACACTGGACAAACACATTTTAAGCCACTGGATACTATCGGAACAATTGCATACCAACCAGGGAGCCCAATTCTAGACAACACTCCCGAAAGACTTGTGCGCTCTATGAAGCATACACAAAGCCCGTACTGTTGCATCACTCACTGGGTATAAATTATAGCTCCAGCAGAACACAACCACCTCCCAGTGTGGTCTCTCCAAAAGTCCCTAGCTTCTTAATCCCTTCGAGCTATACACAATCCTTTAGCTACGCTTAATTTTACACTAATCCAACAGCTACACTATGCACCTAGATAACACACACTACACCTTACCATCTACAATGCAAATGTTTAGTAGCTAGGCAGAACAGGACCCTTGACAATGATTTGAAAACCCGACACTCACGAAAGGCCAAGATGATTTGGGTGGACTGCTCTCCCAGATCATGATTGCTTGCCGGGGGACCCTTAGCTCCACCACTGGTTAAACACTAAATCTGCTTATGTTGGTAGTTAGGTTAGGAGTTAGGTTCAGCTTGCTGACCAACTATCTGGCACATCGCCCCCCCCCCCCCACTTTGGACAGGTGTGATCTGGCAGAGCACAACATCAGAATACAGAAACACCTGGAGATAGCTAACAAATTTGTCCGAAAACCGCAGCGACCAATTCGACAAAAGGAAACAGGAGAACTCCGCGCCTCGGGGAGGATGACCTAGCGGTGATGAGAAATAAACGGCGCACCAAAGGCAGTAATTGTAAGCTGCAACCCAGCTATGTGGGCCCTTCCACCATCACCAAAGCTCTCTATAAGCTTGCATACCGACTGGAGAAGGATGGCCAAGGCTGTGTCCAGAATAGCCGCCGACTGAAACTATTGGAAGTGTCAGGAGACAATAGGATGACCATCTGTAAGCCAAGAACAACCACTTTGGCCTAACATGGAACGGGCGTACCAAAAAAAGGACACCTGTTTGAAATGAGGAGAGACAACCCGAGCCGACCCACCACCTACCAGACTTGAGCAAACTCCGTTTGGATAGCCATCTATGACAGATGAGACATCCAGGAAACCAGCAGAAACTCAGCGGAAGGGAGACAACTGGGCCAGACAACAAACAAAAAAGTAGAGTCACAAGGGGACCTCGCCACACCAGAAAGAGTGGTTCCTTCCGGTGAAGAACTCCCCACTGCCCAGCCCCTTGAAGAGGGGGATTATCTTAGTGAAGAAGTGGGATTGCCATTATCAAACAAAACAGAAATGACAGGCACTAGCAGCAGACCTCAGCGAGCTAGGAGACAGACAGTCAACTTCACAGTTTACTGTTGCTTCAACACCCAAGAAAACAAAACAACCACCTGAAAAGGGACAAAAAGGATAGTGCAACAACCCCACTAATTAAAAAAGAGAAAAACCTAGCCTATGTACCCTGGACTAACCTAGAAGATACTCAAACCCAGCTGAAACTACAAGCCAGTTCACAAAGACAACATGATATTGGTATGAGTAAGCAAACAGGGGACCATCAGAAACAAGTGATACAACATTGACAGACCAAACGACTCTCCAACAATGAACCATAGAAGTACCTAAATGCCAAAGAAATAACAAAGATACGAAAGGTGTCTCGCACAATCTCATATGTCACTTATCCGATGTCGTGTGGGCTGAAGAGACAAAGGAAAAAAGAGAAACACCAACCGTGAAGGACATGGTCAACAACAACCATCGTGAGAATAAAATTGTGGGATATTTTGCAACAACGCCTTCATGCCTGACTAAAGTGGACATTCACAGCCTATGAGAAGTAATTAAATTACTTGAATGAGAGATGACAGGCCCCAAAAATGGATACCTTTCAGTAGAAGCAGATTCGACCATGGCTGCTGCTATTATAGATCAACCACATAATTCATCCATGAGCAAGACCGAAGGTGCAGTGTGAAAGAAAGAGCCGTAGCTAAATCTCACAAAAAGAGGAAGGTTAACCAAAAAGTATCTCCTTACGCATAAACAACATCTCCATTGAAGAGACTGGTGCTGTTTGATGCCGTGATAGGAAAAGCCAACGTTTGGCGCTTCTTGCCCTCACATCCAAATCTAGGGAGAAATGGTTGTCAGTAAGTACTGTGCAAGCTCTAAAGCAAGCCACTCGAATACTAGAGGGGGAGGACAACTGGGAGTGTACCATCTGTTGACTGCGACTGACCAAGAAATTGTTGTTGTTGTTTTCTTATATTGTTGTAAGCCCTAGCACTTTCAGGCAAATATAACTATTTGTATAATCCAGAAGTTCTCTCATTAGTCCTGCCAGGTGCCTTGATGTACAAGAAGTTGAGAATTTGTTTCCTATTTCTTACAGATCTATCAACAGGCTCTGGTGGTGGAAAAAAGTGTAGATGTTTGTTTTCGAAAGTAATTCTTAATAGTGTTTGGTAAAGTTATGGTGTAAATTCTTTCATAACTACCAAATTTGCTTGCCCATTTCGGATTTCTGTCTTTCTGTTTCGGTTGCAGTGAAAATGGCCTAAAACTATTGATGGTGCCTTATTTGAGGCTATTGATGGATTTTGACCAATATCAAATAATTGGGTACGCAGTTTGTGATTTGACCACTCCTTACATTCCTTGTACACGTCGTTTCACTGGTTGCAAGAAAATGGTTTCTCAAAGAAAAGTAACCATGCAATTATTTCATTTTATTGTTGCGCAGCATGGTACGGCTAACACTGACATTACATACAGTGATTGTAACAAGACTTGCATGAGAATGGCTTGAAACCTTTCTCTAAAATTGACTTTATATCCTACTTATTTTATTCTTTTGTCAGCGTTGGATCAGGGAACAACTTTTTTGATTGAAATTTTGCTTCAGCTCTTAAGATGCTGAATGCGGAAAATACTTAAGAGCTTTCAACTATTATGTGTATTCAAGCTTTATTATACACAGCAAAAAACAGTTCTTATTTGAAAATAATTTGATTATATGGAAAGGATTGTTTTGCATGTGAGACAATTTTCGCTGAACCTCCTTTTTCTATGGACTCTGTTGTACAATCAGTGCTGATATAAATGGCCATTAATGTGATTTGTAAAGTTTTCTATTTTAACTGTTTGTATAACAGCACAATGATTTTTCTCAGTCCATGAATGTTCATGCCATAGCTATATCCAAGCACCTTTATATGCAATTTTAGTGATCATTTTCTGGCGTCATTTTGAGATAAGAATGTTATAAATACATGCTACTTTTGAGAAAATACGATCTATGTACATAATAATATTTTTTTACAAGCTCTATCCGGTTTTATTACTTAACCATGTTTTTTATTATAACTTGTCATCGTTTAGCTATGACAAATCAGTTATGGTATTTTCTATCAGTAGCACTCGAAAATTAAGTTTCTAAAGCTACAAATAACAACTCTTAATACTGATGAAAAAAGCTATTTGATTTTTCATATTATTACATTCCCCTCAGAGCATTCTGAGAAGTTTTCATAATGACTCCGAAACTTACAGTTTCCATCATTATTATTTAGAAATGTTAGAAACTTTGTTTTGGGGCATCATACTTGTTGTAATTTTAGTTAACATAAAACAGCTTTGTGTCGACAACTTTCTTCATAAGTATTTGGCATCGCACGAAGTTAAATTTTGAATGCGACGTATTGAACAATCCTTTGAATTGTAAAATGTGCATTGAGCAAAGAGCTCAAAATCTATAGACTTTGGATTAACCAAAGCACAAAAATTTTGTTCATTCCATCATGCACTTTGAATGATTAGCTGTGATTCTCACAAGTATATAGTTTGAAATTTCAAAGTGCAAAAAATGTGGTGAACTACCATGACTGCTTGTGAAAAGTTAAAGTAGTTAGACAAAAAATTATGTTTGATACAAAAAACATAAATACATTGATTTTAACGTATTTTGGCTTACCGTTTGATAAGTTTTCAAATTCTTTTATCACAACTTGAGAATTTTGAGCCCGTTCTACTGCATAATAGAAAGAGCAACTCATCCTTGTTTCACCATACGGTATGGTCAGGTTACATTGTTGTGTCCAACCGTTGTTTGCTGAAGCTGAAATTAAATGTAGCACAACTTAATTTTTGTTGAATATAATGTGAGGGAATTTGGTAAGTGGTTGCAATACTTAAAGGGGAGTAGGAGTGGGAAGGGCAATGTATCCATGTCAAAGAGTGTGTTAGTTTTGGATGAGAGAGGATTAGTGAAGGCACCATCTGTCCTTTTCATGACTTTTAAAGATGCCATGAGTTGTTGTTGACTTGGTGGCAATTTTTCATTCACAAAAAAGTCAATCCAAGAAAAAAAGGATTCTGTTTTTGGTGCGAACTTTGAAACAAGTATTGAATCACTTTCAAATATAGAGTAGTAAAACCACAAGGTGAGGGGGGTCACCAAAGATAGTGTTCAGCACGTTTTTCCGTTATTTTTATGAGACAAAATTGAGTTTGAGGGTTGTAAAAGTTTTGCACCACACTTTTACCAGACTCAATTGAGAATTATCTCTGAAAAGAGTGTCCACTTTGCTGCAAAATAGTAACAGCCTGATGGTAACAAAAAAGTGAAGAGGAGTCTTGATTTTGGCTATCTACTGTCCATGCTATTATAAAGGCAACCGGGCAGACAGAGGCAGCTAATAAAAACATTTTGACCTTCTAGTTTTGAGCTAGCGTTACCCATTGGCAGTCACTGGCCCTAGTTGGGCAATGCGTGCCACATACGTCTGGGTATTTGGGGGGTGCTGTATTCCCCAAAAGGGTGCGAGGCAGAGCCTCACCTGCCAACTCTCCGTGAACTTTTCTATTGTCTCAAAAAACAGTCTTAGACCAGTTTAGACAATAAAAAGATGGTATATTAGAGGACTGCCAAGATATAAATATTGGAATGAAGCAAGATCTAAATGAAGGTTGGCAAGAGTGAATGTAAACATTGTTGCGGTAAATGTTGGCACTTTGCTGAATAAACATTGACAAACGGGGAGCTATTGCCTCCTGTAAGCAAAAACAAATATTTTGAGGCTAATTTCAGCAAGTATTAAACTTTGTTTCCAGCAATATAAATCTACGGTTTCTAAAGTTCACCTATGAATGTAAAATTGAGAAAAATTCCATAAAAAACACAAAGTTAATAAGTAAAGCTGGAAACACAGGCACTCGTTCTTGTACTACTAGTACTATATAATGTACAAAATAAGAGGGGGGGGAGAGGGGAGAGAAGGGGGAGAGAGGGGGGAGAGGGGGGGAGGGGGGGAGAGAGGGGGGAGAGAGTGGGGACAGAGGGGGAGAGGGAGAAAGAGGGGGAAAGGGGGGAGAGAGGGGGGAGAGAGGGGGAGAGAGGGGGAGAGAGAGGGGAGAGAGTGGGAGAGAGCGGGGAGGAATGGGGGGAGAGGGGGGGGGGGGAGGGAGAGGGAGGGAGGGGGGAGAGAGCGCAATAGTAATATAGGAGCAGATCTCTATCATGGAGTCTAACGAGAAGGTTCTCCTGGTTCAATGTGTACTTTAAGTAGGCACCAGTTACCATGAGAACCTGTGAGGTACCTTTTTGTGAGCACCAAGTGTTTAGAATGTTTGGTATTTATTTTGCGGTATGTAGATTTAGACATTGATTTGTATGTTAGATGGTATTGTCTTGGAGGTTCTCCTGGTCCTGTGTTTAAAAGGTACCTTTTTGTGTGCACCAGATGTTTTTTGTTTTGTGTGGTATTTCTTGTGCAGGGGTTTGTATTGGGATTTTTTATGTTGATTTAGATCATGAGGTTGACTAGTTGATAAACCTGGTATGTAGGTTTATACTGTTTTATTGTTTGATTATAACCATGTACATATACATGTACATATTCATGCCTATGTACATATTAATGCAAAGTGATGTATCATTGTATAACTCTATTGTATAAGAAAGACATGATCATAGAAACGTATTGAATAGCTTTATTATAGTTTTGAAATAATGTACAGAAGCATTTACCTCATAAAAATATAAAATAGATCAGACAAGAAATCTGAGTGTTGAGAAGGCCTGAGAGGTACCTTTTTGTTGCACCACGTGATTTAATTTTTGTGTTAAGTATTTATTGTGTAGATGGTTTATATTGGGATTTTTATGTCTGTATTGTATAAAAATGAAGCAATTCGTTATTGTATAACTTTTTTATATCAGAAATATTATAGGTATTCATTGAATATTTCTACCATAAGTTCGGAAGTATGTACAGAAGTTGGAGTTTATACCAAAAACTTTTAGTCCAATTCCTTTGATACAATTTTTGAAAAAGTTATTTACCTCAAGTGTTTTTTTAAATTTTCTTAAATATTCGTTAAGATTCACATTATTTGACATTTTTACAATAGTTTCAATATTGTTTTTGGACATAATTTGGAAAATCTCTACAGAATCGTCTTAATGAGACATACTCTGCTCATACTGTTTTGGTGAAACTTCTCTGTACAGAGCTTCCATGTTTAGCATGTGTTGTGTTACACAACATATTACAGCTTGAAATGTCCCTCGGCATACTGCTTCCTGCCAAACAATCATATTACCTCATACGTATTTTTGGTATATCTCTTGATTAATTCTCTTACGTGTAGTGTTTTTGACGACATATCGATCTAAAATAAAACAAAAGATATCAGTAGATGGTAATAAATATTGAAGTGAAATAATAGTTAAAAGAGCTTTTCTACTTTTTTCGTTTTTTCACCAGTGCTTATTATTATTTTTATTAGTTCTTACCTTATCACCGAAAATCCTGCTGTCAGCTATGTAATGAATACCGTGGTGGATGTGGTTTTTTCAAGAAGCTATTTTTTTTAAAGCTGTTGCTGGAGAATATGATTTCTGTGTAAAAACAACAGCTCTTAAATATGCAAAGTTGCACCTATTAACCCTACAACCAATGATAATACTTATGCAAAAAACTTTTTTAAAATATAAACGCATTTTCTGCGTGAGTAAAAGTTGTTTCCCCTCGGAAATCTGTAGATATTGCAAAGGGTTTTCATGCGAAGAATTTTGTTTTTTTTACGCGCGCAGACTGTGTTTTTTCTGACAAAAAAATGTGTTTTTTTTAGATAAGGAGTGTTTTTTTAATTGCGCAAAAAACTTTGTTTCTCTCGCAAAAACATCTTTATAATTTATACAGAATTTTTGCACGATTAAAAAATTTTTTCCACGTGAATATTTGTATATATCATAAAGTGTTTTCTTTAGAGGAATGTTGTTTTTTCATGCGGAAACCTATATATAGTAAAAAGGGTTTTTGCACAAAGAATGTTCTTTTTTTCGCCGGAAGAATGTGTTTTCTTCAGACAAGAAATACTGTTCTTTCAGGAAAAGAATGTCGTTTTATTTGGGCGAAAAATGCTGTTTTTTGCATGAAAACTTTTTTATAATATGTACACATTTTTTGCGCGAACAGCTTTTTTTATGTGTGAAAATCTGTAAATATTATAAGGGGTTTTCTTTCGTGAAGAGTGTTGTTTTTTGCCTATATATATTAAAAAGAGATTTTTGCACAAAAAAAACACATTTTTCACTCAAAGTTAACATTTTTTCCGAAAAAAAACTAAAAAAAAAATAAGAAAAAGTTACCTATTTGTAGTCCAATTATAAACAGCTGAAATATATATATATAAATATATATATATATATAATTGACACTATTGTCAAGAAAAATCCTTACATGATATAAAAAGGTTTTTGTGCAAAAAAGGTACATACCTGTGCGAACATGTTGTTTTTTGCACAAGAAGTCGCGTTTTTTCCTGCGAAAAAATTTTTTTCCAATCAAAATCCTTTTATCATATATATATAGATTGGTGCAGAATTAAAATTTTTTGGTGCAAAAAAGTGTCGTTTTCATGCAAAAAAAAAATTATAATTTATATTGATTTTTCAAAGGAAATAGAGTTTTTTTGTGCGCACAAATTTTATGTAGAGGCCAGGGTTTTTCGCTGGAAAAAAGCTGTTGATTCACACTTACTAATAGCTTCATTTTATTTTAGATCATTATGTCAACAACAAAATGACTGCAGCTCAAAGATTTCATTCCTGAATTCTATGTAACTGTACATGTAGATAATTGATCATGAATATGGACATGGATACGGGGATATACATAAATATGAATATGGTTATAGCCATAAGTGGGCATGGACATGTACATAGCTATACAATATTAAAGCCTCATGCACATCTACCGATTACTAAGCGATTTCCTTTGCGATTGTGTGATTTTGCAGCTTCTGTTTCTGAAAAATCGCCAAGCAATCGGTTGCATTTTATTTGAAGTCATTGCCAAGTTTTGATTCAGATCAAAAAATCGCTAACAAATCTTTTGATCAGCCAATCAGAACAGGTCAGCTTATTACAGCGTTTCCAATAATGTTACATCGCATGTAGCAGTAGCTGTAGTCATTTTTTTCTTCTGTGCTATAACATTTTTGCATTGTCTATCATAAGATAATTATCATAAACAAAATTACAGAGGCTCAAACCGGGCTATTTGTTGACAACTTACAATGGTTTCCAGCATTATCGGATTTGTCAAATGACTTCTACAGCAACTGATACGCAAAGGATGAAGCCTGGAGAGAGTTAGCGTCTATTGTGGGAGTGGAGGTGGAGCAGATTAAAAAGATGTACAAAACACACAGGAAATATTTCAGTACTGTGAGTTACAGTCTTATTGCACATGTTTGCTGAATTTTCACTGGAAATTTTGTTCCTTCTATTTTTAATAATGATAGTAACGTTGCTTGTTTATTTTGATTGTTACTGATTATTATTACTATTATTATTAATTATTATTTATCATTAGTTGATGAATAATAATGATAAAAATAATAATAATAATAACGATAACGATGACGACGACGACGGCGACGGCGACGGCGACGGTAACAAAAACAATAACAACAACAACAACAACAACAACAACAACAACAACAACAACAACAACAACAACAACAACATTGACGACGACGGCGACGGCGACGGCGACGGTAACAAAAACAATAACAACAACAACAACAACAACAACGACAACGACGACGACGACGACGACGACAACGACGACGACGACAACGACAACGACAACATTGACGACGACGACGACGACGACGACGACGACGATAACGACGATAATGACGATAACGACGATAACGACGATAACGACGACGACGACGACGACGACGACGACGGCGGCGGCGGCGGCGGCGGCGGCGGCGACGACGGCGACGACGACGACGACGGCGACGGCGACGGCGACGGCGCCGGCTACGGCGCCGGCTACGGCGCCGGCTACGGCGCCGGCTACGAGACAACGGGACAACGAGACAACGAGATAACAATAACAATCACAATAACATGACAGTGACAGTGACAATAATAATGATAGTGATAGTGGTAGTGGTAGTAATAGTAATAATAATAATAATAATTAATATAATTATAATAATAATAATTGATGCAATACTATATTATTGCTACAGTAACAATGAATTGGCAATTTTTTATGTAGCAATAGTAATACTAGCTAATAATGATTACTATTAATAGTGTACAGGAATTTCGTCTGGGTGGTAGCACAGCTGTACACCTCCCGAATTATGCTTTCTATTTCAGCCAAGGCAATGCTTATTTCACTTGTGAAAATTCTTCAATTGTTCTATTATGTTGTGCATTCGTCAGTGTGGGCCGAATTTAGGTTTGAATAGTCAGTGTTATATGTGACGATATTTACTTGGTAATTATCGTCCACTGGATTCCGCACCAATTCGGGCAAACTGATCGTGGCCAAACTATAGTGGCGACAAGGTGCTTCGTGCTGCACTTCTGTGAAGAGAATACACAGCAAGGGTCGAATTGACTCTGCTTTTCACCAAGCCTTGTGCGCACCGACAGTTGGCTTATCTGAGCTTGTAGTTTTTCGGCTGTCTTTTTTATGCAGTGAAGGTGAAAGTCTTCTGAGAGTTAGGCTAACTCTGATTTTATTATGAACTGACACAAATATTTATACAGGGATAAAACAAGAAAGATCTATGTAAGCCACGCCTTACATTTACAGCACCCAAAATGTAGTTTGTTATTTCTTCGTGGGAAACGTTCACACACAATAATAATTAATTAATTAAATATTTACTTGTAAAAGTTTTACGTGCACTAGTGTGAACGACCTTCACCGGACCACTGTTTACTATAGCTGGGGTAACCTACTGATGGCTTTTGGTAAGTTGGTAGCGTACCCGTAGCCTCAGACACTAATCTGACCCGTGTTGTGGCTTCTACTTAATGCAGTATAGCTCAGCCGACAACCAGTATTTATCTCATTTCTTAGTTGGTCCCTCAAAGCACGGGATAATTACACAAGCAGTACAGGGATCAATTACACGTTATAAGGAGATCCTTTTGTCTATCAGTTTAGCTTAACAGCCATGTGCGTAATTACAGCAACAATTGACAGACTTTCTTACTTGTGCTTAACTTGGTTAATTTCTTCGGCACTCAAATGTAGTAGACTCGGACAATATCTCAGCATTCAATTACTATCAAGGATATTGCAATTCACAAGCTTTATTCTACTTCACGAGTTGTTCGGCAAATGAGTAGTTTCAGATTATAATAAGAAATTTATTATCCAGAAAGAGACAAAACTTACAATAGTGGTGAGAGAGGTTTTGAGGCGCTAATAACAGTCCTGGAACGTTTGACAAACGACTTACAATACACTCCAGTAAATGCCTGTGAGGAACACAACATTACACCACGTTACACAGTTCAACTCTTACATGACTACTCCAGAGCTCCGAAGCAGTGGGCGATTTGCCCCAGTATTTACAGAAAATAAATGGAAATGATGGTAGTTGAAACAAAAGCATATGATTGGCTATAATACAACAATACCATTGGCTAATTCAAATATAATAACTGTCATAAAAATGAGTGCACACAAGTAATTCACTACAGCGTTGGTTTATATACATACACAAGAAAAGCGATCTCTTTCCAATAACTCACGTTCGATATTAAATACATATGTCAACTGCTAGCTGAGGTCCTTCAAGCTTGGCTGGATCGGCTCTGGCGTCGGTGGTTCTGTAGGCTACGTCTTGTTGCTAGGCAGCGGGTACATCTCATCTGCTGGTAAGGTAGGATAACTCCTGGTACGTCTGATCGCTCGCACTTACTCACTAATTTCTATTACACACTTATGCCCTGGTCACACGAGACCGATAAAGGAAACTATAACGAAACTTTTTTAGAAAATCGCCGAGGTGCGACGATAATAGTTTCGTTGTGCTGGTCACACGAGAACTATAATTAGTTCGTTACGCCTAGCGATCACTAGTTTCATCCAATGACAGAGGATTGCGTTTTGTGCGCGGGCCTACTCATACTTTACTGCGTGATGTAAAAGCATGGAAGAATTATTATTATTATTGATGTTTGGAATAGATTATTTTTATAAATAGGTAAGTTTGACCAGCCAGTACTATTCCAGTTGTTTGATTATAATTTTTTATTATTATTATATTTCATTTATTTAAAACTCATTATGAATATAACAAAATAAATAATTATTTATTCAAAAAACAAATGTGCTACTACTATGGAAACCATGCGTTCGTTGTGAATGACCCTGACATTGGAGACCAGCCAATAACAGAACATAGAAAATAAACCTATTAATGAGCTTATCTGGTCCAATGGTCCAATCACATGCAAGCATCGCAACCGATGATTTTCCCAAACCTAGCATTGCTTGATCACGACGAAACTGAAATATTCGCTCGGTTTGCTCAGCAACGAATTCGCTGTGCTTGAAAAAATAGTTTCGTTGACAGTTTCGTCAGAGATTTTGTCTCGTGTGACCAGGGCTTTAGGTTTACAAATAGAATATCGTAGTTAATACAGGAGTGCAATATACACAAGAGAAAAATGGAAATAAAAATTTTCGTAGGTAGTCATGTTGGCAGGGTAAATAATAATAATATAGAATGGCGTCTCTCACACAGAGTAAATGTTAGCGTCCCTCACAATAGGACAAAATGCCCTATTAATTACGTGAATCACATACGTTGTTCTTTTTAGCAATAGAATATGATAATGCAAACATTAAATTATTTACAATGATAATTTTCAAGTTTAGAGCGTTTATTAATATGGTTTTGGATTGCTAACAATATGAACTTAGGAATTTCTAGTATAAAATAATTGAATCATTATTATTATTGTGAGGGATTCCAACAACAACATGGACGATCGTTACCATAGCAACATTTATACATATACCACGAACACTCATATAACCCACAGTTCTACATATATGTCAATTTATTATTATTTTATATGTATTATCTCTGTTATAGACTATTTTTCGACGAAAATATTTAATATAAATATTTTCTATTACGTAAGCACAAGGCGTTGCTTGTAAGCATCCTTTGTCCTATTGTTGTGTTTAATCTTGGCTCACATCAATAATAAACCAGAGTTAACCTGACTCTCAGAAGTACGATTGCTATCAAAAGGAATACACACAGGAAACAGCAATAGCTATCGCAACTACAGCTTGCCCGACCTACAGTGAATAATGGAGCCTAGTCGAAAGGGTGCTCGGTTGATTCGACCTATAATGTTCACTGCCGCCGTCTACAATAATCGCCTCTCGTTTTCCACTGAACAGTCGGTGCAGTCAGCCGCCCTCACGGCACTCTCTGTAGGAGCCAAATTGGGCAGAAAACAACTATTGCACACAGAATTAATTACAGAGGGCTTGCACATTTAATTGTAGTATCTAGTGGTTCGACCTGACAGTGGGAACTGTACAGGTGTCTGGCTACGTAGTAACAATAAAGTCCTGTACATTATTATAAAACAGAATCAAATGGTTATTATTATCATCAATGTCAGCAGTGTAATTATCATTTTGACGAAACGATCGTGATGATTGTGATCAGTTACAAAAAGACTGCCATGATGTTGTTCAAACATTCAACTAGTAAAAATAACATAAAACACTGTTTTAAGACTTGTATGTCATTAACGAGTACAATTGCTTTATTTGATAATACTAAAAGAATACTGTAATCACAGTTTTTTTTTCAAGTGCTGTTGCTGTATAAGATCTTGATTAAAATGTGACAATATCTTAACTTCGGAAGTGCTGTGGTGTTTTACTACTTTATTTGTTTTTACATTTGTTCATTTTATCACCCTACCTCCGACCTACAAATGGATTTTTTTATTCGCTGAAGTTTTTTAATTATTTTTTTGGGAGGTAAGATATTTTTGGAAATTAATACATATTTGGAGTTAATGACAGTTAATTTACTTCACAGTCGTTCATGTCTCATAATCGGCCGATTTATTTTCAGGTGTATTGCATATCGTCATGTTGATGTTTGACTATTTTGCTGACATGTCATGATAGACAGGTTTTATCTGAGTGTTATGCTTGTAGGAATATAAAAATGGACAGGAGCGGCCATCAGGTTTTGGCAGCACCCCCAGCTAAGAAAGCATATACTTATTACGATTCCATGCTCTTTCTGATTCCTACTATGAGGAAGAGAGGTGGAGTAGAGAACATAGAGCCTGAGTGGTCCTCAGCAAGCACCACAACATGTTCCGATGCTGAGAGACCTGATGCTCGCTCATCTTGTGTGAGCGCGCCAAGAAACCGCTCGAGCAAACGATTGTTCAGCTCTCCGGACCCTGTAAGCCATGTGAAGCTGACACCTCAGCGAAAGAAGATAGTTTTGTCTTATGAGAGGATGACTTAAACATACATTAGTTATTCCCAAAAAGAAGTTTCTGAGACTACATGGATCAACTTTTGTTTCTTTTCATGCATTTCAAATTGCATAAACATGGACAAAAGTTCAATTTGAAAACGCCAACAAAATTTACTGTTGAGTGAGGAACACTCTCACAGTTCTATCGGCCAAAGCATGTTCAGATATTTGGTCTGTTTACTATTTTAAATGGTTGTGATGTAATTGATGTATACATTTCTGACTTTTTGACTTGTATGCTTCCATATTATAATTAAGCGAAAGTATTTGTCGATGAAGGGGTGGAGCTAAAGAAAAGAGCTTTGCGTCTTTTGGAGAACCCATCACAGGGCAACGTTGATCATTGGGATGCCACTCTAGCTGCGGATGTTAGGCGTATTCCATACCTATTTGTAAGTTGTAAATTTGTTGTTAAACATTATTAAACATGTTAAGTTTTACTGTGATAAACTTGTCTTGTTTTCTCAATATTTTAACTAGTGCTGAGTTGGTATGCCTGAAACTGCCAGTAAGCCTGTATCGCTGTTTGTGTACAGTGGTTTGCTTAGATTTTTCTTATGTTTTTGGTACCTGCATTCTGTTCTCTGGCAGTTCGATGGTGCGGTTCCTGCGGTTGCTACCCTCAGTTTTTTTTTGTTATTTATCATTGTGCAAATACACTACTTTTGCGCATCTGCATGGTTTCACATCTTTGTGCTGTAAACAAGTTTACCACGTGTTGGTGCAAATCCAACAAAGGGCTCTAATATTTAGGAACAAGCCTTTGATAGTACATGGTTTCCTGTTCCAGAGCTTGGAAATATAAACAATTGAACATGGGGAAATCTTTTTTAACTGCGGTTTAAAAAGTTAATAGTATGACTTTGAATCTCATTGCTTATTTATGTGCTAACTAATTATTTCCCCACAGATGCGAAAAAGACTGATGCTCAAGCTATCAACTATAGTAGTGGATACTCATGAGGAATTGCAGCATACACCTCCAGTTGCCGAGTCAAGTGCTTGTTCTCTATCGTGGCAGCCTACTGCAACAGCCATTGCTGATACTCTGTCACCTCCCGATGTGCTACAAGCTCCTTTGTCACTGATCCTGCCACTTTATACTTCTCAAGCTTCTCCACTACCAGCAGCACCCTCTGTCATCAGTGAAGCACACATTTCCTCTCACCCTCACACCAAATTGTTACTTACATGACCTGCACGCTGCCCACGTTCAAAGTGCTTGACCGTGACACATTGCCTTGCAGCATCATCATCTTCACAGTACGCTTGCCCAGCCATGTCACTCAATTCACCCAGCCCACCATTACAGCGATCATGCCTAACTATATCACTCATTCCATCCCAGCCTACTTCCTCTGCCGTTTTTCTTCTGCATACTCTAACAACTACTTCTATTCCCCCTACTATATATCTTGTTCCACCTCTTTCTGCTTCGTCTACGCCAACTTATGAGATACTTTCACCAGCAACAACACCCCACACTGAAACTGGTTGAATTTAGGAGTGGGAACAGCTCTGATTAATTTGTTCTACGTAGACTGTACCGGACTAATATTCGTGAAGCTTCTTGAATGTTTATATAACTTTAATTAGGACAGCACATCATACCAATAGCTGAACATTTATACAAATATAGTATAGAACATTTGGTAGATTTGATTAACAACTTTTTTTAGTAAAAATTATTGAGTAAAAGTGTAATACAAAGGTCAAAAGTTTAACATTGTTTTACTCGTCATTCCTAAACTGCTGTTCAAGGCCTTGGCCTGTGGCAACCATAGCATCTTGCCATTGTACAGCACCAACATCATTGAACCAATATTTTAGTGTCTCTTGGCAGCACCTGGCATCTATAGCTGGATTAGTGCCCTGCAACCTTTATTGTAATGGCACTAGCTGGTTAATTAATTTCTCCACTTTATCCGGTTGCATATTTATGGGTACTTGGAATATTCTCCATGCGGCAGCTAACCTCCCAAAAACATTTGCTGCAAAAAATATGGCGCTGTTAAAAACAAACTGTGGAGGCATACATGTAATAGAAAAAAGAATAATTACGAGAACACTAACCAATTATTCTACGAGCCCGGCTGAGTCAATAATTAAACACCAGCTTCTCATGTGACAACCGTGCTCCTCCTCATGGATATGGTTCCACCATATAGTTTTTAAGAGAGAATGCCTCATCTGATATAAAGTGGTAGGAATGCTTTGTTTACTTAGAGGCAGCATCCTTGATTGCGGTATGTTGAGACGGTTTTGCTCTACTCGGTGAAGAAGTCACTCTCACACCATACTACTCCATCTGCGTGCCGTCCATTGCACCCAACATTGATGTATATGAACCTAGAGTTAGCTAACTTAAGCTTTCATGCTACCAGCACACAACCTATCTACGTCTGATTGACTGCTTATGCAGTAGATGGTCAGTTCCACCAAACACAATGTAGCCAATATTCTTGTGGTTAAAGTTTACATCAGATTTTCATGCGCCTCTGTTCGGCATCAGCAACTGCCAACAGCACGTCTTCACAATCTTTATAATTGTGATACTCTGATCTGCCAAGATGGGGCTTAACAATTCGCTATAAAGAATAAAAATTTGTAACCAGTGGATGTGATGACATAAATAGGCTACCAGTACAAATGGTATGAGTATGTGTGAGCAGGTTCAATTAAAAGTTTTATAAAGCAATAAAGTGTGTTGGTGCCAGAGTGCTTTGAGTGTCGCTTGAATTGCCATGGTATCATTTACATGGACCTCATTGCATAATCACAAACTACCCTTTTTAAATAGGAAGAGAAAAATAAATTGGTCAAGTGTATATATACTTACAATATGCTTTCCGTCTAATGCTCCAAAACAATTTGGATAGTTCCAGCAAGCTAGAAACTCTGTGGCAGTACTCTCCCATTCAGCTGCTGTGCTGGGAATTTTGATGTGCTTGCTCTTTTAAGACTTCATGTTTTGCAGCACATGCTTTGGTCAAAATATTGGGAATATTTTTAGCACCTACAACATAAAACCAAAGGCTACATACAACAAGAGTGAAGCAACTCACAGAAAAAAAGAGAGAATCGAAAACATAAAACTAAAAAGTATTTGGTGCAAGAAATCGTATCATAATCATCAATAATCCGTAAAACCAATCATTGTAATGTACCTAATCCAAAGTCAAAATGCAAGCTAGCCATAGATCTCCCGGTGGCAAGATAATTCAGGGTACACCCGACTCTTGTTCTCACATCAATGGCTTGGCAATATGCTGTGTCTGTCTCTTGTATGAGCGGCTTGATCTTGTCACACAACTAATCAAAGAGGTGTTCAGGAAGTCGAAAAATAATTCCCAAAAGTGCCCACTTTTCGAGAACCACAATCCTGGAGGAGCCTAAGCACAGTTGCGTTCATAGCACCTGTAAGAAAAAAAACATCGTTGTCACGAAGCAGACATCTACAAGAGCCCAGTAAGTGATCTATTATTATTATTATTATTATTATTATTATCATTATCATTATCATTATCATTATCATTATCATTATCATTATCATTATCATTATCATTATCATTATCATTATCATTATCATTATCATTATCATTATCATTATCATTATCATTATCATTATCATTATCATTATCATTATCATTATCATTATCATTATCATTATCATTATCATTATCATTATCATTATCATTATCATTATCATTATCATTATCATTATCATTATCATTATCATTATCATTATCATTATCATTATCATTATCATTATCATTATCATTATCATTATCATTATCATTATCATTATCATTATCATTATCATTATCATTATCATTATCATTATCATTATCATTATCATTATCATTATCATTATCATTATCATTATCATTATCATTATCATTATCATTATCATTATCATTATCATTATCATTATCATTATCATTATCATTATCATTATCATTATCATTATCATTATCATTATCATTATCATTATCATTATCATTATCATTATCATTATCATTATCATTATCATTATCATTATCATTATCATTATCATTATCATTATCATTATCATTATCATTATCATTATCATTATCATTATCATTATCATTATCATTATCATTATCATTATCATTATCATTATCATTATCATTATCATTATCATTATCATTATCATTATCATTATCATTATCATTATCATTATCATTATCATTATCATTATCATTATCATTATCATTATCATTATCATTATCATTATCATTATCATTATCATTATCATTATCATTATCATTATCATTATCATTATCATTATCATTATCATTATCATTATCATTATCATTATCATTATCATTATCATTATCATTATCATTATCATTATCATTATCATTATCATTATCATTATCATTATCATTATCATTATCATTATCATTATCATTATCATTATCATTATCATTATCATTATCATTATCATTATCATTATCATTATCATTATCATTATCATTATCATTATCATTATCATTATCATTATCATTATCATTATCATTATCATTATCATTATCATTATCATTATCATTATCATTATCATTATCATTATCATTATCATTATCATTATCATTATCATTATCATTATCATTATCATTATCATTATCATTATCATTATCATTATCATTATCATTATCATTATCATTATCATTATCATTATCATTATCATTATCATTATCATTATCATTATCATTATCATTATCATTATCATTATCATTATCATTATCATTATCATTATCATTATCATTATCATTATCATTATCATTATCATTATCATTATCATTATCATTATCATTATCATTATCATTATCATTATCATTATCATTATCATTATCATTATCATTATCATTATCATTATCATTATCATTATCATTATCATTATCATTATCATTATCATTATCATTATCATTATCATTATCATTATCATTATCATTATCATTATCATTATCATTATCATTATCATTATCATTATCATTATCATTATCATTATCATTATCATTATCATTATCATTATCATTATCATTATCATTATCATTATCATTATCATTATCATTATCATTATCATTATCATTATCATTATCATTATCATTATCATTATCATTATCATTATCATTATCATTATCATTATCATTATCATTATCATTATCATTATCATTATCATTATCATTATCATTATCATTATCATTATCATTATCATTATCATTATCATTATCATTATCATTATCATTATCATTATCATTATCATTATCATTATCATTATCATTATCATTATCATTATCATTATCATTATCATTATCATTATCATTATCATTATCATTATCATTATCATTATCATTATCATTATCATTATCATTATCATTATCATTATCATTATCATTATCATTATCATTATCATTATCATTATCATTATCATTATCATTATCATTATCATTATCATTATCATTATCATTATCATTATCATTATCATTATCATTATCATTATCATTATCATTATCATTATCATTATCATTATCATTATCATTATCATTATCATTATCATTATCATTATCATTATCATTATCATTATCATTATCATTATCATTATCATTATCATTATCATTATCATTATCATTATCATTATCATTATCATTATCATTATCATTATCATTATCATTATCATTATCATTATCATTATCATTATCATTATCATTATCATTATCATTATTATTATTATTATTATTATTATTATTATTATTATTATTATTATTATTATTATTGAATTGTTGTTGTTATCTTTAATATTATAACAAATGATAACAACAATAATATTGTTATTAACTATTATTAAAATTATAAAGACAACAAAAATTCAATAATAGTAATAATAATGACAACAAAATAACTAAATGATGAGAACTATAGTTACAGTAATAGTAGTGTTAAACACTACTACTACTGTACAATATAATAAATAATAATTAGTTTTAATTCTCATTCTTCTGTATTATTATTATTAATAATTATTCAGTAATGTGATGTAACCATCGACATTCAATGTTTCTGTTCAAACATAATAATCTTGTCCACCACCTGTGTTTTCCGCGTCTGCTCTGGATATTATTATCTTGTTCTTCGTCGTCTCTGTCAAAAGAAAATTAACATAGCAGCAGCAACCACCCATTCGACTGATATCATCTTGCCATTTTTTATGGATACGAAAAAGTTGACGAAGCACGGGTTTTCCCATTTTCAGGATTTGTTGGCTATGGTAGGTAATAGCAAGATTGACCGGGATCGCTAAAGAATGGGTAGTAGAGAAAAGTTGCTCAATTCTGGGGGTGACTTCCCCTATCGCTAAGGAAAATCGCTAGCGCGATCTGTAGATGCACATGTAGCATAATATGAACACGAATAAGAATATAGTCATAAGTGGATATGATCCTGTACATAGCTGATACAATGTTATGATGGTCATGAAAATGGGCATGGACATGATTATGCACATGGACATGAAGATGTACATGAACATGGACATGGAATGGATATGAACATGTACATAATTGATTATGTACATAAATGGATATGGAGATGTACATAAATGGACATGAATATGGACATGGATATGTACGGTTATGTATGGAAACAGCTTAAATTTTCTTGTAATAAAACTATACCACCAACTATACAATGTTAATCCAACAGTCAAACTCACAATACAAATCTCAGTATCATCCTACATACCACATTTATAAATTAACCAACCTCATGATTTAAATCGACATAAAAAATCCCAATACAAACTCCCTGCACAATAAATACCACACCAAAAAATCAAAGCTTCTGGTGCACACAAAAATGTACCTTTCAGGCGCAGTAGAACACAGGAGCAGGAGAACTTTTAGCACAAATACCATAACATACCAACCAATGTCTAAATCTACATACAACACAATAAACACCAAACAGTCTAAACACCTGATGCATACAAAAAGGTACCTCACAGGTTCTCATGGTAATTGGGGCCTACTTAAAGTGCACTTTGAAACAGGAGAACCTTCTCCTTAGACAGAGATTTGCTCCTATATTACTACTTTGAACAACTTTGTTGTTTTTTTCTTTCAGATAAATTTGACGGCTGTATTTACTGTATTTGCATTACGCTCAACTGAGAATGTTGAAGTTTTAGTATGGCTTTGTGGATATGTAAACATTTTGCTGTTTATTCGAACCTTTTTTTTATTATAGCCCAACAAATCTGAAATATTTATCTTTCTTCAAAATACATCAACATCATCACTTTCTGCTATGTATAAATTGACAGCAATAGTGTGTATATGGTTTAAGTACACCTATCTCTAAACACATTGGTAAATCCAGCATGAGAAATGAAGTTTACAATGGGTTTGCTTACTGGATTTTCTCATCCTTAATGTCAAAAATATTGAGTTGAATTGTTGAAGATCAAAACATTTCAGATAAAATAGAAAGTTTAATACTATGAAAAGAAAGTGCAATATACCACAGGAAAACTCATAGAGGCTGTTGGAGGAAGAATTTAGAGAAGATTGTATCGTAACACTATACTCCAAAGTAAATTACTGTTGGAGTGGAAAAAGCAACAAGATTAGTTCATAAAGTTAAGAAAAGAGGAGTACCGACTTGAATCATAATAAAAGATGGAAAGATGTTGACATGCATACAAATTAGCGCAGGACTCACATAATTTTAAGCTAAAAGGCGAGTATGCTTTTATAGCCAATCACCAAGACTTACTAACAAGGACCAGTAAAAACAATACTTATATTGGTTGTGATTCCAGAGTCTGATCATGTTATATACAACCTATCAAACATCACTTTGATGTTAACACACTTACATAGTATAAGCAATATTAATTTTATGATTTTTTTTCTTTCTGTTTCTGTTACTCCTTTTACATGCACCGGAACTCAGAAAGATTGCATTCAACTGCTTTTTGATTAGAAAGTTAGGGCCAAAAGCACCTAGTTGTGCAATAAAACAACCAACAAAGCATTTGCTGACTCAGACCTAATGTAATGGATTTTACCAGGCACCATAAGCGACCACTATTTTCTGAGCTAATGATAGCCCCAATTAGCAAGTCTGGCATCAATTATAAGCAACCTACTTGCTCATACAGACAATAGAAGAATACTCTAACTGTACAGACACAGGGTAATTGCTACTCCGGCCCTGGGTAGCTATCTCGGGCCGACGTTAAAATGACTACCATAGACTGATGGAGAAAGCATAGTTGAAGGGTCTTTAGAGCCCTTATCCAGGTAATTGCCACCCTCAAAAAAGAAGAAACCCGGATCCGAGGCGATAAAAGGCCAAGAACAGTTCGGGAAATTAAATTCAAGCTATTACTGGCTGTAATTCTTATAGACTCCACCCCTTACTTTTGGGCAACAGTTTCCTTTAACACATCAATCTATGAATGTTTAGCTAGTATTTTTATTTAGTGTCATTGGTGAACTTTTGTATTTTTTATATGTGATTGGATTATGTGGAAAACTAAGCTAAAAACTTCTTGTCACTTCCTGTAACTCTGGCTGTAAATGGCAGAGCATTTGTCCAATGCAGTGAAACTCATTAAAAGTCACTGATGTGTTGCCACCTTTTGTTCTGGATAAAAACAAATGCTTTTACTACATAAAAGCCCTGAGTAGTGTGGTAGATTTTGGTGAATGTCAATGGCAAACTGCTTGCTTGGGAGCAGACACCAACCATCAGTGCAATAAAGTTCCACCCACAGCCATCGTAAAAGTGCTGTATTAGTGGAATACCGTACCGTGCTGACGGCACGACTTGCAGGGCTGATAGTGACCCCTGACTGACCCGGTGTGGTGACACTGGGCAAGTACAGATTACTGCCTTAGTTGAGGATCCTTGTAACTACCTAGGAACTTGCTCTAACACTGAAGCCTAAAGTACACTTCTTCAGATTACCAGATGTCTCGACCACAAGCTACATACATCCTCGGAACTCTGCTAGGCCTATTATTGGACAATGGCGATAAGATTCCTCCCTCTGCTTGGCACCATTTACCTTCAACTCTAATTCACTGCATGATTTATTCTTCATTTATAAACTTTTTATTATTGGTTAGTTTACTTCCTGTGCATGTAATGTTACATGACTTATGCAAACAACTTCCTGCCAGTCTGCCTATATAACGACTGGAGCTTCTGTACTTCATTGCATTCATTCATTGTGTCCTGCCAATCACCCTAGTGGATAGCCACTCTAGGACTTTGGTTTCTATTTAATAAAGCCATTATTCAAACAGCATTCTGTGTAGTTTGTCTGAGCCTTGGGCTCTGTGCTTACATATTGACCCTCCAGTAACTATCATAGTTGTTACTCTCATACCGGCACTGTGTCCCCTCTGGAGAAAGGTAGAATACCCAAGATTAGTGGAGTTTTGTGGTAACCAGATTGGAAGCCATTACAGTATGTCTGAGCGGAGGGCTCGTTACTTTTGTTAAAGTGGAGGGTTCTCCTTTACACCTAGTTGCAATTGCCATCCCGGCGCAGGGTCACCTCTGGGGAGAGGTTTACTTTCTAGTGTCGGACCTTGAAAGGCTGACTGTCTTGTTGTGTCAGCAGACAGCAGTTTTCCTGGTGACAGCAATAATGGAGAAGTAGCAGGATGCCAAAATTCGCTACACTAAATAAATCACAGCGAAAAATTATGAGTCAGTTAGATCTAAGTAGAGTTAATACACTCTTTTGTGTAAATTGTTGCAAAAATGCATCATCAAAGTGATTTCTACCCAAAACTCATCTTCAACGAGAATGGTACCTGACTCACAAGGGACACAGGGGTACAACTGAAACCATGAATTGATCAAACCAAAAGACGAGTTAATGCGATAATGAAAAAAGGTTACTCATTGGGGACAGATCTGGACACACGCTACTGGTAATGCATTATTTAGCAGTAGTGGTTTATATTTACTTTTTGTAGTTATCATTTGAACTTTTCATCGTACACTGTCTCTTGCTATCTGGGATGAAGAGCCAATTTTATTTTTTCTCTTTCGTGCTGGAGTTGTTTTGCAGTGTACAGAACAATCCAATGTTTAGCTGTGCTTATTCGACAGTGCAATTGGAAGCTAAGAGGTTTCTAGCATAATCTTTGTTAGAAAAAGTTTTTTTAACCAGTAATCATGTAAGAAATAGATAGTCTACCATCTTTTTTCCACCTTTTCTAACGGTTCCCAGATAAAACTGGTGCAAATCGTACAGTTATTGATAATTTTCGCCGCAATTTCTCCTAGCGTTCCAAAATTTATTTTAAAGGGAGCAACCTATTGCTTAAAAATTAGTTTTTATTTAAGGTTCTTGTGAAATGCTATTTTAGATTTTTAAATTTTTATTGACATTTATGATTGCTCAATTGTACAAAACTATTTCAAAATCTTCCAGCCAGTTGGCAAATGCGTACACAATAATACTTTATAAAAGGTTTGGTCTCTGTGCAATGGACTTACTTTGCAGGCTGCCACATTGTGTTCTCTTAGTACATGTCACATTGTTTCCTACACAAATACATGGTGTAACCATCCTTTGCCAGTAAGTATCATTATGAAATATCGCAAATGTGGTAGTGCGCTCACTAATCCGTTTCAGGCTCCCAATGACGGGTGGAGCCCGTCCTAAAACACAAAGTTCATAATTTAAAGTTTTTCATCCATCAGAATCTCTTCCAATTTCAATTTTTGCAAACATTTTTGCAAAAGCTATCTTTTTGTACCAAATTCGGTTGATTCAGTGCAGGTTTCTGAATACCCACAATCGATTTTAGTTGTTACTCCCAGCCAATAAGATTTCGGAGTTACAGTAATCTAAAAAAGCAAACAAGCTTTACTTGCTTTCATTTTCAAGTAAATAGCTCAGATAAATCATATTGTTTGTTTAGCTATTTAACTATATCAACTAAGCAGCTTAAATGAGTAAATCAAAAAAGGTGGTTGATTTTCATAGTCTTTTACTTACCACTCACTACAACACACTTATGCTACAATGTGCTCTAATTGTAAACAAAAAACAAGCAAACCTGCAAAAACACTGGCATGGGACACAAATCAAATAGATTACAAATAAACAGCACAAATGTGCATTAACCTACTCAGAATGTTACCCTGGCACAATATAATACCAGATCTCCCAGGCCTGGCCCGAGAGTAGAGCAGCAAAGCATCGAATATAATCTGAGGGACCAAAAAGACTTAGTTCTATTCTTATACTATCCTCAAGTGTGGAGATTCCGCAATCCAAAAGGTATTAGATTTGAAATTGTCTAGGCTACTTCCCGGCAGACTTAGTTTGACCTAGCCACTTACTCCAGACCCCATGCGCATTTAATGGTATGCCTTGGTTAATACCTGCGTTATTGATTGTTATTTTTGTTTTCCAACCTACACAAACGTTGTAAAAACTTTGATAGTGTTACCTGCATCAAACACTTCCTGTAACTTGGTTGATAAAAAGCTGCGTTTCTCCTTACACCGGTGGTGTTGTAAGAAATGGATGAAGTATATTTAAAAAACTCTAAACACTGAGTTGTATGTCCCGGTTGAGGGTTATTACTAGTTATATGGTTGACACAAATTCCTCTTCTCATCCAACAAATGGCAGCAAGACCTTTGAGAGGCTGACTGTTTAGCCTGTCAGCAAGTAGGGAGTCTGTCTTGTAAGACTTGCTTGGAACCACATTAAAAGCATCAATCAACTATGCACAAGCTGTAAAATTTCCATATACAAGGGTATCCTCATTTAGAAATTAAAGTAATACTAGAGGGCTCAAGAATTGCAAACCATTATAGTTGGCCACCAAAAAATTGTTGTTCCATGATCTTCCATAGACACCATATTTTTTGATAGCCAAAGTTTTACTTCTCAAGTACGTGGAGAACTTTTCTGTCGTATGATTATATTATCTAAAATCATCTTCCCAGGTTGAAGTTCATTAGGCGTGTTCGGTGTGCTCAACGTTTACATTTAATCCTCAACGGCAGTTTTTTGTAGAAGGAATATCAGCACTTTTGTAGCAAGTTTTTTTTCAACGTGTATCAACTCTCATTTTTGCATTTGTCAACTAGTTTACAGTGCACTTTGGCAAGTGAAAACCTATAAAAGTCAATGTGTTAGTTTTCCAAAGGAGTCGTCTTCTCACTAATTACCGCACTATAAAATAACCTTTTGCGGCATTATAATGCGAGGGACGCCAGTACTTGCGAACATTTATTATTATCTACTCCTACTTAGTCTGAGCCGTTGACTCAATACCATCTCACCCTTTGTTCTCTTTGTCTACGCAATTGTCTGAGATATTAACTCACTGTCTAATTACGATCTCAATATGTACTCACTTATGTTTGTCTATGTTTTGTCCCAGTTCTATTGCTACGGTGTCTATCTAGAACAGTTCTATGATGTGCCCAAATAATAATTATTACTATTTTCTAGTTACACTTTTTCCACGAAATAATTATATAAATGCATTTTGGTGCTATTGTAAGGGCAAGGCGTGGCTTGCACCAATATTTTTACTAGGTGTGGTTAAGTAACTTGTACCCGCCTTCCCTGTATAAATATCTGTGTTGTGATAATAAAAAGGAGAGTTAGCCTGACTCTCAGATGATTCTCGCTCTCTCAGAAGCAAACACAGCTAGGAGCACCAAAACTACAAGCGCTTACCTGGTCGACTATTAGCAAGCACGAAGCTAAGGTGAAAAATGAGAACGGTTCGCCCTATCACTGTGTATACCCTCACCTGAGGTGAGGATTACAACACAACGCCTAGTGCCCTGATAGTTCGGCTCATGATAAATTCGGATTCGGGGAATCCAACCAAGCAGGAAGCAATAATTATAGTGCAATTATTATCGTCGGTCTTGACTGAGTCAGATTTGACTTCAAATAATTCCAGCACAATAATTGTCGGTGGCAACAGTTCGAAACAAACTATAAACTAGACAATCACTCAGCACGAGTATTGTCATTAGCAACAGTTCGCAACAAACTCTAAACTAAACAATAATTACAGCGCAATTATTGTCGGACATAGACATGTTCGGACGCAGCCAATAATTACTAGATAATTATTGTAAACTGCCAGCAATCAGATTCGGCCGCACCCAAAACTGCACAAGCCAATGTACGCACTGTAAACAATAATAAGTATATTATTGAGCGCTGACTTAGGGTCGAACAGAGCATATCGGGAGAGTGTACAGGTGGCTACCACCCAGACACGAAATCCTGTACAATAACAACAACGTGCTATCAAAAGTTATGATTTTTTTTCTTGTTTTTACTGGATGTATTATTACTTATTTATAATGTCATAAATTATTATTTTTAATACTGTCATTATTATTAATGCTATCACTATTGCCAAAAATAATAATAACAATAGTAATAATATTATAACTTTCATTCATTCCATTTTTTATTATCTTTATCTGATAGATTATATTATTTTATAACAGTGAATAATAATCAGCACATCATTATTAATTATTATTAATTAAAATTCATGTTTTTGCTTGTTGCTGTCCTTATTAATTATTATTCATCATTGTCATTATTGTTCTTATCACCATCATTATCAATAACAATACAATTTGTAGTAACACTGTGTATAAATAGCAGATGATGCAGTTGTTGTCAGGGCCACAAAAATATCGCAATGAACAGCTGCTTTTCAACCCAAGAATTTAGGCTAACAAACTTACGATTGCGGGGCTAGATTTATGACTGAAGGCACAAAAAAAGAGGACAACTCTTGCAAAATTTTGCAAATTGTACGCACTCGCCTACTCCTATAAGTTATCGTTCGAGGGATAAACGCGTTGATCAAACTTTCTCAAACCAATGCGTTGAGACACCGAAAACGCCTGTTATCGAATGTTGTTATAAGTGCATTAATCTTTACTAAATACGTTCAGACATGTTTGAGAACGGCTGATTGTTGTTACATTGGCACCTACTTGTAGATAGCTTATCGTCAGTCAAAGCAATTCTGCCCTTCAGTGCATCACAATGGCCAACTCAAAAAACGCTGTTTGATGCAATGAGATCAGTTAGTTTGCTGTTTGTTGAGAAGGTAAATTATTTACTTTTACTTTTGTAGTGGATTTTTGGATGGTTACTACTGACACCCTTTGAGTTCAAGTGCTATGGCTCTCTCTGGAGGGGAAATTGCGCTGACATCAATAGCGACCAACTTAACCAAACTTACTCAACCCAAAAGGGGTTTCTCTCTTTGATGGACAAATCAGTGTACCAGTTTAAAAACATTTATTTGTCTCTAACTTTCTATAGACCGGGAATAGCGTAGAGATAGATAGCTACACCAGTATGCGGTCCAAGTGCTCAAAAGTAAGATCAATAAATAGCACAAAATTCAACATCATTTAGCCTGATGGTAGTAGGATAGGAACGGAACTCCCGAAAACACAGATGATCCAACATACCATGTCGTACTGTAGTAAACATCTGTACTCTACCACCGACACAACAACATCCACTTCATGTACACTCCTTGTATACACTCCTTATTTCACTCTTACTCCCGGGGCTTACTCAAAATGGCTCCAACAATTTTCACTGGGTCCATGCCCCAGACACACTGCACCAAGTTCCAGAGAATAAATAATTTATAACACACAAATGTTTAGCAATTTAATAAAGTAACTGTGCACAATCCACAAGTCTTCAATTCCTCTCAATGTTCAGCATCTCCGTTCATAGAAAGATACCAGGGGCTCTCACACCCTTATTAGAAGTGAGCCAATTACATACAGTAAAACAAGTACATAATAAATCAACGTACACATTACAAAATGTACAAACATTACAGTTCAATAGAAACACTTTCACATGGCAAAACAGCTCTGGCCTGCTTCCCTATCACTTCCAAGGGTGGTGGAAGTGACCATTCCTCATTAGGCATTCCTAGTTTCTTTGTCTCTACTCCTACTGCTCTGTGCCGCTCTTTTTCAATCCTTAATAGGCATTTTCGGATCAAGAACGTCCATGCCTTGACAAAATTAGCACGGGAAAGCGCTTCCGAATGCAATTTTGACGTTCGTTCCTGGCATAATTTCTATGCATGAACATTCAAAATCAAAAGTTCACTTCGTCGGAGTTATCTTCCTTTTTTTCCAGTGTCGCAGTGAATAGTAAAAGACGCATCTTGCTGAGGTGACAGCTTTTTGGTTATATATTATAAAAAAAAGTAAATAATAGTTTTAATAATTATTACCAGCTACTTATGTGTTTTACTAATTACTATTTTTCATTTTTAACAATGTTTATTATCAGTTGGTGATGTTTGGCTATTTGAATAATTGTTCTTTTTTACTAACTAAAGTATAATAAAATAAATAAAAAAGCTATAAGAATTTATAATAATATTATTGATGATATCATTTGAATAACAGTAATATTAATAATGTTTATCATACATTTTTGTTATATTATAATTATTTATTACAATTTTATTTTAATTCACCATCCTCAGTAAATGTGCCCAAAAATAATTTCAACATCAACATGCTTCAAGACTTGTTATTATTTATTTTATTATTATTGTTAGAAATGAAACTTGAGGCCTCATCACTCTTGTCTTGTTATTGTAACTAACGTAAAAGGGCTCATTATTCGCAAAAATATTTATTATAGGAGAACTCTACGCGTTTGGATCAAGAACGTCATAGGGTGGACGACCCCCTGAACGGTAAAACCACCGTTCAGCATAGAGTTTCAAAAAACAGGTTTTGTACTCACCGAAAAATGAAAATTTCGCCCATTTTGGCATTAACTTTCTCGATCCGAAAATGCCTAATGAATGGTTTCTAAATCCTTGAGTCCCAGGCTACCCTCTTCCACCAATCGTTGTTTGCTGGGATGGGTTACTAGAAAGGGATAACCTGATATAGGTCCTTTATCCCATACACATTGAGTCTATTGTGATCTTAGACTCGGAATAAGACCATGTATAGCAGATATCCTTGACCCGGGCTGACTAATATATACTGTAAAAGGAAAACGGCAGGTCAACATAGGACTAGCACTGGGGCATAGGAGAAAGGGACAGTGGGGGATCTAAAGCAAGATATGGGTGTGGGTGAGGGTTTCGACTGCCTCTATCACTAAAGTCTCTCCCATACACAGCTTCAGTAGCACGTGAGTGTTTAATTAATAACAATGTATCATATATCAGAGATGGTTGATGGAACTGACCAAGAATAAAGATACTTAGCAATCACCAGTACAGACAAAACATGATTGTACTCAAGATTTTTTTTTGATTAATTTCAGCAAATAAGCTGCACCTAACATTGGTGGCCAGCTGGCGGAGAGAGGTGATTTCTATATCTGCAGCCTGGTATTTTGGTATAATCTGGCTCTCTGTAGCGGGGAGGGTGAGAAAATTTAGCAAGTCTTTGCAAAGGGTTCTCTGATAGGCTTCTAATGCGGAGATGATCTGTTAAATTGCTCTAGCTGTTACTTCCCTCTCTTCCAGAAAATTACAGGAGGGTTTGGGTAAGCACATGGGGACATAGCAGGCAAACTGGATGGGAGAGGAGAGGATACACTAGTTTGGGGGGAGGGAGCATGCTTGGTTTGGGGAGGTGTAACTCGGGGAAAAAGGGGGGAAAGGTTGAGACTGGCTGCTTAGGGATGCGATACTTAGCTAAGGGCATCGAAAGCAAACTAGCGATACTTGTGGAAAGGGTGTTACAAGGGGGATGGGCAGCCACAGGGGAGTGAACTTGCTTTTAAAGCGTTGTAGGAGATATTTTAAGGGTAGCAACTTGTACCTACTACTGCGGCTATTTTTACACTGTGTAAATGCACAAAACCTTTCATAGAACTTTTGGTCAATTGAGTAAATCATTGCCGTCTTTCTATTATGTTCTGGATCTCCTCTGTCATCCAGCTTGCTGTAATGGCTGCAGACAGCATCCCTACTCTCACTCATGAAATTACATTATTGAAATTGCTTTACATAGTGCTATGTAGCATGCACAGTTAGTTGCCTAATATTTCTGGCATGATATCCACACTTGCGGCACTGGTAGTTGTCTGTCTTTTGTACAGGCTTGCGTATCCTGTCATCTGTGCTTTTCCGCACCCATCTAAGCATTTTCCAGCGGGAAGGGTTACGCCAATCATCAGTTGTAAAAGTCGTACGGGCTTCATCCCTCAGAGTGTGCCGGCTAGGAGAAACAGCAGGGACAGCTTGTAATAGCAGTACTTGAAAGTCAGGTTGTCTCTCTGTCTCTGCAGAGAGTCTCTCTTCTCCAGTAATGCTGTGAGCAGTATTATGACATTGTATTTTAGCAGGGGCAGAGTGAGAGTTGGGTGGGGGTATCCTGGGCCGGAGTAGTTATGGAGAAGGAGGGGACTCACTGTTACCTCACTAATGTTGGTGAGGGAAGCTTTACTCGGTCTCTCTTTTAACTCTTTGTTGGGCTGGAACTCAGTGGCCAAGAGTTTGTTGCTAGCTGAAACCTTCAGTAGGGTGACCCACTCATACTGGATCAAGAGAGGTATATCCTGGGCCGGGGTGGACTTGAAGGCACTTCCAGTGGGCTGGGATTTTTTTGGGGTGTTCATGACACACTCGCTATAACTGTTTTTAAGGAACTGGTTGGCACTGGTATAGGGACAATGTCAGGGCAATGAAATTTGAGTGGGAGAAAGGCGAGACAAACCCCACTAAATTAGGTGGGGGAAGGGGGTCCAACAAACATTTGGTAGTGAGGACTAATGGTTCACAAACAACAGCATTTTCAAACACCCACTGATTGTAATCTAGCAATTCACCCAACAGGTTGTCAGTGGTAGTGTCTACTGGTGGAGCAGCTGGCAAGAGTCACTCCATAATAGTTCATCCTCTTGCGCACTGGATAGAGGTTGGTTTTCTGCGAAGTTAGCTTCCAGCAGCAGACTGTCATCATTCTTGATTTGCATAAAAAAGTTGCTGCTTTTAGTTTAATTATTGGAAATTTGTTCAGTTAGCAGCTGTATGATGAAAGCGGTCGGCTCAGTAGGACAGACGGGAAGTAAAAGGATTGCTTTTTTTTCGCCCGTTGGCTGCATGCTGTTTTGCTCCATTTCCTGGGGGTATTACTCTTGTTGGTAGTGGTGAAAATGGGGTGTGTTTGCTCGGTTTTGTGGTGGCGGGGAAACAAAAAAATGAGCTGGGTTTTGGGGAGCTGGTCAAATTTTATCTATTAATTCATTTGACTAAGCATTGGAGTGTGGGGGACTCGGGCTTGATGGTCAAAGCCTTTAGCTTGTCCAGTAATCTCTTTTTCTTACAGTTCTGTTCTCTCTGCACTTTGTCGTCTCTTGTAGCCACCCGGTGGCACCGAGGCTGGCCATGAAATTTGAGTGATCCTACATTGCCCCTAGGGCAACCTGTAGGTGATTGGATTACAGTAAGAGAGAGTATGGCTGGTGGTGGGGGGGGGGGAATTCTGGTGTTCACTGTTTTGCTTTTAGTTTATCCGGTTTTTGTCTGATTGAGATGAAACTTACTGGAGACCACATGCAGCCTTCTGTACAGGTTGGGGCACTTATTGGGGTATATTTTCCTCTTCAAAAAGGGGATGTGGGTGGAGTGAAAGGCTATGGGGAATTGCCGGGTAGGGGGAGTTTTAGGAGGGAGAGAAATGTTTTGGAGGGATAGGGGGATTCCTTCTCTTCTGTGGGAGAGAATCTCTCATTTTGGGGTATTGGGTTGAAGCCATGGCAGCCAGGGCTATCCTTGGGGATCCAATCAGGCCTCATACTGCTTCAGGCGTCTGCCGTTCAGACCAGATTGCTGACCGTGTCTACATACCAAGTAAGTATGGTTACTGTAGGATTCTTTTATGATGTAGGGTGCAATCAACTTGGCCTGTAGTTTGGGGTTTCTACCCTTTTCCCATCACTTGTTATCTCGTCATACTTCATCACCAACTTTAAACAGTGATGCAACTACTTTTTCATTTCTTCTTGTTTAATGATGCCCTGCTTGCAAAACTTCATGTACTTTTTCCAGTCTCTACTGCAAGGCTTAGGCATAGTGGTGTACTGGTACTCATTCAATTGGGGGGTGGGTAAGTTAGCTGATCAGGTAAGCACAGATCCCTGCCCAGCATCAAGAAGTTTAGGGTTCCATCCATAATTGAGTGAGAGGTAGCCCGAAAGTTCCTCCTTATCTGGGGGAGGACCAAGTCTCACTCTTCAGGCTGCCTTTTTAAAAGGAAAGACCGTAGTGCTTCTTCCAGCACTTGATTGTTGCATTCTAAAATGCCATTGGCCTGAGGGTTGTAGGAAGTAGTCTGGGTCTTTTCCACCCTCGACAGGGTGCACACTTCTCTCATAAGACTAGTCTCAAATTGAGCACTCTGGTCTGTGTGTATTTGCTCAGGCAGTCCAAAATAGCAAAACACTTGTTCAGCAAAGGCAGTGGCAACTAATTGGGTTGTAGATTCAGGGAACAGAAGGGCATCTTGCCAGCCGGTAAAGTGATCGGTCAAAACAATAATCCCCTTGTTTTCTCTATCTGTCTTGGAGAGGGGGCTAACTAAATCTTTGGCTAATTTCTGCCATGATTATCTGGTGTACATCCATTACAGGGTTGGGTTAGGTATATTTCCACTGTGTTTGGCTCGTTGGCAAGTCTCACAGCTGCCAATGGTTGTTTCGGCATCATCTGTCAAGCCTAGCCAGTACCAAGTCAGATTCAACCTCTTGAGGGTTCGTTGAATGCCTCGGTGGGCCATGACGCAGGTCTACCACAGTAACTTGACTCTCAAGTTGGGGAGAAGGGGGCACATTGTTCCACAGCGTGACTTGTTCCGCTTGGCATTGTGTATTCCTAGTGCACCATGAGGTCAGAGCTGCATAAAAACTCCCCTCCTTTTCAATTGGTGCTGCTCAATATTTCTAAGCTCTAGCTGTATGGGGCCCACAGGGGCTTATTTTTTGACTGCAGGATACATGACTGTCCCAGGATGCTTGCAAGTTCTCTGGGCTTCTGGTAAGTCTGTGCCAGGGGCGGCGAATGAAGAGGGTGATAGCAGCCACTTAGCGGTCCCATAGAATGGGCTTAGTAGATAGGGGCCATTGGTATTGGGGGAAGGGGGAAAGAGGGTTAGGGAGAGCATAAGTCATCTCTTCTTTAGTTGGTCCACAATCTTTGGTCTCGATATGATTGGACTGTTAAAAGCCCTAGGGTATCTTCTACTATGTCCGTCTGCATTCCTCCTTAAGTGGCCATTGCAGTGTTTGGTGGTGGATTGGAACTCTGAGAGAGCCTCTAGCCACCGGGCCACGTGGATGGATGGCTCATTTTGTTTACAGAGCCACATGTGTTCTGACCTGGAATGGTTGTCCGTGGATATAGGGTTTGAAGTGTTTGACTGCTTTTGCTATAGCTAGCAGTTTGTTACAAGTGATGAAATAGTTGCGTTCTGGGGGGCTCAACATTTTGTCATAGTAAGCAATCTCTCGCTCTACTTCGTTTTTCATCTGAGACTGGAAAGTTCCGACGCTGTCATTGCTAGCGTCTGTGTCCAATATGCGAGAGCTGTTGATGATGGGGACGAAATCAGAATGGTTTTAAACTGGTCAAAGACTTTTCTCTGAAGGTGGGGCGGCTCCCAGGAACATTCTCGCTTGTGAGATGCATCAGGGGCTTTGCGACAGTACAGAAGTGGGGAAAATACTGTCGGTAATGAGGGCAAGTCATTGTAGGCTATGTAAACCAATTTTTCCACCTCATTTGCATGCTCCTTCAATAAGGTTTTTGGTGAACGGCGCAGCACGATCAGTCAGGCTTAGGTTTATTTTGGTGTGAGCTTGAATCATGCACTTAGGACAGCGAACACACCTTGCTGTTCATTCAATTGTCTTGCTCATAATTTTTCTGCTATTTTCCATTAATTCTCTGCTAACCTTGTTTAGTCTACAATGCTAACCAATAATAACTGTTTTAATCCATAGCTACTGCAAATAACCTCGACCTAGTTGAATGTCTACTTGACAATGACTGACCTACCACCATCGTTAGTGCTAACACTACCGATGAAAATGATATCTTCAATGGAAATTCACAAGGCAATACTGAGCCTTTAGATCGTAAACGACAGATTCTATCTGAGCTGAAACTTGATCTTGAAATGAAACAAACCAAGGACCTTTTAGAAGGTGAAGCCAATTTGGGGAGTCAATATGCTGACCTACGAAAAATGGTGAACAGTCCTAGTGTTAACAATCTTTCACGACTTGAACCTTCAGTTTTTGATGGTGAATCGTTAGATTTTTCGAATGGGAATCAACCTTTTCCACCTTGATAGACAAGAGACCTATCCCAGAAGGCGAGAAAATATTTTAGCCGCGCAAGTATATTGAAGGCAAAGCTAGAGAAGCAGTAGAATGGTTTGTATATACTGCAGCTGCAAATGAAAAAGCTAAAAGAGTATTAAGAGAGGATTTTGGGAATCAATTCGCTGTTGCTGAAGCCCTTCGTAGAAGGCTCCCTTCTTGGGCACATATACCATCTAGGGACTTGGAAGGCTTGCGTAGGTATTCAGACTTTCTCAACAAATGTGCAGTTACCAAGGAACAAGTAACAGGACTCGATGTCCTTGATGATTGTCTGGAATTACAGAACCTTGCTAGATGACTACCAGATTGGGCACTTTTCAAGTGGAGTGAAAGGGCTGCAAAGTTTAAGGATCAAAATAAGGAGTATCAAGGATTTGATGAACTTGCTCTTTTCTTTCAGTGGAGACCGAACATGCAAATGATCTTATATTTTCAATTAATGCGTTGAAAGACCTTAGTTGCTAAAGTTCACAACAAAAACCAGTGAGGTCTGTATGTAATAGTCTGGTCGAGTCTGGCGATGGTTCAGAGCCCATCCCGATAGTACAAACGTTAGGAGTAGGCTCAGCTACAACTAACATATCCTGCAATTGTCAAAGGCACTAGTAGTCAAACAGCCTTCAACTTTCTGAATTTAGAACTTTGATGAGGCTCAGGTTGCAATATAGACGGGATTATGTTCGAAAGCTTGGCTTTTGTTTTGGTTGTTTTAAGAAAGTTCATTAATCTAGAAACTGTACAGCACGTAAAGCATATGCCAAGAGTAGTAATAAAGGAACAGACCTCCCTCCTGGAGATAAGGTTCTGCTGGTCCCAAGTGCCTTTTTGTTAGCACCAGTTACCATGGGTTTTGATGGGGTGTTTTGACCCGAGATGTTAACTGTAGATTAGTATTTATTGTATGAGTTTAGTGATGATGTTTTTGTTGTGCGGTGGTACTTTGTTATAAGCAGTTAGCATGGTGTAATTGGTATGGATTATAAGGTTATCCGGGTTGTCTATATGTAAATGATGGCCCTGTTCCCGGTGAACCCGATGAGGTGCCTTTTTGTGTGCACCAGTTTTTTGAATGGGTGCAATTACTATCGTGTATACTATTGTATAAAAATGAAGCGATGTATGATTGTATTGCTATTGAAAGCTAAGATGTCGACAGAGGAAGATGTTGAGAGGAGACCTATGAATGAAACTGATACTGTTGATGGTACTACGAGTGATAACCTGGATGTTTTACTGAGTATGAAACGTAAAGTGATGATAGTTATGATAATTTTGGTATTTGTCGTAGGATTTTCTACTTTTGGTGTTGTTACTGAGTTTAGTATGTATGAAAATGCTATGGAAGACATACAAAAAGCAAGAAACTCTCCCGTTGGAATCATAAATAAAACTATCGTTGGATGACGAACATCTCCTTTATCATGAATGGGAAACCTGAAGATTTTGATCCGAGAATGCGCTCTCCTTTTACGGCAATGATCTCGGGACATACTGGATCGGGGAAGACGCAAGCGATTTTACGAATGATTGAAGCTAGTCAGACTGTAGCTAACCCCCCCCCCCCGGTAGAAATTCATTACTGTTATGGAGCCTATCAAAAAGCCTTTGATGATGTACCAGGAGTGATTTTTCATGAAGGAATGACAGATATAGCAACGAGTTTTCCGAGAGATGGACAAAACCGTTGGTTGATAATTGATGACCTTATGGACGAAGTTTCTGGTAAAGCTGATGCCAATGCTCTGTATACAAAACATAGTCACTATTTAAACATAAGTGTCTTTTTTTATTGTTCAAAATCTGTTTTAAAAAGGATTTCGTACAAGTTCCTTGAATAGTCATTATGTTTTTCTTTTTAAAAACCGTAGAGATGCTTTTTCAATTTCCTATTTAGCCGGTCAATGTTTTCCCTCAAGAGTAAAATATGTACACATATTTTTTTGTTCAACAATGCAAAACGATAGTAATATAATGACTAAAACTCTCGAGCAAAAATTAAAAAGAAATGCAGCAGTTTTGTTATCACTCAACAATGCATCTTCTGGAATTCAAACGTCTGTAGTAGCTAAAGCAAAAAAAAATCTTATTATGACTCTAAAGGAATGCGCAAAAGCTATTATAAATGGAACGATCCCATTGACAACTTCTCAGTATAATCAGTCGCAACGAAACACAAAGGACATTACCAGCTTATTTAGAAAATCAACGTTAGATGATGAAAAAGCTGTGTTGCAAAAAGGATGATTTCTAGCTTCTCTAATAGGACCTATTGCCAGCACTGTAGTTCCCTTAATACTGAAAAGTGTAATAGGAGGACTTGGAGGACTAGGGGGGGGGGGGGGGGGCGAAGATGAATTTCTCAACAAGAATGATGAGGAATAGAATGGGTATTTTAGCTCTGGATGATCTGAGTAAGAAATGAAAAATCGCTATAGTTGAAAAAGCCAACTCGGATCTGTTTCAATCATTGATAGAAAGTGTTAAAAACATTATATTAGGTAATGTACCTCTTGATTTTGAACAGTTTATTGAGTTGCAGCGTTACAAGAAGGAACTACATAAACTAACTGCTAAAGGATCAGTTAATGATAAGCGTAACAGTTTGACTCAGACTGGTAGAGGTAGTCTTTTGGACGCTATTATAACTCCTATTGTACCTGTTTTATCATCAATAAAGCGATGAATCTTCAACCTTTAACATTCTCCAGACGGTTTTCTATACTGACTGAAAACAAATACAGTAGATTATTGGAAAAAGCCAAGAATAAAAAAGTGATAGAGGAAAAGAAGAACACACCGGTTGTATTATAATCCTATGGAAGATATAACGGGAGAGATATGAAGAGAAAGCGAAATTCCCTTCTGGAGACAGCTCATGATTCTGACTTATCCCCGCCCCAAAAGTTGGACAAAAATGTTCAAAATGTACGTAGGCATTTGAACAATGTCAAAAAAATTTAAAATAAGCAGGCACAAACCGTTAACTGGAGTCATATTAAAAAAGCAAAGACAAAATCTAATTCTCCTTTGGCCAATAGTACGTTTATTGATGATAAGACTGACACTCCTTTACCAAAGGATGATGAAAACGAGTTAGAATCAATAAAAAAGAAATTGTTTGATAACGAAGACTCAACCCTACTTGAAAAATAAGCTTGTTGCTGATGGAGAAGATGAATATGATAGTGAGAAGGAACATTTAGAAGAGTTTGAGAAAAGGTTTCTAGTTTCACAAAGAAAGCGGTGATCGAACGATTGGTATCAGAATGTTGAATCAATTGAGTAAAATTGGTAGGTTCGACTCGGATAAGAACAAGCTGAAAATTGGAGATAAATGGTTGAATCCTAAGACTTCCAAAACTTTACTACGAGATGTTCTAACCAAAGGAGGTGGTGTACAATTGGGAAAAACCAACTACAGTAAATTTAAAAGCTTGCTAGCGGATCAAGGAATCATAACTGTCAGGCAATGCCCTCAACAAACAGGACAGATGAAAAAATTGGTCCTTCTGGGTTATAAATCATGGATGTCGACGCGTTAAGAGAACTGTATTACAATCCCGCATTACACACATCTCTACAAGGAGCTAGAGCTTTACTGAAAGCTCGTAGAAAACCAGAGGGAGAAAAAAGAATTCGTGAATGGTTGAGTGGGGAGGATGCCTACACACTACATAAAAAAGTCATAACTAAGTTTAAGCATCGTCCTACAATTTTGTCTGGCGTAGGGGAGCAGATTTAAGTAGATTTGATGGATGTTCGTTCTCGAAAAGAAGAATACGACAACACAGCGTTTTTACTGACGGCTGTTGATTCTCTATCTAGAAAAGGTTGGGCTGTACTGTACAGGATTTCAGAATGTGTGCCAGCGCTTGGCCACCTGCACGCCCTTCGACAGAATGTCGGTTTACCCAGTCGGCTGCAAGCCGCTGCTGACAGGTCGGTGCGTAGTGTGAATTCTCTCCCATATAGATAGGGTCGAAAATGCTTCAGAGCCTTAATGACTGCCAGCAGCTCCTTTCTAGTGACGCAGTAATTCTTTTCTGCCAGGGCCAGTGTTTTACTGAAGTATGCGATGACTCGTTCCTGCCCTTCCTGCAACTGCGACAGGACAGCTCCCACTCCTACAGCGCTAGCGTCTGTGTCTAGGGTATACAGAGTCTTGGGGTCCGGGTACCCAGGTACTGGTGCTCGGACGAGTCTTTCCTTCAGCTGACTAAATGCGTCCTGCTCCTCCTCTCCCCATCTCCAGGGGATTCCTTTTCCTGTTAGGGTTGTGAGTGGCTTAGCTACCGTGGCATAGTCGGACAGGTACTGGCGGTAGTAGCCAGCAGTCCCAAAGAAAGCCTGGAGTTCCTTTACCCCTGCTTCTACTTTCTCTGGGCCTGTGGCCACTCCTTCCGAGCTTGCTACGTGACCTACGTACTTTACCTGCTTTTGGAGCACCTCACACTTGGAGGGCTTCACTTTCAAGTTGGCCTGCCGGAGTCATCCTAGTACCTCTCCCAGTCACTGCATGTGAGTCTCAAAGTCTGTGGCAATGATAATAAAGTTGTCCAAGTACAACAGCAAGGTTTTCCAGTGGAGGCCCTTGAGCACTTTTTCCATGAATCTCTGAAATGTGGCAGTGGCGGACGTTAGTCCAAAGGGAAGCACTTTCCACTTCCAGAGCCCACTACGGGTGGTGAATGCAGACTTTTCTTGAGCTTCGGCATTCATGGGTACCTGCCAGTATCCGCTGGTGAGATCCAATGTACTGAAGTATTTACTTCCGGCCAGATCATCTAATGATTCATCGATTCCTGGAATCGGGTAAGCGTCTTGCTTTGTGATGTCATTGAGCCTCCAATAATCTACGCAGAACCGCCAGGAGTCGTCTTTCTTCTTTACTAGGACGACAGGGGAGCTCCAAGCTCCGTCAGCTGGTTCTATTAGGTCTTTGTCTAGGGGCTCCCTAATCTGTCACTCTGCCTCGGCTTCCTTCTCGGGGCCCAGGCGGTGGGGTGGGCATGGGATGGGGCGAGCGCCTTCCACTGTGGGGATAGAATGCTCCGCCAAGGTTGTCCGCCCTATGTCACCATTGTGCTTACTGAATACCGTCTGATACTGGATCAAGAGCCCTTTTAACCTTGTCTCCTCTTGGGAGTTTCTGCATCCTTTCCTGGCCTGCACGAACAGATCTTGCAGATGAGGGGGTACCTCTTCCCTGGTGGTCTCGGGCTGATCCCTGATCCCTGCTTCTGACAAGGTCTGGATTCCATCTTATCCTGTGGAAGTACTAATCACTTTCCCTGCCGGAAGTCTCAGTGTATCCTGTGTGGGGTTCAAACACTGCACCAACACTATCCCCTGGGCATCTGGCCAATTCACACTGGTAGCGATGGGTATTCCGCCTTGCAGACTCTCTATTATCCCTTGCAGATACGTCTCTTTGGAGTTGAGGTGACACTGGATTGTGGTCTCAGTCTGTGGTGGTAAGTGGGTGTCCTGTCGGACTTGTACCCTTGACACAAGGTTCCTGCCATGTCGATCCGTGCATGTCAACTCTTTCACTTGTATGATAAGCACTGGGTGGTCGCAGCCTAGCTGGCACTCCTGGCTGGCTAGGAAGGGCATGCCTAGGATCACATCCTCATTGATCTGGCCTACTACGGTCTCGTTGAATGGTATGTGACGTATTCTCTCCTTCAGCGAGAGTAGTCTGTAAAATGGAAGCTTTGTCCCGTCGGCCATGAGGCCGTGGGAGTCATACTGCTGTAGTTGCTGCTGGGTGTGAGTGGGTAGGCGGTCAAAGACACGTTTGGCTAGCAGGTTGGTGTTATAATCTGTGTCTATCAAGAAGGTTACGGCTTCTCCCTCCACTCTCCCAGGCAAATAGTAACTAGAGCGGTAGGGTAGCTCTATCTGATTCATTCGGTCTTGGAATGGGTTCTTCCTCTTTCCGAGGTAGAGCAATTTGTTTCTGTTTGTCCCTTGTCCTGAGCCTTGGTGATTCCTGCTGCTCTACGGTCTCTGTTTCCCCTGTCTGTGTTGCTACTGGGTCGGCCACGTTGGCCAGGCTAGCAAAACTATTGGACAGGGTAATCGGGGGACGGGTCAGGAGGTCCAGGGTGGTCTCGGTAAACTGTGCCTTGTTCTGGTCCCTTGTATAAGGCCGGTCTCTCTCCTTTGCAGTCACCCGTTTGCAGCCAGCAGACCTCTCTACTGCTGTGGGCTGTATTCATTTCCCTTTCGGCTGGGCCAGGGGGAGGTTCGGCATTCCCTTCGGGTATGCCCGACCCGCTGGCAGCCCCAGCATCTTCGGAGGTGTTTGTCTTCTCTGACTTCAAGCTGGCAATCTCTTTTCCCACGCTCTCTACCGTACGGAGGAGTTGTGCCAGGGGGTCTTGCCCTTCCTCGCACTTGAGCACTCATTGGCTTGGGGTAGCTCTTCCTCTGCAGGGTCGGTCTCCACCGTCCTGACATATGGGCCCCCTACTGGTTGGTGAGGTACTTGTAAAAACTTGTTTCCCGCCTGGATAGCTTCCTCCAGGTTCTGTGGTCGGACGTCCAACAAGTGCCTCTGTAGGTAGGTGTGAGCCAGGGTGCTGCGGAAGCTCGGTAGAGTTACCTCCTCCTTGTTTTGCCTGGGGAGGTTGCTGTGGGCAGCCTCGATGAGTCGTTCCGCTGTAATGGCGTGGTCTCTCAATGTGTCTTTTGGAGAGCGACGGTAGCTGAGCAATCTAGCCTGAGCAATCTAGCTTGAGCTTCAGACCATGTCATTCCAAATGTGGTCTGCAGAGTCCTTACTACGTCGGCCAAGGTTTCTCCTCGCCCACACTGTTCAGCTTTGCCGTTAGCGCTTGACGTATGTGGATGACGGTATCTTCCGGTTGCCAGTGGTTGGCTGTTGCCACCTCTTGGAACAAATCTAGGAAGAAATGCATATCTCCAGTTCCGTCAAATTGTGGCACTCTGAACCTGTCTCGTTTGTTCGCGACTGTCATACAATCCAGAATGTTGGTAAGGGTGTCCATCATCTGCAGGTTGAATGGATCCCTGTTGATGCTGACTGCTCTCCTTCGCTGAGCCATCGTCTGACTGTCTTCCTACCGTCGGAGGTATCTTGATTTTTGGGCTGCCACCAGTGTACAGGATTTCCGAATGTGTGCCAGCGCTTGGCCACCCACATGCTCTCCCACAGATTGTTGGTTTGTCTAGTTGACTGGAAGCCGTTGCTGACAGGTGTTCGGCGGACTCCACCAGTTAATGACCGAAGATCATTACTGCGTGGGCTGAACTGTCAGCCTGTGCTTGTGTATTGACAAGGTGTGCCAAACAACCACTTAGCAGGCCAAACAGTCAGTGGCTGCTGTGTCTTGCATGTGCTTTGTTATCAATGATTCCACCTGGTCAGTCCTTTGTATGCTTTGTCTGACTCATTCACTTAGTGCATTTATAGTTAACTATAAGTGCCACTTTGTATGAATGCTGCACAAGTGAGGTTATTGTGTGAGAACAATAGAGCTCATGAGAGTGTGGTAACTGACTCTGCATTATTCACATAATGCGCAAACATTTATACGTAAGGCATACAAAGGATATTATACATATGAGAGAAGCACGCAATAGAAAATACCTCCCATTAATAATGGTTGGCTGGCATGTAGTAAAATAGGTGTGGTTTTTATAAAAGTGTGTAAGCAAGTTCTGCCCAGCTGTAGTGGTTGGTTAGCTAGGCAAAGGTAGGTGCGTGTTTAATAGAAAGTATTTTTACATAGAACAGTTCATGGGGAGTTGCCCGTCCTCCACTCATGTCCGAATCCGGACATGTTGTAGCCCAAGGATTGAGGAAAATACTAGATGGGGAAAACTGCAAGGCTTTACAATCTGATAAAGGTAAAGAGTTTGACAATTTAAATGTCAAGAGTCTCCTAGCGGAAAAAAACTCAAACGCTTTACAACCGAAAATGAGACAATAAAGGCATCAATGGTGGAGCGTTTTAACAGAGCTTTAAAAGAGAAGATTTACAGATATCTGACGTACAAAGATGGTGACAGATACATTGATGTTTTACCGGATATGGTTAGCTCGTACAACAACACTGTTCACAGTGCTATAAGTATGAGACCAAACGATGTGAATTTTCAAAATCAGGAAGTTTTGTGGAATCGAGTGTATGAAGGAGGAGAGCACAGTTTAACTAAAGAACCAAACTTCAAAGTTGGAGATTATGTGAGAGTTAGCAAGGCGAGAGGAGCGTTTGAGAGAGGTTACACCCTGAATTGGACAATCGAGATATTTATAATCACTGATGTGCTCACCAATGAAAAACCTGTTGTATATAGGGTAAAATATTTGGCTGAGGAGATGATAGATAGAAAGAACCTTTTAAGAAAACGAGTTGCAAAAGGTAAAAAACCTACAACTTTCAGAATTGAAAAGATATTGGGAAGAAGAACGAGAAGAGGTAAAAAGGTAGATTCTGGTTAAGTGATTGGGATATGGAGAAAAGTTTAACGAGTGGGTGGATGAACAGCTTATAAGGAATGGTTGCTTGATATAATCATCATATGTTGGTAAAATCTCGATGCTGATATTTGCCCTCGAACTACAGCGCTGAAGAGTTTCCCGATAACACCAATTCTGAGTTTACAGTGAGACTGTATAAATATTTAGATATCAATGGTGGTAATTGGGAGATGGCTTTGCTAGATATGTGTTATTCTAACAATTGGAAAAAGCTTTACCGAAGGAAAATATATAATGTCTCTGGTAGAAGCGAAAAGTCCTTCATCTTAATCAGTAATGGGAGATGTGATAGTGTGGAGGAGTTGCAGAAGGTTATGCGAAAGAAAGTGTTTGAAATGAGTTTAGATAAAAAGTTCACCATCTCCTACAACAAAATAACCAACACCAGTTTACTAACTAACAGCGATCCTGAAACAACCGTGATCTTTTCCAGAGACTTGGCGTATATCTTTGGATTAGAACCAAGAGGGAAAACGATGTATCCTTGCGGTAGATACAATAATGTTGCACCCCCTGATATAAATTTTGGACTAACCTCTCTGAATGTCTATTCCAACATTGTTGATAATAGAATGGTAGGTGAAACGAATGTACCTTTGCTAAGAGTGGTTCCAGTTCAAGGGAAGAAGAATAGTGTTGTGTACCAAGAGTTTAAAAACACGCCCAACGTCAACGCTTCATCACTGAATAGCAATCTGGTTCAAGTGCTTATAACGAATGACGATGGTGAGCGAATACCATTTGATGGTAGAAAGGTCGTATTGACGGTTCACTTTTGAGAAAGAAGATCATAATGAGTTTGGTACGATACAACCACGAAGACTCAAAAGACTTTTTTGATGAGTACTACAAAATGCGAGCTGGAAATGGAATTGGAGTGTATAGTGGACGAAGAGTGATGCCTAGTATGAGAGGTAATGGGCTCGCTAGTATTTTTTCAAGTATACTCAAATCGGCAACACCATTGCTGAAAAGAGGGGCAATAAGTCTGGGTAAGAGAGCACTCTCTGTAGGTAGTAACGTAGCAAGAGATGTCATCGATGGCCATAGCTTGGGAGCATCAGCAAAGAAGAGAGGGTTGGAGGAGTTGAATGATCTTGGGGGAGATGTGCTCAGTGCAGTTTGCCCAGATCGTGTGAAAAGGAGAAGAAAAGCGGGTTGCGGGAAAAAGAGAGGAATTGGTAAATGTGGACGTTTCATATTTTAATACGAACAGAATTGGGTATAAAGACATCAGAGCGTGATATTTGTGTTCATTAAGCGATAACGCTTCGAACAAACATCACTCGCAAAACATGGCTAGTCTAAATGGAACAACGGGAAATAAGTTGGAAGGTTCTTTCTACAACATAAACCCCTCCTTGGATGTGTTTGCTAGAAAACCTAAAAACATATCGGGAGAGAGATCGGAATACGTTATCATCAGACCCGACAGGCTAGATCCTTATGGTAGTATTGAGTTGACCTTGTCAGGGAGTACTGAGCATTATACGGATCTTTACAACTCGTTTCTGCAAGTCGAAGTCACAGTTGTCAAAGATGATTGAAGTGATATTGTAGGCACCGACGACAACGCGCCCCTGTGGATGGTGGATTCAACCCACGGAATATTCAGCGAGTTGAAAATGTCGATAGAAGGAAATACTGTTGAATACGCTAACAATTACAGTTTACGCTCCTACTTTTCAGAACTGATCGAAAACAGCGCAAACAAAAAGAAATATTAAGGCAGGATGGAGGGTTGGGTGTGTGATGATTCAAAAAGCAAAGACAGTGATAAGCACACCAACGCGGACAAAAAAAGAGGAGAGCTCTTATCAGAGGTGGGAAGACAATGGAATTATCCGGGAAACCTCATGTCGCATTATTTCATCAGAAAAAAATTAATAATTCCCTGTACTAGTATGCAGCTGGAGTTTGAACAGGCTTCCAACAAACTAAACTTGTTTGCTGCCAATGAGCCAACAGCAGGACGAGGGAAGATTAGAATTGATAAATTTGAACTACATCTTTGCAAAGTCAAGGTAAATCCTACGATACAGAACTCTTAACTCAGTTTGGCGATGGAAGGGCACAACTACATTTATCCAGTTGATCGGAAACAGGTGCAGGTTGATATCACTTTAGAAGGAAACAAACAGAAATCCAAACAAATCTATTTAGGTTTGGTTGATCACAACGCTCTGAGTGGACGTTTTACCAAGAACCCGTATAGTAAGCAACGTGCCAATGTCAAGAGTATTGTATTGAGAGTTGGTGATTGTCAAAGCGGAAGGAGATTTGAACCAGATTATGTTAGGGGAGTTTTTGGAAGAGATTATCATCAGTTCCTACACGCTACCGAAACTTTGCTCGATGGTGACAGTCTTGGTATTGTAAAAGAACAATACCTAGATGGCACTACGCTTTACAGATTCGATTTGATGGGTGGTTTTCTCAAAGAAGGATTTCACTCTATGAAAATTCAGTTTAGCGCCAACACAACTGAAGGCTTATCCCTGGTAGCCTACTTTGTAAAGGATGGTGTATTGGAGATGGATAGCATTCTTCAATTATCTATCGCGAGATACGTAGTGCTTTAAATGGTGAGCTAGAGATGAATACCATGCAGATTCGCTCAATCTCATCTTTGGATGACTTATGCCAAAGTAAAGGGATTCACGTTGGAGCTAGAGATCAGTTTTGGAAGCAAATTGGTAATTTTCCAACAGGATGTTTTGTATTCAACACTCATTATTCCCACCAACCCGGAGAACATTGGTTGGCTGTGTACGCTAATGATTCTGTCATGGATTTTTTTGACTCATTTGGGCGTTCTGTTTCCTTTTACCCCGATGTAAGCAAATTACTAAGCATTCAGAGAGGATATGAATCAATACGGAGTAATAAGACGCAACTGCAAGGCTTTTTGTCAACTGTATGTGGTGATTACTGAGTATACTTTTGTTAACTGAGACGTAAAGGATGGAGTATGGATGAGATTGTGAGAAGTTTACGAGATATAGGAGACAGTGAGATGAGAGATCACTCAAAACGAAGATTTATCATACAGACTTATCCTAGCTACGAGTTTACACGAGACAATACACCAGAAGGAATAGATGGAGTACGTATACAAGGAACTGATTTGCTGAGTAAATTGTTAAAATAAATTATTATAACTAAATTTTATTTGTTATAACGAATAAAATGTATATGAAATACAAACTGTCTCAGTATTTTTACTAAATACTACAAAGCCTATAAAACTATTTTTTGTAATGTTCAAAGTTAATGTTGATTTCATCTCTTGCGAGTCACAATTAAGATTCTCTCTATCTCTTTCTCAGGAAACGCTCTTCAGTTAGATCTGAAAGACATAGTAACTAATGACTCTATCATACATAGGTGTATGAACTAATTTGGAAATTACTTTGGATCCTACGATAAAAAGAATAAAACTTACAATCATAGATTGTGAGACACATCGTTTGTGTTATCGATTAGGGTTCGTATGTACTGTCTAGGACAATTTTCTTTTTCATTCTCATCAAAGTAGGAGAGGAAGTTGTGTTGTTCCGAAGTATCGAACAGTTCGGAGGCTTGAACGAAAGCTTGAAGAGCTGAGAGCAGAACGATGTCGTAGAAAATTGTGGTGTCCGCAGTTTGTTTTAGTCCTTTGAATACGGTAACACCGCTTATCTCTGCTACCACAGCTGCTGCTATTTGAGGAGTAATGTTGATATCTCCGATCAGTAGTTCTCCATTCACCATACATCTTTAATTAGCCACTAGACTCTCAGCACTCTTGTTCCAACGAGTATCACATTTTCTTAGCATTCCGGGGTTCTCAAAAGCTATAACGCTTCCTGGTGGAAAATCGTGCAGGTTGACTACGTTGAAATAAGTCTAAATTTGTCTTATGCTCTTGCCTGAAAATGAGTTGAAAGGATCCTTCACCTATAGATTGTATCCGTCAGCGGAACGAAAAATTGCATTTCCAGTCTTTCCCTCTCCCATATAGATCAAAACATTTGGTCGTGTTTGCTTAGCTTCATTAACAAGCAATTCCACCACGGTTGAAACGTCACTTTTCACTTGAATTCTCTTTGTATTCTTTCGTTAGTTGTAGGTGATGGTACACTTACATTTGTCATGAAATTCGACAGGTAAGACCTCCATAACTGTTGGTATTGGTAGATCTCGGATTTCCATAGATTTCTCAAGTTTTTCTAGACGAGCTAGAGACAGAGTATTTAACAGTCCAGCACTCTTGTAGGTGAAGGTGGTTACGTTGCTATTTCTGGCGTCTTGAAAGAGGATCTTGGTGTGACAAAAATGTGTATCGTCTCCAACATCCATCACAACTTGTCTTTTGTAGTTCGAGCCATTATCGATATCATATTTTATCAAATCAACCAAAGGTCGCTTTATCGCGTGTGTTCTGTTTCAATACAGTTCGTTAGTAGGGGATGAGGGTGGAAAAAAATCTTGTTGGGATTCTGGTTCATCAATCTCCAATTGGTTTTCACCCTCTAGGTTATTTTTTCTCGATGGGGTAATGAAGACAGGAGAAGATGGGGTGGAAAGGGTTTGCTGAGATTCTGCTTCTACATTCATTGCTTGGTTTTTTTCGTCTTGACTATACATTCTAAAAAATATAAAATAAAAAAATGTGAATTTTTGTTTATTTCTTTAAAATTAATTTAAAGATAGATAATACATAGAGGTTTGAGTTGACTGTGTCAGCTAGTAGAAACAATTATCTTTTTTTATTCTTACTTTTTTACTGAGAGTTCTCCTAGTAGTTGCAGTAGATGATGTAGTAGATGACGTTCCTTTCTGCGTAAAACCCTCGTTTCTTAAATAGCTAAACTTGCACCGATTGACACGGGTTGAGCCCAATGAAAAATGTTAAAAACACGTGTATATGTTATCAAGAGGTTTTCCCCGCGAAGAACACTGTTTTATCGCGTGAATAAAATATAGTTTTACGGGTGAATAAAGCATAGTTTTCTGCATATAAAATATATATTTTATGATAAAGAAATCCATTTTTTGAGTGAATAAAAAAGTATTTTTCACGCGAATAAAACATGGTAAACCAAAAGGGTTTGCGCGTGAATAAAACATCATGTTTTTACGAGAAGAAAACCAATGTTTCCGCTTAAATAAAATACATATTTTTCCCGCGAATAAAACCTGAAAAATAAACCCATTTTACACGCGAATAACAGTGAATAAAAGTGTTTTTGTCATGCCAATAAAAACAATTTTTTTCCACGCGAATGAAACAAATTTCTTACACTGGTGAGACGTGGTAAATAAAAAAGTTTTTCCCACGTATAAAAGATCATGTTTCCACACAAAGAAAACCAATATTTTTGCATGAATAAAATCTACTTTTTCCCGCGAATGAAACATGAAAAAAAGCCATTTTTCACGCGAATAACCGTGAATAAAAGTTCCTTTTTCACGCGAATAAAAACAAATTTTTTCGCGTGAATGAAACAAATTTCTTATGAGGTTGAAACATGGTAAATAAAGAAGTTTTTCCCCGCAAATAAAACATATACTTTTCTGCAAAGAAAACCAATGCTTTTGTGTGAATAAAATCTATTTTTTTCCGCGAATGAAACATAAAAGAGAAAGCCATTTCTCACGTGGATAACAGTGAATAAAAGCATCTTTGTTACACAAATAAAAACAGTTTTTTCCGAGCGAATGAAACATGGTAAATAAAAATATTTTTCCCGGGAAGAAAATCAATGTTTTTACGTGAATTAAATTTATTTTTTCCGTGGTTAAAACATAAAAAAGAAAGCCATTTTTTCACGTGAATAACAGTGAATAAAAGTATTTTGTTTACGCAAATGAAAACAATTTTTTTCCGCGCGAATGAAACAAATTTCTTACGCAGGTAAAACATGGTAAATAAAACAGTTTTTCCTTTCCCATGAATAAAACATTATATTTTCACGCGAAGAAAACCAATGTTTTCACGTGGATAAAATCTATTTTTTCCGCAAATAAAACATAAAAGAGAAAGCCATTTTTTCACGAGAATAACAGTGAATAAAAATATCCTTGTTAGGCGAATAAAAACAATTTTTTTTCGCGCTAATGAAGCAAGTTTCTTACGCGAGTAAAACACGGTACATAAAACAGTTTTTCTCATGCTTAAAAGATCATGTTTTCACGCGAATGAAACCAACTTTTCCCCGTGAAGAAAAAAAAATAAAACTCTTTTTATCACGCGAAAAGTAATTGTTTTCACGTGAATACCAAGTTTTTTTGCGTGAATAAAACATAGAGGGTTTTAGCGTGAATAACACTATTATAAAAAAGTTTTCGCGTGAGTATTCTCATTGCATGTACATTTAATGAGTAGGTGTAGCTTCAAGTATTTAAGAACTGCTCTCCCTGCATAAAAATCATTTTCTCCAGCGAAAGCTTCTGAAGAACCAACTAGTGCAGTATTCTTCATACAGCTAACAGCAGACTTCTTGGTGATAAGGTAAGAACTAATAAAAATACTATTTGGTAGTAATTAAAAAATAAAAGGTTATAATTATTTTACCTCACTGTTTATTATCTTATACTAATACATGACTTTTTATTTTAGTTCATTATGACATCCAAAACAGTTCGTGTAAAAACCTTCCTCCCAGAAATTTATCACAAGTACATCAAAGAAACTGTGATTGTGCAGGACAAGGAGATCTACCAGTTTACAATTCAAGCCGTAATGTTTTGCATAACGCAACATATGCTGAGTCTAGGAGCTTTATATGGAGAATTTTCTCTGATTCAATACTGACCTTACACAAGTCAAGTAGACGATCCTATGGAGATATTTTGCATTATGACAGAGAACAATTTTCAAACCGTTTTAAAAATGATAAAACATGTAAACATTAATGATTATTTAAAAAAATCAAAAGAAATGCATGGAATAAAACAGTACTTCGAAAATTATTTAAATTGAAATGGACTGAAAAAACTTTCCATAAAGTCCAACCTTAAATTTCCAGATACATCCATATAGACAAATGTCTAGGATTTTCCGTATTTTCTCTTGAAGTGATGTTAATGGCATTTCAAGAATATATGTAGTGCTTACTATACATAATAAAGTTATACAATCATACAACGCTTTGTTTTTATACAATAATATCCTCTGAGATAACCTCTAGCGTGTACCAACACTATACAATGTATTAATCAACATTAAACACCATAGTAGTAACACCCATTCAAAAAACTGGTGCACACAAAAAGGCACCTCATCGGGTTCACCGGGAACAGGGCCATTATTTACATATGGACAACCCGGATAACATTATAATCCATACCACGTAAGTAGTAATATATGAGCAGATCTCCCTACCAAGTGTTTTTTTGTGGATCTGACCTTGGAGTTTAGGCAATGGGTTACGACGTTGGATGAATTCGCCGAGTTTATATTGTATTTCATTTGAGGGGTACTTGAGTGGCATTTGAGTGGCATTTAAGTGGCATTTGAGTTTTGATTATTTTTTTACCTAATTTGAACTCATATGGCATCTAAATTTTGAATGTATGGCATTTAGGTTATGATAATTTTTACATAACTGTATACATAATTATAACTCATAGGATATCTAGATTTTGAATGTAAGGCATTTAAGGTTCGATAATTTTCTGTAATTCCGACTCATATGATATCTTGAGAGAGAGGAGATATATCTACATTGAATAAATACAGTGATTAAAAATGAAACAATATGTGAATATATACATTTATTGTGTAATAAGTAGGGAAAATCTCTCCATATAATATAGCTAGAGTCAGTAAATACTAAGTAATAACAATTAATACATAGTCTTTTTTTACAATGATGTCTTTTATGTAGTGATGTTATATCTTAAGAAGAGAGACTTCTGTTTTATGTGCTTTTGAATTCGTAATGAACTAAAATAAAAAGTTATGTATTAGTATAGAATGATTAAACAAAAATATAAAATAATTACATGAATTTGAATTATAGCTTTAGTTACATTGGATAGTTTACATTATATAGAAAAGGGTAATAGCTCACCAAGTCACATTGTCCGACTTGTTTTTTGAATTAGAGACTATCCAACGCTAAAACACTCATCATTTTTTTTCAGCAACATATCCTGTCTCAAAATCATCAAAGTCTCCACGTAGAAAATCTTCAAGTTCATCATCATCATCAATTTCTAATATTGTTTTGTTGTGCTTTGCTTGATCACAATATTGTTTCCAATACATTCGACTGAGACTGTATGGAGAGCAAAATGAAAGATCGTATTCTGTCTTAAATTTTCCATGGGTTGTTTTTCCTCTGTAGATCATCACACCTGGAGTATATCGGTTAGCTTCTGAAGCATATTTGTCTGGTATGGCAAGTGTCTTCAACAGCGTTTCTCCACATTGTTCAATGCTATAACGGATACAAATTACATTCGACTGCCCTCCTTTAAATCGATGAGGAACGAATCTATCAACAACATCTTGGTAAGGAAAAATAGCGCCGGGTTGAAAACTATTGAGGGTGTTGATGTTCAAGAAGCGTTTGAGCTGACCTTTAGTCAATGTACTAAAATATAGTGACTCCTCTTCAGCTTTCTTTTTGCTTAGAGGATGTCTGGTAACACGTCTGACATCATACCAAAGAACGCTTTTATTTTTTGGTTTTCCCTTTCTACCCAAATATACAACATTAAACGGAGGGGGGTAACTATCACAGTTGAAGTTTTTAGCTATTTCAACTGGACAGAGGAGTATTTTGGGTTCGAGTTCATTTATATCTGAAGGATCATGGTAGTGTACTTGAGAATATCTACACTTCTCCTTACTTGATGGATGTATCACACCAGTCACTCGCATAATGCTTGGGATAGGAAGATCTTCAAGTGTTTTGCAAATCGGAACTTTTGGTGAGTCAATCACTTGAGAACCTTTAGACTTTTCTAATTCCCTAGCTATCCTTTCGTTGAGACATTCAACTGTTAAATGAGTTATAGCTGCACTCTCCATTGTTTGCTTATCAACGGAAGTAGTTTGTTTTCTCACTATTTGTTTTCGTTTCCTTACTATTCGCTTTTTTGGAGCAGTTTTCCTTCTCTTAGGAGTTGTTTTGCCGTTTTTCATTTTATTTTCTGTTGGATATGGATCTGTGCTAAGGAGCTCTTCAGAAAGAGTATCCATAACATTCTAAAAATAAAAGGGTAATATTTGCATGAGTGGCTAAGAGTGTATTTATTACTTAGAGTGTCTTATATATATATATATATGTATTTATGCCAAAAGCAGTTAAGATCATAGAGTTATGGTAGATTGAGAATGTGCTTATTAAACTATTGGGATGTGGAGACAGACAACAAAGGATGCATTCAAATATATATATATATATGTATTTACTTATTATCATACCGCTTTTAACATCTCAATTGGTAAGAAATAAAATATAATAGTTTGAACAAAATATTGTAAAATAATAAAAAACAACTAAAAATTTTTCATAAATATGTATGAAACGCTTCTAACATTAGTTCTGAAATACCTACAGAAGAGGATAGAGCTTTATCTATTTGGACATAATTATAAATATGCTTTCTGAATTTATAAAAAGTTTTTTGTTCCACGTCATGTTGTATAATTTTTTGAAAACTATTTGATTCCAAGCACTTCTTTCAATTTCATTTAAAAAATTATTAATATTAACGACTTCCACCATTGACAAAACGATTTTGAAACCGTTTTTTATAATGTCATCAAAACGTTCTGTAGATATATCATGTTTCTTACAACACATCCCCATACTCATCATGTGTTGAGTTATACAGAATATTATAACTTGAAATGTCAAACGTTCTACAGCTTTTCTTCAACAACATCATTATTTATCACATAGTTATGATAAATTTCTGGAAGGAAGTCCTTTAAGTAGATTGGATTTGTTGTTGTATTGTTCTAAAATACAAGCGATAATTAGATAACTAAAATAATTAAAGGTTTTCAACAGGTGTTAAATAGTATTTTTTATTAATTCTTACCTTTTCATCAGGCTGAGATTCCGACTTTAGATACAATGGTTGACTTCCTACGTCTTGAGTATTCATTCTGAAAAACAGAAAAAATTGGTTCAATTCTTTATAATCAATTTAAAGATAGATATGTCATAAAGCCTTCAGATAGTTGTGTTAGCTAGGGGAAATAAATGAATTTAAGTTTTACCTTTATGAAGAGAGAACTCTTAGTAGTTGCAATGGAAGATGTAGTAGATAGATGTTGCTCCTTTGCTCACTGTTGTTGAACTGGATGCTCTCTACCTGAAACCGTTGTCTCTTATATAGGTGAATGTGTGAAAATAAATGTTTTATTCCCGCGAAAGCATTGGTTTGTATTCGCGTGAAAATAAATGTTTTATTTCCGCGAAAGCATTGGTTTGTATTCGCGTGAAAATAAAATGTTTATTCCCGCGAAAGCAACGGTTTAAATTTGCGTGAAAATAAGTTATTTATTCCCGCGAGAACATTGGTTTGTATTCGCGGGAAAATAAATGTTTTATTCCCGCGAAAAGATTGGTTTGTATTCGCGTGAAAATAAATAATTTATTCCCGCGAAAGTATTGGTTTGTATTCGCGTGAAAATGAAATGTTTATTCCCGCGAAAACAACAGTTTCCATTCGCGTGAAAATAAATTAGTTATTCCCGCAAAAGCATTGGTTTGTATCCGCGTGAAAATAAAATGTTTATTCCCGCGAAAGCAACGGTTTCCATTCACGTGAAAAGAAATTATTTATTCCCGCGAAAGCATTGGTTTGTATTCGTGGGAAAATAAAATTTTTATTCCCGCGAAAGCAACAGGTTCCATTCGCGGGAAAATAAATTATTGATTCCTGCAAAAACATTGGTTTGTATTCGCGGGAAAATAAAATATTTGTTCCCGCGAAAGCAACGGTTTCCATTCGCGTGAAAATAAATTATTTATTCCCGCGAAAGCATTGGTTTGTATTCGCGGGAAAATGAAATGTTCATTCCCGCGAAAGCAACAGGTTCCATTCGCGGGAAAATAAATTATTTATTCCCGCGAAAGCATTGGTTTGTATTCGGGGGAAAATGAAATTCTTATTCCCGCGAAAGCAACAGGTTCCATTTGCGGGAAAATAAATTATTGATTCCCGCGAAAACATTGGTTTGTATTCGCGGGAAAATAAAATTTTTATTCCCGCGAAAGCAACAGGTTCCATTCGCAGGAAAATAAATTATTTATTCCCGCGAAAACATTGGTTTGTATTCGCGGGAAAATAAAAAGTTTATTCCCGCGAAAGCAACAGTTTCCATTCGCGTGAAAATAAAATGTTTATTCCCGCGAAAGCAACAGTTTCCATTCGCGTGAAAATAAAAAGTTTATTCCCGCGAAAGCAATGGTTTTTATACGCATGAAAATAAAATTTTTATTCCCGCGAAAGCATTGGTTGGTATTCGCGTGAAAATAAATTATTTATTCCCGCGAAACCATTGGTGTTCTTCCGTAAAAATAATGTTTCATTAATTTAACCTTATGATAAATGGCATGATTTTAGCTATATAAGAAGCACTGTTTTTACACAGAAAGCAGTCACTTCGACATGAGCAACTGAAGGAGCAAGATCTACTACAACATCATCTACTACAACTGCTAGAAGGACTTTTTTGTTTGGAGGTAAGTCAACTTGATATAAATTTAATTTTTATCGATTTAGATACTAACAGCGGTATGATATTGAGTAAATATATAGATATGTATATATATATCTTCAAATTGGTTTGAAAAAGAAATCAAAAAATCATAACATGGATTTTTACTTTATCTTTTAGAATGTCGACACAAGTCAATACAAAACAACTGAAGAATAAAGAACCAAAACCTTCACAAGATAAGAAGGTGATTGATGACAATGTACTTCTTCAACGCACTACGATTCCCTTTCAAAGCGCCAGTCTGAATACTCTGGCAACTCTCATCATCAAAAGCGCCTCTCTGTTAAGTACTTTATCTCCAGCTTCCAGAAGAAACATTGAAAACATAGTCAAAGTTGAAGATTTACCAATACCTACAGTTATGCAGGTGTTAACCGTTGAGCTCCATGATGAAACGAACTGCATCATCATCTACAACTATAAAAAGGATGGAAAGGTAGTTAGAGTGAAGAGCACTATTCCATTAGCAGCAGGATTACTTGTCAATGAAGCTTCGCAAATAAGACCACTGGTTTTGATCTACATGGGTGTTGAAAAGACTGGAAAAGCAATTTTTCGTGCTGCTACAGAAACAGGAACTACTTTGAGGTGTAAGAATGCGTTTGATGTATTACCAGAAAAAAGTATGCGACAAATCAATGCTTATTTCGAAGTAGCTAATCTTCAGGACTTCCCAACAGATAGTGTCATATGTTTCCAAAACCCTGAAGTTATAACAAAATCTGACAGGCGATGGAATGGAAATGAAGAGACTCTTCTAGTTCAATACAGAAGTGTTGTAGATGAAGAATTACTGATCGGAGATATGCGCATTCCTCATCAAATAGCTTCTGCTGTGACATCGGAGAGATTTGGAGTGATTCTGTTCAAGGGTCTGAGTCGAAACGCAGACAATTCAATTTTCTACAACATCAGTGTACTCGCAGCTCATCAAGCCTTCGTCCAAGCCTCGGAACTGACTAATAATCCAAAATCTGAGGATTTTCTCAACCACTTCGATGATGCTGAAAAAGAAAACTGTGGAGAACAAACTCTCGAGAAGCTAATCTATAACTCAAGGGATTCATATCACTATAGGTAAGTTTTATTAATTTTTACCATAAGTTTAAAAAAGTTGATTTGTGAAAATTTTGTGTATTCTTACAATAAAAAACCACTTAAAATGATAAATTTTTGAACATTTTTGTAAAACATTTTCAAGTTATATATATATATTTCGAATTAAAAAAGGATTTTGTTGTGTCATCAGTGTATTTTTTACATAAAAGTTGGAAAAATAACAAAAGATGATAATTATTTTACAAAAATGTTCAATTTTTCACATAAATGATCAACTCATAAACATTTTTTGTAAAACATTTTTAAATTATATATATTCCGGATAAAAAAAAGGACTTTTTTGTGTAATCAGTGTATTTTTTTACATAAAAGTTTAAAAAATAACAAAAGGTTATAATTATTTTGCAAAAATGTTTAGTCTTTCACATAAATGATCAATTCATAAACATTTTTTGTAAAAAATTTTTGAATTATATATATTTCGGATTAAAAAAAGGACTTTTTTGTGCAATCAGTGTATTTTTTTACATAAAAGTTTAAAAAATAACAAAAGGTTATAATTATTTTACAAAAATGTTCAGTTTTTCACATAAATGATCAATTCATAAACATTTTTTGTAAAACATTTTTAAATTATATTTATTTCGGATTAAAAAAAGGACTTTTTTGTGTAATCAGTGTATTTTTTTTACATTAAAGTTTAAAAAATAACAAAAGGTTATAATTATTTTACAAAAATGTTTAGTTTTTCACATAAATGATCAATTCATAAACATTTTTTGTAAAACATTTTTAAATTATATTTATTTCGGATTAAAAAAAGGGTTTTTTTTGTATAATCATTGTATTTTTTTAGCTAGAAGTTGAAAAAAAATCACAAAAGGTTATAATTATTTTACAAAAATGCTTAATTTCTCACGTAAATAACACGTTTTATCACATAAATGGATTATTCATGAGTGTTTGTTGTAAAACATTTTTAAAATTATATATATATATTTATATTTATACATTCCGAATCCAGATGAAAAAAAGGACTTTTTCGTGTGTAATCAGTGTATTTCTTTTACATAGAAGTTGAAAAAATAACAAAAGCTTATAATTATTATTATTTTACATTAATTTTAATCATGCTATACTAATACATCACTTTTTATTTTAGTCCATTATATCGTAAAAAGAAAACAGAGTAAAGAACTTTCCCTAAAAAATAATGAGCTGAATAATGTAACTCAGTGAGTCATTTTCCTTTTATATATAATGTAAACTATCTAATGTAGCTAAGAGTAAAATTTAAATTCGGTAAAATTTATTTATATAATGAATAACTTTTGTATTTTAGTCAATTATTGGATCACAAAGAATACGGAATACAGGAGTTCCTCTCTGGGTCTAATAATATGTCAGAAGAACATCAAAGAAGATATTGTTCAAGAAAAGCGCTTTGTAACCATTGATATTGTAAGCTATAGTAGTTTGTATTACAGAAAATTTACTATAAAACAGTTTTATGAATGTAAAAACTAGATATGATATTTTCTATTACAATTATTTACTTGTAAAGTTTATTCATCTAAAGAGGTAATTTGGTGATTTTTTGACAGTTTTTAAAAATTTAAAAGTGCAAAAAAATTAAAAAATATCGAAAACTATATATTTCAATGATTATTTTTTAAAAAATTCAAAAAAAACATAAAAAATTTAAAAGGATTGTGTAGGATAAAATTCTCACTCAAAAAATTATTGAAAATTGAATGAAATAAAAGAATATTTTCCCAAATACCAAAGTTTTGTAAATATAAAGTGAAAATCTCTATATATATATATTGTTTTTAAAATAATATCGAAAACTATATATTTCAATGATTATTTTTTAAAAAAATAAAAAAAAGAAAAAAAGTCATATAATAAAACCTTGTTGTGAAACATAAAAAATTTAAAAGGAAGGTGTAGGATAAAATCCTCACTCAAAAAATTATTGAAAATTGAATGAAATAAAAGAATATAAAGTGAAAATCTACATATATATATTTATTTTTTTAAAAAAATATCGAAAACTATTTATTATAATGATTATTTTTTTAAAAAAGTTGAAAAACAAAAAACTTTGTAATAAAACCCTGTTTTAAAACATAAAAAATTAAAAAGGATGCTGTAGGATAAAACCTTCGCTCAAAAAATTAATGAAAATTGAATGGAATGAAAGAATATTTTACCAAATACTGCATTTTTCTTGTAAATATATTGAAAATTGAATGGAATAAAAGAATATTTTACCAAAATACCACATTTTTCTTGTAAATATATAGTAAACATTTCTAAAATATTGTTGGTGAAATTTACTGGAAAATGGTTTCAAGTGTGTCAAAGACTAAATATGATGTTTTCATTGAAATGTTTATTTTCCATTTCTGAAATATTGTTGGTGAAATTTACTGGAAAATGGTTTCAAGTGTGTCAAAGACTAAAGATGATGTTTTCATTGAAATGTTTATTTTCAAAAGATCCATATAATAACATTGAATCAATTAGTTAAATTTAACAGTCAAATTTTTTTTATCAAGTAGGCTTAATGTTTCTATTGTGATTAATTCTCAAATATTGTAAACTTGAACTATCTAGAGGAGTAATTTGTCGATTTTGATGTGTTTTTTTCTTTTAAAAAAATTATCATGTAATACCACATACTTCAGTTCTAATTCGTTACGAACAATTTCATGGGAGACAAAGAATAAAAAAGTTACATTGATTTAGTTTTTAGAATTAAAGTTGCTATCGAAAATGGTTTGTTCTTGAATGAGTAAATCCATAACCTCCTCATCATCATGGCAAAAGTTTTCTGATGATTGCATTTTGAAAAACAATTTTTTTTCTTTTAAAAAAATTATTACGTAATACCACATACTTCAGTTCTAATTCATTTTAGAATTGAAGCCACCATCGAAAATGGTTTGTTCTTGAATGGGTAAATCCATGCCCTCCTCCTCATCATGACAGAAGCTTTCTGATGATTGCATTTTGAAAAACAAATTACATTGTTTTAGTTTTCAGAATTGAAATTGCCATCGAAAATGGTTTGTTCTTAAATGGGAAAATCCATAACCTTCTCACCAACATGTCTAAGTTTTCTACCCCAATATCTCCAACCTCTCAGAGATAGAGATTGTTCTGTTTTAAAAAAATAATGGAAATTGTATATATAAATGATTGTTTTTGAAAAATATGGTAAATTTTTGAAAAAAATTCAAAAGGAAAATGCAGGATAAAACCCTCACTCAAGAAACTAATTTTGTATGATAGGTTGCTTACCTAATGATAATAAAATAATGAATAATTTATATTTGAGCAACTATTGAAAAAATTAATGAAAATTGAATAGAATAAAGGAAATATTTTACCAAATAGCCTGTTTTTTTTGCAAAGATATACAAACAGATAAAATTTAACCATTTAAAGGATGATTTCTGTTTTGCAAAAAAAATAATGAAGATTTAATGAAATGAAAGAATATTTTACCAAATACCTTGTTTTTTTGTAAATTTGTACAATTAGATGAAATTTAACCATTTATAGGATGATTTGTTTTTGTAAAAAATTAATGAAAATTGAATAAAATGAAAAAATATTTCACCAAAATACCTCTTTTTTGTAGATGTAAACAAATAGATGAATATCTAACTTTATCCATTTTTTTCCATTTGGGATTATGTTTTGAAGGTTTTCAAGATAGTTTTAGTAAAAGCTTATGCATTGATTGTCATTACAAGTTGTAGTATTTAGTATTATTTAATATTTACTGACTCTAGCTATATTATATGAAATTTTCCCTACTTATTACACAATAAATGTATATATTCACATATTGTTTCATTTTTAATCACTGTATTTATTCAATGTAGATATATCTCCTCTCTCTCCTCTCTCAAGATATCATATGAGTCGAATTACAAAAAATTATCAAAACTTAAATGCCATACATTCAAAATCTAGATGCTCTATGAGTTAAAGTTATGTATATAATTATGTAAAAAATTATCAAAACTTGAATGCCATACATTCAAAATCTATAAGTTCAAATTAAGTAAAAAATAATCAAAACTCAAATGCCACTTAAATGCCACTCAAATGCCACTCAAATACCTCTCAAATGAAATACAATATAAACTCGGCGAATTCACCCAACGTCGTAACTCATTGCATAACCCCCAAGACCAGATCCACAAAAAAACACTTGGTAGGGAGATCTGCTCATATATTACTACTCACGTACACCCATTCTAACTGCTGATAACAATATACCACCGCACCACAAAAACATTATCACTAAACTCATATGATAAATACTAATCTACAGTTAACATCTCGGGTCAAAACACCCCATCAAAACACCTGGTAACTGGTGCTAACAAAAAGGCATTTGGGACCAGGAGAACCTTACCTCCAGGAGGGAGATCTGCTCCTATATTACTACTGCCAAGTGCAATGCTGCTTATCCCACTTGCTTTCATAGATACACCAATACATTTCATAATACTGCTGTTGCCCGGCCCAGTGCTCCCATTGAACAGATGTCGACTAAGGATACTGTTGAAGGTACTAACTCAAATTGTGCATCACCCGGTGATCCACATCCTATCACTCTGTGATTGTTCCTGTGTACCTGTCAAATATTGAAGGCGATGATGAAATACTAACCCATGCACTCCTTGATACTCAATCGGATGCATCTGTTGTAGATATCAATCTTGCTAAATCTTTAGGAAGTGGCACCACTGTTGACTTGCACATATCTACTATAACTAGTCAGTCCAGGACAGTACAAGTCAAAAGACACTCCAACCTTTTCATTTGGAGCACTTATTCTGATAAGAAACTCTTTATTCCAGAATTGTAATGCCTGGAGGTTAGCCCTATAAATACCTTTCATATTCCTGTTCCTGAAACAGCTCTTTGATGGCCGCACCTTCAACACGTCGCTTCTAAGCTTTTCTCCCCTTCAACCTTGTTCTGTGGGCCTTCTCATAGGCTACAACTGCCTGGATGCACTAGCCCCACGTTCTGTTATAACAGGAAACAATAACAAGCCATATGCATATGCAGTAGAAACCGACTTGGGCTGGTCAATAGTGGGAGGGAAATCTGAGGTAAATACAAATGTTATTGTCAATACTCACTGCATTCTTACAAAAGAGTACGATCGGCTGGCACATGCAATTTTGCGACGTTTTGAGGAGGATTTTGCTGAGGCTACCATTGGTGCACCCATGTCCCAAAATGACCTGCTATTTTTTCATATATTACGAACAAGGGTTTGCACAATAAATGGCCAGTACATCATGCCACTGCTCTTTCTCAAACGACCGAAGTTTCCGAACCACTTTAAGTATGCTATGGCCAGATTTATAAGACTTGCTAAAGGCTCAATATAAATTATGAGTATGCAAGTAAATACCATGAGTTCATGTCCGACATAACTCGTAAGGGTGATGCGGAAATTGTAACAAATAAAGACGCTGACAATTGTTGGTATGTTCCACACCACTGAATTCTCCACTCATCTAAACCAGGAAAGCTTAGGGTAGTCTTTGACGCCAGTGCTAGTTTTCAAGGTGAGTCCTTGAATCAACATCTATTGCCTGGTCCGGACTTGACAAATAGTTTGCTTGGAGTTCTATGTAGATTTCGAAAGGAGCCGATAGCAGTCATGTGTGATGCGAGGAAGATGGTTCATCAGTTCAAGGTTGAGCCGGAAGATAAAGAGTTTTTGAGGTTCTTACTGTATAATAGTAAAAATGACATTGTGGATTACCGCATGACGGTTCACATCTTCAGAGCCGCATCATCTCCTGCATGTGCTAATTTTGGACTAAAGCAATTAGCTAATGACAACACTGAGAAATATCCAGATGCAGCCCTGTTTTTGATCAAGAACTTTTACGTTGATGACGGATTGGTTAGTTTACCTAGCAGGTAGGAAGCTATTAATTTGTTGAAGCATACAGTAGAACTGTGCGCTATTGGTAGATTGCACCTTCACAAATTTGTCCCAAAAGCTATATCAGTTGTTCATGAGTTAGTCGGTGAAAAGGAAGATAACTCCAACCCTATGGAAACGCTCCTTCCAGGTAATTCCACTGGTGATTTGACTAACACAAAGGTGACAGCTTTAGGACTTAGTTGGAATACTTCAGACCAGAGCTCTCCACAGTGGGGCATTTGGACAACAACGCCCCATGAAAATGCAATCCGCCCCAACAAAATGTCCACAAGCACACACAAAAAATTTAATGAACAGAAATACTCACAGCAGCTTATCATGTACAAGTTTTAATTATTATTTTATAATAATGACAATGCTTTCACAAGGAAAATTTATCCATGCAGGCAGCCATGTTGTTTCCTGTTTGTACCCTGATGTCTTAATCTATATCTCCTGGATAGTCATACAATATTACCAAAAAGTTCATTGCCATGCAGCAGGAACTTCCCACCGATGTCTTTTGCATTGGTGTTTAGTTATTCGCCACAGCTGCACTGTAGACATCATTAGCAGGGATATAATATGGAGGCACGAAAAAGAAAACAGCAGAATGGGCAGCAATTGTCTTTGAAAGACTTATTCAACCGGTAATGCATTGTGATACTTTGAAGTCACATCATTTCAGCTTGTTTTACTGTATCACCATTGATTTTCATTCTGTATAATCAGTACCAGTTTTTGAATCAACTGTTTGTTTCTGAGTGATGATTGATGACGACTATTTATTTATTATTTTTTATTCTTAATTACATAATAATTATTTAATTACGATAATGATAATTCTTTATTTTAATAATAAAATTAAACAAAACTATTCTTTATTCATTTGTATAACATTATGTAATTGAAAAGAATAAACAATCATTTTTCACGTGCACTCAGCCAATCAGTGGTAATTAATTATTTTTGTCCTACAACATACAACAATAAAAATAACAAAATTTTATTTTTATGATTATTATAATAATTATTATTTTTTACTTATGTATTATAAAAACTAGTAGTGTTGTTGTGATAATTTATTGTTGTTTATTAATTATTGTTATTACCATAAATAAAAAATGTATATAATTACAATTGGTAAACCACCCCAGCAGGCAATCGACCGACGTCTATTTTAATTCAACGTTGATTTAGAGTTGAATTTCCGTTGAACATTCCACCTCACCTTTCAACCTTGTTTCAACGTTGAAGCAAAGTTGAACTTTGGTTGAACTTTCATTGTCACTTTTCAACTTTGTTTCAACGTTGGTTCAATGTTTGCTTTTAAATCACTCAGAATTGTGGATTGTACTATGTTGAAACTATGAAGAGGCAACATAGGTTAACTATATGGACATGGAATGTAGTTTAAAGTTGGAGTTGAAATTTAGATGAGAAATCAACAACTTTTTTTCAACTTTGTTTCAACATTGATTCAACTTTGGTTTTTCATCTGAGCGAGTTAGTTGATTCTATGATGTTGAAACTATGGAGAAACCACAAAGATCAAATTGATGCTCATGGGCATAATCCTGAAGCTTAGGTTGAAACAAAGTTAAGGAATGGTTAATGTTCAACCTAAGTGTTCGAAATTTTGTCTTTGGTGAAACTGAATTCACTTTTGGGTCAACATTCTACCTCATCTCTCAATCATTGTTTCAATGCTGTTCCAACGTTGGTTTAACCTTCGCATTCGGATCAATCAAAGTGGTTGATTTCGCTACGTTGAAACTATGGAGAGATCCTACAAGTGATATACGTGCTTAGGGAAACCATTTCAAAGTTCAAGGTGAGTTTTAGTTTAACACTCAGCCTCATTTTTTAACCTAGTTTCAACATTGATTCAACGCTTGTTCTTTGGCTTCTCAAAATTGTTGATTGTACTACGTTGAGACGACCGAGAGACAACGATTTGGAAAAACAGCTGTTTGATTGTTCAGATTGCAATGTAATTGAACTATCCACATCTTTTCCAAATTGGTTTCAGGGTGGATTCAACTTTGGTTTTTCAACCATTCAAACTGATCAGTTGTACTATGTTGAAACTTTTGAGCAACAATAGTGGTTAGAAGTATGTTTGTGGGAACAATACTAAAGTTCAGGTCAAAGCAAGTTTGAGGATTAGTCAACCAGTCAACTGTTTTTGTTCAACTTTGTTGGAATTGTGAAACAGACCAATACATTCAACATCAGTTGTACCATGCAAGTTCAGCGTTGATTCAATGTTGGCTATTTTACAGCTTTTCTTTGTTGGTTGTAGGCTTGCAAACCATGGAGAAATAGGTGAGGATTGAGCTCATCATATTGCTCACAAGCACTCAGGGATGCCTTCAAACTTATGCTATTTCAGCCCAGCACAGCATTGTTTAGACATGGACAATAGTCATGGTAACAATGTTAACCAATCAAAGTCTACTGGATCCCCTAGGCCCGCCCACAATTTCATTTAAACTTGTATGTAGATCATTTTGTGCATTGCTATTAATTGGTGTGTTTTAACAATAGCTGATTTGAAGAAAGTGTTGCTTGCATTTAGGGAATGCTCAATTGAAAATTATTTTCGACCGGAACCTCTATCTACCAGCTATACTCAAGTGCTACCATTACTGATCCATTAAAACAAATCAAAGTAAGTAAATTTGTCACTGCCTGCTTCAGTAACAACACTAGCAGGCCTATTGTTGCTGGGCAGTTGAAATTTATTGGCATAAATAAGTGTTACTATTTTATCTTTACCTACCATTAGCAAACATGTTGTCATATCGGTTAGATGAAAAAAATATGTTGAAGTTGTTTTGGTAGCTAAATTATGTTGGTCATAGTTAGTTGAGTATTTGCAACACAAAATGGACAAACCATAAATGTACAATTGTTTGTTTAATGAATTTAAATGTTTGCTTAGCTCTTCTGCTTAGATGGCTACACTAGTTTTCCATGTGGAGTCTCATCACAGCATTTGCTTTCAAGCAAATTTTGTCAAACACAAATGTGTAGTTACTTTTTCTGTCACTTGTAACACTTTAGCAAATGATCATTGCTGAAATTGCAGTTTTTTTTGTTCTTGACTTTCGAACTCGACAAACTAATAGACTCCTTTTAACGAATAACATAACTTTGTAAATTTTGACTCATCCAAGCTTTCAATAGTGTGTGTGAAATAGAACATCACTTGTTGGTAAAATTTCTATAACAAAAACTGTAATTGATTGCTGAGCAGGTAAAAAACCGCTTCAAAATGCTTACTTTGTTTGAAAACTATTAAAACTGGTTTCATTTGTGCGTTTTGGGTCTAAAAATTTTTCCGTTCAAAACTCTAGTACTTTCTGAAAAGTTGCAGCATTAGTTTTTTATCACAGAATGGTCTAATGTCCAATTTTTAGTCTAAGCATTACTCTATGATTGTAATTGCTGTTGTCAGTGTAGAAGTTTGGACATTACCTTGTCTTCTATTTGATAGAATGAATCTAGTTTGCACTTTACTAAAAGGAATTGAGAGACAGCTTCATTCAATATTTAGTTGAAGTTGACTAAAGTTGTTAGCTGTTATGTAACCACTCAGTATAATTACATAACTTCTTTGCCACAGATAGTGAACTGGCATTTAAATAGACAAAGGAACCCAAAATCTATCCTTGAGACAAGACTATCTCCTTTGTTCTCTAAATGATACTGTTGTGTAATGCTATTGAAGTTCGGTGCCCTCAAATTGGCTAAGGTTTGAGTAAAATTTTAAGCAATTATAGCTGCACTTGTGGTGCACATCACTAAAATCAGATGCCACTTGAGTTGGGATATAGGTAATGTTGGCTAAAGTGTGAGATAGTAGATAATCAAAATATTTATATCGGCACTGTTCAGAACATTTTTTTGTACAATAATGAGTTTGAGAATTTGTAATTACCTATATTCATTTCTGGTGTCAGAGGCTTTATTGCTGGTTTCTCATTTCCTCCAAGATCGAATCGAATGACAGGATGTTTTGATTTAATTGTAGATGCTGCGCAAAATTACAGTTTCAGAAGAAGTGAGGTTGATTCTATCCAAATTCCAATACCATACAATGGTAAGTAACAATATCTTCCGAGCGCAAGCGTCTAAAGTTTTGGGAAGTTAGAAATATTGTGTTAACAAATTTTGTTCTTTAGGCTCCATTGAATATTCGGTAAGCAATCTAAACAAAACAGGTGACAAGTAGCTTGGTTTCTTTTATATGAAAAAGATACTGAGAAACCAACTATCAGTCTTGCATTATGTATATTTATACCTGCGCAATCTACAGTTTAGAATCAATTAATAGTTCATTGCTCTACTAGATACAAACAAACAACCATGGAGGGCCATGGATCATGATAATTGTAAATTGCCTCAAAAAGTAAAGTTATTCAATATTTAAATTACAACTATTTTTTTTTACAGGTTCAAATGAAAAGTGTCATCTAGATCCAACATATCTGACAGATGCTTCAGCAGCTGAACTTTGGACTGATTACATTTTCTTTCACAACCACTGACAATTCATTAATTTAATTTACATATCTAAATTTCAACATTTTTTTAAATTCTACTTCTATTTATACCTTGAATGAAAACACTTTATATCTAGGGATAGCAATCTACTACACAATAGCGAATATGAATTATCAGCAGGGATTTATGAATTGAAAAACAATGTTGTTTTGTAGAGTTTTTAACTGCTTAAAATCTGCAACTCATTCTATGCTAGTTCAACTTTAATGTTTGAAAAAAAATTTGAAAGATACTTTAAATGATTCTGGGTTGAATAAAATAAATTCTATGTAATTTCTATGCTTCTCTGGTATTGATTCAACATTGTTGGTACATATTATTGACCTCTCTTGTTTCACCATTATTTAATATGAGTTTTTTGTTTGTTCTGTGTAAAATCAAACTTAGTTTCTACCTTCTAATGTCGCTGTTTTTCTAACATCATTCAATGTGACGTGTCCGTATTTTTGCTATGGATTCAACATTGTTTCACCATTGAATCCACACCTGTTTTTCAACCATAAATCACTGTGACTTCTCTGCTTTATTGATAGTGAATAAACATTGTTTCAACCTATGATCAATGGTCTTCAACCACGTATCACCAAATTTTCTTTACTTTTTGGGTGCTAATTCAGTGCTGTTTCTTCTTTGAATCAACGTCTGTTCATTTACTAAATATCAACGGTATATCTCTGCTTTGCTGGAGTTGATTCAACAGCGCTTCTCAATCAAATCAACGTATTTTTTCCAACCATATCTCACCACGAATTCTCAGCTTTTTCAACGTTGACTCAATGCTGTTTCTTCTTTGAATCAATGTCTGTTTGTTAACCAAATATCAACGATATATCTCTGCTTTGCTGGAGTTGATTCAACAGTGTTTCTCCATCAAATCAAAGCATTTTTTTCAACTACATATCACCGCAAAATCTCAGCTTTTTCAATGTTGATTCAATGTTGTTTCTTCTTTGAACCAACGTCTGTTCTTTAACCAAATTTCATCGAAATATCTCTGCTTTCCTGGGGTTGATTCAATGTTGTTTCTCCATCAAATCAACGTATTTTTCAACCATACATCACCGCAAATTCTTGGCTTTTTCAACGCTGATTCAACATTGTTTCTCCCTCAAATCAACGTCTTTTGACATGCTAATTTTCAACGTTGAATCTCGTTTCACTTTTAGCCCCAATTTCTACGTAGTTTCTCCGTCGCATTCAACATAGTTTCAACATTGTTTCAATGTGTCTTTGCCCGCTGGGACAACAAAAAATAACTATTACTAATTTCGAAATTCATGTGAAATTTGAACTAGGCCATTTGATTCTTGAAATCATTGTCTATAATAAACCTTTATGTGTTATTTGTAGTCATAATGATTAAGACAATTAATTTTGAAAAATATAAAAATTGACATTGTACTATTTTAATTCCTATTTACAAATATTTAATTATAACAATAAAATAAATATTTGTTATACAATAACTAATTACAATTATTTGTTAAAGAATGAAAATGAAATGGTTTTTCCATTTTTTGTTTCAATAATGGTATTAAATTTTAAAGTACAATGTTGCCATTAATATTAAAATATATCTGTGTGTAACAAAACATAGATTATTTCTTGCTAAAACACAAATCAAATAGATAGGTCTAACTAACCATATGAAGGAGGAGAAAAAGTGCTCAATTAAAATTAAAATGTGAATTGAATATGCTATATTACAACCTTGGAATTACACTCATAATCAAACTCCATGGCCGACCAATTTTTAGCTAAACTAAGTTAGAATTGAGCATGTTATTATTATTTGTTTCAAGTCTAGAGATGAAATAAAGTTCACCAGAATTTACGATTTATTATTTATTCACATTTTTATGGCATTGTCAGTAGTTGTATATGTACTGTATCGTACATGTATGTATCATCCTGGTTGCCACATGTTCTGCAATCAATTAGCAGCCTTGATAACAAATTTTATGTACTTTATCATTAGTTTATTTGGCCCTTGCGAAGGGCAATTTTAAAGCTTTCTAAGACTTAAAAGTTTTAAATAATGTGTTGGCGGCCCGGGCTTTGCCCGGACCCCACTGAGGGGATTACAGCGCCTGCCAGCTGTGCAGTGCGCTCCATTGGCGCATGCTCCGCGCCTCCGGCGCCTCATAAGCCATCGCCCGCAATCACTGAAATTTACTACTCCTCGTCCCAAACATTTATTTTCTGGGGAGAGCCCTGCTTCAGACGATATCTTCTCTTTCCAATGTGTCCCTTCAAAAAAAACCAGTAACTCTCCGAGAAGCACTGTCATTAATTGCAACCCTGTTCGATCCACTGGGCTTAGTCAGTCCCATTATTATGCGTGGAAAAATGTTATTGCAAGCACTTTGTAAGGAAAGATTGTCTTGGGATGACCCAAGAACGGAATGCGTAGTTCAATGACTTGAATGAAATTTCTTGTTTAAAATGGCCAAGGTGTTATAAGGTTAATAAACCATCTATCAAACCCACTACAGAAGAGCTTTATACTTTCTGTAATGCCAATATTCTAGGACATGGTGCTTGTAGCTAGATTTACATCTCTAGTGATGGCAAAGTGCACAGTGGCACCGATAAAGGCTGTAGCCATTCCTCGTTTTGAACTACAAGGCATTGTGGTAGCTGCCAAACTGTCCAGCTTGTCCAATTTGAAGGTATTCCTCTATACAGATTCACAGGTGGTCTTAGGTTATATTCACAGTGATTCTAGGCGCTTCCACACCTTTGTATGCAATCGCGTTGAAAGAATCAGGCAGCTAAGCAACCCCTCAGATTGGAGCTCTATTAGTTCTGCTTCCAATCCTGCTGACATCATCTCTCGTGGTTGCTCCATATAGCAGTCGCAAGATTGTTCTTGGATTAATGGACCTGATTTTTCAGAGCTCACTGTTCATTCTTTGGTTTCTTCTCCCAGCTCGGATGATCCCGAAGTTAGATTAAACACCTCATAATTCTTTGGCTTCAACCTTATGGAACTCTATTCTTTCTAGATTTGGCAAGTGGTCATCTTGGACAGCAGTTCCCAGAGTAGCTACCTTACTTTGTCGTACTGCAAGGAGTTTTTCCAAAGGCGCAACGTTCGGGATACTGTCTCGGAATCTGTTTGTGCTGGAGATTGGTTGGTTAGTCAAATTCAAGCTTCAGAATTTAAGGATGAAATTGATTCTCTCCGTGAGGGTTCGCCCGTAAGTAAACCTTCAAAATTGGCCAATCTTGATCCTATCTTAGATGAATTTGGCCTACTACACATTGGAGGGCGACTGCGAGTTTCCGGATATACCTATGAAATAAAACATCCCGTGATTCTACCTTCCAAGAGCTCAATGACCAAGTTACTAGTAACCCATCTTCATCAGAGAGTTGCGCATCAGGGTAGAAATACCATGCTCAACTTTGCTAGGTCTCAGGGCTGCCATATCATGAGAGGTACTGCTGTCACTTCATCAATAATCAACAGATGTGTCCTTCAATGTAAACTACGAGGCCACACAGCTACGCAAAGAATGTCAAGTTTACCCCTCGAAAGTAGTGAGGAAGTACTCCCATTTACTCATGTCGGGTTTGACTGTTTTGGTCTTTTCATGGTAAAAGAGGGTAGGAAGGAAACCCGGCACTATGGGATTATCTTTAGCTGTTTTAGCTCAAGGCGACTCTCTTGGAAGTATTAGAGGATATGACATTTGATGCCTTTATCAATGCGCTGAGGTGTTTGATTAGTATTTGAGGTCAAGTATCTACACTTTATTCAAATAGAGGGTCCAATTTTGTTGGTACTTCAAATGAGTTTCCACGTGCTTTGAATTAAATTCCAAAGGGTTCATTCGCCCAGTTTCTCTTAAAGAATCATTGTAGCTTTTTATTCAACACACCTGCATCCAGTCACATGGGCGGAGTGTGGTAACGAATGATTCATACTGTGAGAAAGATAATTGAGGGCCTATCTCTGGAGAACTCCAGCCGACTTAACACTTCAGGGCTTCGCTCCCTGTTGTATGAAGTGATGGCAATTGTGAATAGCCGCCCAGTTTCTTTCATGTGCAACATTGACCAAAGTTCTCAATTGGAGCCTCTAACCCCTAACCATATTAGAGAAAAATGCCAACCTGTGCAAAATATTTATTCCTGGGGAACTCCAAAAAATGTTTATTGCGGGCTTATATAAAACAATGGACAAAATCTGGAAATTGCGTAATTAGCTGGGGTTTCCCCATTGTTTGAACATTTTTTTCTCTATTCTTACTATGAAAACTCAGCAACCATTAGCTCCCCCTGGAAAATTCGTAAATGCGGATGTTTATTGCCGGCGTCGATGGAGGTGTGTGCAAGCCTTGGCAGAGCAATTTTGGGCTAGATGGAGACATGAGTATTTATTTACTTTGCAGACTTGTCAAAAATGGAACTCCATTCAAAATAACTTCAAAGTTGGAGACATTCACTAGATTTCCATGCGTCGAAGTTTCGAAGGAGTTTTGAACAACGGATTGTTGAAAACTTCGAAGCTTTGATTTGCCGAACTTCCATCATACAAACTTTTGGAAGAATTATGAAGAGTTGTCTACACCAAGAAAAGGATAACTACGCAATGAGAGTATGAGTGATTTGGCGGCTTCAACGTCATGGTATTGTTGCGGCGAGAGATGAGCAGTTTCTATTGAAACGATAACATCATTGTGAGAAAAATATTGTTTTCACAAGTGTGTGTTGTCACCAACTTGCTTACATTTCAAATCTTGTGGTCTAAAATCAATTACTAGCACAGATGATGAGTGTTTTATGACTTATCAACCGGTGTATGTATGACTTTTCAAAGCCAACTGAACAACCTTATAATAAATAAGTAGTCGTTAGTTGTCAAACTCTGATATAAATAAATAATAATAATTTATTATTATTTATTTATTATTATTACAATGCCATTGATTATTACTTTTTTATTATTTATTAACACGATGCTGAGGACCTTATATTTTCTTTACATTGTTTCCATGGAGGAAAACAGAAATAATAATTAATTTTTGGTGATTCTCACTAATGTTGTTAATTAAATAGTTTATTATCATGAAAACTACGAAGTTTTCAACTTCCATGATCCTATCGTCAAAAGTTTGCAGTTTTGTATCATCGAATTGTTGAAAAATTCCACCATCGAGATCGGAGCTGTGAAAAGTTCATAGTTTTGAAAACTTCAAACTTTTCATTGACTTCCATCCTTCAAAGATTTGAAAAATCCAAAAATCCGTCAAAACTTCGACGCATGGAAATCTAGTGATACTATTGCTGAAAGATGAAAATCTGGTTTGAGCAAGTTGGAACTTGGCTAAGGTTGTCGATGTACATCCTAGTAAGGAAGGGATGGTTCGGTAGGAGTCTCTTCGCATAAGTGATCTTAACCTTGATGCTAAATGAAGGCCCCGTTCATGTACAACTATTCTTGAACGGCCAGTTCATAAATGTATTTTAGCAGTTGATTGAATCGCCTCATTTTTGCGATTGTGGGGAGTGTCGCCGCCAGCTTGCTGTTCATTCAGTTGTCTTGCTCATAATGTTTCTGCTATTCTCCAATAATCATCTGCTAACCCTGTTTAGTCTACAATGCTAACCAATAATAACTGTTTTAATCCATAGCTACTGTAAATAACCAAGCCTGCACATGATTAGGTTAGTTCGTCTAAAACCAGCAAGAAAGAAGCACACAAAACTAAAGTTCACAGAGTTTTAGAACTCCACCTAGAGTGTAGTAAACAGAGGCTAAATGGTAACTAACTTTTGTCTAATAATTATTTATGGCTTTGTAGTTTGTCTCCGCTTAATATTTTGTTTACTAAGTGTAAGATTATTGTGCTTTGATTGCAGTTTGACATGCTTTTGATTAAAATACAGAGCTTAACACAACATCAAACCAAAGTTTACTCACACGTTTACACCTTCTACGTTGGGTGGAAGGGCACATTCAAAATCCTCATTTTTTCAGTGCTTCCCTAATGTGAAGCAAGGCAGTTACTTGGCTCCAGTCATTAGTATATGCGACATCTATGAAGGGAGTAATCAAATACCCAATGTTGCCTGTGCCGTAGTAATTGGGAGCTCTGAAAGGCATCTTTTCTAGTCATTGAGCAGGGGGTTGCACTGTGAGTCGATCAAATGCTACAGCAGGTTGGGCTCCAATGGGGTATCTGCCAGCTGTCCAAGCTCTTTGGGTTGCCATATCTAATCAGTGGCGAGCTACCGGGTTTGACAGAGCGAGACAGTATCAAAGGGTATACTGCCACACGATAGCTTCTAGGGAGTGGAAGACAGTATACAGGGGTATACTGGTACAGGATAGCCTCTGCGGGACTGAATATAGTGTGATGGCTAGCAAGATATAGCTTCTATCTTTCCTCTTCTTATCTCCGTTATGCCTTTTTGTTTGCCGACATCTCACTGCTGCCACCAATGTAGTAGATCTCTGTCCTCGACAACCACAGCATCACAATGGCATCAATTCGATGTGCATTCCTTGTACTCACTTGTTTTCTCAATCTAGCACCCGAGGTCTACTCCGAATACACTGTAACATCTTCCATGGGACCAACAACACCAAAGTTCAGAGAATAAATGGTTCTTCACACGAATCTATTTTTGCAGTGCAATAAGATACCTATGCACAATCCTTCAAACTTTTATCCTCTCAATGTTCAGCAGCTCCTTTTATTGGAGGATACCAGGAATTCTCACTCCCTTATGAAAGGTGAGTCAACCACGTTCAATAAAATAAGTACGTAGCAAATCAACATATACAATACGAAATACCCAAACAATACAATCCAATAGGAGCACTTGCATATGGAGAAACAGTTTCTGCCTCTTTCCCATCACTCCTAATGGTGGTGGAAGTGACCAGTCTTTATTAGGCATTCCTAATTTCTTTGTCTCTACTCCTACTGCTCTGTGTCTCCTGCTTTCATGATGGTTATCCAGCTCTTCAGGTTCAGGGCTACCCTTTCCAGCCATCCTTGTTGGCTAGGCTGAATTACTGGCCAGCGATAACCTGGTCAATATTCTCTATGCCATATACATGGGACCAAGGGTCAGCACAGGCTCGGAATAAGATCGGGTATACTTTTTTACACTAACTGTTATCGTTTTAATCAAATAAACATAATACCTAACCCACTACCAAAACAAACGTGAACAAACAAAGGGCCAGTGTCAACCACGATCTATATTGGGAGGGAAATCTTCAGCATAATCAATTAACAAATCAATAAATCTCTTACATCTCTGTGTAAATGTCAACTATATTTTACATCACCAAACATACATACACATATATATAAAGATACTGTAACAGGGCTGTAAAAATATTTTTATCAAAAAACAACCATGTACTACATGTGCTAGCAGATCTGTTTTCTTGTGCATTTATATATTATACTAACAAAGATCATCTACAAACTAACAAATACACTTTTGTCAGTTCTGTAAACAATCCAACAAATCTAACAAAACAAACTCTATTTGGGGTATGTTGGCAGGTCTTTGTTTGACCAAGATCTGGTCCTATCTTGCTATCAATATATACTACCTAGAAAATTACTATAACTCTAGAGGTAGTGATCAAGTTCAAGTCCATGCCAAAACATAGCAGAAAATTATTACTTTTTTTCATACCGTAACATCGTTTGTTTAACAGTAATGAGACATATTGGAATATGTTAGCTGCCGACAACTAAAAACTTAACTTCAGTACTAAGAAACTGCTTTTTTAGTGTGAATTACTACATGAAGAAGCAAAGTCAACCTCACCACAACAACGTTTCCTTGTGGGATAACTTGAACTTCAGAACATCCTTCTCCAGAAATCACTGAAAGATTTCTATCGTAGTACCAGCCTGCACATACTCTTTCACAGTGCTCAATATCATTGTAATAAAATTCTGATCCTCCAGAATTAACTGCTGACCTACAGCCAATTAAAAAATTATTGATTTCTTGAACAGTTCTTTTGTTTAGTTCCAGCCTGAAACTTTAAGTACGCTGTGTAAAGTTATAACTCATCAAACAATCAGCACTGTTAGCATTATAGCTAGAAGCAATATAATACCTCTTTTTTGTTTCACAAACCATTTATTTTTAATCATAACTAAAGTGAGGAGTGGTTGCATGAGCTGGTTTTCCAATAATCAATAAAACTGCCCAAAAAAAGAAGTTTAGCATTTATAAATATGTTGCTCATAATGTTGTGAGAAACCTGACCAAAAACATTTTAATTTTTCAACATACACAGTTTCGGTTAAGTTGTTAACTACTGCCAGTTGGCAATCACAGAAGTAATATAGGTAGAGTGAGCATCTATTTTACCAGGTTTTGATAATGTTCAGGTAAGTATTGTGGTTGTTGGCACAGGAAAGCAGTCTGACACAACGATTATAAAATAGGTCAACGCAGTTTGACTGTAACGTCATTGTCACAAATCAGTGTGATCTAGTGCATAAACTTTGGGTGCTAATGATAGGGAAAAATACTAAAGCATTAATTATGACTTTTAATTCATCAAACTAAAATCTTTTAAAAACTTTCATGCTTTATGAAAATTCGCTAGTCTTTTTTTCTTATCATTTGTAAATTAAGTTAGCGTTTACATGCTGCTTTACACCTGTACAATATATTTTCAAAAACCTTCAGCATTGTTTGAGATGAAGTGGTTACTCACCTACACTCAAGTCCTGATGTTCCAATAATAGTGGAGAAAACAAGAGGCATTAAGGAATAGAGCGTTTGAAAAGAACCACCCATTCTGCTCTCAAATACTGCAAGCAAAAAGACATGTAGGAGAAAACTGACGTGACAAACTACTTTATAACCTAAGCAATATGAGATTTTTCCAACGCTCTAACCTGTTTAATCTGAAAAAAATATTAGGCTGTCAAAAGTCTTGTAGAGTGCTGTCTGAGCATAAAAGTTACTATAAATCACTTGAAAGCACCTAGTGTATATGTTTGAGCCGAGGGCTCGTTACTGTTGTTAAAGTCGATTGTTTGCTTTAGAACAAGTTGTTTGTGTCCTCCTGGCACAGATTCACTTCTGAGTTGACGTAGACTTTTGATTGTAGGCCCAGAGAGGCTGACTGTTAGTTTGAGATGGCAGACAGGCAGTCTGTTTGTTGGCAACCCCTATCGGAAGGCAGTGCGACGTAAAAATCCGCTACATTGGTGGCAGCGATGGGATTGATTTTCAAGCTGTGTAAGCTTTGCTACCTTGGAGTCTGCTTCAACAGATCCAGCCACCACCGGCTCTGTACTGTTTTATACAAAACAGAGCGGGAAGATAATCCTGCACGATCGTCGAGTTCACTCCTACTGCAGCAGTGATCTGTGTGTAAACGCTTCTACAGCTTTACAAGCACGGCCAAACCAATACCGGCCCTGTTGTTCTTTGATACCGGCCTTGCATCTTTTTATAGCGGCACAGTCATTTCTGATACCGGCCCTGCTACAAAGTGTTACCGACCCTGTGTCTAGAACGCCGACCCTGTATACACTACTACTAGTGCTGTACTGCTAGTACCGGCCTCTTGCCACCCCTCAGTGCCCTCAAGTGCTGACCTACAGACTGCACATGCAGAACTGGATACTGTAGCCTCTACTCTGTAGCCTCTACTTTGACTAGCCACTGTAACCTATCGAGTTGATCTTTATCCTCTAGTTGTAGCAATCGCAAACCAACGTGCTCGCAGTGCTGGCAGAGTACCAGGAGTTAATGTAAAACTGAATGCAATGGAACACCTAACTGACGCCTTACAGGCTGCTATGAGGCCTCCTGCTAATGCACACATGCCATTCAAGCCCCCGCAGTTTGAAGGAGCTAGGGGTGTTGAATATTTTATAGCTCGTTTCATGGAGATTGCTGAAGCGAATGACTGGTCAGAGCAAAGAGTGATGCTACATGTGACAGAGTCATTACGGGGTAACACACTCGACTGTGGTGTGGAAAACCTCCACACCTTCAAGGCATCTTTTGTGCCCTTAGAGCGAGGTTTGGTTTAACCTCCAGAGAAGCCATTTCTAGATTGGCTATCCTCCGCAGAACGTATAAACAACTCTGAAAGAACATGTGAACGAGGTAGAACGATTGATGAACGTCACATACAACGATCTCCTTAACCGACCTATGCAACGCATGATACTGGACATCTTCAGCACAACAATCGGAAATGCATACTTACAGTGACACCTCCTGGCCATGCAGCCAGCAGACCTAGCTGATGCAGTGGGTGCAGGCAATGAATGCCTGCAAATAAATACCCCACACGATGAGCGACCCGCTCATGTAAGAAAGTCGACAAAGACAAAGAAGAAGAGAGGTGAAGTAGAGTCACTCAAAGTTTACCACCTCCAGCATCCCCTAACTCACCGGCACAGCAAACGCACAACACTCCAGCAGCAGCTACGGAAGATCCTTCCCTTAGGATGGCTGAGTCGGTGCAAGCACTAGCGGCAAAAATAAAGTTGCTAAAACCAGAAAAAACCTTACCCCCCCCCCCCCCCCCGCCACTGATGAAGACCACCCCCACACCGCCGTGTTGGAGCTGTGGAGAGATTGGGCACATGTTGTGAACGTGTCCAAGAAAGCAGACACAGCTATCCAGTTAAACAAACAGGAAACGGCCAATGCTCGCAGTAGAGTCTGTGGCCTCTAGCTGCAAACGGGCTAGCCATGTACTTGTCAAGAGAGACAGACCATAGATACAGAAGCAAAGTACGTGTTGCCTCAAAGTTAAAATAGTTAGTGCAGATCACACTGTATTAGAGCACCCTACCTAGCCAATCACATCCGGTCAGGAAGGACGGACTGGCAATCAGGGTCGATACTAATAGACACTGGTTGTACAACAAATTTGTTGTCAAAACATAAATACCATCGTTTTTTGCAGGACGTGGCAGACACCCTGCAACACAGTGAACACCATGGGCTGATAGCTGACGGCTCCACAATAACTCTCTATGGAACTGTCATAGTGCCACTTTAACTACGAGATCTTCACACCGAGACTAATTTTGTAATAAATGATATAAGCGAAGATGTCATAATCAGTATGTTGTTTTCAGCCACCCACAAGTGCACTATGATGTTTAGTGACTCCACTGTCATAATAGACTGACACAGACTGCCATGCACAGATAGGCATAGGCGACCGCTGGGAAAAATCAGGTGGTTGCAGCCAAAAGTGGAATTAGGCGGAAACCCTCTTGTAGCGAAATGATTACCCCTACAACTCTACCCCAGGCAAAGCAATCTGAAAGGAAGACACACCAAACGCTGGTGAGAGGTAAGGAGCACCTCCACAGCAAATTTCAATTCAATCAGATAAAAACTATGGCCAACAGAGCAGGAAATGTGTAAAACACCCCCGAGCCCCCCATTGGCTACACCCCTGGCAGAGAAAGGAGTTCCCTGCCGTCCGCAGAAAAGGGGAATACTCACTAGCCAGCCAGAGCAAATAGCAAGTGAGTCAGAAGGCAGCCATATGCTACATGTAAATCTATCGATTACATACCAATTTTCCCTTACCTATTGGAGATGGTGTCAAGGAGTTCCCTTTATTTTTTCCTCTACTTGCCATTCTAACGCAACACCGGTGATACTCGCTAAATTTTTTTCCATAGTTAGCCATAAAGTGCTTTCGAACAGCAAAGACAGGGTGCTCGAAAACGACTTTTCATCTATAAATAGTCATGTTTGAGAAACAGTTTTGTTGGAAACATTGAAACTGCGAACAGTGATATGATTGGCCAAATCACGAATTATCTACCGATTTTCTGACCACGAGCAAAACCTACCGATAGCCTCAGAAAAATGCTACCGATTGTTTTGTTACGTCACACCCGAAAGACATACAAAGAAATCATTAATTGGTATATCAAATCAGGAGGTAATCGGTGGATGTACATGAGGTACAAGCTATGTGGGAGGAAGTAGGAATGGGATGCACTATGAGGCAATCGTGGAAACACCATGGAAAGACAGTAAGTTGGCTGCAACAGAAAGACTAACGGTAGCTGTACCGCCGTGCTTAGTTTCTAAAGAATCAGCAGAAAATTTTCTACCAGCTCGTTCCCAGCCTCCACGGTTTTCCGCCACCTCTAACCCACAGGAACCCATTGAAAATGGCCCTATTATCCATTGTCAGAATAAACTTCCTGTGCTCACAGGAAGTAAGATGAGTCAGACCTTTATGCAAACTTCCAACACAGACAACCAGTTCATTCTGATAAGTGACACCAAAGGAGCAACACTTTTGGATAACACAGTACCAGACGTTAGCGGCCTCCAACTGCAAGACAATACAGAGGATACACTCTTGCCTAAGGCAAACCTTACCATGCCGACGGATGAACTCTTCAAAACTTTCTACAGCACCACCCGATGCTGCTACTATATAAAATAATGCTGTCTCGAGCCCTACTACTACGTACCCATGATGAACTTACGCTTTCTCAAATTTCTGATTGGATTCTTAAGCACAGAAATTTGCGTGATTTGTTGGCATTAACGAAAGGAAGTCCAACTAAGTCAGCTAGAGCGCTGCCCCAAACCCCAGGGCCATTGCCACAGTATGTTGGTAGGGAAATGTCTCAGCGGTTGGAAACTTCTGCCCAGACCCTCTGCTCGCAGGTAGACTTAGACTTTGATAGAAATAAATATCGCAAGCTGGGAGATAACTCTATGCCGGCCCGGTAGAACTTTATGCTGGCCCAAAATACCTCTATACCGACCCGGGGTACGTCTGGACTGGCCCGGGGTACCTTGACAGCCTCAAGGAGGTTGGTCGCCCAGTGCAAAAGGTTTTCCAGTACTTTGCATGGTCCTAGGAGTAAAAATCTGAGTACAAACTTGTTGAAAAGAGGTAGTGTAGCTTCCCAGACTGTACGTGAGCCCCTGCATTCAGCATCTCCTCCTACTCAAAACCGGGGTAAGAAGAAAACTCCACAAAAGGAGTGGGAACAAGAAGGGGGGTGCCGAGAGCACCGGCAGCCCTCACAGGAGAAAGTAGCTCTTGCTGAGCCTTAGTTGGGTGAAACTTCTGCTGACACCGAGCAGTTAAAGCATGATCAGTTGCTTAGCTCTGCCCACTTGACAATACCTGCCGTAAAAGCATGCTGCATTCCCAACACGAGTTATATTGTTGTAGGTGAGGACTCGTTGTCATAGATAAAGATTGAACCTAAGCTGACGGTTCAGTTAGTGCAAGTCACCCCTAAAGCAAACTTGGAAGCACTCTCGACAGACTTTCTACCCCTCCAGAAAGAACAGACCCTGCAGGACAAGCCTACTGTCTCATAAAGAACTGATGGTTAAAGTAACCTCGCCAGATGGTGAATGCTCCGCTTTGTGGCTAAGGCCGCGGAGGATAAGATCACCTCAATGGTGACAGATGCCAGGGACACCGTATATACGAAGTGCCACTTCAAAGCCCGCAACCTGTGGCAGCTACGCGTGCATGCAGCACAACACTATACACAGTCCTATTGCCTACGTAGGTATTTTAGCGAGAGTAAAGATTCGGTGTACACACACCCAGCCAAGTTTGAGGTGCCAGGTAATAATATGCATCACCAAAAAACTGGTATCATTTATCTGGTCAACAGACTAAGCTCTACGAGATTCTGCCATGTTGTACAGTGGGCAGACCCATTTAAGTTAAAAAAATGCCGGCCAGCTCAATACGAAAAAAGGCCCCCTACTGAACCAGCTCTCAAGAGGCATCGTAGTCCCTCCACTCATAAGCCAAAGAAAAGAAGGAATGGGACTCAGTCAAGTGGGGCAGAGCCTCTCCAGGGATGCCCATCCCAAAAAGACCTAAGAAGCCAGCTGCCAGCACCAGCTTGGAGCCCCCTGCCGAACACAGGAGTTATACCCTCAGGAAGATAGGATCCCCGAAGTGTCAGCCCCTACAAAGTTCCAAGACCATCTTTGCTCTTCCTGCAGGAAAGCAATTAACTAGCAGAAACTATAGAGGCTAGGGCAGACGAACTGAACCAGAGCTTGCAATCCTTACTGCGGCTCTTAGTTAAAGGACGGTTGTCTGAGGAAGACGTAGTGCTGGTCAATTCTCAAGCACTTTTGGTCACAGCGAAAACAGAGCATCTGAGATTTCAAGCTAATAGTTTCAGAGTAGACCTCTCTTAGAGACATTTCTATATTACTCTATTATACTTGTAAGTACTTGTACAAAAATATCTGTGAAATTTATATATATATATATATATATATATATATATATATATATATATATATATATATATATATATATATATATATATATAAGTAAAAGTATGACTGGGGCACAAGATGTGCACAGGGGCTTAGACTAAATAGAAACAATCAAATAAATAAATAATAAATAATTAATTATTAATATTAGTTGCCCGAGAGATGGAAAAACCAGTCAAGACTGAAGCAAGTAAAACAGTGCTCAACAAGAAAAAATCGAGGAGCTAGATACTAAAAGGTAAAATAGTAAAAGATGTTAAAACTATTGGCTGACTACAAGTTGTTTCATGTGCTAGAAAAAAAGATGGAAAAAGAAAATAATTCTAGGCACAATCATCAGGTCGGCTCTCCACTGTTAAAAAATGAAGGTGGAACAGGAAACAGATAGTTCAGACCGAGAATATTCTCGGTCTGAACTATCTGTTTCCTGTTCCACCTTCATTTTTTAACAGTGGAGAGCCGACCTGATGATTGTGCCTAGAATTATTTTCTTTTTCCATCTTTTTTTCTAGCACATGAAACAACTTGTAGTCAGCCAATAGTTTTAACATCTTTTACTATTTTACCTTTTAGTATATATATATATATATATATATATATATATATATATATATATATATATATATATATATATATATATATATATATATATATATATATATATATATACATATATATATATATATATAACAGAATAAACTGGGCAAAATAGAAGGGGAGTGTCTCCGCACTCATGAGTATATATATCTCCGCTTCTGGTGGATTTCTGGAGGTGGTATGGGTTCCAGCCTAGGGAGTTGGGGGTTTGCTTTGAAGTTGTCTCTCCTCTAGCTGAATCCGTGTCCTCCCTTTGTGGGCACCCCGCATATTAGGCTGAACAGCTTGTTCCCTACTGGTCGGTGCTAGTCCAATGGTTTCCTGGCATGTCCTATATAGCTTCGTGCGTCGGCCATATTTTACGTATCTTTGGCCGTCTTTTTCCAGTCTATACATGTAGTTGGGGTGTGTCTGCATCATCGTGTGTGGACCCACATTACTTGGTTGCAGTTTCGAGTTGGTGCCTTTGGTTCGCCTCTTGTTTTCCATTACTACAAGGTCCCCTTCTTTGAACCGGGGGTTCTCCTGTTTCTTCTTGCCGGATTTGCTGCTGCTGCTGGCTAACATGTTCGTTGGCCAGCTCTAGGTTTTCTTGTACCTGTTTGGTGTGTTCCATCAGACTGTGTCTATCTAAGGTAGGGGGGGGGGGAGGGGGGCGTCAGTTGGTCTGGAAGTCGTATCTCTCTCCCCAGCATCATCATGTTTGGTGTCTCTCCTGTTGTGGAGTTGGGAGTTTCTCTAAAAGCGCCCATAGTTTGTGGAAGTAGCTCGTCCCACTCGTCTTGTCCTTTAGGTAATATTAGGGTCCGCAGCGCGTCACCAAATGTTCTATTTTGCCGTTTGACCATGCAATTTCCTTGTGGGTGGTAGGGTGCAGTTCCTGTTTTTTGTATTCCCCTCAGAGTAAACAATTCTTCCAGCAGGGTGGACTTAAATTGGGCCCCTTGGTCTGTGTGCACCTGTCCGGGCAGCCCCCAGTAGCTGAATATTCGTTCGTCCAGGATCGTGGCCATGGTGGGTGCTGTGGTATCTGGTATTATTATGGCATCTTGCCATCTTGTAAAAGGATCTGTAAGTACCAGGATCCAACTGTTTCTTCTCTTTGTAAGTGGGAGTTGGCCTACCAGATCCACTGGCAACTTTTGGAAGGGCCTCCCTGCGAACAGCATCTGTCCCTCTGCAGGGTTGGGTCTCCGACCCTTCTTTGTTATTTGGCAGACCTCACAGCTGTCTACTAGTCGGCATCTCAGGGTAGACATGCCGGGCCAGTACCAGTCCAGCATTAGTCGAGCTTTTGTTTGATGTACCCCAGCATGGGCCATCTTATGGGTCTCCCATATGTCTTTTGTCATCAAGAGGGAGGACATACTTGGCCGGCCATGTTGGTCAAACCGCATGACCAATACCTTGTCTGGTCGGATGCTCAAAACCTCCCGTTTGTCGTAAAGTATCCAGAGTTTGGAACTGCTTCACTCCAGTTCTCGGCGAGTTAGGGTTCTTGGGTTTTGTATTTCCTCGTACATCCTTGCTACTGGGTGATGTCCCTCTCTTTGTGCCTGGGCCAGTTCTTTGGTGTTGGTCGTGGGATTGGTGACCATTAGGCTAACTTGTCATGTGGGTTGCCCATGGTTCAGTTTGGTGTGCGTGGGTCCACCATCGAGTTGTTCTATCGAACCACATTGCTTGCAATCGACTGTTCCACTAGCTGCGCGCTGCGGACAGCTTTTAGCTAGTGTACAGTAGTGAGAGCCCTACCGACATGATCCACTATGATAGCAAACAACATCAAGTAGATAAGTTGTACTTGATTAAGTAAGTGTACCTCAGTAATGATATGCCCCATAATCTTAGAGCACTTTTTGCAACCAATTCTTCAACAGTTAGCACGCTGGGAGAAAAACTTGCGTTAACTATACGGTATTGCGAAAAAATCTTGTTTGTTAAACATTCACTGCGTAAACTGTAGAAAATGAATCACAAACCAAACTAAATGACTTAGTTTATGGGTAAAACCTAATGATTTTCATTCGCTTCTACCAATTGACGACCTCAACTTTCACCCGAATTATTCAAAAAGCCCAATTTTCAAACTTTGATTTAAAATTTATCTTTACACGATACGCTAATTAACTTACGTTCAAATGAATCAGCATTCATTCTCTGTTCTCCAGGGAGAATTAAAAACATTGATTCCACCAGTTTAAACTAATTTCATTATTCTTTTTAGTTTGGAGACCATGCTTTAGTAGTGACCCTGACAGATCAACCAGCAACAAAAAAAGTATCAAATTAAACACAAAACTGATAGCAAAGCTGAAAAGGGAACAAAATTGTGATAAAATTAGCAAAACTTGAAGCAAAAGTATACAAAACAGGAGTTGGAACACTGAAACAACAATCTAATACTCACTGTACAGAATACCGAAAATTTCAATAAGATTTTTTACCGAAAATAATTACCAATTTAGCTATTAGCAAAAAACAAGCCCTCATTGTTATACACACGAACTTGGAACATTCAGAGCTACATTTTTATATGAAAAACAATACCAATCAACAATTATACAACCATCATAAAATAACTTGAAATTAATTATTTATTATCGTCGCCGTTTCTACACAATTAATTAAGAGCTTACTAATCTTCAATTCCACAATCAGCAAGCTCAAACAAGCTAACATAACATCAACCTAAGTATATCAGAAGAAAAAAACAGTCTGCTAGCTCTTTGCCAGAAAAAACTGGCCATCAATATGAAAAAGTTACAAAGAATGAGTACAGGAAGTGATAGGGTCACGAAGATTTTGAACTGTTTCCGTTTACAACATCATAGAGTCTTAAAAAAAAAACCAAAAAATCATGGACCTAGTATATATGGAAGTGGGCGGATTTTTTGCCCTCACCCTACAAACAAAATATAACATGGCGGCAAGGTCACGGGAGTTAGTTAGCAGTTGTCATATCAATTCCGTTGTATTTAAATGGTACGGTGGATAGAAAAAAAATGTATTTTGTTGATAATTGTAAATGCTGTATTACCACTGTAGCCTGATTTGTTGAATGTTCAAGCATGAATTTTATTTAATAATTTTTATTATTTGCCATTATTGTTCTTTTAATAGTTCATTTATTATTATTTCATGGGTATTTTATAAATTTACTATGTTATTTACTTTTATAGTTTCTTCTTACATATTATTTATATTTTATGTACATACTCATATTTATAGTACATAATTATAATAATAATATACAAAATTGATGCCATTGTTTGCTATTATTCTTAACCATAACTGCAGGGTAAAAAAATGCAAGAATCAATGTTGCTATGAACGATACAATAATAATAATGATTATTAAGTGTCATCGTTTTATTATTACAATACAGCCAAAAGCAAAGTGTGTTTTTGTATACAATTGTCTCAAATTACGAGAATGAAGAACTCTTTGGTAGGATTTATCTCTACTTGACCGTATTCTGGACTGCTCAATTTATGCAAAACCGAGCGTAATAAAGCATCAAATGACTGGTAGCCGTGTTGTATTTTGACAATGGCGGCTAACATGGCCAGGACTCGGAATTTTCGTAGGCCATTAACTGGTCGCTCCGCCCAGGTAATAGTTCATTCTATTCGATCCATTCAAGAAATAGGCAATACTCTGCTCTAAGTGATGGTATAGGAATCATTTCTGTCAGTCTTCTCAAACTTGTGCATTCATTTCCGAAAACCGGACAATTTTGAAAATGAGTATTGCTCATTTCAGATGAGTTGGTCACAGCACTCCAAAAACGAGCAACGCTCGTATGAGCTAATAGGATTTTTTTTATTTATCTGGAGCCTCTGTAGTGCCCATTTTTGTATTATTTTGTTTGAAGTATTATCTCAGTAATAACCTTTGATTAAAAGGGTTGCTATTGATGGAATAGCGAAACTTTTACGTTTATCATCTGGAGAAGTACATAAAGATGCAACTATCTTAGTCCATCTTTTTAAAGTCGCTCTTGGTGGTTATGTTTTGTGTTTCTTGCATAAGTTAAACGTCAGAAGTTTTATTTCAAAATCTATCATGAAAGTTTTAAATAAGTCATTTAATAACAAACAATATATTGCTTGAGAGAAGATACAAGCAACAAATTTCACCTGTGACATTTCCTTGGGTTACTTTGGCATCATTTTTCTTTCTATTACAAGCGAAATGTGCTGAGACAAGTAACAGAGTTCACATTTCAAAGAAATGGCAGAGACAATAGTTTTCTCATAGCTGAATTATTAAATGACAAAAGTGGGTTTGAGTTTACTGAAAGGTTCAATTTTTGGCTAGCGAGTCAAAATTTTCTTAATTGAAATGTTTTTTCATCTTTTATCATTTTGGTAAAACCGCAGACATGTTAGTAGTAATATATGAGCAGATCTCCCTACCAAGTGTTTTTTTGTGGATTTGATCTTGGGGGTTATGCAATGAGTTACGACGTTGGATGGATTCGCCGAGTTTATATTGTATTTTATTTGAGGGGTATTTGAGTGGCATTTAAGTGGCATTTAAGTTTTGATTATTTTTTTACTTAATTTGAACTTATATGGCATTTAGATTTTGAATGTATGGCATTAAAATTTTGATAACTTTTTTTCACATAACTCGAACTCATATGGCATGTTGAGAGAGAAGAGACAGGAGAGAGGAGATATATCTACCTTGAATAAATACATTGATTAAAAGCGAATCAATATATAATTATATACATTTATTACATAATAAGTAGGGGAAAATCTCCTCATATAATAGAGCTAGATACATAATTCGAACTCATATATACATTTATTACACAATAAGTGCATTGAATGCTATAAAATATATTGGAAAACTTTTAACATAATTTCAAACATAAAAATAGATGAAGTTAAATATTCATCTATTTGTTATCGATACTTATAAGGATGATGAATGATTTCTTGTATTATATATATATAGTTATAGTAACTGTTGTAAAAAGAAGTCTATTATGAAGACTTTTATTTAGGCCAAAGTAGGTTCGGTAGATACTCCATCAGAAAACACTCGTCTTTTAGCATATAAATATGTGAGTCCTCGCTTTCTTTGGCTGTATGTCAACATTTTTTTATCCTTTACTACAAATCCTCGATTTTTACCCATAAACGACTTTTTTGTGTTCAATACATTTAGATAACTGTCTTTGATCAATTGATTAATTCGTTTGTTTAAACCTTTTGAGCTAAACTTGTTTCCTTTTTCTCCCCAGCAGTATTAGGATTTAGAGGTCAGCGCAACAATTCCATCTCCAGTAAATTCCTCCTTAAACAGCCCGGGTGTTCTTTTTCCATGTTTTAGTACTTTTTCATAACAATCTTGCATGCTCAATTCTAAACCCATTGTTTTGATTCTTAAAAACTCATCCCTATGTTTGTCACAGTATGGTCGTGGAAAACAATCACCATATTCATTGTAAAACTCTTTTTTCATACTTGGTTTTACCAGTGTTTCTAATGTTCCGCTCAACGCCATGTATGCGCTATCTGTATCCATTTCAACATACTGGAAATTACTTCTGTCAATATATCTATAAATAAAAAGATGGTTTCGATTATTTGGAAGTTTTACTTACTTATACATAATAATAGTAGGGAATTAGGTTTTACTTACTTATCCATAAAGTCGTAGTAAAATGTAGCATTCTCAGTTTAGCATACTGTAGCACGGAGAAACCCAAGTGTACTTGAACATTCATAGTTAGCTGAAATGATGGTGATAATGATTACCAAAGTAAACTTGAAGAATATAAATTTTGAACTGCAAAATAATTTTTTTAAAACTTACTTGTTGTTTAGAGGTTACGATTTCATAGAAATCATCTGCTATCTCTTCCATGGAGATGAATTTGTTCCCTCTGATACGAATGAAGCTTTTCTCGTGCCTTCGATGAACTTGATGGTGGTGTGTTTTTCTTTATCAGTGACTGTTTTTCCATAAGCAGCATTTCCTACCAACTTGCTAGTAGTAGCGAGTAATTCTTGACTAGGGTCCGCATCTCCCATTCTCCTAGCGTCTGAAACTGATGTTCCAGAAGCTTCAAAAGCTTTCCTAGGAATATATTCTATTAGCTGATAGACTTTGGTGACTTTCAATCCTTGTTTCAAAAACCATTTCAACAAAGGACTCATTAGCAATATCTTATCTCCGTACATACTTCCAACTAATGAGCGTTGAGGAGTCTTTAGAAAACATTCGGCTTCAGCAAAGGCTTTCATTTCATTGCTCAAGTTTTCTCTTGTTAACATCGTGTTTTTAAAAATCGGGGGCATTTTGGAGAACTTTTATTTCTCTTCCTCAGGAACTTCGATGTCACATTCAACAAATCCGAAGAATTCCTATGATTGAACTCTCTCCAACACTTCTTCTTGATTCAGCTTTTTTCAAGTATTTTAGGGTAGAAAGAATTGTAAAACGTGTTGACAAATTTTTGTAAATTTGTATGAGTTTTTACAAGTTTCATGAGATTACAGTGTAACCTAGCGCTCGGATATATTCTTCATTTTCCATCGTAGTCCTAAACAGATTTGCTTTTGATTTTCTTCCACTAGCTTAAAGCTCTTGCTCTTTAGCCTTGTTATAAGAGCAGTTGTGTCCATGCCAAAAACACCCGTGGAATTGAAAGACATGACAACTTTCAACACAGAATCCATCAACAGGTAATGATCGCTGTCCAAAAGTAACTTCCCCTCCATTGAGCTGATGTCTGATATGGATTTTTTTTGAAAAAATTTGGAACTGCAGCCAGTTATGAGCTACCTTGCTAAATTTTACTGGTTCAGCGACAAAGGAGTTTTCGATTTTTCTTCTTCGAGGATAACCAGTAGGCATTGATTGCATCATACACCATAAATAGAGCGCATTTGCATCAACTCCATAGATTCTATCACAAACTTTTGCTTCTTTTCCCAACCAATGTTCTCTAATTTTAGTTATACCTTTTTCGTGATATCTATGCATCACTAGACTTGGTCCACCAACTACGTTTTTCTTTATTAGAGGATAAAGTTCTGCATTGCAGTTGTCAATCAGACAAATTGGGAGAGTCTGTCGAAACGAGTTACCAAGTTCATGGAAACCCAAGTATGTTGAGAGGTATGGAGGTGGTGGTTGGGGAGCTTTGTTAAACATCCATCGAATCGCTAATCCTGTATACCATCTTTTAACATATCAATCCCATTCTCTCTGTAGATCGATCTTTGTCTTTCCAATGCTTGAGCAAACGGTTTTACATCCAAGTTGTTGTACCATTTTAAAAAATCCCTCACTGTCTTCATGTCATTATCTTCCCACGCTTCTCGACAAATCATGTACTTTTCTTCACTGATGTTTTTTTGTTTTGAAGAACTGTAAAAAGCTTCTCTTGGAGGTAGATGTTCTTGATTAAGTTGTTCCAAGTCTTCCATCCATTCATAAGGAAAAAATCCCTTTCCGGCTTCACATTTGTATGTTTTGAGATACATTTCATAGCTGTATCCAGGAGCGAGGAAGTTTGTACAATCTAAAAACAGAAAAGATCCTATTTCGATAACAGGCATCTTGTTTCCTTTTTTTATAACAAAATAAAAAAATCTTTGCCGGAGACATCTTTCAATTTCGAAGCAGTTTCGCTTTTATCACATTGACATCATAAGTCTGTGAATTGAAACCTAGAATAGGGAGTTTTTTCATATAGCTGTACAAATCATCCAGAAATTTTTCAGCTCCTGTTCTCCGTCTGAAACGATTCTGTTCATAATCACTACGAAACTTTTCTTCAGCTTTTTCCAGTCGTTGTAATTCACCTTCTATGTGTTTTATGATTCGCGAAAATTGTTTTTCCAATCGGCTATATGATTCTTCACTAATTTCTTCCAAGTATTCAATGAACTTTCCAACACATTCATCATCATCTCCGTTATTGACCATACATCCTGGGTTGTTGAAGCCTGGTACGTTTGAACAAATTGAAATACTTAAAAGTTTATGCTCGTTAGTGTAAATGGTTGTGTCTGTATCTCGATCTTTTTCGCAATTAGGTAACAAACACTCTATGTCGAATGTTGCAAAAAACGGATAGTATCTCAAAGAATCATCTGACCCGATATCTATCCCGAATTGAACCTTCGGTTTGTCGAATATTGTAGCGCTAGGACTGTATTGTCCTCCAGAAAACTGCATAGTTGTGGCGTTTGAGATTGAACATCTGTGTCTTTTCAGATTCCCCAATCTGTCATAACAAGTAGAACACGTTGGACATCTGTAGGCTCTGACATATCCTTCCGAGTTTGTAATAAGGCTGAAGTGATTGATATAAAGATCCAAATATAGATTTTCCTTGTAACTGGAGTTTGAATTCCAAAAATATTTTTTAAAATAACAATAACAATAACATCATTACTTTTTAATAGAAGTAACAATAGTACATAGAGGTAAGTTAAATGTCTCAGCTAATAAATTTTACCTTGTGAATAAAACTCCGAGTAGTCAGACAGTTGGTATATTATATAGTAGATGTTGAGTCTTCAGTTACTGTTGTTAGAACAACTGATTTATTGTGTGAAAGCACTACTTTTTAAGTAGACAAAACCCATCAGATAATTACGTCTTGAGTTCAATGAGAACTTTTAAATTCGCACAAAAAAACTTTTAATAGTTAGTGGATGTAGTAGTAGATGTTTACCCTTCGAACGATGTTGTTGAAATGGATGCTTTCTGTGTGAAAACAGTGGCTCTTAAATAGCTAAAGTTGCACTGGTTGAACCCTATGAATACCATATCGTACCAACCTTCTTTATAATATAATTATGAATCAGCATTTTTTTCACTCGAAGGAAAACCAATGCTTTCGCGGAAATCGAAAAATTTATTTTCACGCGAATAGAAGCCAATGTTTTTTGCGGGAATAAAAATTTTATTTTCATGCGACTAAAAACCAATGTTTTTGCGGGAATAAAAAATTTATTTTCAAGCAAATAGAAACCAATGATTTCGCGGGAATAAAGATTTTATTTTCACGCGACTAAAAACCAATGTTTTTTGCGGGAATAAAAAATTTGTTTTCACACGAATAGAAACCAATGTTTTTGCGGGAATAAACAATTTAATTTCACGCGACTAAAAACCAATGTTTTCGCGAGAATAAAAAATTTATTTTCACACGAATAAAAACTAATGTTTTTGCGGGAATAAAATTTTGTTTTCACTCAACTAAAAAACAATGTTTTCGCGGGAGTAAAAAACTTATTTTCACGCGAATAGAATCCAATGTTTTCGCGAGAATGAACAATTTATTTTCACGCGATTAAAAACCAATGTTTTCGCGGGAGTAAAAAATTTATTTTCACGCGAATAGAAACCAATGTTTTTGCGGGAATACAAAAAACTATTTTCACGCGACTAAAACCATTGTTTTCGCGGGAATAAAAAATTTATTTTCACGCGAATACAAACCAATGTTTTTGCAAGAATAAAAATTTTATTTTCACGCGACTAAAAAACAATGTTTTCGCGGGAATAAACAATTTATTTTCACGCGAATACTTCCCGCGAGAACATTGGTTTTCACTCGCGTGAAAATAATTTGTTTATTCCCCCGAAAACATTGATTTCTATCCGCGTGAAAATAAATTGTTTATCCATGCGAAAACATTGTTTTTTAGTCGCGTGAAAATAAAATTTTTATTCCCGCAAAAACATTGGTTTCTATTCGTGTGAAAGTAAATTTTTTATTCCTGCGAAAACATTGGTTTTAGTCGCGTGAAAATAGTTTTTTGTATTCCCGCGAAAACATTGGTTTCTATTCGCGTGAAAATAAATTTTTTACTCCCGCGAAAAAATTGGTTTTTAGTTGCGTGAAAATAAACTTTTTATTCCCGCGAAAATATTGGATTCTATTCCCGCGAAATCATTGGTTTCTATTCGTGTGAAAATAAATTTTTTATTCCCGCGAAAACATTGTTGTTCAGTCACGTGAAAATAAAATTTTTATTCCTGCGAAAACATTGGCTTCTATTTAAGAGCCACTGTTTTCACACAGAAAGCATCCAGTTCTACAACAGCAAGCGGAGAAGCAACATCTACTACACCCTCCATTGCAACTACTAAGAGCTATCCCTTTATAAAAAGTAAAATTTAAAAAAATTATTATTCCCTACCTAGCAAAGATCAAAGATAGTTTAGCTATAATGTAAAGTATAAAATAGTTAATCTTTTAGTTCCACATGAAAAGCTGAATTATATATTATTTCAAACATTATTTCTTTCTTTTTTAGAATACTATGGAGGACTTTTCTGCTTCTTACATGGATTCAAAACCAATTGAAAACAAACAAAAAACGCTCAAAACAACCACCAAAAGAAAAAACTCTAACTCTATTACAAAAGAAGCAACAATAAAGAGACGAGCTCTTCCAAAACTGGTTTTACCCACAACATCAAACACTATCGAAAAAAAAGAATTGCTCACTGATGCTGATTGAGCTCTCAAGATGGCCAAATCTCTCAAAAAATGGAAGACAAGTGATTTGACAAATATTGGTGGGTTTCTTACACTATCATCACTTCCTGCTCCATCAGTTTTGCAAATTACTACCTTCTCACCTATCTTGATACTTCAACTGTAAAGACTTTTCAGAAAGTCGTTTGCGCAAGTAGAGTAGTTGAAAGCTTCAATATTGATAACTACCCATTGCCTTTCAACATTTTGTACTTGGGTGAGATGAAAAACTCAAAAAAACCAGAGACTACTTTCTACAATGTCATACGTATCAGCACAAAAAGCTTAACCACAATGGAAGCTACTGCTGAAGCTGAAGAACTGAGAAAAATGAGTGAAGAAGAACTCAAACTCGCTTACGACATTGAATATCTCAGCAATTTCAAAGAATGTTCAATTTTCGCTTACATCGATGTTGTCGAAAGATTCATTCCTTTTCGATTCAATGGAGAAGAATCCGTTGTAAAGTACATTTGCTATGTTGCTGAAAAAGATGGAAAAAGAAAGACGAGAACACTTTTAATACCAATCAGATCCAACGAGGAAGCTAAAAGATGTGCACCTGGTGTGATGATTTACAAAGGAAAAAAAACAGAGTAAGAATGGAAATCCTATTCCATACCACAATGTCGTCTTCATTTCTTCAACCAACGTTAGTGATTGGGAACATTATTGCACACAAACAAAATCCAATAAGGAGCTAGCAAAAACGGATAATGAGGATGAAGTTCTCAAGGAACTCCTAGAAAACGAATTACAAGATTTTGATGAACAGCTTGGTGTTGATGGTATGTAAACTCAATCTCGAATGCTGATGACATGTAGTCTCAAGCGGATAAAGCAAGCTATATTGCTTTGTATTACGCAAAATTAACTGTAAATTTTAATCATCTAGAGGGCTAATTTGATGATTTTTTCAAAATTTAAGAGTGTCAAAAATTAGATATAATGTTTTCTATTGCAATTATTTAACCAATATTTAACCAATTTGATGATTTTTTTCCAAACTTTACACAGAAATAGTCATAAATATGTACATAATTATCCATACATACATGAATGAATAGGAAAAGCCTATGTATTGATTGTCATTACAAGTTGTACTGTTTTGTATTACTGACTCTAACTATATTATATGGAGAGATTTTCCCTACTTATTATACAATAAATGTATATAATCATATATTGATTCATTTTTAATCAATGTATTTATTTAATGTAGATATATCTCCTCTCTCCTCTCTCCTCTCTCCTCTTTTCCTCTCTCCTCTCTCTCTCAAGATATCATATGAGTTCGAATTACAAAAAATTATCGAAACTTAAATGCGGTACATTCAAAATCTAGATGCCATATGAGTTAGAATTATGTAAAAAAATTATCAAAATTTAAATGCCATACATTCAAAATCTAGATGCCATATAAGTTCAAATTAAGTAAAAAAATAATCAAAACTCAAATGCCACTTAAATGCCACTCAAATGCCACTTAAATACCACACAATATCAACTCGGCGAATCTATTCACCGCCGTAACCTATTGCATTTACTCCGGGTTTCAATACACAAAAAAAAACTTGGTAGGGAGATCTGCTCATATATTACTACTCATGTTACTTATTTTTATATCAAAAAACAACATGGACATTTTATTAGCATGTTATATGAAAGTTATAGATGTATGTAGCTTTGTTATTAGTGCAAAATTAGATTTTATCTTGTCAGATATTTTTAAAAAAATTGCAACTTTTGCCAAGTTATTTTAATTTCATATTTTTATTGCATGTGGTTATAACATACCTCCTTACTAAGCTTTCACTAGAATGCTAATTTTAAGTTAACTCCGTGTGTGCAGCCAGTTTGTACTCTTGAACAGGAACTCTTGCTTTATCAACTGAAATGGGAGGATCAGTCAACTTGACCTGCCAAAAAAGGCTTTCTGAACGAAAGAAGTACATTTTAAATGTATCGATGTACAGTCTGATACATTTGTATACCAACTTTTTTAAATCAACTGTAGTTCAACAATATAATACAAACTTTTATGTTGTAGTTTGAATTATGAAAACAATTAATTTCTGAAAAGAATCCGACTTACTGAGGGAAAAGCACTGATAAAACAATGTTAGTCGTAAGATAGGATCAATTCTCAGTCATGGAGCCTAAGGATAAGGTTCTCCTGGTTCCAAATGTACTTTTAGTCAGCTCCAGTTACCATGAAAACTATGAGGTACCTTTTTGTGTGCACCAGGTGTTATGATTTTGAATGTTTGCTAAGTATTTATTGTGTAGGTTTTTTTATGTTGTGATTTTTGTGTTGATTTAGATGCATTGGTTTAATTTTTTTCATGGGTCTTAGCATCTGAAACCGATGTTCCAAAAGCTTCAAAAGCTTTTCTAGGTATAACTTCTATCAGCTGATAGACTTTGGTGATTTTCAATCCCTGTTTCAAGTACCACTTCAACAAAGGGCTCATTAGCAATATTTTATTTCCAAACATACTTCCAATTAGTGAGCATTGAGGGGTCTTCAGAAATCATTCGGCTTCAGCAAAGACTCTCATCTCATCACTCAAGTGATCTCTGGTTAACATCGTGTTTTTAAAAATCGGCGGCATTTCTGAGAACTTTTCTTTCATTTCCTCAGGAACTTCAATGTGACATTCAACAAATCCGAAAAATTCCTCTGATTGAACTCTCTCTAACACTTCTTCTTGATTCAGTTTTTTTTCAAGTATTTCAGGATAGAAAGAATTGTAAAACGCGTTGACAAATTCTTGTAAATTTGTATGAGTTTTTACATGATTCACCCACTCACACTCCCAAATCCAGATCACGGTATAACCTAGTGCTCGGAGATATTTTTCATTTTCCATCGTAGTTCTAAACAGATCCGCTTTTGATTTTCTTCCACCAGGTTGAAACTCTTGCTCTCCGGTGTTGCTATAAGAGCAGCCATGGAATTGAAAGACGAGTCGGTTTTCAACACAGAACCCATCAACTGGCAACCCTCGTTGTCCAAGAGCAACTTCTCCCCCATTGAGCTGATGTCTGATATTGATTTTTTTTAAGCATTTGGAACTGTAACCAGCTATGAGCTACCTCACTAAATTTTACTGGTTCAGCGACAAAGGAATTTCCAATTTTTCTTCTTTGAGGATAACCAGTTGGCATTGATTGCATCATACACCATAAATAGAGCGCATTTGCATCAACTCCGTAGATTCTATCGCAAACTTTTGCTTCTTTTCCCAACCAATGTTCTCTAATTTTAGTTATATCTTTTTCGTGATATCTATGCATCATCAGACTTGGGCCACCGACTATGTTTTTCTTTATTAGAGGATAAAGTTCCGCATTGCAGTTGTCAATCAGACAAATTGGGAGAGTCTGTCGAAATTAGTTACCAAGCTCATGGAAATCCAAGTATGAAGAGAGGTACGGAGAGGGTTGTTGGGGAGCTTTGTTGAACATCCATCGAATCGCCAATCCTCTTAAAAATATACCATCTTCCAGCATATCAATTCCATGCACTCTGTAGATTGATCTTTGTCTTTCCAACGATTGAACGAATGGTTTTTCATCCAAGTTATTGTACCACTTTTGAAAATCCCTCATCAACTTCGTGTTGTTATTTTCCCATGCTTTTCGACAAATCATGTACTCTTCTTCATTGATGTTTTTTGTTTTAAATAATGGTAAAAAGCTTCTCTTGGAGATAGATGTTCTTGATTAAGTTAACTCAAGTCTTTCATCCATTCATAAGGGAAAAATCCTTTTCCAGCTTCACATTTGTATGCTTTGAGATACATTTCATAGCTTTATCTGGGAGCGATGAAGTTTGTGCAATCTAAAAACAAAAAAGATCCTATTGCAATAACAGGCATCTTGCTCCCTTTTTTTACAACAAAATCAAAATCTTTGTCGGAGACATCTCCCAATTTTTGAAGCAGTTTTCCTTTTATCATGTTGACATCATAGGTCTGCGAATTAAAACCTAGAATAAGGAGTTTTTTCATATAGCTGTGCAATTCATCCAGAACTTTCCCAGCTCCTGTTCTCCGCGTTAATCGTTTTTGTTCGAAAATACTATGAAACTTTTTTTCAGCTTTGTCCAGACATTGTAACTCATCATCTACCTGTTCTATGAGGTGCGAAAAAATTTTTTTTATTCGGTTATATGATTGTTCACTAATCTCTTCCAAGTATTGAATGAATTTTTCAACGCATTCATCATCATCTCCGTTGTTGACAATGTATCGTGGACGGACAAAGTATGGGACATTTGAACAAATTGGAATAATCAAGATTTTATGTTCGTTAGTGTAAAAGGTTGTGTCTTTATCTCTGTTTTCTTTGCAATCAGATAACAAACACTCTAAGTCAAATGTTGCAAAAAACGGATAGTATCTCCAATAATCATCTGACCTGATATCTATCCCGAATTGAATCTTCAGTTTATCAAATATTGCAGCGGTAGGAGTGTATTGACCTATAAAAACTGCATAGTTGTTGCGTCTGAGATTGAACATCTGTGTCTTTTCAGATTCTCTAATCTGTCATAACAAGTTGAATACGTTGGACATCTGTAGGCTCTGACGTATCCTTCAAAGTTTGTAATGAGACTGAAGTGATAGATATGAAGATCCAGATATAGATTTTCCTTGTAACTGGAATTTGAATTCCAAATAATTGTTGAAGTCATGTCTTCGTTTAGAGAAAACACTGTTCTTTTCAGTTGAAATGCTTTTTCGAAAAGCAATAAATCAGCCTCTGTTACTCCTTCTTCATCATGTTCCTTCTCAACAGTATCACCATAGATGAAACTCCAATATTGGCATTGGTACTCCTTCACCTCCTTAGCTATTGGATCTGTTGCAATTCCATTGTTTTTTGTAGTTTTTTGTACAACGCTAGACATCTGAAAAAACAAAGATTGTCAGTGATTGGTGTTTCTTCTGTGTTTTTTAACATAGTTGGTATGTGTCTGTTGTTGACGAGCTGTGGAGGTAGCCGCATTGGTGGTGAACCGACTTTTCCCATTCCAAGTAGCTTGTAGAAATAAAACGAATTTTTTGTTGATCAGCATCAACCTCCAAGTTGTATTCGGTCTTCGTCTCAAGCTGTTAGTGTGATGATCAGTCTCTGCAACATCAACAAAAAAGTCATCAAGCTGTCCTTCAGTTTCGATCAATTTATCTCTCGGATATACAGTAACATTGTTTGATGATGAGTGAAAGTATCAGAGTTCACCATCGTGTTGATTTTCCAGTATGCAACCTACGATACAGTTGACTTTTGCTCTCGAGCTCAATTGTCTCCAAACTTTTTTCAGCAATTCCAACCCTCCTGAATCATGATAGTCATTTTGGTAAATATCAGCTTGATCTCTTGGAATCCCACCCCAAAGTCTTACATTTAAAAGTTCTATGACTTTTCCAGCTCTGTGTTTGGTTTTCATACCCCCCCCCCCCCCCCCCCCAATATCGGGCTATCAGATCATCCCATTCTTCATCATAAAAAGTTGGAGCTATGTAATCATCAACAAAACCTAGGGTCGATACTCGAGTAGGTCGTTCAAAATTTAAATCTTCCATTTCTTGTTTTTCTTCTTGTTCTTCTTCTTCTTGTTCTTGTTCTTCTTGTTCTTCTTCTTGTGCTTCTTCTTCTTCTTTTTCTTCTTCTTCATTTTCCATCATTGCTTCATTCTCATTTTCTTCGACTATATCCTCCACAACTGGTTCCATATCGTTGACTAACGCGCTAGTGTCTGGTGCCGAACCTTCAACGCCAAAACCTATTTGATTATCTGTTTCATCAGGTAAACGAAAACAAATGAGATTTTCTTCGAGCCATTTCCAATTAGGGCAATTTCCTGGGTTTTCTTCTACATTTGCCTCCTGATAATTTGAATCTTGTCTACAATAGAGATGTCAACACATATTAGTTCTGCTATAGAACGTGTATTCTGTACAAAATGTAACAGAAAAACTGCCTTAAACATTATTATGAACTAATTTTAAAAACTTACTGTGTGCTATGGGATGGATTCTCAACTCTTTTTTTACATCCATCCTCTGATAATCTGACTGTTGTCTACATTAGAGCAGTATTCGTATTATTTCTGCTGATTCATGAAATGTATATAGGAAACGAGCAAAAAAATTGCTCAACTAACATTATTAATCGATGTTTTAAAAACTTACTGATTACTAACAGTTATAGTATTTTCAGTAGATGATGAAACTTGAAAAGATGAAGGTTTTTCTTGATAATCATTTTTAAGTTCAATCTCCATTTCATCTTTGTATTCATATTTGTATTTAGTGTTGTATTCATCGTCTGTGTATTCAACACCAGCGTTTGAAAAACTCATATCGTTTTGAATTTTCATGAACCTTTCCCATTGCTCATGTATTTTACATCACTATCCTCCTCTTCCATTTCCATACTTCCTGCAAAAATAACATCATTATTTTTAGTGGAAATAACAATGGCAGATAGAGAGGTGAGTTGAATGACTCAGCTAGAAAAGATAATTATTTATTATTTTTTACCTTATGCATAAAGCTCCTAGTAGATGGTATATTATATAGTAGATGTTGAGTCTTCAGTTACTGTTGTTAGAATGAATGGATTTTGTGTGAAAACGTTGCTTCTTAAATAGCTAAAGCTGAACTGATTACCATGACTTGACCTCAATGAAAACTCATATATTCATACAGAGAAATTTCCTAAGAGCTAGTGAATGTTGTAGTAGATGTTTGTCCATTTTAACAACAGCGATCTTGAGATCACTGTTGTTAAAATGGATGCTTTCTATGTAAAAGCAATGCTTCTTAAATACCCTAAGATGCTCTGAGCGTGTGAAAAAGTGTGTGGAAAAATTTGGTTTTATTCGCGTGAAAAAAGAGACTTTCATTCATCATTATTTGCGTGAAAATAATTATTTTGTTACTCCGTCAGAAAGATATTTTTATTCGCGTGAAAATGTTATTGATTCTACGCAGAATTTTTTGTTTTTCTTTGCGTGAAAATATTTTCAGGTTTCATTCACGTGAAAATTGTTATTTTATTCCGGCGTAAAAAAATATTTTTATTTGCGTGAAAATATTGTTGATTCTACGCGGTAAAAAAAGAGTTTTCTATTCACAGGATAATTTGGTTCATTTTTTATGTTTTGTTCGAGTGAAAATAATTATTTTATTCCCGCGTAAAAAATATGTTGTATTAGCGTAAAAATATTGTTGATTCTATGTGGGAAATTTTTTTTTATTCGCGTGAAAAAAAGACTTATTCACGCAATAATTGGGTTTATTTTTCAGGTTTCATTCGCGTGAAAATAGTTATTTTGTTCTCGCGTAAAAAATGTGTTTCATTCGCATGAAAATATTGTTGATTCCATGTGGAATTTTTTTGTTTTTATTCGCATGAAAAAAAAGACTTTTTTCATAGGATAGTTTGGTTTATTTTTTCATGTTTTATTTACGTGAAAATAGTTATTTTATTCTCAAGAAAGCATTGGTTTTCTCCGCGCGAAATAATGATGTTTTATTCGCGTAAAAATTCACGCGAATGATACAATGTATAATACAACAATATATCATAGTTTTTTGACTGAAATAAAACAGTACCATCAGTGCAATTTTTGCTATTCACGAACCAATGTCTTCAGACAGTGATCATCCACTTCAACACTGACATTCAAAGAAGCAACATCTACTACATCATCCACTACAACTACTAGGACTTCTCTCTTTATAAAGGTAAAAATTAATAAATTATTAATTCCTACCAAAAGTTGAAAATAGTGTGGATATGATGTAAAGTATCAAATAGCAAATCTTTTAGTTTCACTTAAAAAGCTGATTTTTTTATGAAATAATTTGAAACTATATGTTATATATATATATTATTTCAAACATTCTTCTTACTTTTTTAGAATACTATGGACGGATTTTCTGATTCTCGCATGTACATAAATTCAAAACCAAAGGAAAACAAACACAAAACAACCAAAACAACTCTTAAAAGGAGAAATTCTCTCTCAAAAGAATCGACAACAAAGAAGCAAGCTCTCTCAAAACCGGCTTTACCTACATCACCAAAAACTATGCAGAAAAAGGAACCACTCATTGGTGTTGATAGAGCTCTCAAGATAGCCAACTCTCTCAAAGGATGGAAAGTGAGTGATTTGCAAAAGATTGGAAGATGTCATACGCTATCAACACTCCCTGTTCCAACAGTTATGCAAATTGTTTCTATTAAACAGAATTCAGGTGTATACGGTGATTACTACATTAGCACTTACCTTGCTAATTCGAATGTAAAAGACTTTCAGAAAGTTGTTTGCCCAAGTAGAGTAGTTGAAAACTTCCATATTGATAAAAGTTCACTTCCTTTTAACGTTCTGTACTTGGGTGAGGTGGAAAACTCAAAGAATCCAGACACTACTTACTACAACATCAAACGCATTAGCACAAAGAGCTTAACCTCAATGGAAGCCACTGCTGAAGCTGAGGAGTTGAGAAAAATGACCAAAGAGGAACGAACTCAAGCTCGCTTACGACATCGAATATCTCAGTAATTTCAAAGAGTGTGCAATTTTCCCTTAAATCGACGTTGTTGAAAGATTCATTCCTTATTGTTTCAATGGAGGAGAATCTGTCGTAAAGTGCATCCGATATGTCTCAGAAAAAGATGGAAAGAGAGAGATGAGAACACTCCTATTACCGATCAGATACAACGAGGAAGCTAAAATATGTGTACCAGGTGTGATGATTTACAAAGGAAAGAAACCAACTAAGAGTGGAAGTTCTAACACATACCACAACGTCGTCTTTATTTCTTCAACCAGCAACAGTAATTGGGAAGAAAATTGCGAACAAGCAAAATCCAATGAGAAGGTAGCAAAATCAGATAATGATGATGATCTTGAAGAATTCCTAGAGGGGGAACTTGGTGATTTTGATGGAGGTCTCAGCTCCGACAATATGTAGACTCAAACGCTGATGATATGTAGACTCAAGCGAATAAATAGAGGAGTAATTTGGTGAGTTTGTTAGTTTTAAAAAATGATGAAAACTGTAAATATAAATGCTTATTTTAAAAAGTTGGAACAAAAATAGCGTAAAACCCTAACTCGCAATTAGTGAAATCTATCACTCAAACTCTTTATTATCCAGTAGATATAATGTTTTCTATTACAATTATTTCCCAAATACTGTAAATTTTAACCACTTAGAAGAGTAATTTGGTGATTTTGACAGGTATAGAGGAATGACTAGGTTCATCTATTTTTTCATTCGAAATAATGCTCGAAATTTTATCAAGGAATTTTGTAATACTTATTATGTGTAATACTTATTTAATAATAAATGTATAAAATCATTCATCACTTCATTTTTGTACAATGTAGATATGAATATGAGTATGTACATGAATATGGATATGTACATGAATGAATATGAATATGGATATATATGCAGATATGTAGATAGATGGATATAAATATGTACATGCTTATGCATCAAATCCTCATTCACGCAACAACAAAAAATAACATCAATTTCTGCGGGAACAGGGTATCTTTTACGAGTCTGCTCTCGTTATATGAGGAGATTTCCCTATACAATATAGGCTATACGCAACTCCTCAAGACATTGACAATCCCCAAGAAGTATTTCATCTAATAACTATAAGTCCAAAATTTAGATGCCATAAAGTATTAAACAGCGGCGTAAATCAGCGGAGTAATACATTGCATAAATCTGGAGATTAAATGTACAAAAAAATCACTTAGTAGGGAGATCTGCTCATATACTACTACTTTTATTATAGAATACTCTGTCATAAAACGATACCAATAACTATACGTTGTTAATCCAACAATCAAACACAATACAAACCCACACTATAAACAAAACATACATACCATGGTTATTAACTAATCAATCCCACACATATAAATTGTCATAAAAAAATTATATTATAACACCTGGTGCACACAAAAGGTACCTCACAGGTTCTCATGGTAACTGGGCCGACTAAAAGTACACTTGGAACCAGGAGAACCTTATACTCAGACTCCATGACAGAGATCTGCTCCTTTCTTACTGATAATGTTAGGTCAGTGAGGAAGGTTACTTTTACTGCTGATGTCATTGTGTTGCTATGAACCTTGCAACCACGGAAAAAAAACAAAAAAACAGTTAGCTTACCTCAGATTGGTCTGTGGGTTCCTGATCTTTGCTGTTGAAAAAAACAGATATATTACTTTACAACAAATACAAATATGGTTTATTACATAATTGAAACTGTAGTCTGTGAATGGCTGGTAACTTTTCTTTTTTGTGAACAAACCATTGTCTGATAGAATACAAGTTAATCAAAGATTTTTAATGAATCATAACACTTAGAGGACTCCTGTAAAACACACATTTTGCTAAGAGCTAGTCAGAACAACATTTACTTACTGAAGTTGAAATCAATTTGGACACTCTTCGGTAACTGAATGCTTCAAATAGCTGAACTGATGCTACAGCTGTCCTGAAGAAGGAACCCAAAAATGTCCGGATGAGTTCAGTCTTGCATTACAACCAACTCATTGTTGCTAACACTGACATCTCAAAGACATTCTTGTAATATTTTATGTGCATTGTTACTGAATGCAAATTGGTTAATCCTAAGATGGAAATAACGAATTCACTTGTTCACTGAAACTTTGTGAACATTGTAATGGATTTCTGTCTGGTTTCCATTAAATTCCACTAATATCAAGTATTATACCTCTCTCCAGAGGTGGTATCATTAGTGACTACTAGTAATCAGTCACTGGTGGATCAGTTGGCAAGCACAGCGCCCAAGGCTAAGGCAAACTTCACAGAATGTAGTTTGAATACTGGCATCATTCATCAATGCCAAGGTCCTGGGGTGACTTTCCACTAGTATGATAGGCAAGACAAGAATGAATGAATGCAAAGGAACACAATGAGCCTATCTCCATGACCGGACACAAAAGGGATGATCTATCACATGTGTCGACATTTGAAAAGTGACAACATTGGTCTATTCATCCATTCTACGTTTCAAATGTGCCATAAAAATTTCACGTATTTTTGGCATGATAATTATTTCAACCTTGACCTACCAGTATACTAATCAAAAGGTCGTTTGTGATATCCACACAAAATAATAAAAAGGAAATATGAAAGAGACAACAGTTATTATTATTTTACATCCACCATTTGGCTGCACTCATTAGCAGATATTATCGGAAAACTGTGCTAATAAATATTTCTATCACTTAACAGCTTCAGTTCAATGATATATTGTGGTGGATGTTTGTGAACACTATCCTTGAGCAAGTTCCCCCTGACAACTGCTGGGTGTCAGGCACACCTAAACTGAGCCTGGCACAGCCAGAACACAAGCAAATAAGCCGGTAGAAACACTACCGGCCCAGCGGCATTCATTACCAGCCCTGCAGCATTCAATACCGGCCCTGCAGCATTCACTGCCGGCCCTGCAGAGGTACTACCGGCCCTGCAGTGCCACTACCGGCCCTATACCGGGTCAGTGAGGAAAGAAGGGCTATAGCCTGAGAGCCCAAAATGATACCAAAGGTGCAGAAGCCCGATTTTGCAGCTTAGCTGTCCTCGGACAAGACCAAAGACAAGGACCACAAGCCATAAGAGCCAGGAACTAGAGCTACTTATAACACCATCATGAAACAGCAATATTGACTGATAAGCTCCGCCCCTCACTTCTGGGCGCCTTGCGTATTTAACCTTATATTAGCCAATGATGCATTGTATTATTTATATCTCATGTTTTGATTAGTGCAATTACTTCCTGCTCTTGCTGATTTGTTGCTTCCTTATTTGGGCCTATGTTTTCCCCTGTTCGGCCAATAAAAGGCAGAACACATCTCATTATTCTTTGTACTGTATTGGGATTATGATTGTGATTGAGCCAAGTAGCATAATACTTTACCGTTGTTATACTTTGCTGGGTTATGCTTGTATAATAAACCATGACATACTCATTGAAACATTGAGTTGTGCGTTTGAGCCGTGGGCTCTGAGAACAGTTGTGGAGTCGGTATACTCCTCTGTTGGAAGTTGACCTTTGGAGTGAGGTGTTGTTGGTGGACGTTTGGTCGGCCCTCCAAAATCCACTACAATATGTCAATAAATAACATTAGTTATTATCATGAACCGCCGTTATCATTCTGTGAGTAGAGCTTTGTAGATCGGGCAAGTCCTTCCATGGTACAGAGAAGCGTCGATCGATTACTGCTTTATCGAGCTTTGAGGAAATGTCACGACAATTCTAACGGTCCGCTTTTAATCGGCAATAAATTGACCTTTTGAAGGCTCGCCCTTCCATAGACGTGAAAGATTGACATAATTGTAAAAATCGGTACAATTTTTTTCATGGAGATAGGCTCAATAACTCCAGCCGTTAATTAGGCAAGCTGGCAGGAAGTGATTTGCATATTATATACCAGAACGTATGCACAGGAAGTAATCAGGCCAATAGTAATAGGTATGTAAATATTCAGCCAATCATGCAATAGATGTGTTTAAATGTAAGCGGTTCCAATTGGCCAAAGGGCGGAGTCCTATCTCCATTGTCCAATTGCAGACCTCACAGGTTTCGGAGGCTATACCTAGCTTGTGGTTGATTAAACCTGTTAGTCAATGAAGGGTGCTTCAGACTCAAGGGTTAGAGTAAGATTTTAGGTGGTTTTGGAAATTTTTGGCTAAGGCTACCATCTTTGAACAGCCCAGTAACACCATACAGGGTGGGTCAGGAGTCACTACCGGCCCTGCACGAGTCACTACCGGCCCTGCAGGGGTCAATACCGACACTGCAAGCTATGTTATCAGCACAGCAAATCATTCTACGATTACAGCACTTTTAGAAAGACTTAGGGTGGAAGTATAGCGCACTTATGTTGCTGTTTTGATAGCAAACAAGTAGTTTGCTACTGACATGCACAAAAATCTACCACATTATGAATGTAAACGTGAAAAATAAACTTGCAAAACTTTGTGTTGAATGATGTGGTCAGTGAAACACTTTTCTCTTTTCAATGGTTTGATTTCCATTTTAGTCATAAGACTATTTGGCAAGCATGACATCATTCTGCCGCAATGGGACTGAGTGGCTGGATGAAATATTGGCTATAGATTTGGGGACCTTATTTTATTATTATGACATACACTGTATAACATAGGCTTTGACAGAAAGTCCAAAACGTGTGTTTTTCCTTCATCCTATGAGATAAAGGTTTATCAACAAGTTGGCATTTTGGCAGAACATTTGCTTTCATAGCGAAAAACATTTGAGATATGTAATAACTCTTGAATCTCACCTTTTTTTTTTACTTATTAATTGCAGCTTTTCTTGGCCTCTCATTCGTGTTATTGTATTTTGAGCCGAGTGTGTTTTCCAAATAAACTGGCTCATGTTTGTTCAAGAAATAAATAATAAAAGTTCAGATGTGCTCAGAAAATTTCCAACTTTCCAGATCCGCTCGCTACGGAAACCAAATGAGAGAACAACCTCACTCAGCAGCTACAATTCTTTTCTACCAGAGTGAGAAGACCTCAGTAGTAATATATGAGCAGATTTCCCTACCAGAGTGAAAAGACCTCAGTAGTAATATATGAGCAGATCTCCCTACCAGAGTGAAAAGACCTCAGTAGTAGTATTTGAGCAGATCTCCCTACCAGAGTGAAAAGACCTCAACAAAAACTTCATCTACTGAGATTGAATGAGTTGAAGAACTCTCGTCATTCGTAATTCCACCAAAGTTTACTCAAAGTTGTCTGATGAATTAAACTAAGACGCAAAGTATGAAGACAGATTTTATATTGTGGTCATGACATGGTCCAAAGTTGCCTGATAAGAACAACACAGTCGCACCCATTCAATCCAAAATGATTATAAGCTTCGAAATTTGCAAGCGCAGCATGCCATTCCCAGAGTTATGCAAAGTAAATCATAGGCCAAAAACCCTTAAAAAAAATCTGCCATGCTTTGGGATTTTGTGTGATTGAAAAGGATCAATTTTATTTCACTCCAGTATCTCAATCATTCAAGTACAGCTAGTACCACACAACCATATACAATTGGAACCCACTCAAACGTTAAAAAAGCAATGCTAGTAATTAGAAAGTGTAAAAATCTTGATACATAACAATAAGTGTTGGTTTGATAGAATACTGTTTTGGCATTATGGACACTCTATGTCACAGTTAGCTGCAGTTTGTATCACAAGAACACAAAAAGTGATACACTCATATAAACAGAAAGACCTTTCATATTGAGTAATGTTAATTTCGGGATCTAAAGCTTCACACTAAGAAAAAACTCATGTTCCAGTTACCATGATAACTGTAGTGTGTTCATTAATAGAGACTACATACATGTATCTATCATCCTCATGAGAAATGATCGGCTCATCAGTAATTTGAAACTTGTTATGTTCTTTAGCAACATTACCTTTGCTACCATTAACACGTTAAGTGAAATAGAGCCTCAGATACTGATGTGATCTAAATATGTTTCAAATGATGGACAGATCAGGAAGAGAAAATGTTCAGCACTTTGGAGGGTAAAGGGGTTGAGAGTTATTTTATGTTTCATACCGTTCCACTTTATTCCAATTTTATTAACCCATTTTTTGCTTGATCTTACAACCAATATTCTACTGTTCTTTATTTTGGTAGTTTTCTAGCCAATTACTGTAAAAAATATAGTTGTAAAAAATTTGCAAACATATGAATGCTGAAAAACTTGTATCAGTGAGCTTCCAAAAGGCTGCAAATATTCAACCTTCTGGTTGAGCAAACATGGTTTCAAAAGAAAATCATTTAATAAATTCCTTCTGGTGAAAGTGTTGCCTAACATAATAAGCATTGTCTTCTGTGGCAGGAAAAATTTGGGGTGTTACACAAGCTCGATAAATCTGCTTACGAAACAGAAAAAATTAGTGAAAATAAAAACATTCATGCACCCTATTTCAACAATAAGTGTTGTTACCCTGGAAACCATTAACAACAAACTTTGGTTTCTCTGCTCAGAGTGGCTTGCATTTTGGGATGTCCAGGTTGTAACCAATGTTTATGAGAAATTGTGAGTTTAACAAAAGTTATGTTTACCTTGTAGTTGTAATATTGTAATGGAGATGCACAGTGTTGCCATCCATCCGCAGCAGGCACTACATCTATTTACTCAACTATTTAATCAACTATTTAATCAAGACTGACTCATACGCTTGAGCGCCCACAGCAGTGCAGTTGCACTATAGTTATAGCTCAAGCCAGCAGGAAAGACATTCCTGCTATTTTTGATATTCATATCTTGGCACGAGGCCCATGCTACTTTGTTTACTTTTTTTTAGCCAATCATATATTTATACACTCTTGTGATTTTGTTGCTCATATATAAGCACTTGCTTGTAGCCCCAGCCGGCCAGTATTTTTTAGTTAGCAGTAGTGCTCAGATATTCTAATGTAAGAGACTGCCTAGGACTTGCACGTGCTTAGCGTTATCAAGACAGCTAAGAGAGGTTCAGAGTACCACAGAAAAGTTCCCAACAAGTGTACAGAAGACCATTGGACTCTCGTAGGAATCCCCAGCTAAAGACTACGCCAGAAGACGTCTACCTACCAGTACGGATAACAGTATACTACAGACATTACTAACACTTTTGCAATCACACTTAGTAGCAATTTTGTGCGTATTTGACAAGTAGAGGATAAAGTCTTTGCTTGCACCTTCAACCTATTGAGATCAGTTTTGGCCGGTTGCCAACTATTGTTGTGCCTGCTGATAAACAGCATCCTGTCTCATCACATACAAGAGAGACCTCCAAGTTTTGCACTCTGTAGCCACGGCTACCACTAAAGCGCAGAGTTAGGCGTAACCATAAGCATCTTACAGTACCTGTGGCAGTTTTTCTCGCATTCCACGAGGAAAACCGTTACAATATTCACTTCAATGAGGTGTAGCAATGAATGTGCAGATGAAAATAGTTATTTGTTAGCAGTTTTTGTAGTTGCCATTGTGACTGCACTATTCAAGCTACATTAAAGATTTCAAAGTAGCAGTAGCAAACAAGAACAAAATCAACTTGAAGCAAGGTGGGTGAGCTAAAATAATCTATTAAGAACAAAGACTAAGTATACCACTCCAAGTTGATTCAATCAGGGGTAAGCCAAAACAAAACAAACAAAAAACGTTAGGAAGGTGGACAAAAATATGTTTACTGAGTGGCTCCAAGTTATTGTTGCTCACAGTTATAGGGGAGATATTATGCATGTCACAATTGGTAAGACACATTTTTTGTCAAGAAATTGCGCTGGTTTGTATCCAAAGAATCCTAGCAGATCCTTGTGCTATTGATAGAATCTCGGGATCTCCTCTACCACAGCTGCCTCCGCTCATGGCCATTTCCTCCAGTGATCACCTCCTTCAGTGGTCCACTCAACTGTTGTCGTTTTCTCCTCTGGTCACCTCCTCCCATGGTTGCTCCGTCCCATGGTAGGGTCAACTCATGAAAGGCTGCATCCATGATAGACTTGTCCCATGGTTACATCCTTACATTCAACAACAGTTACTATAGCATGTAAACGATAAAGTACCTAGTAATAACCCAGTAACTCTTAATAAGTTGTAACCATAGGCATTTACAGATTCAAGGGTAGCCGTCCAGAAAAATAAGTGTAGAAATTTGCTGCGCTTTTTTATTTGTTTCAGAGATTTATTTTAGTTGTTATAGAAACCATTCCCGATCGCGCTTTCATTTGTGATATCTGCATTGAGCATTGCTAACATAAAACACCCTGGCAAGTAGGATTTAATTGACAAAGTTATGGCCATTGAGAAACGCTAGGCAACAAGAAGCGTTTGAGATTTTCTCATTACACTTCAAAGGTTAACGTTTTTTTATTTTTTGATTAACTTCAACTTTGCATGATTAATTAATTGTCAGATAAAAAAAAGTTGAACAATTAATGAACAATTTTTCCGTGTTTCTCTTTAATAACAATGCATTGTAATAATGCACTGACTACTACTACTGCTACTGCTACTGCTACTGCCACTGCCACTGCCACTGCCACTGCCGCTGCCGCTGCCGCTGCCGCTGCCGCTGCCGCTGCCGCTGCCACGGCTACGGCTACTGCTACGGCTACTGCTACTGCTACTGCTACTGCTACTGCTACTTCTACTGCTACTGCTACTGCTACTGCTACTGCTACTGCTACTGCTACTGCTACTGCTACTGCTACTGCTACTGCTACTGCTACTGCTACTGCTACTGCTACTGCTACTGCTGCTGCTGCTAGTTGTTCATTGAACTGATAAATTGAGTGATTATCTTTTGTCATGCTATTGATGAACAAACCTTCACGCAATACTTCTGAACTGAATCGATTCTACTCTTAAATAATTAAATGTAACTAATACTATTTACTGTTGTTCTTTTAGAAAAAGTTAATACTGTTTCTTATAGTTTATCATTATTTTATTTATAATAATTATTTTTGCACAAAAAAAACATTGTTTTGACACTGCAGTGATTTTTTATTAATTGATAAAAACAGTATCTTGAAAATGAACAAATACTTAAGCAAAACTTTTGTTTATGATTGGTGATCACTTCTATTACTATTTATCAGCTAGTCATCCTTGTGCATGTTAATAAATACTAATCACTTCATTAGTTGATGGTGATTGATAATAATTGATAACAGAACTGATTCCAGTAACCTACTGAACAATACATGCTTGTACCATTCGCGATAACCGTATAGTCATAGAGTAGCTGCTATGAATTGTTATTAATCGTATTTATTATTATAAAGTTTGGTATGTGATTATACACTATAAGTGATGTTTTGTACCAATATTATTTAATCAATTGATACCGTCAGTACTAGTCATGCACTGAATTGTTAACAGAGACATGATACATGAAGTTTGTGGCTGTTGCAGGATAATGTATTGTTACTTTTTACCTAATTTTGTTTCACTAGCTCATACACTTGATAATAATCACCTTTCATAGACGAGAGCTTCTGGAAATAAAGGCATTGTAATAGATTTGCGTCCTCTATGACCAACACACCGGCATCCACTCTCCAACATTTCGGGGTCTGTCCCAAATAGACTTAAGCAACTCCACGGGGTCCTAGACCCAGACACACTACACCAAAGTTTACAAGAGTAAATACATGTAGTTTATTCCATTATTATATTTAGCAATATATAAGGGTGCTTGGCACAATCCACAAGACTTTTGCCTGTAAAGCAGCAATAGAGCTCCTTTTACAGAAGACAAAAAGGAACATTCACCCCCCCCCTTATTAGGGGTGAACCAACCACATATAGAAATAGGAAACAATGCATCAATCAGGACATACAATACAGTTTGGTAAATAATTCACCAATGATAAAGGTGAGCACATGACAAAACAGCTTTGTGCTGCTTTCCCGCTCTTTTTCGAGTCTTGGAAAGTTTTCGCTCCTTATATGGTCCTTCACTTCGTTGGTCTCTGTTCCTAGGCTGTTCATCTTCAATAACCAACTTCTAGAGGTGGGTAGCTAGTCTGCTAGGTCCCAGTCTATCCATTTCAGTCATCTTTTTTGACTGGCAAAGCAAGGTGTGTAGGGGGTATTAGGGTGGGAGGGGAAAGGGGGGGGGGCCTGATTTGACTAGGTACCATATAAATCTCCCACAGTCTTCAGTATATGTTACAGGGTAGACTCTGGTCATGTGATGTAACCAAAAATAGTTCGGCCTGAAATATTGTATTGAATGAACTGATTTATTAATTGGTGGTTTAAGTGAAAGACAGTGCACAACTAACAACAACGATGAAGGTAAGGATCAATATTTTTCAGCTGTGGAAGCTTTTATGCTTTTACCTTGTTTTCCTGCTCTGCTCCTGCTTTGGCTATGTTATATACGTTACTCTGCATGGCTCAATAAAACAAGGATAGAACTATGTGGAAAACCATTTCACTCATTTATACAAAACTAAATTGATCCATACTTTTCAAATGTTATCTGTTTCATATGTTGTACTGGTGTGTGTGTGGGGGTGTGTGTGTGACCTTCTAGCTGTAGATATAGGCTACATTTGATTAGCTGGAAAGGTAAATGGAAATAGTGCAAATCTGAGCGTTGTCTTTTGCTAAAATAATCAAAAGCCATGCAGGTAATGATAAAAAGTTTTATCACAATAAGATTTGGTTGATTTGCTAAAAAAAAGAAACCGTTTTTTCTTAAACTATAATCTTGCAGTAGATTTTCTTCTCCTACTACTGGCACAATCGCATCCACTCACACCAGACACTAACGACTGCTTCAGGGTCCACGACCCAGACAAATCACGCATATAGCTAACACAAATAAAATACTTTATTACATCAAATTGCTTAGCAACATAATAAAGGTATGGTACAAAATATAACTAACCTTTGCCTTCTCAAATGTACAGCAACTCCTTTTATAGGAGAAGACAGGAAGTCTCACCCCCTTATTAAGGGTGAGCCAATAACATGTAATGGTAAAAAATATATAAAAGCAAAAAAAAGGTACCACAAATCACAATGATAAGGCAAACCAGTGAGAGGAATGAGCACATGGCAAGATGGTTCTGGGCTCCCTTCCTGCTCTTTCTGTGGTGATGGAAATTTCCCACTCCTTATAAGGTATCCACACTTCCTAATCTCTTCTACTATAGCTTGCATTGCTTCGGTCTCCATAAAGCGAGAGTTTCCAGATCCTGAATTCTGAGGCTACCTTCAGCAGCCATGTTTATCGGCTGGCCCAAAGTACTGACTTGGAGTGACCCGGAGTGACCCAGGATAAGTCTCATGTGATTAGTGGTGTAGACACAGGGTCCATACTGGCACTGGCAAACCTGGGATAGCCGGTATCCCTAACCCGTATAGAACATTTATAACTACAGTTAGGGGAAGGGATGCAGGGGGAGGGTTGCAAGGCAAAGGAAGGTGGGGGATGGGCTAGGTGGCCAATATAGCATGAAAATATCTCTCAATTTTATTCTTTTTAAAACTCAGTGATAATTTTCAGGTTTCAGGATCACTCTCTGTTGCTGAATTTGAAATATTCTAGGTTGTTACATGCTCTCAGCTCATGTTTAGATGAAGGTGCTGTTATTTCAACAGGCGTGAAGCCCTTTTTGTCTAACGGCAATGCCCGTTTGATAAATAATCAAAATTTGTGTCAGCTACAACAGCATAGCCCATAAAATTTTTGTTAGACTATTCCAAATTTTTCTAAACTGAAGGATCAGGAACTCATTTTCAAACCAGTTTCAAGTGCTCTTGGCAAATCGTTTGTGATATGTGATATGTGATATTTAGTGTGAAGTAATTATGCTTCCCAATGGATGGAAAGTATGATTGACATTTTTGGCATTAAACAGATTTATGTGATCAGAAATTGGCATCGCCTACTTACGCCATAGTAGTATAATAGAAGCAGAACTGCATTAAGTGAATATGAAACTTAGAATTGGGAGCGTTGTGAGGATACATGTGAAATATTGTTAAATGCAAATGTATAATATTATTGGATGATGCTACAGTAAGAAATTCCTGAAAATGTCAAAATGAGTATTTTTTTACAGGTGATTATTTTTAAATGTTTTGCAAATCTTGTTTCAGGTGATTTGTGAAGTTTGTTGTTAAGAAAGTAAGTTTTATTGGAAATGTGAAGTAAATGTGAAAATTTTGTGAAATAGTTTTTGTTAGAGAAGTTTGGTGAAAAAGTGCAGAAAATTACTTTGTTATCACTTGCTTTACAATGCCACCAACAGTTATGATCGTGGAATTAATATCATGTGCGTGTTGGTAACTTTTTTTGATTTTAGTTCAGTGTATAAATGCTTTTTTGCTTTTAACTTTTGTTCGAATCATGACTTTTTTTTGGTGTTTGTTGATAAGTCATTTGGTTTTACCTAAAAAACGTATAGTGGATGAGCATGGCTTCATTGAGAAGTAAGTACGTGTTTTTGACAATAGGAGCTGTAATAACCAAAATAAACAAAAATATTACTCAAGTTCTACAATATATGCTAAACTGATAAGTAGTATTAATCTTAACGAATCGATGTAACAGTATTACAATAAGTATAAAAGACTTCCAAAATTTATATTAGCTGCATCGTTACTGATTTTACCTAATGTACAGTCTGGGCTACAGTTATGTTATTGTTTTGTCAATTTTAGCACTTATTCACAGTTTCATGATTTACGGTTTTTATAGTTTGCACTAGATTTGTCAAGAGAGATATTTAAAAGATTTTTTTTCCGCTGCTGTAATAATCAAGTGTGAAATCTTTCAATATCTGGTGTTGTTTCAGCCTTAAAAACTTTTAGTGTTTGAAAGATTTCCAACTGAAAACTCTTCAAACAAATTTTTGTTTAGTCAGGTTCCTGAAATAGCTTTTTTGTTATTTTACCATCACGAATTGACCTATTATGAGTGACTCTAAGAAAAAGAAATACTTAATATCAACCAAAACTATATAGCTATGAATAAAACACTAGTGATAATAACAAACAAAATTAGCTTGACCGGTTAAAAAAGATGTTCTCTTTATATCAATTAAGACAAACCACTAATAAATTCATTAATCAAACAGCTGTTCACCATCATCATCATTGTCATAGTTGTCGCCATTCCTACTGCTGTTGCCGTTGTCATCATAGTCGTTGTAGTTGTAATAGTTAAGTTTATGCAAATAAATGTTAGTAGTAATATAGGAGCAGGGCTCTGTCATGGAGTCTAAGGACAAGGTTGTCCTGGGTGAAAGTGTCCTCTAGTTGGCACCAGTTACCATGAGAACTTGTGAGGTACCTTTTAGTGTGCACCAGGTGTTATAATTTAATTTTTAATCTTTATGTTTGAACTAAGTATTTATTGTGTATACTGTGATTTGTCTGTTGATTTAGATGCATGGGTTTGATTATTTTATAAACATGGTATGAGAACCTGGATAGTTTTATTTGTGCACCACTTTTTAATGTTATTTAGTTTGTAATTGCATGATTAACTATTTAATGTGCAGGGGTGTTTTTTATTAGGGTTTGTATGATGATTTAGATTGGGGGTTTGAGTATTGTTTAAAAATGAAGCGTTGTAAGTAGTAATATATGAGCAGATCTCCCTACCAAGTGTTTTTTTGTGGATTTGATCTTGGGGGTTATGCAATGAGTTACGTCGTTGGATGAATTCGCCGAGTTTATATTGTATTTCATTTGAGAGGTATTTGAGTGGCATTTAAGTGGCATTTGAGTTTTGATTATTTTTTTACTTGATTTGAACTTATACGGCATATAGATTTTGAATGTATGGCACTCATATGACAACATTTTTGATGGAGTTGTGATTGCCACTGAATTGTTTTTGTATATGATATAACCATCTACAACGCTATAGTTATTGTTATAGTTTCATTATTACATAATAAGTATTACATAATTTGCTTACTGGAGAATGTAATAAAATATATATATCATAATAAAGTGTAATAGGATGAATATATAGTGTTAAAGTCTATAAAAACTTTTTAATTTGTAAAGTATTTGATAACTTTACAAGAAATATCATCACATTCAGGTTCAATCACGATGACAAGATTTTCTTCAAGTTTAAATTTACTATCTTCCAATATAGATAGAGAAAGTTTTGAAAAATCCTCCAAGTCATTATAAATAAAAACTCTATAAATCGATGGTGTTGAATTTGTAATTGCTGCTGAATTGTTTTCGCATATGATGTATCTATCACACACACAATCAGTAGTTGTTTCGATTTCTTCATAATTGTATATAGTAGAGTTTGTAGGGCTTGGGTGTTCCAAAATTAAATCGACTAAACCCAGAGCTTGTGGAAGAGATGGAATTGATGGTGATAAAGCTGGAACTAGTGACTCGTTTGTAATTTTTGTTGTCGTCGTCGTTGTCTGCGGAGTTGTGGTGATTGTTGAAGTTGTTCTTCGAATCGTAGGTAGTAATCCCTTGTCATATAAACGAATGTAATTTAAAGTTTCATCGGTTTTGCAAACAAAGTATTCTTGAGGCCACATATCATAAGTGTCACAGGTTCTACGTTGGAGAGAAAACTGCATGAAACATGTGAGTGTAAGCATACGATATTTTAAGTTTTTTCCTAAAATATGAGTTGCTGAATTAACCGCTTCCATATTAAGAATTCCCGAAAAACATCCGGAAGCTGTTTGAGATAAAGTGAATGGTTGAATCTCTGTTGCAAGACAATAACCGCTTAGGATTGGGAATAATAGAAGATAGATTCGATATTTCATTTTTATTCAGAGAGAGAGAGAGACTTTTAACCTAGTTTATGCTTTCATTGTCTAGAGTTAACTGTCTTGCATTTTGGTGGACTTTGGTTAATATGCTCCAACTAAATTTCTATATATATAACTTTGGGATCGCATTTGTCTTTGTTATCTCCTTGACATGTGATGCTGATGATAATCTTGTTTTGAATAGATTTCAAACTTTCAAAACTCGAAAATGACAAATTTACACCTTCAATACCATTGATGTTAGTGATGATAGTAGCTATTTTCGGCTTCTCGTTGGTCAAATGATTGCATTCCACACATGCAAAGTTGGTTGTCTCAAACTCTTCTGTTGGTGGGCAAATCAAACGTGAGGTGTTGGATTCAAATACACATAATTCATCATTCCAAAATAGTTTTGTATTTTGAGTAAGACCTTCCGTATTATTTTTAACCCCTATTGCACATTCCTCCTGATTCAGAGTGTATTTTGTTGGCGTATTGCAGGTCAGGGTATCTGTAGAAGTTCTGCTTTTGCAGATCCAAGAAGCGTTTTGAGCGATAACAAAACTGCAATGTAAATAGTTGGAAGGATAGAGTCTCACACAGTTTGTTCCATTTTCATCTTTATATCGAATACTCTTTTCAAAAAGTGAAAAAAATAAGACATCATTTTTTTCCATGACTCCATCTATACATTCATCGATTTCGTCGGCATAAAATACTTCGCTGACATTGAAACTGTCGAAACTCGAAAATGTTGAATTCACACCTTTGATTTTACTGATGTTAGTGATGTTAGCTGGATTTGATTCCTCATTTACACCTTCGATATCATTGATGGTAGTGATGTTAGCTGGAATTGATTCCTTGTTATCTGTAGAATCTTTACGCTTACAGATCCAAGAAGCGTTTCGAGGGATGAAAAAACCGCAATATATATAGTCAGAAGGATAGAGTCTCACACAGTTTTCCCCATTTTCATCTTTATATCGTATAGTTCTTTCAAAAGGTTGGAAAAACCAAGACATCGTTTTTTTCCATAGCTCCAGCTAGACATTTATCAATTTTGTTGCTATAAAACACTCCGCTAGTTTTGAAACTGTCAAAAGTCGAAAGTGATGAATCTTTGATGTTAGTGATGTTAACTGGTTTTGGTTCCTTGTTGATTGAATGATCGGAATGAACACATTGCACGCATGCAAATTTGTATGTCATAAATTGTCTTCTCATTGGACAGATCACACGTTCGCGATTGTATTGAAATGCACATAAATTTCCATTTCGATATATTTTTGTATTTTGAGTAAGTCCTTCCGTATTATTTGTAATACCCATTTCACATTCCTCTTGATTCAAAACGTATTTTGTTGTAGTATTACAAGACACAGAATCTGTAGAAGTTGTGTCCTTGCAGATCCAAGAAGCACTTTGAGGGATGAAAAAACCACAATATAATAAGTCAGGAGGGTAGAGTCGCACACAGTTTGTTCCATTTTCATCTTTATATCGTATAGTCCTTTCGAAAGGTGAAAAAACCAAGACATCATTTTTATCCATAGCTCCGGCTATACATTCATCAATTTCATTGGTATAGAATACTCCACTAACATTGGGAAATGTTAGTGCCAGTAGCAAGATGAATACGCAGCTCATTTTTTAAAATGTTTTTGCTTTCAGTGTTGAAAGTTGAATACTTTCTTTCTTGATGTTCTTTCTATTTATACGTAAGTGGCTAGTGGCTTGTTCAGCTCTCTCAGCTGATTTTGAAGATGTAAAACAATCTCATCAAAGTGGTTACCAAAATGTAAGTATGGTTCCAATCGAGATTGAGACAAAAGAACATGTGTTCCTGTCCAGCGAAATGAAGTCAAACCTTTTAAAATCGAAATATCTATCAAATCACCCAGATCAGCATCTTTCAAACATTGCTTTATATCAATCAGTTTGATTGCTCTTTTGAGATCTTCAAAATTTATCAACTTGTCTTGCGGACAGCATACTTTTGGATCAAAGCTCCTAGAACAGTTTAAGCATTCGAGAGGATTTGCTCTTGAAATACAATTACAGCTCAAAAGCATGCTTTGTATTGATTTACGAACTAGATTGAATCCTAACACAAAATAAAATACTTCTTCGGTGATGAGTTGAACAAAAAGAGGATTCGAACGCTCTAAAGGAATGTGTTCAAAATGAGTCCTTATGAACTTAGGAACAAAATTAGCCAATGTAGCAATTGACTTGAATCCTTCAGTTTTTCCACTCATGTTTCTTCTGTAGTTCAGAGATAAATGAAGCAACATTTTTTGTAGCAGTTCTTTTATGAGTCCTCAGATATACTTGTCGAATCAATAGGTATTATCGGGTTGACTGAGTCTTCTTTTTCATCAGGAGTATAAGCATATGGATATCCTTCTGCTATCGCAAGTAATTTATCCTTTAGACGTTGATAAGCCAGCTTGCTCTGACTAGTAGGTAATAGGTAGGGATTTAATCGCGCTCTCAAATTTGTTAACATAAAGGGAGACTTCAAATCATCAGAGGAAATATCCAAAAAAGCATTAATCCATTCATCATGCACCAAAAAACCCATTTTAGCGTTTTTCAAAACTTGTTTTCTGTCAATCCAGTCGATAGCATCACCCAATTCTTTTTTGGTGGGTGTAGCACTTTCAACCATTTCAGCATATCTTTTACAAGTGATACATTTATCATCAACGTGTGAACAGTAACAGTTTAGTAGTGATAGATTGGTTGCTTGCTTGTAAAAGCTTCCTCCTAGTACACAGTATACACATTCTTCCGTAAAATAAATCCTCAACATTTCATCAGAAACCTCAGCCAAAAAAGTCTTAGGTCCTATAGCATCGGAAGCTTCTTGGTGAGCAAAGTCTTCAACACGTAACATATTTGTTGTTAGCCCGTTAAATTACAAAACGCGAATGATTCGTTTTCAAATTGAAATACCTATTTAATCATTCATTACTTTTTCTTTTTTTTGAGGTTAATTGTTATGCTAGCTCATGTAAATCTTCATAAATGCTTTAATTTCAACCTGACAACCATCGATTGGGCAAGGTTTTACTTCTGATGAGCATTCAGTAAGTGCTTTTTCCTTACACTCACTACAGTAAATGAGATGACCGCATGGAAGAGAGGTATGATTTGCAATTACTTTTTTTTCATGTGACTCAGACACACATTGAGCGAGTTTGCTTTGCTTAGGCTGATCTTTATCTTTTTTTAACGAATCAATTGATTTAGCATCATTTTTTAACAGTGTTGACGAATTCTCAACAGATGTAAAATCATTTTCAAAAGTATGTAAGGCTTCAATCATAAAACCTATTCGCTCAAAAGGTTTTCCATTTAACACTAAAACTTGTTCGATATCGTTTTGACTGTATCCTAGTTTTTTGCAAATAAGTTTCATTTCTTTGGTGTCATTGTTGTGCGTTATTTGTTTTACTTTTTCTCGATATTTTTCAACCAGTAGCTTACACCTTTTGCCTTTTTCCGTTCGCATGTAAACATCCTCAACATACTCTTCACCTTTACTGCTGAGTAAAAAACAACAGTCTGGGAACCATCGACAGTGTTCCTCCCACGGTAGATCACTCTCTTCCCATTCTTTAAGCTCACCTGAGCAAAAGAAGCATTTTACACTATCTCCGAACTTAGTATAGTAGAAACCTGCATTGGAAAGGAGTTTCATGGAGACTTTACCCTTCCATTGTTTGAAACTGTCTTCTCTAGATGTTTCAGTAGCAAAACGCGGTGTACCAGCACGATCAATTGATATACCTAGAGGTAATACTTCTGCAGTTAAATCTCCTCTTCTAGTTTTTTGTTCTTCCATAGTATAACTTTTGACAATTGAGATGTTTTTCATTTCATCTGCAAGTAGTTTCCTAGGTCTATACACACGATTGTGAGTGTTAAATCCTCTAACAAATCGACAAAACGGAAAACTTTTAGCATGTTCTTTCATCGGATGTTCATCTTCATCCTTCCAGTTTAGTAATACCCCTTGGCAAAAATCACATCGAACAGCGTTGTCTTTTTCAAGGTTATAAAAACCAGCTCCAGCCATGTTTTCACCACAATGCTTACCTACTCGTTTCTAATTTGTAAGAAATGATTTTCTTCGATAACTTTCATCAAGCATTAAAGTCTCTCTTTCATAAAAAGAGAGTTCATTGTAAATGAACTTGAAAAAGTCCGTTGGGGAAAGTTGTGCAATAGTTTTTTGTAATTTTAATGACAAAAGACTACAGTGATTATCCGGATAAGTTGCGACGACATAAGTTATTGCAGTGGTATCAGGAAAAGATCGTTGTAAAAACAACGACGAAGTAACGAGTAAACTATCATCTATCCATTCAGCGCAGTCTTTAGTATTTTCAAAGCAATTCCGAGTTTTTTGCATTTCTCTTTTTTCATTATAAATAGTGTTTGCTACATATCTGTTGTTTGTTACTCGACACATTATTTATATATAATATAAGTAGTAGCTTCAGTTATTACTCAAGTTGAAGTTTTGTTGGAAAGTTCTTTCCCTTTGATCTAGTTCGTTGTTATTCTAAAAAAAATGATAATGCTTTATAGCAAAAAATAAAAAAAGACTAAGGTTTCAATTTTTTTTCAATATACTTGAATTGATTACTATTGTAATATAATGTAAATACTTACATCAGAAATGAAGACTTGTCTTTCTTTGAATTAAATGAATGATGTTCCTAGTTGGTCGAACTTGAGCTGCTTTCTATAAAATTCGGATGAAGGAGTACTTTTTTCATTTTGAAGTCCTGAAATAATAATAATAATAAAACATAATTAAAACTTACAACATTTTTTGATATCTTAAATAGTGAATAATCTTGTTTTTTTCAGAAAATGTCTTCACGTTTAAATTGATTACAATTAAAACAAAATATAGATAGTTACATCACAAATGAAGACTTGTTTTCTTTGAATTAGATGAATTATACACATAGTTGTTTGAACTTCAGCTGTTTCCTATGTAATTCAAATGATAAAGAAGGAGTGCTGTAGTAGATGATGATGTAGTAGATCTTGTTCCTTCAGTTACTAACAATGAAGTGAATGCTTTCTGTATGAAAACAGTGCTTCTTATATAGCTTAAGTTGCACCGCTATGAATCAGCATTATTTTCACGTGAATGGAAACCGTTGCTTTCGCGGGAATAAATATTTCATTTTCATGCGAATGGAACCTGTTGCTTTTGCGGGAATAAATATTTTATTTTCACGCGAATACAAACCAATGTTTTCGCAGGAATAAAAATTTTATTTTCCCGCAAATACAAACCAATGCTTTCGCGGGAATAAAAAATTTATTTTCCCGCGAATACAAACCAATGCTTTCGCGGGAATAAATAATTTATTTTCCCGCGAATGGAACCTGTTGCTTTCGCGGGAATAAAAATTTTATTTTCCCGCGAATACAAACCAATGCTTTCGCGGGAATAAATAATTTCTTTTCCCGCGAATGGAACCTGTTGCTTTCGCGGGAATAAGAATTTTATTTTCCCACGAATACAAACCAATGCTTTTGCGGGAATAAATAATTTATTTTCCCGCGAATAGAACCTGTTGCTTTCGCGGGAATGAACATTTTATTTTCCCGCGAATACAAACCAATGCTTTCGCGGGAATAAAGAATTTATTTTCACGCGAATGGAAACTGTTGCTTTCGCGGGAATAAATATTTTATTTTCCCGCGAATACAAACCAATGTTTTCGCGGGAACAAATAATTTATTTTTCCGCGAATGGAACCTGTTGCTTTTGCGGGAATAAGAATTTCATTTTCCCGCGAATACAAACCAATGCTTTCGCGGGAATAAATAATTTATTTTCCCGCGAATGGAACCTGTTGCTTTCACGGGAATGAACATTTTATTTTCCCGCGAATACAAACCAATGCTTTCGCGGGAATAAATAACTTATTTTCACGCGAATGGAAACTGTTGCTTTCGCGGGAATAAATATTTTATTTTCACGCGAATACAAACCAATGTTTTCGCGGGAATAAATATTTTATTTTCCCGCGAATACAAACCAATGCTTTCGCGGGAATAAATACTTTATTTTCACGCGAATGGGAACCGTTGCTTTCACGGGAGTGAAAATTTTATTTTCTCGCGAATAAAAACCAATGCTTTTGCGGGAATATCGCGTGAACAACTGCTGAGTCATAGATATATTATAAAGAAGGTTTCACGAGATGGTTTTTCATAGGGTTAATTAGTACAGCTTTAGCTATTTAAGAACCACTGTTTTCACACAGAAAGCATCCAGTTCTACAATAGCTAGCAAAGAAGCAACATCTACACAGCAACTACTACATTTACTTGAAACTATAGAAAGACTTTCATTCAGTAAGGTGAGAATCACTAAATAATTCTTTAACATATATTGATAAAAAACTTCAACTAGATTTGCTATAATACTTCAGAAAGTTAATTTTATGTTTTAATATTTTGTTCTTATTAATAAAAGATTAAATAGTTTCACCATAATGCATCAGAAAAATTATTTTGGTTTTGATTATGTGTTTATTTTATAAATATCTAGTTAGTTTATTCTTTTCAAAACATTTTTCAAATTCCAACCATCTGTTACATATTTTTTACTCTCTTTTCAGTTCCAACTTCTGACCGAACGCTCTGAATATGAATGAAGACCGTAATACCTCATTTCTCTCAACATTCGAACCATACTCTGATGATAAAGAAAATATCCCTCCTGATTCACATATAATAAGAAGGAAACTGAAAACAATTCGACCAAAGCCATGGGATTCGGATAAAAATAAAACGATTGACTATACTTGGACTTTGAAAGCACCATCTCTTTCTCATCTTTCCTGCTTGTCAAAAAATGCTGCTAGTTTGCTCAATTCTTGCGATACCAATGACAGAGTAATGATTGGAAGGTTTCAACCACTTCACTTAAATCAAACGCCATCACTTCTCGAGATAATCTCCATCGAAAGACCAACTGAGGATGTATATAAAAACTTATGCATTATCCGCTACAATGTCGAAACATTTGGCAACAGACGACAAGTGAGGTCTATGGTGAGAAATGAGGATTACAACAAATTAGCTCCAACACAACCAGATGTTCCAAAACTGGCGGTTTTTATGGGATTCGATTCAGACAAGCATCCAATCTTTCACCCTATCAACTTCCCATCCAATATTTCCCTTGAGGAAGCTAAACAGCTAAGTAGATTAATTAAAAAAAAACACCTACTCAGTTGATCAGTATGGTTCGTATCGCAACACTCTCTCAATTTGCTGTTGGAAGTGTAATCAGTTTTGAATCTCCTCAAATATCAACTCAGTTAACATTACCTAATGGAGAAGTGGTGATGAATGCGCTACTGGTAAACTACAGATGTTTGCAATATGATGGTTTGATGATGGGAGTTCTATATATACCTGAAAAACATGCTAGCAACGTCAAACGAATTGGAACAGGAGTCATACTTGTAAGAAATTGTGAAGTTAGTAGATTTGGTTATCATCGACATGATATAATCACATTCACAGCATTACAAGCGATAGAAACGGCTCAAAACCTATCCAACAAACTTGATGATTCCAACCAGATGAAGTACTTTACTACAGATGAGGTTGTTGAGAACAAGGTCTTAGTGCTTTCAATGGGAGTGGGAAACACATCTTCTACATCTTTGAGAGAACCAACACCCCCTGGTGAAAACTATATTCAAAAAGAGCATGTCAGACAAGACAACATAGTGAGTATTTTTTATTTAATGTAAACTAACTGATATAAGTAATACTTCCAATTAGATAATATTTATTTATAAAGCAATTATTTTTTGTTTTGCTTTAGATAGAAGAGAGAGAATCAAAAACACTTGATGAAAATTATGCTCAAGAAAAAACAAACCGAACAATATAACTTGGTGAGTTACTTCCCTTTACTATATAATGTTAACTAACCAATGTAAAAAGAACTATAATTCAAATTCATGTAATTATTTTACATTTTTGTTTAATCATTCTATACTAATACATAACTTTTTAATTTAGTTCATTATGGAATCAAAAGTACATAGAACAGAAGTCTTCCTTCCTAAGTTATAACATCAGTACAACAATGATGACATTGTAAAGAAAAAGACTATCATCCATTGATTGTCATTACAAGTTGTAGTGCTTTGTATTACTTAGTATTTACTAACTCTAGCTATATTATACAAGAATATTTTGCTACTTATTATGTAATAAATGTATATAATCATATATTGATTCAATGTAGTTATATCTCCTCATTCTTCTCTCCTCTCTCTCAAAATATCATATGAGTTCGAGTTATGTAAAAAAATTATCAAAACTTGAATGTCATGCCTTCGAAATCTATATGCTATAAGTTCAAATTAAGTAAAAAAATAATCAAAACTCAAATGCCACTTAAATGCCACTCAAATGCCACTCAAGTACCCCTCAAATGAAATACAATATAAACTCGGCGAATTCATCCAACATCGTAACCCATTGCCTAAACTCCAAGATCAAATCCACAAAAAAACACTTGGTAGGGAGATCTGCTCATATATTACTACTGTTGTATTATTGTATAATTTATCATATAAGAAGAAACATTATAGATAAGCATTGAAAATCTCTACCATTATCTCAAAAAAGCGTATAAAACCATTTATCTCTTTATTTAATTATAGGTATCTGCTTACCTTTGGTTGGATTTTATACCCAAGATTCTTAGTCTATCTCCATCAATTAGTTTTTGAAAAAGTGTTTTATCCCAAGCACTCTTTTTTATTTTTTTTTTCAATACTTAATAATATTTACAATATTTGTCATCCGTATAATGGATTCTGAACTGTTATTGAACATCTCCATAAACAATTCTAAAGAACTTTCTTGTAGACACATACTCCTCAAATATTGTTTCTTAGAGACTTATCCATGTAGTTCTCCCATATTTAGCATGTGTCGTGCAGCGAAAAATATTATTGCCTGAAATGTGACCAAGTATACCAACTCCTCTGGAACGATCATATTGTCTCAAATGTATTTATGATAGATCTCCGGAATAAAATCTTTTATATGTAGTGTTTTTGCTGCCATATTGTTCTAAAATAAAAAGAAACATCTTAGTAAGGGATAATGAATATTGAAGTAAAATAATAATCAAAAGAAGTTTGTGTTTTTTTAACTAGCAGCGCTAAGTAATATTTTCATTATTTCTTACCTTATTGCCGAGAATCCTACTTGTAGCTGTGCAATAAATACTGTAGTAGGTGTTGTTCCTTCAGAAGTTTTTGCTGGAGTGAATGATTTCTGTGTAAAAACACTGCTTCCTAAATAGTCAAAGATGCACCGATTAACCCTATAACAAATGAGAATACTTGCACCAAAATCCCTTTATAATTTATAAGGATTTTCTTTGTGCAAAAATCCCTTTGTAACACATCCAGAGTTTTTACGAAAATAAAAATTTTTTTGCTCAAAAAATTTCATATATATCATAAAGGGATTTACTTGCAAAGAAAGTTGTTTGTTCATGCGAAGAATAATGGTTTTTTTTGCGGACAAAGTATGCTACTTTCTTAGCTCAGAACAGATTGTTTTTTCCTTGCGGAAAATGTTGTTTTTTTTGCTTGAAAATCCCTTTATAATATATACAGATTTTTCACGCAAATAAATACTTTTTCGCGAAACAATCTTCATATATATTACAAAGGGATTTTTGCGCAAAAGAATGTTGTTTTTTGCGTGAAGAATTTTGTTTTTTGCTGACAAAGAATATTGTGTTTTTGCGCAGAAAATGCTAATTTTTGCAAAAATATTCTTCACAATATATACGGATTTTTTGCGAAAACCAAAAAAAAGGTGGATGACTGTGACGTACATTGTGTCAAACACTGGGTCAGAAACTCTGTCCGTACCCATTAGAAAGGCAAAGACAGTTTTTGCAGGGTATACAGGAGGAGTGGTACTGAGTTTAGAATGTTATCCTGGGCTTTCAGGGGTACCCTGTGCTGAGAGGGGTACCCAGAGTTTGGTCAAGTCACCCTACCGAGAGAAAAAGAGAAGCGTGTGCCGAACGAACTGATCATACCATCCCTGCTAGATTTACCACCAGTGCAACTTACCCGCCCCCTGAAGCTCCAGCCTGCCCTAACTCAGCAAGCGGTAGCTGTACCAGTTAGCCAACTGACGGAGCGCGCTACATACTCACCAGTCCGAGTTCTGCCCCCTCCTTCTGGTGCTACTGAAGTTCAGCCCACCCGTGCGCCTGACCAAAGGGTAAAAAGACCGTATAGAGCCAGCTGCTTCCTTACTGGCAGGTTAGAGGTTAATTTACACCGGTTGCACTACAAACATCTTGTCGAAGCCTGTGTGTTCAACCGTTTGCCTCAGACGATGAAGAAGAAGATAAAAGAGCGAGTCACGTGGAATCATGGCGGACTGTACGCGAATTCCCTTCTACGGGACGGTGAAAACAGCCCTACAGTTGAGAGACATAAGAACAGCAGCCACGTTTGTAGTTAGCCATATAAGTGAAAATGCCATATTAGGCATGCCCTTTCTCACCAATCATGACTTCTGCCTAAAATTGGGTGAGCATGCCATAGTATACTCAGGACGTGAGATGCGTTGTACAGACAAGGACGGCAGCCGGTTGGTGAACAACAACAGGATCTCCCACATTGAACAGCTACGCATCAATGGAGACACCCCCCACTTTTACCAGGTCAGCGCGTAGAGCTGCCTGCCCCCTGGCCAGCCATTGTATCACCAACCACCTTCAAGTTGGAGCCATATGTTGTGCCACCTCCAAAACATCAGGGTTCCTGCATCTGATCTTTTTTACCTCCCCCAGCGTCTAGCCAAAATTATCAGATGGTTGAAAAAAAAATGGAGTGAAAATTGATTTGATTCAAAGCGAATCACCCTGGATAACTAGGCAGGGTATTGAGCCTGCAACAACCAACATAGGGGTGGCCATTTTTGTTAAAACATCACAGACACCTCCAACCCCTCAGTCAGCACCTCCTCAGTTTGATGCAGTATCAGGAGGATCGATATCATACCTTTCACCCAAGAGGAGAGAGTTCAGTTTGGAGCGGCCAGAGGAACCACTAACTACCACACCCCTAGCCATTCACAGCAAGTTTGAGGAGGATCAGCCAAGCAGTTTTGCCAGAAATAGTCAAAATGCGCAGGATATGTCCCAGCAACTAATGGAGATGACTCCAAGTACCACTCACAGTGGGAGCCAGCCAGCTAGCATACAAGTACAGAAACCAGTTAGAAGTGTTGGCCCGCCCACGCATTGCAGCCAGTCAGTTGCAACAACAAAATGAGTGGATTGACAGAATGCATGTAGCCAATTATCTAAAGTAAGAGGAAGCTCTCCTAAGTCAGTTCCCACTGAAATCTCTGCAAGCTGGTCGCCAGTAGAAGACATAGAACCTCTCCCAACCACTTGTCAAGCTCTATCCCCTAGGTAGGAAAATCATCCAGTTATCAAAGTTGGTGGATTGGACAAAAGTTCAGTCAGGAAATTATCCGATGACAGAAAACTACCAAGGCGATTGGTACCAAACCGGAAGTATATTAACCCTGGCTGGGATGTAGCCAACCCCCCATACTGGACACCGTTCGTGGAAGGACAGTCTAGCAAATATGTTGGAAAGTTTTAACTATGTTTTACCCACTCTTCGCACATGGTCTTTTGCTCGGGACATACTCCGTATGTACCCCTTGGACTACATGTTTTTGTAGTTGACTGTCTCTTTGAGACTCTCCTGTATATACTCATACTTATCTGGCCACCCTGTGCCTGTTTAACGATCAGTACGGAAGTACTTGATTTTTGAAGCAGCCTGTGTAATAAATAGATTGGCGCAGTGCTGCTATTCTCTCTTCAGCCGGTGATATTATTCCACATACATATCTTATACTACACACTGGATGGCTACGCTTGACTACACCCAAGAGTACAGCTGACCTGCCGCTCACACAGCCAAGCCTAAGGATGGATTCCCGCCACTGGTAACTGGTGCATTGACACATATTTGTACATAGATTCATTTAGCATTAATGCGCCAGCCTATTGACTCATATATTCTTTTATGATTAATTTTTTACACCTCACTGGGGTATTCTTTCTATCCAATCGTATACATATATTTTCAACTGTTTAATTTTCCTATAAATAACCTTGCATTCAACCCAGCGAGCAGACGTTGTGTAGACTTTGAGTAGACATTGAGTAGTAGTTAGAGTGTGGAGTAACTCTCGTGTAGCAAGCGAACTGTTTTGACCAGTTATATGTTGAGTCTTCACTCGACCCTTGCCATCAGTTGCTACCATTCTCGTTATCATATACTTTGTCTCAACTTTTCAGTTTTGTGCATCAGATTAGACATTGTTTGCTTTTGTTGGTAATAATAAACCACTGTTACCTACAACTCTGTGGTATCTGTGAGGCCCGTTGCCTGAACACAGTTGTGTCTGCTATACAGCAGCATCCGGTTGTATCTAGTGCCAGATAAACCACACGGAGCCGTACTGCCTAGCAGTGACGCTCTTAGTACAGTGCAGATAAAGTCGGACAGTATAGCTCTCCTTGTAGTGCCAGTAACGGTTTTATCCAGTGACGGAGAAAACCATTACAATATTTACGTTAGAGATAGTGCCATAGAAGGAATTGAACAATGATGGCATTTTTAATGAAAAGTAGCTTTAACGATAAATTCTATGAAACACACACTACCCACGCTTCAACAAAACTGTAGCTTTCCAGTAATAGCTGACAACTAATATTGAAACCTCTTTTCCAACATATTTTTGTGAAAATAACTTTTGTAATTGGTTTACAAGAAGTTAATTGATCGTTCTGCAACAATGCATGCCGTTCTACTATATTACATGTTTTAACATACCAGTCTAATTGCATCAGTTTTTTTATTTTTGTCCTTACAAAAACCCCTGCCTACACTGATATCAAACTTGGTAAGTTACTACTGTTTGTTATTGCTAGTTTGTGCAAACCACAAATTGTTAGAAGATCAGTCAATTCTGGTTAATTTAGCAGCACTGAAGTTGATAAAACTGTGTACACTTAAAACCAACATTCCTACTAAAAGACATGTACACCGTAAAAGTATTTCAATGCTTTTAATGTGTTATTCAGTAGTCTACAAGCTGATGTAAAAATAGAAACCTTCTTTCCACAAACGGTTAAAAGCTGATTTCAGCACGTAACATATGGTGATTACTCTAATCAGTACCATAATACGTATTGAAGGTCTAACATAAAAACCAAATTGAGTTTTGTTCTAATTAAATTTCCTTTAAAGAGTTTCAATAACTGGATGTCGCTGATTATCATAGATATTGAACTAAAAACTTATTTGTAGTACATAGCTGTGTATAGCTTGGTGTTGCATAAACTGTGAGATACATATAGCTATTGAATAACCAAGTGATTCGCTTCTAATTAAAACAAAATATTTGTCTATTATCTACTACAACAAAACAACACAAGAACTAGCTTAGATATATCTGTTTAAATTTCAAAATTTACAATACTCCTGTACTTTTTGGTAGTTGAACAAATTTTTGCTTTCTTAGAAAAGCTTGATGTAAGCAATTTGTTCCATAGTTTTATGGGAACACTTAATTTGTATGGAAAGGACTTTGTTGATCTGAACTCAAGTCTTTTTTTACCATGTTAAAATTTTGTTGTTCACTTGATTCAGATTAAGTTATTTATCAGTTTTATTTAGATGAGACGTCTAATGGTCTGCTAGAGGTAAAATAAACTTTCCACGGGCTTTCCATCTAGAAAAGTATGCATTCCACTTTAGAGTTTATTGGAATGCTACATCAAAAAAAATTGATATAAAAACTTTATATAACTACATTCCCAAATATAAATACCCACGAAAACAGCATAAATAAGGGTGTCCTAAAGTAATGACCAGAACCAATTGTTGTGACCAATTATATTGCTGTGCCTAACAGGGCAGCTTCAATCAGCAACTTGACTCGTTCACAGTTTTTACTTGAAGAGAAATGCCCAGTTTTCATTTTGGCTAATTCACCTTGTATGTAAAAACATTGGTAGATTTTATTGCACACTAGTAGTAAACAGGTCGTTTACGCTAGAAACCTTGCGAGACAATGCACTAGGCTTTTACCTACAGCATTTGGCTAATAGCTGTTGGGTAGAAAGTCCTACTGTGCCGGTGGCATAGTAAGCAGGGCTGATATTGACCCCTGCAGGGTCGGTAGTGAACCCTACCGACCCGGTACAGCTGTACTGGGCCGGCACAAGATGGCCGCCTTAGAGGAGGATCCTCAAAAGTGTATAAGAACTTAGTCAAGGTCGAGAACAGGAAGTAATCATCCTTAAACTACCAACTCCATGGACCCAACTCTACGTACAGCCTGGGAGCCCTGTAGGATCACTCATTGGACAATCAGGAGAAAGGACTCCGCCCTTAGCCACTTGGCACCTCCCTTTATTATTCACATTGCATTGTTGATTGGTCTGTTATTTATATAGTTAATTGTATTGGTTAATCTACTTCCTGTGCATTGACTGCTATATGTTTTGTGCTTACCAGCTCTCCTATAAAAGGAGAGCACACACTGTTAATCTTTGCATTCATTACAATGAGCCATGGCATATACTCTTATATTGCTAAACCCTAGAGGAATAATTACCCTCAGGACAGCTTAGAGAATAAAGCCATTATTACAGACACTACATGGTACTGTTTGTTTGAGCCATGGGCTCGCGCCTTACCGGGTAATTCGGTTGCCCAACACAGTTGTCACTGTCGGTCAGTACAGTGTCCCCTCTGGAGAGAGGTAGAATACTCGAGATTAGTGGATGTCCGTGGTAACAGACCGGAATCCATTACAATACATTGACTTCTCTGTACACTAGTATTCAAAAGATGTTGATGCACGCTCTAAGAAACCCAAACAAATGAATAAAAGCAACTGCAGCTGCAATTGTTATAGTATATATGAAGGAGTCACTGAAGAGAGTTTAACTTGCCCCAAATCAACTTAGTAGCATTGTTGTGGATTTTAGTGTCATCTACTTCTGCGCACACTGTTATTACATACTCTGGCAACCTTATACTAACCGCTAGATAGCTAGAACGGTCATAATCGATCATGCAGGATTGACCGACCCTGCGTATGACTCAGTACCGACCCTGCATAGGGCAGTGCCGACCCTGTAGGAAGCTATACCGACCCGATGTGATTCATTACCAACCTTGCAGGGCCGGCAGGAAGTGACTCAGCATAGACTGAGAATTACAAAGTAGCCTGGAAGAATGAGTAAGGCGTATCTGGGAGATAACCACCCTTAAACTAGATGGAAAGGCAAGAACAAAGGATGCAGAGACAAGATACCAAGAACAGGAAGTGACTAGGACTGTGATTGACTACTTACCTAATAACTCCACCTACCTTTGCTGCACCATATCTGTTTAACCTTATTCTAGCCACTTGATTTGCTAACTATTTATATAAGACTGTTCATTTGTTCATTGTACCTTATTCTTATGTGATTGGTTATGTCTAATGATTGCTTCCTGTGAAATGCCTATAAAAGGCCGAACTTGTGCCATTTATGATCAGTTGTAATGTGCCTTTTACTAACTCGTTTTATTCTGAAGGAATAAATGCATACTTACTCAACAGCACTGAGTTATGCGTCTGAGCCGAGGGCCCCTTACTGGTTGTAGAGTTGGAATACTCTATCTTATTTTTCTTCGGTACACTACCGACCCTGCTGTTGTAGCAGGTAAAACTAACAACTGGTGGCAGCTCGCTACCAACCTCAGCTAGTGGGTTTACAGCCCCCAAAATTCACTACAGTATCACAAAACATAAGCAATCCTTTGATTAAAACTGAAATTAAAATATCTTCAGAGTTGCAATTTGCCCTCAGCTAATCAGCAGTATTGCCTTTTATCATAGGTTTTTTGGTAAGTTTGCGGAATAACTCATAAATTTGTTAAAAGATTCAATTTATGTTCCAGCAAAGTTCTGGATCCATATTTGATAAAAAATTTACAGAGGTTCAACCAAATTTTCAAATTTGAAGTTTTAAAGTTTTGTGCTGCAATTCAAAATTCAAACTGAGGGTAGGAACTTATTATCGGTCACGAATAAGGGAAACGACTTTTCTTTTTTCATTTTTTTCTTCGTCTAGTGTCAGTCTTTCAAGCTGGAGGTGAAACTATATGGGCGGAATGGGCTGGAGATTCTAATAGGCAAGGTTAACGGTTGTAAAGTATCAGTACTGTCAAGATACGATGTTTTTTGATTTGGGTAGGCTTGAAGGTAGATGCAGTTCTCTTGATGGAGTGACGTAGGACTTTAGGTTGTTAAGAAAAAGTAATGAAGTTATAGAAGGTGGGAGGTTGTATGCTAGAGTACAATAGTGGGTAGGACGGTATTGTACAAAACAATGTTACACATAAAAGCATTACAGTAGCATTATTATATTACTAACTTCTCCAAGATAATTTCAGAAAGTCTGCCACACATCCTCAGGCCCGTTAAACTCTGTACTAACTAAGGATTTAATGAAAGAGCTGGTTAACATATTCAGAAGTATGAAAGACCAAAGCAGTAAACTTCATGTGATCTGCTAGTATCTTCCTTCAGTATACAGATCATCTGCCTTATCTAAGCACACCATCACTCTTGACAAATTTCTTCAATTTTTTTCCCATCAAGTTTTCTTCAAAACCCATTGGCACCTAAAATAACCTTGGTAGGTAAAAAATAGAAATTATGTTGATGTTTTCAGAAATTTATAAAAAAAAAAAGTAAAGGGAAAGCATAAAACTTACCTAAAAAGCTAGTCCGGGGTGAGGCTACAAGGAGTACTCAATCGCTGAATTTAAAGTCTAATATTCGCTTTCAAGCTAAATACCTTTACCAATGAGTGTTCAGAAGCTGAATGAAACAGCAACTGAGGGTATGACTTTAAATATAAAAAATAGCAAAATTTAGCAATATAGAGAATATTGTCTACTTATATGTGGGTTATTTATCAACACCTACCAGGCAAATGTGTGGAAGGAACAAACTGCTTTCGAGGTTCTACCACAGTGGTCTAATGAAGTTTTTTTTTTTATATACTTTATTTGAACCAGCGGTATATCCTCTAATAGAGGCGACCTTTAGAGGTTTCAGTACATGAAATAGCTATCAAAGCAAACACCCTATACCCATGCCCGCCGTTACCGGCTACTCTTCCGAAAAGGCAGAGGGGGATCTTTTACTAGCATGACTCCATAGTTATTATGGAGAGTGCAATCAAACTAGGGACCACGTTATTTTTATGCCCATATCCGACCAGGCAGAGCATAGGAAGCCAAATATCTTGCTCACAGATAACCGTGCTGGGAATCGAACCCCAGATCCAGGATTGAAGTGCAAGCACTTTAACCACTACACCACACGTGCCTCCTAAGTTTCATCAATTAGTTGTAGTTTTTTGTAAAAGAAAATTTTGTGATGGTGAGAATGATATGGGCACAAACGTTTGGAGACTTAAGCGCATTATTGCTTGACTGTTTGGCTATATGATAATCTTTTCCATCTAATTTTTAAGTGCAAATGCTAAAAAATGCCTAGTCATAATTAAACCAAGGCCCAAATGATATCCGTGTAACTCTGCTTTTGCATTCCATCGATTTAAACACTTTACTGAGTCGGTGAAGACAAACTTAAAGTTGAAAAGCATAACAGGAAAATTAACTGAGAACCAGTTAGGCATCGTAAAGAAAAACATAGTACATTGGTGTTCTTAAACAATTGCTATCTGTTAGTAACATCGATTCCTGTTTATCAACTCATTTGCTCATGATGGATCTGAGTTGAACTTTAGAGTAGAACGTTGCGGAATATTTTATAGTTAATGCACGTGAAAACATTGTTTCCCAGCCCAAATTGAACCTAGATTTTTCCCATTCTGTCTACATCATAATCTCTTAAACTTGACATTATTCCTTTCTTTCGTCTTTGCATTCTGCTACAAAGCGCACGGTAACATCAAAAAGTTAGATGTGATTGTTTACTAAGCACTAACCTTTCAACACCTACGCGTGTAGAGCGTTGGGAAAAGCTGCACCAACTTTTACTCCTTTTTATGAAAGTCATTATCTGTTTTATCAGCAGAAGGAAACAACATTTAAACAGTTTATCGCAGATCTGCGATAACGGTTTTGAGAGAGGGTTCCCTGTTTACAATTATGACAACCTGTTTGTATGGAATTGAGGAGGGAAGTTTTCTACAGAGAAGTAATACGTAGGAAAAGGATTTGTCTTACCATTTATTGATATGCGCCGATGCATGGTTTATGAATGTCCTCCATTGGAATACAATGCTCTAACTTTCAAAAAACCAGTTTGGAACTAGTAACAATATTTTAAGCAAAACAAGTAGATTAACTTTTAATTACATTCCAAACATTCAGCAATTGACAGGTAACCAAATATCATTTCTTTGCAAACCCGTTGCTCTCCGCTTCTCAAGTAGTTGAATGGGTATCCTATTTGTCCATCAAAGCTACAGTGTTGTTTGATATTCTTTTGTGCAAAAAACTGAGTTGAATAGAAGGTGTGGAATTACAAATCATGTCACTTGTTTGCAAAAGTTTTCCGGTGAGTTGCTGATTTTGTTAATGAGGATAGCAGTTTTTTTTTAGAAAAATCTGAGGATGGAAGCAATAAAACTGCCCTCTGAACTCTTTTATTTCTATTTCTGTTGTTTCACACACCAGTTGTACACCTTCCAGTCGTCCCTAACAAGCAAAAGAAACCACACTAAAACATTGTAAACAAAAATTTGCTCTTTATGCCGCTTATTGGGTAGTAGGTGCTGAAATCTGGTTACGGATAAGGTCCAGGACAAGCAAGAGCAACTGGTCTAACAAGGGATCCAAGCAGAGCTTTTAAGCAATTGCAGACACTCCTGTACAAGCTACCAAGAGTACTGATGATGGCTGAGAATGAAGTCCATGAACTATATGAGTTAATTTTCCCTCCATCGCCCCTCCTTAAGGAGCCGCGAAACGAAGTGAAATAGCAGGCTAAAGTTCAAAGTGTGCAATGACAACTCTCCCCAAAAAGATCAACTGGAACAAAAACTATCAACAAGTCTGAAACTACATCTCAAAATTTTTATTACTTGCAACATATAGATCATTAACTCAGAGGAGTGATTGGAAATTTGATTAGTATTACGACAATGAATGATAACATTGGTGAACTAAATTTAGAGCTGCCTGAAGTTACAAATGGTACTGATAAAGGAGAAAAAACTTTGCCGCTACATATGACCAACCTATGAGGTGTCGTTACATAATGTAGTCTTTATACCATTTTGTAGATGTGCTAATGTCTGTCAATATGAGTACTGTACATTGATTGGTTGCTTTGTATAAATATGTGCATACAATGTTGTAGTAGATTTTCACACTCTACTAGGGGCACAATGGCCCAAATTAAGTGTCCACTCCTTGGACACACTCTACTCCTACTCCACACCCGGGCTCAACCCCGAAACTAGATATTAACGACTCCAAGGGGTCGACGACCCAAACATACTGCACAGATGTTAGAGATTGAGTATTTTATTTTACAATTCTATTTAGCAATATAAGGTGTGTGCTACACACGATCCACTGGACTTCTGCTTCAGCAGTATACCACAGCTCCTTTCATAGGAGAAAACCAGGAACTCTTACACTATCATTATTGGTGAGCCAATCACATACAACAAAGAAACAATGCTCAAATAGAAAAACACAATACAAATACATACAAACGATAATATCCAATCACAAACAAGCACATGGGATGGTAGCTCCGGCTCTATTTTGAGCCAATCACGGGTGAGTGGAAGCTGATAATTTTTATAAGGCAGGTGCAGCTCCTTTTTCTCTATCCCTAAGTACTCCAAACTCTCTCACTACTCTCCATCAGTAGGTAATCAGTCTCCTGGACCTTCGGGTCTCCTTTCCAATCACTTCTGTCTAACTAGGTCAGGATACTGGCCCGGGATAAACCCGGGGTAGATGTGTTATAACTTATTTGGAGCATACAGTGTTAAGGGTTGACCCGGTATAACCCAGTATTTACACCCAGTAGAGATTACATAACTTATATTGAAGTGATACCGGATCCATAGTAAAGTCTTGTTTAAGGGCTGGGGAAGGGGTGTTGATGGGAATAATAATTACGGGGGGGGGGGGAGGGGTAGGGGGGTGGTTCCAACCAACTTTACTGCCAAAATATACCACGATATAGGTGGTTGGTGCATAATTTGAACTATTTTTATCTACTGTACATTAAATGAACGCCAGTCTAGCCATGGTGCCTGACCAGTGCTGTAGACTTTGTTTGGAACTTTTGGATTTAAAACCAGTTAAATAAACAACTGCACTAGAACCTCATATTATCTACTCAGCCTGAGAAATGCTATCTGGAGTAAAGGTGGTCAAGTTGGGAGGGAGGCATTAAAGAAGTTTGGAGCACTTTTTAAGAGTTTTTTGCAGGCTAATAGCTGTGGAGCTAGCCGGTCTGGTTTGAGCTTGCTGTGGTGCTATGCAAGCTTCGTTTGTCTTGTGCTAGTTGATAATGGTACATAGTAGTTGTGTCGATGAAAGTCGGCCAAATTCATACTCATTATGTTTTGAGTTAGATAAAGACTATTGAAGAAAATATTGGGCATTTTTCTACACAAGTTGTCAAAGTTCTGTGCTTGAAAAAAATAAAAAAAATGATCCATATTTAATGGGTTATTTTTCATCTCATTTTTCAATTTCCTGCATTTTTTTACAGTTCGTAAAAGCAGCATGGAAGCTTCACCAAAAACATTCTACTCCACTGGAATGGTTGTACTTATAAATGTTTTTTACGCTTCAGGACTAACATGTAGGTGAGTACATCCATCTTGTTTTGCTAAACTACCGCTCAAAACAGAAGTTTTAAAGAACCATAGCACTGAGAGTAATTTTGATGAGCTCCTTGACTAACGAACCAAAAAAATATAATAGTTGTTTGTAAATCAATAATTTGCTTATGGAACAGAACATTAGTTTAAAATGTTCAATAAAGTCCAACTTTCAAAGCAATAAAGAAAAAGTATAAACAGCATCATTACAAACTAATACAATTCTTAAAGCGGCTCTTTTTATTTAGAGTATTTCTCACTATCGTGGCTTTCTCATATGGTTTTGAGGGTATAAAACCGGTCTGTTAAAATAAACATTAGTCTTGCTAGTTGTGACTCAATTGGTATTTGCTAGTTGTGACTCAATTGGTATTTTGTTCGGCAATCCTAAAATAAATCAAAAGCTAATTTTCATGAGTTGTCCTAAAGCAAAATACCTGCATGTTTAAGCCATTCATAATGTGACTGCTGCATAACAAGACATCTTGGCAGAGCCATGCATACAACTACACATCTACAAGACGTGAAAGAACACACAACGTTAATGGTATCTGGCAGAGTGCAATACTTCAATAAAAATCAAAGTGAAGACTGACTGACTGACTGACTGACTGACTGACTGACTGACTGACTGACTGACTGACTGACTGACTGACTGACTGACTGACTGACTGACTGACTGACTGACTGACTGACTGACTGACTGACTGACTGACTGACTGACTGACTGACTGACTGACTGACTGACTGACTGACTGACTGACTGACTGACTGACTGACTGACTGACTGACTGACTGACTGACTGACTGACTGACTGACTGACTGACTGACTGACTGACTGACTGACTGACTGACTGACTGACTGACTGACTGACTGTTTTGCACAATCTAGTATGCCCTCTTAATTGAAAAAAAATTATTTTGTTTTTGTTGAAAAATTTGCGCAATGTACAATGTCTCTAAGTCATATTGTAGTTTACTTTGGCCTGGTTAATCACAAAATACTGCTAAGAGTAAATATTATCTGGAAGCCTGCCAATATTACCGGTGACAACTTGCAGAAAACTGATAACTTAATTGCTACAAGGAACTCTCGGCTCAGACGCACCAGTCTAGGTGGTAGTGTATAAAGGCATATGTTTGTACTTTGTACAACTCTGTAAAGGCAGCCTACTAAGGAATATAAGTATAGTTGACTAGCATACACTAAGGCAAACAACAAACAGTAAAGAGTGAAAAATTTCTGCCTTATGTAGGCCGGCTCATAGGACTAAAATGACCCAGATCGCACTCATAACCAAATGCATATATAAAATAGAAATAGCTATTACAACCAATCAAGAGTACGGATAGATATTCGCAAATCATACAGTTAGGTTAAAAAAACACATAATCATGAAAGTCGTATATAGTTAAAAGATCAGGCAGTTAGTAGTTAGAGAACTGACTCAATGAGTAAAGTTGTAGTATATCTCTCCCATCTCATACTTGGTTCTCAAACCTCATTTAGCTTTTAGTACGCTCATACACAGCCTTCTATCCAATATGATTGCTGTTAAGTATCGTATGTCTCTGAGGCTATGCTGAAGCTCCACAGGCTAAGCTGTCATTTTGTGCCTACCCTTTGAGGTCAATACCTGTCCTGTATGAGTCAATGATAGCTCTGCGAAAGTCAATACTAGTCAGTAATGATCAATGGTGGTCCTGTTGTACCCAGTGCCTCGATGACAATGAATCACAGAGAATCGTGATGACTAGTTGCTTCTTTACAATGCTATATGGTAAAGGCGGTTGTTTCTAAATTGTTGAGACGACTTCTTATAAAGAGAGCACCCATAAGCAGAGGTTTCAACCTTGTTTAATTTATATATATCTACAACAGTATACAAAAAGTTTTATGTTTGTTGTAAATTAACGGATTATTACATATTGCAACTGAAGTAAGATTTTCAGATATTGCTCAATGCTACCTAATTCTTCAACAATTTTTAAAGTTGATAATAAGAGTCGTTTTATTTTTCCTAGCCTGAGCGAATAAGGGAATGTCTGATAGTTACCAAACCAAGCGCACACCTTTAGTTCACTGTCTCGTTCAGAGCGAATGGTACTACTAAGATACAAGGGTATCTAAACAATTTTTTTCTCCAAAGCAGCGATTATAATTGAAATTTTTCAGAACAGTGTTTGGCACGGCAGGATGGAAGATTTATTACAGTAGTGACCAGCCTTGTGAGAAAATATGTAGGAGCATATACTACGACCAGAGATACTTGAAACTTCAAAGGGAAGATTGCAGTTATAATTTGACCACTGTGAAGAGTGGCAACAACAAAAGTGTAAGTTGAACTTTGTTGTTCTTTTATCATAGTTGACTTCAACTAGTAGTTTTGTAGTAGCCAGCTCATAAATTTCTGTTTTTTGTTGTTCATTTTCTGCAAATACCAAAATAACCTACACCCGTTTTCAAACTCATTTCAGGCATGGAAGTTCAGTCTTACAAAAAAGAATTGCACTCAACTTAGTTGCAACTCTTAACATGAAATTGAAGACTGGTCCATGTTTTTGTTTTTGTCAGCTGTTTGTGCCATAACTTCTTCTAATTATCACTCGGTGAATAAGTTTCACAAACAATTGTATGTCATTGCAATTATTACCTGCTCGCTGGATTTTATGTCCAAAGCAGTCCTGCCAACTAAATACTTGTGGTGAGTAGACAGGCTAACAACAAGAGTGTCTCTATTGATTTTTTGAGATGTTCCAAAGCAAAGCTTATGAAAAATTACCTGTAGTTGAAAAAAACTTTTTGTAACTCCAGACCTATCAAAAATACAGATTTTTTGATAGGATCTTGTGTAATCAGCAACTTTCGCATTATGAATCTACCTCCTGTGCAATTTGTGTTCCATTTTGCTTTGATCAGTTAAATTGGTGTGATGAGAGCGTAGGAGTGGGTTGGAATGTAGAAACATGAGAAACTGTTATTTTCATAAACGGGACATAGGAGGTTATCATAAATTGCAATCAGCTGTAGTCAGTGACTATGAATCAGGACTTGTCGACACTTGGTACATCAGAAAACTGAGAATGGAAAACAAGGATTCAATTGACTTGCCTTTTTGGGTGGTGTATTACTTTATGCAACTGGTTTCAAAATGATGGTGTCAGGAAAATTGAGATGGGAAGCACACATTGTGAGTAAAAACAAGTGGGTATTTGACTTTACCACTGCGCCCGAGTGTCAATCACATGGACAAAATCATGTTGTACAGGCTCACTGTACTTACTTTCATGAGATAGAACACAATTAGACTGCTGTTATTTCATCTGCACAGTTTGCTGTACACCCAAATTGCTTTCCATTTGTTGGAGTCACATTGATAGTTGCAATACAAAGTATGTAAAGTTGACAACAGGTACTATTAGCAGTGACAGTTGCAGTGATAGAAATAGTGTAAGGGTTGCAATTCGCACTATAAGAGTGGGAGAAATATTTTAGCAATAAATATTTGATAGTGCTATGGATCAGAATGAAGCATGTTTGATTTTTTACTGATTAACAAACAAATTATAATATGGGTTGGAGGAGAGATAGGGACCAGTAAAATTGGGGGCAAGAGGAGGGGAGAGGTGGAGAGAAGAGAGAAAGTGATGGTGGTCAACAGGAGGTTGACTGTAGTTACAGTTTTTGTCACGTAAATTTTCATGATGCAAACCTGGAAAGAACTCCAGAGCTGCTACACTATCTGGTTGCAATGGCCATAAATTTAATTCCCCTAGTATACTGCCAACCATTGGCCAAAATGACCATGAGCTTTCTGTAACGGTTGATGAGTAAGTTTTATACATAGTCATAAAGTAAAAGGCGATCTAATAAAAGGGTGATACAGAATATGCTCACTTGTCTGTTACAAACGGCATTATGATTCTGACAAATAAACTGTTTCACGCTAAGGACACTGTTGTGATTTTATTTTAAAGTTTACAGCAAACATGAAGTGATATTAAAAAGACAAGTATTTGAGAAAAATAGTTTGCTGTACTTTTATTGATCTATTAACTACTCACTGACAAACTAACGCTCAAAGCATTGTGTTTTGTAGCGCTGTTGCCAAGTTTTAATAGAAGATAATATTGATAATTAGCATTAAGCTAAACCAGTACGGTTGTATCATCATTAGTCATTTTTATGAATATTGTTGTAACTAATCTAAATAAATGAATGCAGTTTCAGCTATAAACAATAATGATGAAAGCTAATGAGCTACACCTATGAAGTGTCTTAGAACTTTAGACTTTAGACTCTGCAAGAAGCATGGTGCACTGCTAGTGCACAGTGAAATTAGTTTGTTAAACAACTTCACCACTATAAAGCCTGACAAAAATGAACCATGTGTAAATACTAACAGATTCAAAAGCCAAAGCGTTACGTAACAAAAGCATTAATTTAATGCGCAAAAAATCCAAAGCAAGAAGCAATTAACATGCATAAACAAGATCATAAGTGTTAGGTACTCTCTGCTCTTTTCTAACTTTTCTACAACTATTTTTCAAACCGGCTTTAGGTTTCTACATTTGCCGCAGCCTTGTGAGCACAATGTACAACTGTAAACTCTACTAAACAGTTGCTGGCCAAGGGCCGATGCTATTGGTCTGCGGAACTCAAATGCAACATATGCCAACTGACACAACATGCCGACATGCTGCAACCAGGTTTCAACAAGAAAAACATAAAAACACTCAAACAATAAGGAAAATAAAATAACAATTCACATGTACTGATATTATAAATAGTTTTTACTGTTATAGATGCTGTTATAACTATATTGAATAAGTAATTGAAGTTGTAATAACCATAATATAAATAAAAATTTATAAAAATAAATATTACAGTGTTTTACGGTATAAACCAGTATACATCTGAGCTATTTACTGATATTTAAAACTCACAGGACCAGTTCCAAATAATGTGGTAGATTCCACCTTCCACACAACGGAACCCCCAACTGTTCTCCAACAGATGAATGCGAGCAGACACCCTCTCAGCCTCTACAGGCCCAACGGCCACTCTCTCTCCTCACCAGAGAGGGTCCTGCTATGGAGAGGTATCACAACTCCACAACTGTTGGTAAACTCTCAGCTCAGACGTATAACTCCGTGCTTTCAAGTCTATACAGTTTTTGTTTCATATAATCCGGTATAAGAGCAATGGTAGCACTTGCAAAAAGTGGCAAAGCAAGTTCAATTTGTCAAACGGCTAAGAATTACCATCACGCTTAGCCTTTTATAGGCCAAGCCACAGGCAGCTTACAGGAAGCAGTTGACCTACTTTAAGAGCAGACTAATCAAGAGTACAATATATACAGATAAGCGAATGGTATAACAAGATTTATATACAGTCCAATCAACAAAGAAGCATATGGTTAATTCTAGATGGCGTCCAGAAGTAGGAGGTGGAGCTAATAGTCCCATAGCCATACAATTAGTCACTAGATGTCTCTGCCTCTCTTGAGTAGGTCATTGGTCTTTTACGAGCCCTTGGTCTTGGTATCTTGACATCGGGAGGTGTCTAACGTGTGGATATTTGGTACTGGGACCTTTACGCCAAGTTTTGCTCCTCTGGCTGTGACAGCCCTCTTGGTGGCAGCCCAGGATACCTTTCCAGGGCCAGTACTGTGGCGGTGGTCTGCCGGTCGTTTGCCAGTAGTTTGCCGGTGTAGGTAAACCAGTGTTTTAATTGGTGGCAACTCTGCTGGCCCATTACTCAGCTCATGTCAGTGCTTACCACAGGTCTGTCTAATGCCAAAAGGCTATCAGAGGCACCTCTTGGAGACACTGGTCACAGCAGAGCTCCACCAAAATCCACCACAATAATGCACAGAAGTAATCATCATTGGCTATTACTATTTATAGGGCACTTTTGGATGATAAATATATTGGAGGGCATTGGAAGTAGCTTTATTTTCAACTTCACTGCAGATTTTTGATGTTGAATGTTTGCCTCATGTCGCACAAAAAGCAGTTACTGGCCAACTTTGTCTGGATGGCATCTTAATGGACAGCACAGCTCTCAAACAAAATCCAGCTCATTTGGTCATTCCCTCAGTGATGTATATGATCATACACAGTGTAAAATTGTAATTAATTTTACCGGTCAGTGAACACTACTTTCTAAGGCCCCCATGATAGCCTATAGACTTCAGACATGCCTTTTATAAGCAAATAACAAGTCCTGCATTAATTGCAAGTAACCTATTTGCTCATACAAGCAATAAAAACATTATTTAACTATACGGTGCAGGGTAATTACTATTCCAGCCCTGAGTAACTATCCCAGGCAAGCAACAACATGGCTGCCATGGCCTGAAGAAAGAAATATAGCTCAAGGAGCTCTGGGACCCGGATCCAAATGATTACCATCCTCGGAAGAGAGGAAACCAGGATCAACGGTCGTGAAAGACCAAGAAATGTTGGAGAGAGGAATACCAAGATATTACTTGCTGGAATGCCCATAGACTCCGCCCCTTAGTTCTGGGCAACAGTTTCCTTTAACACATTTTTCTACTTATCATAGCCTATTATTTTAATACATACTGTGAAGCCTAGCTCACATACATTCGTTAGTGCTCGCAAACCAGCACAGACTGTCGTATGACTGCGTGTGGATGTTCACATAAACTATGATCTCAAGAACTATAATCACTCTCTTGAATGGGAGGTAATAAGAAGACTGTCTTCACTGATCAATGATTATTATTCCTAAAAGAGTTATCATTGCTCATAGATACTCATTTATTTTTTACTTTTAATTTTATTTTATCGTTTCTCATATTATTATTAAACATTATTTAATATTTTTTCAATTTAACATATAAAAATTATCCAATGGTGCACTATTGTTTATTTCTACCATCTTATTCATATATTACATAATCTCTAAATCTCAATCTATAATAATACAAATACTATGCTATCATATGAACGTTTACAGAAAGTACACATAATTATACATTGAAATCAACTATCATAATATTTCATTCGAAAAAGGAGTAATAAATAACAATAATCAACAATAATAATTATAATTATAACACTAATAATTTCATTATTTATTGCAATTTTTCAATGACACTCAAGTTTAAATGAATAGCCGACCTAATTGTGGACTTTGAGAAAGAACACTAGAAAATTGTACGCTCTGTGTTCCGACAGAGCAGGAAAGTTTGTCTGGCTGAACCTTCCTGCGAGCTCCTGTGTCAGCTTGTGCCGTGAAAATCTGGGTCCACATACATTGCAAGCGCTCGTACGCTGGTCTTCGCTGGCTTGCAAACGCTTAAAACATGTACGTGAACCAGACTTTATTGGTCAACTCTTGTAATTCTTAAGTGTGATTGGAGTGTTTGGCAAATTAGGCCAAACACTTCCTGTGACGTCCTGCAACTCTGCCTATAAAAAACAGACTTTTGTTCAGTTCTTTACATTGCATTACAGTACGGCATTACAACTGGTTACTATTGTATGCCACCTTTTATTCTGGATAAGAATAAATCCTTATAATACTCGAAGGCACTGGGTATATGTCTGATCTGAGGGCTTGTTACAGTTGTTAAAATCAAGGGTTCTTCTTTACAACTAGTTGCAAGTGCCATCCCGGCACAGGGTCACCTCTGGGGAGAGGTTTGACTGTATATTGCCGGGCCTTGAGAGGCTGACTGCCTTGTTGTAAAGGGTTACAGCAGTTTTCCCAGTGACAATGTTAATGGAGAAGTAGCAGGATGCCAAAATCTGCTACAACATTGTAATGGTTTTTCTCCTTCCATTACCGGCACAACGGCATTCACACCAAACAGACTGTAACAACCTCCTCTGGGTCTACAACCCAGACTCACTATACCAGAGTTTAGACTATCAATAATTTATTACACAAATCTATTTAGCAGTATAATAAAGACACTACTACAAAAATTCACTAACTTTTGATTGTCAGCAGCACAGGAGCTCCTTTTATAGGATGAAAAGAGGAACATTCACCCCCTTATTAGGGTTGAGCCAATCAAATATAAGGATATATAGAAAACGGCAAGCAAACCAGGCAATACATATACACAAAAACATGCAGTTCAATCACATTATTGACCCATGATTTACATATGGCACATCAATTCCCGCTCTTTCTGCGCCAATCAGACGTAGTGGAAAGTAACTTGTCCTTATAAGGAATTCCAAGTTCTTTCATCTCTGTTTCAAGGCCTTTCAATCTCAGTTTTCAGCTTCTAAAGGTGGTTATTTAGTCCCTATCTCAATCAGCCATTTTTATGGACTGACCCGGAGTACTGACCCAGGGTGACCCAGGTTGGTTGTATATGTTTATATACATGGGATACAGGGTCTATACAGGGTCAGGATCAAAATTCGGGAAAATATGGGTATGTGCTGAAGGGAGAAGGTTCTGGGGTAATTAAAACTTCGGTAGTTGAAAGGGTAACGGGTGAAGGGGGGTTTTAGGGTTGGAGGGTGTGGGGGAGGGGCCTGGCTCATCTGGACATACATGCAAATCTCCCACAATATCACAATCAGTCAATCAGTTTTGCACCTGCAAAAAACTTGGTTGCGAGTCAAATTCTAATTCACCTGCAATACTAAAGCATCAATTAACACACCATATGCTATCTAACTTTACAAACAAAAAAAACGTTTTACTGAACCTAGGTTTGATCCACAATAGTTGGCAAAAGGGTTTTGCAAATAAATATTTGGTTCGGTTGATGGAAAATATTATGGGTAATTTGGGCATACATAAAAGAGTGAGTGGTTCATAATTGGCAGTTGAACCAGGTTTAAGTAGGCAAAAAAGAAGTATTTCTGTGAATCATCCCACAGTTTAGTGCGCTTTTTGCAATAAGTTTTTGTAGAGCATACACCTTTTTGAGTATCCAAGTGAACTTGACCGCAAACTAACAGAACATTTACATATTCATGAAGTAACACTAATCATTGGAGGTTTTTGTAATATTTCCTTCTGTCTTTCATAAATGAGAAATCTGCTACTGGATTGGAAGCCATAGTTGAAAGTCAGGCGATTGGCTGAGAACTTGGACAGTTTTGATAATTTACTCTCTGGGCAATTTTATTATATGGTAACAACAGCTTTGTTGATCAACAACTTTTGTCTATTTCCCTTCAAATAACATAATAACATAACTGCTTGCAAAAGAGAACATTTTATATAGCAACAAGTGCCTACCTGCAAGTATCTACCTATATTTACACTGTGACAGTAACTCTGCAACTAATACTTACTTTTTTGTGTTTCTCTACTAAATAAGACTTATAAACTGTATTGTACCCAACAAAGAGCCAATTACAGTGATGCAACTGGATGTTTAAACTGACCTTATACTTCTTTCTTACAGATTGTTATACATCCGAAACCCTATTGGGTTGGAGTTACACTAAAAATCATATGCAGTGGGAGTGACGAATGCATAAAGGCAGCAATGCTTGGTAAATCAATACATTATTTAAAATTACCCATCAAAAGGCTCATTTCAAAGCCTTGCAAACTAATCCGTGTTTGTGCGCAACCCTTTTGATAGCCACCTTTTCTATGGGATGAATTTTTGTCACATGTTTTTATGGTCAATCAGGCATAAATATGTCAACAAGTGCTGCAAAACACCTCATACCTAACTGGTGTTTGAACCGAAAACACTATGTCCAGACGACGTCGCTCAAAGCTAGACACAATTTTGCTACACTTATGTAGCAAACAGGGAACCGTATTTGGGAGTCGTGTACGCAGTTGGCTTGTGCTTTAGAGAATTTCATCATTACTACTGGACACAACTACCAGCCTTACAGAGGCTCATTGCTTGCCCTGTGAAGCTCTATTCACTTCCTTAAGTCGTGGCTACACAGGCTAATATTTGCCATCGGAAGACTTTATGTTGGGAGAGGATGATAGACCTGCAATTCGTAAGGCTTGATTGTAGGCCAAACCAACAAGTTGGACAATGCCCGATGGGAAAAGCACATCGGCACCCTCTGAATGGTTAAGACAAACTGTTGACAAGCTCATCAAGTTTAGCAACACATTTCTGCTAGGAAAGATATCATTGGCCTCTAATTTTGAAAGAACTCTGAGGTTACAAAAAATTTTACTCTCTTTCTTTTGCACCAAGATGATTATAATGTAATGTGGTGGTTGCCAAAATAATTCAGTCTACTGAATGTATTTCACTCAGCTCATAAAATAGTTTTTATCGATAATAATAATCATCAAATTATAAATATTTATAATTATCATTAATAATAATTACAACAATAAATAATGATTATAGCAGTATTTTAATGGTTTAATTATAAGAAAACCCAAAATAACAATTAAAAATCATGATTTTTTTCATTGTGTAAAACTGAATATGCATCACTATTGATGTGTTTTTATCAATTATTATTATTATAACTAGAAAAAAAGTAGCCCATTGTCAGAAATGAAACAAACATAAAGAAGCACGTTGTTTGATATGATTAGGTGGCTCTGCAGCTCACCAATGTACTCTAGTACATCTGCTTGATACATCTGCCTGTGTAGCCAGCACCATGTTGTAACGATCCATCATATAAATACATCAGCACCAAAACATAGTGGCAATGTAGCCAAGCCTTTATGAGCCAAACAACGAGTAGGCAACTGCCTGCTGAAACGCTGTACTGGAATGAAAAACTGCAGGTGGCCCCTTAAACTCCAGAATAGAATTTGTTAGATGAGTAAAATGAGTGTTTATTGTATGAAATAAAACTTGAAAATAAACTCTCTGGCTTACGCAAAGTTTTTTTATGAATACATGAAGTCAGCAGCCGCCAGGTTTTCGTATGCATATTGTGGGCAGCGAAGACTGATGCGCATTTAAAGAGCACCGAAAAATAAGCAAGTTGCCATGAGGGTATTACAGGATTTCGAAGTCACACTCTAGCAAAAATAATCTTTTCAATGGTTATTTCACGTTAGGTAACACTTGCTAGTTAAGCCCATTAGGTAATCATAATCCAGGCAGATTAGTAAATGACATGACAGAACATAAATAGTTATTATTTATCGACATATGCTGGTCTTTTCTTCTCGTAAACATCTTGCACAGGAAATGACTATAACTGCTCCGTGAATAACGTTCTAATCCCATAGTGCAACCATGTCCTTCGGAAAACAAGAGGATAAATCCACCTGAACCTTAAATACCAGCTAAAACAAAACTGCTTACATGAAATTGTACTGTACCTTTTCCACTGTTGTGTAATGCTAAGGCTTTTCTTGTGTATTTACTCACTTTATGTTAGCCAACCTTTCCTTTATGCATGTTATCAAGGTTACCTGTACAGAAAAAAGTATCATGTAGTAAGGTATATAAATACTGAATGCTGCAGCCTCTCAAATCTGAGTAGTTGGAGGAGCACAGACAGAAGTTATGAAGAATAAAGATGTGCTACTCTCACACATACTCTCTATCTCAATGCTCACAAGAAGATAGCAACAATTACTACAATAATAGTGTGGGAGATTTTAGCGGAAAACTAACCCCTCCCTCTCTCCACCCCACTCTCTTGCTTTGCAATATAGGATCCTAAACCCTTGGCTATGTGACCTACCTAATAAGGAGTGAAAGGAAGAAACGTTATAAGGAGAGGCAGATGGAGTAAACCCAAACCAATGACCATGTGCACTATTCTCATTAGCTTGCTTTGTTATTGAACTTTGTAGCATGCTATATCCTTTGTGAACCTTTTATATCATGTTATGTTATTGTCTAAAAAGCAATGAGATTATCCCTTATCTCCTATAAAACGAGCTACTGTGCATTTTGAGAGGGAGAAGTCTTGAGGAGTTTGCTAAATACACTTGTACCTTGCTAAATGGATTTTCTGTAATAAATATTATTCAAGTGAAACTCTGTCATTTTGTGTCTGGGTCTAGGACCCCGTGAAGATGATTAACGTCAATTTGGAGTGACTCCAAAGTTCATTGGATAAGTTGGTTGGAGTGACCCCGTTGTGTCTGGTAGCTCGTGAAAAACTACTACAATAGAAGTCTTGTGTACCTACAAGAGGGTAAAACCATTGAATACAAGCCAAGACACGACACCGGCCAACACTGCACACCAGCAGTGCCTGACTGATCTATTGAACTGCAGACTGCCGGCTTAGCCTGTTACTGAGAGTACAGTATTGTGAATTGTAACAGAGGTGAATTGTAAAACCACTACAAAAACCTGCTCAAAATTGTGTTATACTCTACAAATAAACAGGTTACTTTGATTATTAAAACAATTAATATTTATTCTTCGAGAAAAAATTATTCAACAAAATTTACACAGTTTCAACCTCTGCCAGTTCTGCTAGAATTAATTCAGCAATTGCCTAGCCATCATTCAGTTTGAATTTGTCGAGAATATTGAGTTGGCTTTTCAATATTCAATGATAATAATAAGTAGGAGCTTTACTTGATGTTTTCTGACATCAGCTCCAAAACAGGCTTTATCCGGTTTTTCCATACCGAAAAAAATATTGCATTTTGACATTTTTAAGTTGAGCAATTATTCTCATTTCAAAAGCGCCACCTGAGTTGGGAATGCGCAGAGATTTGTGGATCCAAGGCCATTTCCATATGCGCATTAGCTTTATAATCAGCATATGGAAACTTGTAGTGAAATGCTAAACCAATGAGCTAATCAAGATCACTCAAGCATTCAGTGCATTCTCCAAAAATAATGAATACAGTACTCAAGGTCTAATAATTTTGACTACAGTAGGGCTCTGCCCAAGTTGAACATCTTTTGGGCAAGTATGTACCTTCTCCCCACATTGGTCTTTGCTTGCTACCACTCATACTTATATAATTACTTGACTTGACCGCTTACACATAACCAATTTTTACCAGTGAGATACAAGGACTGCCGGTAACATCTTCCACAACAGCCAGGTACCATTTGCCTACAAATTGTCTCGTTAAGGATGCATAGTTAGTTTAATGGTAATTGTGGCTGGCTGCTCGTTTAATAGAGAAGTTAAAAAAGCTTGTCATCTCAAACCTTGTCGAGATATAAGCTGTTTGTATACAATAGTCGGTGTGCATGCACTCAAGCTTGATTGTCGGTGAAATTTTTCTCTGCTGCAAAAACTTCACTTTTATATGTTTCCATTACAGAACGAGCACCTCCAGTTTTCGAATGGGAAACACTGAAAAATGAGAGAACTTTTGATTTCTCCATTTCCCATGAAGACGAATACTGGGAAAGAATGTTCGCAAAATGTATTTGCTTGCAGAACAATGTGACCTGTAGCAACAGAGCAGAGTGTACATTTTTAAAAAGTAAGTCAATTATACAGAACTTTTTTTAAATATTTAGATACGTTTTCTATCCAACAAGTCTGTAAAAAAAGTTTCACAGCCATAACACACAACATATTGGCAAAACATCACAGGATACACATCAAAGTAAACCTTATACTAAAATTCTTCTTAATTGAATTTTTCCAACCGATAGAAGCCTTTCTAGCAAAAAAAATTAAAAACTTTAGCAATAGCTATGATAAAAATATCTACTTCAGCAACTCTAGGAAAATATGTGGTGGTAAGCAATCAGATAGAGGTTTGCAGTGTCACACACTTGTATAGATCGCAGCAAAGTATGGACAAAAATAAAGTCAAGGATCTCAAATGTAAAACTTTCAATGTTTTCAAAAAAAAACTGCATTTTAATTTTCATAACTTTGATGTACAATTCAAGACAGTACAAATGACAAGAAATGTTTAAACTGTTCTCTGTAGAATGGGGTTGTGACTGGGGTTATCCCCCTTATAGGGGGTGCTGTGCACATCACACCGGGAGTTGTTAAAAGTTTTATATAGAGCACAATGCACAAACACGGAATTATGATGTTTCAATTGGAATAAACAGACTATTGAATTGCGATTTATATAATTGAACAGCCACGGAATTTACAAGGCTATAGCAGATTACACGTACATGAGTTTTTAATCACACAAGCGTAGCTATAGAGCATAATAATCATTAAATAACCACGATGCGGTCAGCGATTATATACGATCGTTGGTACAGTAGTTAATAAATACGATGAGACACCAACGATAATTAACTTATTTACCGCAACGCTTATGTGTAAATGGATTGTCTGGTATCTGTGCGGGGAAATAATAATAAAACAAGTAATTAATCATTAGCATCTATCTACACCTCGATAGTAGTAATATATGAGCAGATCTCCCTACCAAGTGTTTTTTTGTGGATCTGATCTTGGAGTGGGGCAATGGGTTATGGCGTTGAATGAATTCGCCGAGTTTATATTGTATTTTATTTGAGGGGCATTTGAATGGCATTTGAGTGGCATTTAAGTGGCATTTGAGTTTTGATTATTTTTTTACTTGATTTGAACTTATATGACATATAGATTTTGAATGTATGGCATTCAAGTTTTGATAATTTTTTTACAGAACTATATACATACTTGAGAGAAAGAAAGAGATAGAGGAGAGAGAGGGAGGAGAGAGGGAGAGAGAGAGGAGAGAGAGAGAGATTTTTTAGTTTTCTATACATTCATGTATATATGGTTAATTATGTACGTGTTTATGGGTATATTTATATCTACATAGAGAGAGGAGATATATCTACATTGAATAAATATTTTGATCAAAAATGAAACATTATATGATTATATACCTGATTACATAATAAGTAGGGAAAATCTTCCTATATAATATAGCTAGAGTCAGTAAATACTAAGTTATACAAAGCAATACAACTTGTAATGACAATCAATGCATTCATACATACATACATACATACGGTATCTTGAGAGAGAAAGAGAGAGAGGAGAGAGAAATCTTTTAGTTTTCTAGCAATTAATGTATATATGGTCAGTTATGTGCATATTTATGGGTATATTTATATCTACATAGAGAGAGAGAAGAGAGGAGATATATCTAAATTGAATTAATACATTGATTAAAAATGAATCATTATATGATTATATACATTTATTACATAATAAGTAAGGAAAATCTCCCCATATAATATAGCTAGAGTCAGTAAATACTAAGTAATACAAAGCACTACAACTTGTCATAAATACAAAGTAGTAACAGTTAATGCATAGTTTGTTCCTTTACAATGATGTCTTTGATGTAGTGATGTTATATCTTAGGAAGGATTGACTTCTGTTCTATGTGCTTTTAATTTCGTAATGAACTAAAATAAAAAATTTATGCATTAGTATAGAATGATTAAGCGAAAATGTAAAATAATTACATGAATTTGAATTATAGTTCTAGTTACATTGGATAGTTTACATTATTAGAAAAGGGAAATAACTCACCAAGTTACATTGTTCAACTTGTTCTTTCTTGAGCATTATTTTCACCAAGTGTTTTTGATTCTCTTTCATCTATCTAAAACAATTACCATGAAAATGTATATATTCAGCATTTTGTTGTAAAAAATACACTAATTACATCAAAAAAGTCCTTTTTTCACCTAGAAAATGTATATGTTCAGCATTTTTGTTGTAAAAAAATACACTATTTACACCAAAAAAGTCCTTTTTTTCCCTGAAAAATGTATATATTCAGCATTTTGTTGTAAAAAATACACTAATTTCACCAAAAAAGTCCTTTTTTCACTTGTAAAATGTATATATTCAGCATTTTGTTTAATTTATGGTAAAAATTAGTAAAACTCACCTATAGTGATATGATAGCCTTGAGTTATAGATTAGCTTCTTGAGCTCTTGTTCTGGACAGTTTTCTTTTTCAGCATCATCGAAGTAGAATCCATGTAGTTTGAGTCTTCATTGGTTTGGTTTCATCTAAGCAGGAGAGAAAGTAATGTTGTGTAACATTGAGTCTTCATTGGTTTGCTATCATCTTATCTTCAAAATCCATGTTATTTGAGTCTTCATTGGTGTGCCATCATCTAAGTAGGTGGTAGATCTTGAAAGGAATTTTTGCTGTGTTGGAGAAGTATGCTGTCTTCAAAACTCATGTAGTTTGAGTCTTCATTGGTTTGGTATCATCTAAGTAGGTGGTAGATCTTGAAAGGAATTCTTGCTGTGTTGGAGAAGTATGCTGTCTTCAAAATTCATGTAGTTTGAGTCTTCATTGGTTTGATATGATCTAAGTAGGTGGTAGATCTTGAAAGGAATTCTTGTGAAAGGAATTTTTGCTGTGTTGGAGAAGTATGCTGTCTTCAAAACTCATGTAGTTTGAGTCTTCATTGGTTTGGTATCATCTAAGTAGGTGGTAGATCTTGAAAGGAATTCTTGCTGTGTTGGAGAAGTATGCTGTCTTCAAAATTCATGTAGTTTGAGTCTTCATTGGTTTGATATGATCTAAGTAGGTGGTAGATCTTGAAAGGAATTCTTGCTGTGTTGGAGAAGTGTGCTGTCTTCAAAATTGATGTAGTTTGAGTCTTCATTGGTTTGATATGATCTAAGTAGGTGGTAGATCTTGAAAGGAATTCTTGCTGTGTTGGAGAAGTATGCTGTCTTCAAAATTCATGTAGTTTGAGTCTTCATTGGTTTTCAAAACTCATGTAGTTTGAGTCTTCATTGGTTTGGTATCATCTAAGTAGGTGGTAGATCTTGAAAGGAATTCTTGCTGTGTTGGAGAAGTATGCTGTCTTCAAAATTCATGTAGTTTGAGTCTTCATTGGTTTGATATGATCTAAGTAGGTGGTAGATCTTGAAAGGAATTCTTGCTGTGTTGGAGAAGTGTGCTGTCTTCAAAATTGATGTAGTTTGAGTCTTCATTGGTTTGGTATCATCTAAGTAGGTGGTAGATCTTAAAAGGAATTCTTGCTGTGTTGGAGAAGTATGCTGTCTTCAAAACTCATGTAGTTTGAGTCTTCATTGGTTTGGTATCATCTAAGTAGGTGGTAGATCTTGAAAGGAATTCTTGCTGTGTTGGAGAAGTATGCTGTCTTCAAAATTCATGTAGTTTGAGTCTTCATTGGTTTGATATGATCTAAGTAGGTGGTAGATCTTGAAAGGAATTCTTGCTGTGTTGGAGAAGTGTGCTGTCTTCAAAATTGATGTAGTTTGAGTCTTCATTGGTTTGGCATCATCTAAGTAGGTGGTAGATCTTGAAAGGAATTCTTGCTGTGTTGGAGAAGTATGCTGTCTTCAAAACTCATGTAGTTTGAGTCTTCATTGGTTTTCAAAACTCATGTAGTTTGAGTCTTCATTGGTTTGGTATCATCTAAGTAGGTGGTAGATCTTGAAAGGAATTCTTGCTGTGTTGGAGAAGTATGCTGTCTTCAAAATTCATGTAGTTTGAGTCTTCATTGGTTTGATATGATCTAAGTAGGTGGTAGATCTTGAAAGGAATTCTTGCTGTGTTGGAGAAGTGTGCTGCCTGCAAAATTGATGTAGTTTGAGTCTTCATTGGTTTGGCATCATCTAAGTAGGTGGTAGATCTTGAAAGGAATTCTTGTTGTGTTGGAGAAGTATGCTGTCTTCAAAACTCATGTAGTTTGAGTCTTCATTGGTTTGGTATCATCTAAGTAGGGGGTAGATCTTGAAAGGACTTCTTGCTGTGTTGGAGAAGTATGCTGTCTTCAAAATTCATGTAGTTTGAGTCTTCATTGGTTTTCAAAACTCATGTAGTTTGAGTCTTCATTGGTTTGGTATCATCTAAGTAGGTGGTAGATCTTGAAAGGAATTCTTGCTGTGTTGGAGAAGTATGCTGTCTTCAAAATTCATGTAGTTTGAGTCTTCATTGGTTTGATATCATCTAAGTAGGTGGTAGATCTTGAAAGGAATTCTTGCTGTGTTGGAGAAGTGTGCTGTCTTCAAAATTGATGTAGTTTGAGTCTTCATTGGTTTGGCATCATCTAAATAGGTGGTAGATCTTGAAAGGAATTCTTGCTGTGTTGGAGAAGTATGCTGTCTTCAAAACTCATGTAGTTTGAGTCTTCATTGGTTTGGTATCATCTAAATAGGTGGTAGATCTTGAAAGGAATTCTTGCTGTGTTGGAGAAGTATGCTGTCTTCAAAATTCATGTAGTTTGAGTCTTCATTGGTTTTCAAAACTCATGTAGTTTGAGTCTTCATTGGTTTGGTATCATCTAAGTAGGTGGTAGATCTTGAAAGGAATTCTTGCTGTGTTGGAGAAGTATGCTGTCTTCAAAATTCATGTAGTTTGAGTCTTCATTGGTTTTCAAAACTCATGTAGTTTGAGTCTTCATTGGTTTGGTATCATCTAAGTAGGCGGTAGATCTTGAAAGAAATTCTTGCTGTGTTGGAGAAGTGTGCTGTTGGTAGATCTTAACCAGATGTTTTATAGTCTTTGCTACTGATGCATTTCGTCTCAAACAAGAGTCCAAAGTACACATTGTGTCTACAAAATACAAAAAATTGATTGTTACAATTGATTCATTTATTTTCATTGGCTTTATATACAGCGTTTTGTCTCAAACTAGCATAAAATTTAAAAATAAATAATTAGAGCTTTCTACTAGTGTTAAATAATTATTGATATTGATTAGTTTTTACCTTATCACCGCTTAGAGCCAGATGATTTAATTAACTAAAGACAAATAATTATTTTAGCATCTCTTACCTTGATGGTCTCCTAGTAGCTGTAGTAGATGATGCTTCTCCGCTTGCTGTTGAAGAACTGGATGCTTTCTGTGTGAAAACAGTGGCTCTTAAATAGCTAAGGTTGCACTGATAAAACCCTATGAATCAGCATTTTTTCCAATGCTTTCGCGGGAATATAAACTGTTTTTTCGCATGAATAAAAAACAGTGTTTTCGCGGGAATAAATAATTTATTTTCACGCGAATGGAAACCGTTGCTTTCGCGGGAATACAAATTTTATTTTCACACAAATACAAACCAATGTTTTCGCGGGAATAAATAATTTATTTTCAGGCGAATACAAACCGTTGCTTTCGCGGGAATAAATATTTCATTTTTACACGAATGGAAACTGTTGCTTTCGCGGGAATAAATACTTTATTTTCACGCGAATGGAAACCGTTGCTTTCGCGGGAATAAACATTTTATTTCGAGGCGAATACAAACCATTGCTTTCGCGGGAATAAATAATTTATTTTCAGGCAAATACAAACCGTTGCTTTCGCGGGAATAAACATTTTATGTTCAGACGAATACAAACCGTTGCTTTCGCGGGAATAAATAATTTATTTTCAGGCGAATACAAACCGTTGCTTTCGCGGGAATAAATAATTTATTTTCACACGAATGGAAACCGTTGCTTTCGCGGGAATAAACATTTTATTTTCAGGCGAATACAAACCGTTGCCTTCGCGGGAATAAATAATTTATTTTCAGGCGAATACAAACCGTTGCTTTCGCGGGAATAAACATTTTATGTTCAGACGAATACAAACCGTTGCTTTCGCGGGAATAAATAATTTATTTTCAGGCGAATACAAACCGTTGCTTTCGCGGGAATAAATAATTTATTTTCACACGAATGGAAACCGTTGCTTTCGCGGGAATAAACATTTTATTTTCAGGCGAATACAAACCGTTGCCTTCGCGGAAATGAATAATTTATTTTCAGGCGAATACAAACCCTTGCTTTCGCGGGAATAAATAATTTATTTTCACACGAATGGAAACCGTTGCTTTCGCGGGAATAAACATTTTATTTTCAGGCGAATACAAACCGTTGCTTTCGCGGGAATAAATAATTTTATTTTCAGGCGAATACAAACCGTTGCTTTCGCGGGAATAAACATTTTATGTTCAGACGAATACAAACCGTTGCTTTCGCGGGAATAAACATTTTATTTTCAGGCAAATACAAACCGTTGCTTTCGCGGGAATAAATAATTTATTTTCACGCGAATGGAAACCGTTGCTTTCGCGGGAATAAATATTTTATTTTCCCGCGAATACAAACCAAAGCTTTCGCGGGAATCAATACTTTATTTTCACGCGAATGGAAACCGTTGCTTTCGCGGGAATAAATATTTTATTTTCCCGCGAATACAAACCAAAGCTTTCGCGGGAATAAATTATTTATTTTCACACGAATGGAAACCGTTGCTTTCGCGGGAATAAACATTTTATTTTCAGGCGAATACAAACCGTTGCTTTCGCGGGAATAAATAATTTATTTTCAGGCGAATACAAACCGTTGCTTTCGCGGGAATAAACATTTTATTTTCAGGCAAATACAAACCGTTGCTTTCGCGGGAATAAATAATTTATTTTCAGGCGAATACAAACCGTTGCTTTCGCGGGAATAAATAATTTATTTTCACACGAATGGAAACCGTTGCTTTCGCGGGAATAAACATTTTATTTTCAGGCGAATACAAACCGTTGCTTTCGCGGGAATAAATAATTTATTTTCACACGAATAGAAACCGTTGCTTTCGCGGGAATAAATAATTTATTTTCACGCGAATGGAAACCGTTGCTTTCGCGGGAATAAACAGTTTTTATTCCCGCGAAAGCATTGGAAAAAATGCTGATTCATAGGGTTTAATCAGTGCAACTTTAGCTATTTAAGAGCCACTGTTTTCACATAGAAAGCATCCAGTTCTTCAACAGCAAGCGGAGAAGCATCATCTACTACAGCTACTAGGAGAGCATCAAGGTAAGAAACGCTAAAATAATTATTTGTCTTTAGTTAATTAAATCATCTGGCTCTAAGTGGTGATAAGGTAAAAAACAATCAATAATAATTTAACACCAGTAGAAAGCTCTAATTATTTATTTTTAAAATAAATAATAAAAACTTGTGAAAATGAACTGGTAACATTACGTTGACTGAAATAATGCCTAAAACGTCTCGCATAAATTTTGGTCTGACCAAAAATGGACTGAAAACCTTTACCTTTAGAGCGAGTACAAAATTATCGTAACTTGCTATAGCGAATATTCTAAGAATAATTTTGTTTTTTCCGTTGCTAACTTGACGTAAATATTTGTAACGGATGTCACATGATCTCAATCGGTTTTTGCCAACTGAATCACTTAGTTACTCGTAAACATTTGATACTCGCTTGATCTTTTGGTTGATAACAGCAATGTCCCAATTTGGTTTATCGTAAATATTTCAAAAACGGATATCGCGTGATTTCTGTTAGTTTTTTCTACTGAATCGCTTAGTTACTCGTAAACATTTGAAAATCGCTTGACTTTTTCGTTGATAAAACCTGTCGCAAGTATCTATTAACAAATATTACCGTGATTTCGATCAGTTTTCCTTACTAGATTACTTAGTTACTCATCAACATCCCTAGTTTTTTTACCGAATCGCTTAGTTACTCGTAAACATTTGAAAATCGCTTGATTTTTTCATTGATAAAACATGACGCAAGTATCTATTAACAAATATTACCGTGATTTCAATCAGTTTTTCTTACTAGATTACTTAGTTACTCATCAACATTTCATAATCGCTTTCATTAATAGTCGTTGCAAAGCAATGTTGTATTTAAAAAATATTACTACGATTCCAATCATTTTGGTGTTAATTATTTATGTTTAAAATAATCGAACCTCAACTAGAGTATATGAAGATAAAACCAATGAAAATAAATGAAACAATTGTAACAATCAATTTTTTTGTATTTTGTAGACACAATGCCTACTTTGGACTCTTGTTTGAGACAAAACGCAGTAGCAGCAAAGACTATAAAACATCTGGATAAGATCCAATTGAAGTAACTGCAGATAACTAAAGGAAAAACATGTGCTACAGCATACAGAGTGAACAAGGTGTGTGTAGATTATTACTCAGTCTCATTACACTACTATTACTAAGAATTATTGTAGGTGTTGGATAAAGGATTGAGTATAACAAAGTCATGTTTGAGCTAATAAGTTGTTGCTAAGATGTTTGAATTAACAACTAGGTAGCTAAAATAAGTTTTTCATGAGGATCTCCTGACAGTTGTGATTCCTTGAGTGGTGAGCAGACTTTTAAATCTACTGTAGTTATCTTTTGTTGATCTTATTGAGTCTTTATCAGTTAGTACATCTTGCAACAAATTCTTTGATAGCTTAGCGCTAAGCCATCTTCCCTTGAGTTTTATCCTGTCAGTATCCGGATTGTATTTTCCAGAATCTCTTAATTGATACAATATTTTTACACCTAACGCTTGATTGTCTTTACTAGCTGTCATGTCGGATACTTTCTTTTTAAACTCTTCTAATTGTTGCATCATTCTCTCCAAATCTCTATTGCTATCATCATCAATTGTGTTTCTATCAAACGATGATGATGAGAGCTTTGGTGTTTTAGCAGAGCTCCAGCTCTTTGGTTGCTTGTACTCTCCCCTAATCTTTCCAACATCACTCTGATAGGTTTTTGTGCTTTGAACATTTTCATTTGTCTTTTTGCGCTCAAGCAACTCGTTTTTGATTCCCATTACTATTTCATTCGTTTCAACCAAAATATTCTGGATTTTCTCGATATCTCTCACCATTTTGTCTTTTGTCGGGTTGTCATACAATGATGACGCAAACTTGTCTTGGTCGGTTGATTTAGCCCCACTGATCTTTTCCATCAAACTATGATACTCCTCTTCTGGTATAGCAAAATAACATTCATCATATTTTAAAGGTGGAAGATTCATTTTGTATTGATATTAAAACCTGTGCAATCAGGATGATTATAGGGTCTAAAAAAAGCTTCCTCTCCCAATCTGCATTAAAATTTGCTGCTTGTCAGCAATCAGTGTTTGTACCTCCTTGAAGCGCTACTACCTAATAAACTGAGTTGTGTACTGATTAGTTTTTTGTAGCTCTTTTTTGAAGCCTCCTCTATCCTCTACCAAATACTCCTCTCTCCTCTCTTGCAGTTATTTCCCAAATACTGTAAATTTTAACCATCTAGAGGACTAATTTGGTGATTTTTCAACATATTTTATAGCATTCAATATAGTTATTATGTCATAGATGTATATTATTCATTCTAGATATAAATATATCCGTAAATATGTACATAATTATCCATATATACATGGTTGTATAAAAAACTAAAAAATTTCTCTCTCTCTCCTCTCTTCTCTCTCCTCTGTACATAGCTATAAAATGTTAATATGGACATGAATTTGGACATGCGCATGTACATAAATATGAACATAGGTATGTACATAAATGGACATGAATATGGACATGTACATAAATGGACATGAATATGGACATGAATATGGACATGAATATGGACATGAATATGGACATGAATATGGACATGTACCTATTCATGTCCATTTATGCACATGTAAATGAATATGGACATGTGCGTATTTACTGACTCTAGCTATATTATATAGGAAGATTTTCCTTACTTATTATGTAATAAATGTATATAATCATACAATGATTCATTTTCGATCAATATATTTATTCAATTTAGATATATCTCCTCTCTCATCTCTCTATGTAGATATAAATATACTCATAAATATGTACATAATTAACCATATATACATGAATGTATAGAAAACTAAAAAATCTCTCTCCTCTCTCTCTCCTCTCTCTCTTTCTTTCTCTCATGATACCATATGTATGTATGTATGCATTGATTGTCATTACGAGTTGTGGTGCTTTGTATTACTTAGTATTTACTGACTCTAACTATATTATATAGGAAGATTTTCCCTACTTATTATGTAATCAGGTATATAATCAGATAATGTTTCATTTTTGATCAATATATTTATTCAATGTAGATATATCTCCTCTCTCTCTATGTAGATATAAATATATCCATAAATATGTACATAATTAACCATATATATATATATATATATATATATATATATATATATATATATATATATATATATATATAGGAATGTATAGAAAACTAAAGAATCTCCCTCTCCTCTCTCTCTCCCTCTCTCCTCTCTCTCCCTCTCTCCTCTATCTCTTTCTTTCTCTCAAGATACCATATGTATGTATGTATGTATTGATTTTCGTTACAGGTTGTAGTGCTATGTATTACTTAGTATTTACTGACTCCAGCTATATTATATAGGAAGATTTTCCCTACTTATTATGTAATCAATGTATATCATCTTAAAATGTTTCATTTTTGATCAATATATTTATTCAATGTAGATAAAACTCCTATCTCCTCTCTCCTCTCTCTCTTCTCTCTCCTCTCTCTCAAGATGCCATATGAGTTCGAATTATGTAAAAAATTATCAAAACTTAAATACCCTATTTTCAAAATCTAGCTGCCATATGAGTTCAAATTAAGTAAAAAAATAATCAAAACTCAAATGCCACTTAAATGCCACTCAAATGCCACTCAAGTACCCCTCAAATGAAATACAATATAAACTCGGCGAATTCATCCAACGTCGTAACCCATTGCATAACCCCCAAGACCAGAACCACAAAAAAACACTTGGTAGGGAGATCTGCTCATATATTACTACTCTCGATGAAGCTATTATTATAAATGACAATAAGAATTTAATGTGGTGCCAATTTTTTATAATAATAAAATCAATTATTCATTTTTTTATCATAATTGAATTATTAATATAATAATATAAATAATAATAATAAGATAATATTATTAAGTTATTACTTACTACTATAATTATTATTTATTATTATAAAATTATAAGAAGCATCATTTATAATAATTGTTATTATCTAATAACAATTCAATAATAATCTTAATAATTACAATAGCAATCATAAACAGTAGAGTCATAATTATAAATGATTATAATAAATAAAAAAAGATTTCACTAATAACTATATAAAAAATAGTTAGAATAATGATAACACGGGCATCAGAGGCTTGCCGAAAAAGAGAAGGAAGACGGTGCCTCCGTTACTAAATGCGTTAGTAATAACCTAGCTTTTTCACTCAGTTTCAATGAATTGGGTTTGTGACATTGAACTTTTTGCAAGCAACCGGATATTGCTACGAATAGCTTTTATTACAGGACGCATCGTCTCTGTTATTCTTTTCGGCAAGCCCCGGAGTTCCGTGGATAACAACTGTAATAAATAGTAATTGAAAAAACTGTAAAAAGATATAAATCCTTGTTGCTGCAGGTAGGTTTGATGCTGCTGTCTTTAAAAATAGTCTAAAGTGCTTGTAGGGACATGTCATTTTAGTATACAATTGACAGCATGGAAGCTATCAGGGAAAAACTGTCACGAGTCTGCATGAAGTAACTATATTTTATGCTATGAACAATGGTAACTTTCGGTTGGATGTAGAAAGTTCACAGAGAGATAACTTTTAATGTCACAACCCCATTGAAAAAATTATCGAAATGGTAAACTTTACCTTCAGGTTTGAAACTCTTCAGAAGAGTCTCGATCTAGATTCACAAGAAGTATTTTTTTCAACATTTATAGACTATTTTTTTAAACTTTAAAGTCATTTCCTGCTAGCTTTTCACTCCAGTCATTAATCAAGCTGTCAGAAATACAAACTAGCTAAAACCTTTAATGGCATTTGCGGAAAAATCGACCATAAAATGTTCAAAAAAATTAACATTTCTTGTGGTGGCTCCATTTTGGGAATTTTCAGTTTTCATGATTTGTTTTCTTGTGCATGGTTTTGCATTTCTGCCATCTTAAAACAATGATGAGAAAAAAAATTTACACCTTATCAAAGGTTTCTAGTCAATTTCTATTGTGCTCCTGCCATGGTAGGTTTATGGTTTGTTGAATGAATATTTTGTGCTTTGCAACAGTTTCACTTCAGAAATTCTAAAATTTCTTGAAGCAAACGTAATCCAGAATTGACCAAAATCATTGGGCTATCATTAGAAATAACTTCTATCAGTTATTCAGAAAAAGTCAAAAGTTCAAAGAAAGATAAATTTACGTGAAACAGTTTTAAGAATATAGCTAACAAAGCAATGAAAAACAGCATTCTGTAAGAGCTTTTTGTAACATACTGAAATGCCTTTTACGACTTGAAACTCGCTGAACAGTTTTGCTATTCAATTTTCTCTGATTTAGCGTTTTGGGTTTGATTATTGAAACAACAAACACACTCTAACCACCACATAACATACAGAATATCGGTTAACTTTGTACGCCACCTGAAAACTAGCATCAGCAACTCTGGTGTGTTTTTTTTGTTGTGGTAGCATGAAACCATGACCTTTTGAGAACATCACAAAAATTTGAAAGTTCTTTTAAACTCGAGTTATTGAGTTATCTCACACCGATCTCTAACGGCATAAATTTTTCATGTAGATGCAGAAAAAGAACTTTGGAGTCACCGTTGTAAAGTGAGGATTCCCACTGGTGAGGCGGTAATACAGTGCAAATTTTTCTATTTAATTCCAAATTTCTCTCCCTCCAAGGCACTCACAAGAGAATTCAGAGAGCAAACAAATAGTAAGCCATGATGATCTAGATTAATTTACTGGTTTTTGTAAAACCTGTCAGTGCTTTTACAGTTAACTGAAGTTTAGGTGAATTGCTAATCTACCGCCCACAGGGTAGTGCTAGGCATGCTGTATGTTATTTATGCAAACATCAAGATGGCTGCCATAGCTGTTGCCCCAAGGATAGCCCCAAAAGCTTTAGCAACATGAATGCACACATTTCCCTTTGACCGACATTACAAATAACATAGTTCGGACTACCCAATTACACAGGACATAGATGACAGGCTACAAATTAGGTCAATTTAGCACATAGCAGCTATCCACTGTTTTTTTCCTCAAGGCTCTGTGGGAGATTTTTATGATAATTATACAAGCTAGACCACTTTGCGCAGCCTCTTCCACCTTAAATCCTCTCACACCCTTTATCCATCAGCAACAGAAGCTTTGAGTGGCCCTGGAGCCTTTCCTTCTATCGTATATATGTATGCTCCTAGATTTAAGGATACCTGCTATACCGGTCAATACCGTGCCAGTATAGAATCTGTATTATACATATATAACATAAAAGACCTACCCCATGTCACCTTAGGTCAGGACCCTGTGCCAGTCAACAAATGTGGCTGCTAAAAATAGCTTGGGGCATCAGGAGTTGAAAACCCCTCATCATAAGGCGACCAGCGCAGTATAGAAGCCAGGAGCAGAGACTAGGAAGCTTGGATGCCTTATAAGGAGTGGAAGATATCCACCACCATAGAAAGAGTGGGAAGGGAGCCCAGAATCACCTTGCTGTGTGCTCACTAACCTCGTTGGTTCACTTTGTTGTGTAAATTGTGTTGTATTTTTTTCATTTGAATATATTTTGTATCGTTACATGCAACTGGCTCACCCCTAATAAAGGGGTGAGCTGCTGTGTATGAGAAGAGGCAGAAGTAAGCGGATTTCTGTGTTATATTTTTATTATGTTTCTAAACAGATCTGAGTAATAAAGTATTTTATTTGTGTAAACTCTGTGTGACTTGTCTGGGGCACGAACCCCCAATCAGTCGTTAGTGTCTAGTTGGAGTTGATGCAGTTTTGTAAGTAGTAGGAGGAGGAAATCTACCAAAGCTCTCATACCCTTTAGTTATGTTGTAATAAATTTGCATAGGTCAGCCGCTAGTAGCAATGAAGGCCCGTTATTTGTCTAGGATACGCCCTTACCGACTGGTGTGTCAATTGAAAGAATGTTCTGTTGGCTAGGTGCAAACCTATTGATTGAGCTTGTTGGCTGGTGTGCCAGTGCCAGTTGAAATCTTTTGCTGGAAGGGGGCCAACTGTTGGTTGCACTCTCTAGTATGACCGCTAGAAGATGAAGAAGATGAAGAAGGGACTTCCCCTGGGTTATTGACTGATACTCACTCTTGATAAACTGGTTAAAGCGATTCCAAGGAGCAATTGCATTGTTGATTTACTAGCTGTTTATAGTTACTAACCACTATTCCACCTGTTTGCTTGTAGCCCAGTTATATTAGTATTTTACATTGCTTATTTGCGTATTTGAGCACTGCTTATGATATAAGTAAAGCTGCACTTCCTATTTTAAATGAGAGCTGTTTAGGCACTGATACAGAAATGTTTATTGTGATGTCTTTGTGCTATTGTTGTGAAACCCAATGAATGTAGGGAACTATGCTCTATTTGTTACCTTATAACTAAACCTGATTAGTCTGTCAGGTCTCCATACTGAGTATGTAGTAGAAATTGAACTTGGATTTTAACTCAGTACTAATTCACGGTCTATTTGGTTGACAACAGAATGATTACTTCTGTAACCAAGTATCTCTCTTCTAGTGTCGCAAAAGGTTGTGAGCAAGTCCTTTACGATATGCCTGTACCTGCTTAGGTAGATATATTGTGGGAGATTTGTGTGATAGATAGTGCTAACCCCCCCCCCCCCCCCAACCCCCCCCCCCCCAACCCCCCCCTTACACCCCTGGTGCCCTTAGTCATAAGTCCTTACCCCACCAGAACCCTACCCCCCCCCCCCCCCCCCCCCGGGGTTACTCCGAATCCCCTGGAAAATGGATACCGGTTGTCTCAAAACACTATCCCCCTACATATAGCAAAATTAACTACCCCGAACTTACCCCAAACCACCCCGGACCCCGGACCCCGATCCGGGATCCAGCTACATTGATTCAGATAGCCTGAGGCCTCCTGAACGCAATGCACTTTACAGAATCGAAATCGGAGCGTTCCTTCTCCCAGGATCACAGGATAGGATATGGTCTACCCTTATAAGGACTGGAAAATTACCAACTACCAAAAAGAGCGGCAACAAGTGCCCAGGGCAAAAACGCCATGTGCTTGCTACGTGATTGGACTGTTTTATTATTATGTATTGTATTATGTATTACCATTGGCAATTGCCTTGTACCCTGTATTGTCATTCGTTGTGCCTAATAAGGTAATGAAGTGGCACCTTTTTCTCTATAAATAGAGCTGCTGTGCCTTGGGCAGGCAGTCGTTGTAGAGTTGTTATAGTATAAGCACCCCTTTTATTTGTGAATGTAATAAAGTATCTATACTGAGAAACACACTTCTACTACGTTTGAGTCGAGGACTCAAGAGTTGTTAGCGTCGTTGGAGATAGAGAGAAAGGAGTGGAAGAGAGAGAGAGGAGAATCCGTTGTGGCAGTTAATAGAAGAGGCAAATCTATTACATTGGTGGCAGCAGTGGGATATACGAAGAACAAGGACACAACGGATAGAGAGAGATAAGAAAGAAGGTAAGAAGTAAGAAGATTGCGAGATAATAAAGCAGAAGAAAGAGCTAGGAACTACACCAAGCCTGTTCGCCATGCTTACCGCCATCTTCCCCTCACCCCAAAGTTACCTTGACCCTGTATACTGCCATTCCCCCTTACCCCGAAGTTACCTTGACCCTGTATACTGCCATTCCCCCTTACCCCGAAGTTACCTTGACCCTGTATACTGCCATTCCCCCTTACCCCGAAGTTACCTTGACCCTGTATACTGCCATTCCCCCTTACCCCGAAGCTATACAGTGCCGGTATACCCTGTCTACCTTGTATACCTCCATCCCCCCTTTACCCCGAAGCTACCCCGATTCGGGATCCACCCACTCCGATTCGGGATCCACCCGCCCCGATTCGGGATCCACCCACCCCGATTCGGGATTCCGGAATACTGATTTCGGTTACAGGCAATCATTTTATACCCCACAACTCGCCAATCAACGATGGCCACTCAGAGAGCAAGAAGCGCTGGCCGAAATCCCGTTGTAGTTCAACCAACGGTAGCCTTGGATGAGTTGACAGATGCCCTACAAAGATTGGTACAACCCCCCCAAAGACACAACCCAACTCCCTTCAAACCCCCCAAATACGATGGCACGGCCGATGTGGAATATTTTATCACTCGATTTACTGAAGTAGCCGATGCAAATGATTGGGGCCAAGCTACTGCCCTACTACACTTACGAGAGGCACTGAGAGACAACGCCCTTGAGTGTGGCCGCCCTCCCCATGTAGAAGGTATCTTTGCTGCCCTACGTGCACAGTTTGGACTTACCCCCAAAGAGGCACAAGCCCCGTTGATTACCCTGCGTCGTTCCCCCAAAACATCGTTGCAACAACACGCTAATGAAGTTGAAAAACTGGTCCGTGTTGCTTATGATGACCTCCCTCCCCAAAGAGTTCACCGCATGGTACTGGAAACCTTTGCTAGCACAATAGGCAATGCGTACCTTCAACGACATTTACTAGCCGTGCAACCTCACACTGTCGATGAAGCAGTCAGAGCAGGCAGTGAATTTCTCCAAATCAAGACAGGATTTGAAGACAAACCTTCCCGAGTCAGAGTAGTGGAGGAGGAAGACGACATGTTAGAACCACCCAGTGACAGAACCCCAGCCAACCCCCTGCTCAGTCAAGTCCACCAGACAGCTACCCCGTCCCCAGACATCCTTGCTGTTCTGATGCAAAACATGCAGTTGCTCACCGACGCCATCAAGCTCCAGTCGGAAGAACTCCAGAGACTGAAGCAGCAACCAACCCCCCAACTGGCCGTCCCCCCACCCCTCCTACCCCCCGTCACACCTTTCCCCCCTCAGTGTTGGGGGTGTGGCGCCATTGGTCACTTACAGAGAAGTTGTCCTGTCAAACCCTGGCCGTCTCCTACCCCCCTTCCTAACCAACCGTCAAAAAACGGGCGCCGCCCGCAGTAGGGCGACCGGTTCCTAACTGCCCCCGGCCCCTCGGAATTATAGGAAGGCAATAGAAAGACTAGAGCAACATAACCCTGTGACTCAGATCCCCCCTCCCTGTCCAGAGAGACGGTATCCTGTGCCAACCCCAGAGCCCTGGCAGCTACCTACTGCCAACCGGTATGCGCCATTACAAGAGCTGGAAGATACAGACTACTACCCGTCTGCCCCGCCTGTCTGGGATAACAACCAACCATATCACCCCCCGGCCCCCCTGTGTGCTGACCTTCCCCGCCCGTCTCGTCAACAACACCCAGTTAGTCATGGACACAAATTATATTACTCCTCTGAACCAGCTCAATCTCTGAGCCGAGGGATTCACCCCAAAAGCCCCCCTACTCCCCCAACCCAAATACGCCCCTCCCGCCCTCGGGAGAGACAACCCCTTACCCCCCGACCATCAGCCGTCAGACCCACTGACATTCTTTACTCCCCGCCAGAACGCCCCTACAAGGCAAGTTATTTCTTGCCCGGTCGAATTGAAGGCAAGCCGGTGTCTATACTCATTGATACCGGATGTACCACCAATTTGCTATCACAGCACCTGTTCAACCGGCTGTCTCCTACCACCCGGGATGCCCTTCAAGAGAGCGACACCTACGGCCTTTTGGCGGACGGATCCCATATCCCCTTCTTTGGTACCCTACATCTGCCCCTTCGACTGCGAGACATAAAGACGGATGCTACGTTCGTAGTCGGACAGATTAACGAAGACGCCATCTTAGGCATGCCCTTTCTTACTGCCCACCAGTGTCACATGAAATTTGATCGTTCAGTCATTGAAATAGATGGCCAAGAACTTCCATGCACTGACCAACAGGGACGAATGCTCTCCACCTCTGTCCATGTCATAAGAGACACTCACATTCCCCCGAATACCGAGGCGACGGTACTTTGTAAAGTTACCAACCCCTCACACCTCCCCCTCGGTATAGTAGAAGGTACCCCGGACTCCCCACCCCTCGCCGCCAGTCTCAACTCCCCTGATACCAAACACCACCTGCTCGTTAGATGCCTTAACCCCACTAGTCAGCTGTTACATTTGAAAGCGGGAAAGACTATAGGCCGGTATACAGGTGTACAGGCCAGTGACATAGAGTTGCCATTGACGGAGAACCCCCCGACTTCTATTCCCCCCACTTTCCTTCCCTCCCCCATCCCCGAGCACTTGCAGGCACTATATACCCAAGCCCTGGACAACTGCCACACCCCCAGTGAAGCTTTCCAACTGGCCCAGCTCTTACACTCCTACGAGGAGGTGTTCAGTAGAGGAGATCACGACATGGGTCGTACCGACCTCGTGGCACATAGCATCCCCCTGAAGCCCGGAGCCCAGCCCATAAGACAACACCCCTACAAATTAGGACTCCACAAGGAGCGAGAAGCCGAGGAGCAGGTGTCCAAACTGCTAGAGAGAGGGTTGATCGAACCCAGCAATGGTGCCTGGAGTTCTCCCGTGGTACTCGTCAAAAAGAAAGACGGTTCGTGGAGGTTTTGCATAGACTATAGGCGGTTGAATGCAGTTACCCAACAAGACGCCTACCCCCTGACCCGTATAGATGAGAGCCTGGACGCTTTGTCGGGTAGCCGCTACTTCAGCACCCTAGACCTAGTGAGCGGATACTGGCAGGTCCCCCTGGATGCGGATGCCAGCGACAAATCCGCTTTCTCCACCCGTTCCGGCCTGTATAAATGGAAAGTCCTCCCTTTCGGATTAACTTCCGCACCCGCCACTTTCCAGAGACTCATGGAGAGGGTGCTACACGGCCTTCACTGGAAGTCACTCCTCCTTTACTTAGATGACATCATCGTCATAGGCCCCGATTTCCCCACCCATCTCCACCGACTGTCCGAAGTGCTCCAGCGTCTCCAAGCGGCTGGTTTAAAACTAAAGCCCAGCAAGTGTGAGCTGCTCCAATCTCAAGTCCGCTATCTAGGCCACGTTGTCAGCAAGCGAGGTGTCTCCAGTGATCCAGAAAAGATCGCTGCAGTACGTGATTGGCCCCCCCCCCCCCCTTACTTGTCTTAAAGAACTACAAGCGTTCCTAGGAACTGTAGGTTATTACCGCCAGTACCTCCCACGGTTCTTTACCGTAGCCAAGCCCCTTACCAGACTCACTTGTAAAGATACCCCCTGGGAGTGGGCCCAACCTCAGGCAGAAGCGTTTGTGCTGCTCAAAGCAGGACTGGTCTCCGCCCCCATTCTAGGCTACCCCGATGCCAACAGTCCCTATATCCTAGACACCGACGCCAGTGACGATGGTGTCGGCGCCGTCCTGTCCCAGATCCAGAACAATGAAGAACGGGTGATAGCGTACTACAGTAAAACGCTGAGCCCCCCAGAGCGAAACTACTGTGTCACTCGCAAGGAGTTGTTAGCCGTAGTTAAGGCGGTGAAACACTTCAAGCCCTATCTCTACGGACAAACCTTTAGAGTCCGTACCGACCATGCCTCCCTCATGTGGCTCTGCAAGCGAAAGGAACCTTCGAGCCAAGTAGCCAGATGGCTGGAAGCCCTCTCAGAGTTTAAGTTCACCATAGAACACCGCAGTGGACATTTGCACGGGAACGCAGACGGACTGAGTAGGCGTTGCCCCTCTGATTGTAAACAGTGTACCCACATTGAGAGTAGAGATGGTGGCCCCACCAAAGACGAGGTGATACAGACTTTCCCAAACCCCTCCCCTACCCCCCTTGCCCAGCCCTTGTCTACTCCCTCCCCTCCCTTAGACCCCCGGGTAGTTGCCATTGCCCGTCCACGTCCACCACCCCCTGATACATATCTGATGGAAGCTCAAAAGACCGGCCGTCACCCCGTAGCTGTCGTGTATGAAGCTATCCAAGATAATACCCCCGTGGACCTCCAACAGCTTGAGCTTGGCAGCAATGAGTTGCGCCAATTGGAGAAGAGGAGACATTCCATGCAAATCCTCCCGGATGGTGTACTGGAGATACACCATGCCGGCCAAACCCGGTCTCACTGGTGCGCCGTGTGCCCCCCCCCCCCCCCCCCCCCAGTCTGCGTGGAAAAGTCGTGTGGGAGACCCACGTCATGGCCCACCAAGGTATTCAACGAACACTCAAGAGGTTGAATCTCACCTGGTACTGGCCCGGCATGACAGCAGATGTACGGCCAGCGGTCAATAGCTGCGAGACGTGCCAGCGTGCTAAACATGGGGGTACCAAACCCAACCCCGCACGACAACGCATGTATGCTGGCCGGCCTTGGCAAAAACTAGCGGTAGATCTAGTTGGTCCCCTTCCTGAGACCCAGCGGGGGTAACAAGTGGATTTTGGTCTTAACGGATCATTTCACCCGCTGGCAGGACGCCCTCCCCCTCCCAGACGCTACAGCCCCAGTAGTGGCCACTGCCCTAGACGAGCATGTGTTTAGCTATTTCGGTTTACCCGAGCAAATGCATACCGATCAGGGCGCCCAATTTGAATCCAGCCTGATGAGGGAACTCTGTACCATTTGGAGGGTGGCCAAAACCCGCACTACCCCCCTACCACCCTCAGGCCAATGGAGTTGTGGAGTGGAATAATAGAGTCGTCGGAGACGCCTTACGTTCTCTCCTCCTGAAGAGACGCCCTGAAGAATGGGATCTGGTCCTTCCCCAAATCATGAGAGCTTTTCGCGCTACCCCCCACTCTACTACGGGTGAAACGCCCAACTTCCTTATGATGGGTAGAGAGTTGCGCCTCCCTGACCAACTGACCTACCACCCCCCTCTGCTAGAGTGCGTACCAGTGCACGAATATGCCCGAGCCCTGCAAGAGAGACTAGAGGATGTCCACGAGGCACTGAGAATGGAGCAGAAGCAGACTAGAGGAGACGACGGAGAAGAGCCGTCGTTATTCCGACCGGGAGATGAGGTCTGGCTAGAGAATAAGAGGTGAAGAAAGGGAGAAAGCCCCAAGCTCCAACCCAAGTTCGTTGGGCCCTACATCATCGAGGAGGCCTACAGCAACCACACCTACTTAATCGACCGACATGGACAACGTTCGGTACAAAATGGTAGCCGCCTCAAACCCTATAAAGCTTGCCTTGAGCCCTACGGCCAAGCTCCAGCAGCCATGGAGCCAGCTCGCCATCCCAACATGCGTGGCGCAGCCCCCCGCAGGAGAAGAAGTCCCCCCCTCCCCTTCAAGACATTCTCCTACCCCTCCTAGAGCTCCCGATCCCACCACGCTTTCTCCCAGCATTGCCATCCCCCCACTTCCCCTACTAGAAGAACAAACACCCCCTCACCTACAGCAACCCTTACCCGAGACCCCCCTCAACACCCCCAGCGAGTTTCGTACAAATCGGCCAAGAACTGGCCGAAATAGGAGCCAGACCCCGAATGTGGGAGTTGCCCCCCCCCCCACCAGTCACCCCACCCCCTGTCATAGCCCCTGCACCTACTGGTCGCCCTAGGCGTAACGTGGGACCACCCCAACGCTATGGAGAGCCCTGGTGCCATCAAGTAGCTAGTGAGCAGGAGCAATTGTTCGAACAACAATATCAGGAGAAGATGAGACTGATAGCCGAATTAACCGCCTTCACCACTAAGACTGAGGACCCCACACCCCCGTGCCTCAACTTAAAAGAATTGCCAAGACCTGCTCTACCTACTCCGAACAGCTTAACACCCACGTTCGAAACCCCGTGGCTACAGAGCCCCCCTGAAACACCCCCTCCTTTCCCCACTGCCATGAGTAACCACTCCCAAGAAGTAGAATGGGATGATGTGGAGTCAGACAGTCAAGAAAGTGCAGCTCCTCTACAATCTAAATCCACTACCGAGCAACACGCTTACTTGCTGCAACTGCTGGTTAACCACCTACAGACAATGACGGCCCGCAACGACAAACTTTCCTTACAACTAGAGCCAGAGGATAATGATTTACTCCTCGAGGCCGGCTTAGTTGCGTGTCAACCTCCCCCCAGTAACCAAGAAGAGGTGCTGTTGCCTACCAACCCCCCAGTAGAAGTCGCTACTAGCAGCCAAGATAATGAGTTAACTGCTCACCACGACTGGGTTTTGGAACCATCTACTGCTTGCGATCCCCTGGCCCTAACCCCTAACGAATCGTCACCCCCCCTTACTCACCCTAGACGAGTTCCCCCTCTTCCCCTACCCCCCAACCACTTACTAACAACCAACACTACCCCCAGCTTGACACCCCCTCCCCAGCGTAGCTACAGTCAATGTATCAAAGACCCCCCCAAGCCACTCCAAACCCCAGAGAGTGACTCCGAATCTACCATGGCTCGGAATAGGTGGACCACCCTGAAAAAGGTCATCCCGGGCAACCCATCTTTGTCTCCCCAGTCGCCGCCCAAGAATGAGAGAGAAAACGAGTAAGAGACAACTCTTCCATCCTCCCACACCCCTCAGTTATTCTTGTCTATATATATATTTTAATTAGAGACTCCGTCGCTAATGAAGCGGAGTATGTGGGAGATTTGTGTGATAGATAGTGCTAACCCCCCCCCCCCCCACCCCCCCCCCCCCCTCTTACACCCCTGGTGCCCTTAGTCATAAGTCCTTACCCCACCAGAACCCTACCCCCCCCCCCCCCCCCCCCCGGGGTCACTCCGAATCCCCTGGAAAATAGATACCGGTTGTCTCAAAACACTATCCCCCTATATATAGCAAAATTAGCTACCCCGAACTTACCCCGAACCACCCTGGACCCCAGACCCCGATCCGGAATCCAACTACATTGATCCAGATAGCCTGAGGCCTCCTGAACGCAATGCACTTTACAGAATTGAAATCGGAGCGTTCCTTCTCCCAGGATCACAGGATAGGATATGGTCTACCCTTATAAGGACTGGAAAGTTACCAACTACCAAAAAGAGCGGCAACAAGTGCCCAGGGCAAAAACGCCATGTGCTTGCTACGTGATTGGACTGTTTTATTATTATGTATTGTATTATGTATTACCATTGGCAATTGCCTTGTACCCTGTATTGTCATTCGTTGTGCCTAATAAGGTAATGAAGTGGCACCTTTTTCTCTATAAATAGAGCTGCTGTGCCTTGGGCAGGCAGTCGTTGTAGAGTTGTTATAGTATAAGCACCCCTTTTATTTGTGAATGTAATAAAGTATCTATACTGAGAAACACACTTCTACTACGTTTGAGTCGAGGACTCAAGAGTTGTTAGCGTCGTTGGAGATAGAGAGAAAAGAGTGGAAGAGAGAGAGAGAGGAGAATCCGTTGTGGCAGTTAATAGAAGAGGCAAATCTATTACAATATGTAGCATGTGTTATCATTTGTTGACATGGATTGTTTTCATATGGTCTTGAACTACAGATAAACTATAGCTAAGCACTAGATAAGTTTAATCGTCAGCTAATATTTACTGGCAAGCAATTATCAATTAATTTTCCATGTACATTCAACAGTAATAAAATACATTATCTATTATACATTCAGCATAGTATACTATCCAGATGATGCGCTGCCAAATAACCTCTGTTGTTTCTTTCGTTGGTGTTGAGTAGTGATTGATGTGCTACCGGTTAACTCGCCTGATTTTCTACAAATCTGCTCATATTTTTCTTCAGTTATACTGATTAAACAAACAAAAATAACAAAACCAACTCTACCAGCATTTCAGAAAACTTCCGCATCACCATCCGTAGTTTATGTTTCAGTTTTACACAAACAACTATACACCTAAGCCTAAATTATTACCTTGTATTCTGTTTCAAGCTACATTTAAATTCTGCAGCAAAATCAGCTGTTACCATACTACTAACAAGGCATTACCATTAAAATTAATTGTTTGGAAAAGTGCTAGATGACTGACTAGCAGATTTTTTCAAAATAAACACTCATTCCTAAGTGAGCATGAGGATAAATACTTTATGGATCACTCAACTGTATTATATAAGCTGTAAACAATTCAAAACTAACAAATATTCAACTAATTAACAGCCCCTTTGTATCCGCCTACAAATGTGAAAGCAGTGCCCTCCAAAAAAGAAACGGGTGACTCATATTTACTGGTCAAAGTTAAAGTTGAGCTAAGCAACGATACCATTCAAGATAGAGTTGAGATTCACTGCTACCCTGAGGAATCACACTCTACAAACCCTCCCTCATATTTTTCTACAAGAAATGACCAGGAAGGTGAGTTTGACAAACGTAAAAATATGATTATTTGCTATGAAGCATTCAAAGTGATGCAAAACTCTTACATGATGTTTTAATTCAACTTGTGAGTTATTGATGAAAATTTTTAATTGGTTCAGGTTTTCACTTAAAACCTACAATTATTTTTGATAAACTCATCTATTTTTTAAACAAAAAACCACGCTTACTTACATTTTACACTCTTATTTCACTGAACATGCTTATTAGCATAAAGCTACTGTATTTATTCACACGTAGGGCAGAATGACACCCTATTGAGCCAGCGAGTTAAACAGAAAAAAAACACTGAAAAAACATAACCATTCAGTCTTGAGGAGACAAAAAGAGTATTCGCGACCTCTGTTTGCCGAACACATTGCAATAAAAATAATCAGACCGGCAATAAATGAAATCAATAAATAATCATTTTGTTCGGAACTCATGGGTCAACAAAAAGTAGCTCACTGAATAAAAAAATTAATCAACGAGTATTTATTTATATTGTTCGTAGGTCGCGAATGAAACTGAACACTAAATAAATAATAATGAGCGAGTTGATTTGTTTCATTTTCATAGACCGGTTTTATATCCTCGAAAAACAATTCGAAATAATTGCAAGCATCGAGAATTTACTAAATTGAAGGTCATCTTGACAAACTATTCTAGTTTGTAGCAGTTCAAATTTTATTATTTTCGTAATTATTTTGAAAATTGGGAGTTATCTTCTTTATGATTTGTTCGGTAAACTAAAACATTTCATTGAATATTATGTTGTTCTAAACTAATGTTCCGTTGTTTACGCGACATATTGAACTACGAACACTATTATTTTTGGTATTTTGTTCTACGAACAGGTCGCGAATACTCTTAATAGCTTCTTTTATCATTGAAGATCCAATTGAGAATGTTCTAATTAGAAAGTTTTTAGATAGTTCAATTCTTGTTTAACTAAAAATGCGTAACCGCAAACTACTGTCACTTTTTTCATTTTTATGGGTATTTTTTAATGCATACTGGTTACTGACAGGTAAACCAACACAAACTACAGCTGCTGTCAATATTTTACCTGTCACTCCCGGAGAAAAATACATTTGCAAAGCCAGAAGCTTAAACAGTTGTGGAGGATCTTGCAATAAATCTTCAGTATTCACATATTCGGAAACATTTATGATTGGAATTACAACAGTTGGTGAGCATCAATCTGTATGTGCTTGCCACAGGTTTTCAAACAGCTAGCTTTTTTATGAAAAGCTTTTTCAATGAAACATATACAGAAAGCTTTTGTTTCAGCTAAAGACCAAACCTCTCACCCTCAACAAGTTACATCTACTTCAGAATTGATTCAATCCACAACTTATTCAGTCACTAGAACCTTTGAAAGTGAGAGCAGCTACAAGACAGAAATTTTCACATTGCCAACCACAACTGACAACAGTCCTGGATTTAAGCAAACTGGTGAGTAGACAGGAGTCACAGCTTGGCTTCATTACTTTTGGATATTTCTTTTAGCACTATTCAGTGTAGTGAGTTTGGTCTTCATGGCTACGAACTGACCCAGTTCTGGTTCTAGCAAAATGGTCTATTTCCAGAATTCTATGTAACAATAGTAGCATTTGGTTTGCTGAACAAAGGATGAAACAATGTAACAGAAAGAATGGAACATTAGTTTAAAACCTCATAAGTATGTTCAGAGAACTTTAATGTCTCTGTTTTAGGCTCTCCTTTAATAGCAGCATTTCTAGGTTATTGCACTGCAGCTGCACTGCTTGCTTTATGCTATATCATAGATCGCTGGAAGCAACAGCATAATGAGGTAAGTTACATACTTTAATATCACGTGCAACCAAATTATGAGCAAAATTTAGTGCATTATAATGTGTTTTGGTGGATTTTGGCATATTGTACCTTTAGAGACATCTACTTACCTCAATGGTACTAGCCGAGTGTGCTTTAGAGGAGCTGAAATGCTATCTGAGCCCTAAACGATAGTGATGGGCAAGTAGTACAGCTTTCTGTGCCAGTAGCACAGCTTGCTCAGTCAATAGTGGCTTCTGCAGGGCCGATAGTGACCCTTACTGTGCCAGTAGGCACCATACCGGGCCGGCACAAAATGTCCGCCTTAGTCGAGGAACTGGAAAGTCGTATGAGGATCTTCACTACCCTAATATCGCGAGCACCCTTTCATGGAGCGACGCTATCATAGACTCCAGGCTAGGTATCACCTTAAGACTGCTGGGAGACTCTCTATTGGATGATGGAGAAATGATTCTATCCTTTAGCCACTTGGTGCCTTAAACCTTCAACCTTTGTGTGCATTGTTATTTATTTGCTATTTGTATTGGTGTTTGTATTTGACAGGTTACTTCCTGTCCATGTAATGTTTTATGTCTTATGTATTGTTATATAATTGACTTCCTATTGTCCAGCCTATATAAAGGCTTAATTTTCAATACTGATCACATTCATTGCTGTATTCCCCGTCACGTAATGCAATTGCCTCCCTAGAACTCGTGATATGAATAAAAGCCATTTAAAAGCTGGCATGCCTCTGCGATAGCCATTTAATCAGGCAGTAAAACTTAACTGTTGTCACTGTTAATAACAACACTGAGCCCTCTGGATAGAGGTAGAATACTCAAAATTAGTGGTGTTCCATGGAAGTCAGACTGAAATCTATTACAGCTCCTTAATTTCCACAAAAAGCTAACATATATAAACTGTTAGGAGGAATATTTTGAAATACATTGCAAAAGCAAGCATCAACTGTTTTCTTTTCACTGTCATAACTCTGTTCAATCGCATCACTCAAAAACAACCAAAAAACATTTTCATTGACAAATGGAATGTACTGGCCCTGATATCAACCAAATATAAAGCTTATTTTTCTATACGATGTGCTGTACCAAAAGACTAATTGGCTTCTGTCTCCTTCTGTCCACTTTATCAAACATTATTATCCTCAACCTTCTGCTAGTATTGGAGAACAAACAAAAAGATTTCGACACCTAGATGTTAACCTCGGTAAAATATTTTTTGAGCACCATGAAAATTTGACTGTTTTTTTTATCTATGAAATTTTTAACACAAGTGCTTCCAAAACGCATATGCATATGTGAATACTGAAAATAAAAAAGCAGTTTAGGAATGAATGCAAAGATGGGAAAATATACTCGACCAGTAAGGAGCATGAACCACTGAAAGATGCCACATAGTAATAAAGTGAAATAAAATTGTGAGTTAGTTAGTAGAGCAACTCAAGATTTTATCAATGGGATTAATTTTTGCTAAGTATTTTGATGCGAACAAATAGAAACCACACAGAAAATACTTATCAATGATAAATCTCTATAAAATGTCTTTGGTTTAAAGTTATTCATTTCAGAAGTTAATCATCAAAATGTCTGAAATCAGTCACATTGCGAATGAGCCAGCAGTGAAGAATAAAGTGCTTACAGAGATATGTGATTTATTAACAGCCTAAAGGAGCGGCCACACGGAGTAATTTTTCCACGAATCGTGGGAATTTCCAAGATTTAATTCGCACGAATGTGGAATTCTCACGAAATAGTGCATCGTGGTTTGTTAACGATGCACGATTTGTGTAAAGTGAAAACTTGCACGATGGTAATTTGATTGGCTGACTGAGATTGGACTGAGGTCAAGGTCAATTTTGGGAAGAGCGGTCAGTCACATTTGTTCAGGCCTCCACTCGTTGGCTTCTGCTAATGGATGATGGATGATAATTGTTACTTATAAATAACGATTGTTAATAATTTATTTTAATATTTAATTATTATTAATTAATTATTATTAATTAGTTATTGTTAATGATTTAGTATTAATTATTTATTATTAATAATTTATTATTATTCATTAATTATTATCATTTTTTCGTAATAATAATAATAACTAATAATAATACCAATGATTATTAATGAATGTTTAATTATTTATCCTTGGAGTAATTCTTTATTGTGATCGTGTGCATTATTATACTTGTTTATTATTATTATTTACTACACAGGAAACTGCTTAATAATCACAAAGGTAGGATCGGTAAAAATTACCTTGTTGTTCTAATTGGCTGGCTACAATTTACATGCACAAAATTGTTCGTACGATATTGGAAGAAGACAACCCCGTGTGGCAGGTTATTATTCGTACGAATTTTTATTTGCACGAATTCTTGGAAATTTGCACGATCGTGTGGCCCCAGCTTTACAGTTTGCTACTTAAAATTATAGCGGTTGTTCAAAAAGCCACATGTTGCTGATGAGAAAAAAAAACTTCCTGGAAGTTAATATAATTTTCACCCATGTTAAGGCGTAGTTGAAATGCTTTACCCATAATGTGAAAGAAAGTATCACATGGTTTCTCAAAAGAACGGAGTTTTTTTATTTTGTTTTATTCGACGATAAAGTTGATTTTTTTAAATTTATCTAATTTTCTGCAACCAAGATCCGAAATGAGTGTGCGGGCAATACAGCCTTATTTTAAGGGACTTTCAGTACTTTGATCATGATGCACTGCCTAAGGGCAATAAATGGCATTTCTATATACAATCGTCTGACCTTTGTTTACTTTTGAAGCAATTGATGCTACCTCAGTTTACCCCAAACTAGGCTGCAGCAATTACGTACGCCCAGTAAAATCTTGTTCATAGGGTTAGTTTCCCAGAGTTTTTCTAAGATCTTTTTGCCACGCCTGCAAGTTTTATTGTTCCTAATAATCTGAATAGTTTATTAGGGTCATTCTGTCTTTTGTTGCTTATTCGCTCCACTTGTGATCAAACACAAATTAGATCAATAATTCTCATTATAAGTTTTATTGATCATTTTTTTTATGTTCATTCACACTTGTTGCATTTCTATGCAATGAGTATTCCTCATTATGGTGATAGTCAAGGAAAATAGGAAGGAAAATCGATATTTTTTATTATCATTGAACAATTTGATTTTGATATTCTCTCTACTTCACCGTTACTTTTTCATTATTATTACTTGTTGTAGTTGTTAAATCGTAGTTGTTATTTTTGTTGTGGTAGTTGTAATTGTTGTTATTGATGTGGTTGTCAATATTGGTGTTGTTATCATTTGTCTTGGTTTTGTTGTTGTTCTTGCTAGTATTGCGTGTCGTTCCTGGTGAATTGGTGACTTGACAACGAGAACAGTATTAGCAACAAAAATGACAACAGCAGCAAATCTAATATCGAAAACAACATCAACAACAACAACAACTGCATCCGTTGCAACAAGGACAACCACAACAACGACAAAGTAGACCACCGTGTGTCCAAATTTTAGCATCTGAAGCTTCTCACTTGTGGTATCAAATTATCAAAGAAAAATTGTGTATAGGTAACTAAAATTGAATAAGAAAAATACAATATTATGGCAATAAATTAGGCAGAGTTGATAAACAATGTTATTATAATAAAAGATGAATCAAAGTAAAAAAATTATGAAAAAGCAAATAAAATTAAATGACAATAATAGCAGTACTGGTAATAACCATTTACAATTTTGTTATACATCAACATATCACATATTACTTTTTGCTTTACCTTGATCTGACGACAAAGATATGTATAAATTGTGGAAATTTTCTTTGCATTCAACAAGTTTTATGTCAATTGGGCGGGTGTTATTGTAACAGGTAGTGCCAAATTAGAAACGAGACCGAGTGAATTGCCCTTGACACGAGAAAACACTAGATGACTAGCGCAACATTAAGATAGCTAAAGGCCAATAAAAACACACTTTACAGCTAGATAGCCAATGAAGTTGGTAATTTACGAAATCTCAGTTTCATGATTGTCTGCTTATTATTAGTTTGGAGTTTATAGTTTCCATCTCTCAAGTATTTCTGTGACATAACGCAATCAAAGGGAAGGATTTCAGTGCAGTAGGGCTTACGTATTTACCTATCTTTCATTATAATCAGGCCAGTAGCAGTCAAAGCTCAAGAACTTGTCTACATCACAGTATTGGTTGATTTGAAGCAAAGGTTGTTTTTAGCAGCCAGCAAAAGTTACATTTGTATCTCTATTTTTCACCCATGCAGCATAGAGTTACACAATATCGATATGCTGCATTTGAATTTTAACATCCTCAATTACACTTCCTTGCTAATAATTTATCCACTTAATCTCTTAGGAAATAAAACTCTTAACCTGTCTCTCCATTTGAATCATCCTACTTTGTTACCCGAAGTCTCATAGCTTGTAAAAACTGACTATATCTACTTATGACTCATTTACAAGTTATTCGAGAGGCTAAACTAATCATGGGCAATGTTTCGAATGAACCAGACACTTAGCTGAGCTTGTAGAGTTAGATAAACTTGGTTTTATATTGAAAGTAACAATTTATTACTGCCAAATGTAGAAGGATTACAATAAGAAATGCCAACAATAACTCCTGTTACATTTAACCGAACATTATTTTGTGAATTCAGTTCAATTTTGAAATCAATGACAAGGAAAAGAGTATAATGAATGTACCATTTGGTGCAATGTTGGTGCAATGCGACTAAAAGTCAATCATCGAATGGCCAAATTGCATCAGTGAAGTAGGAGTTAGTCCTCAGTATTATTTAGATTTACATTGTATTGGTGTTATTGTAAAGTATTTTCTCATTTCTTTGGGGGTGTTTCTTTGGACTTTTTTATGACATTGAGGTACAAAGTTCATAAAACTCTAACTGGTTGAACCCATAAACCTATCAGACGTCGAGCGGTATGATGGTGCGCATGAGTTTGGCAAAAATTCGAAGCCAATTTTTTGATTATAAATCCAGTGGGTGTTTGAAATATGAAAGTCACCTCACTTCAAGAGCTGTGGATATTTGTGTTTGAGATATGTGTGGTTACCTGGTCAGCAATGGTAGTTTTGTTTCTGTGAGTGTTTGGAGTTCCAAAGCTAGCACACTGAACTCTAAATCCCGTCAATATCTTAATAAGAGTGTCAGTCTTACTTGAAAGATGCAACAACCCGTTAGATGCACCGCAATAGGGATACAGGAACAATGAACTGTTATTTTTTGGTCACTTTATTCTGTAAAAGTGATCGTTTTATTTATGTTACAGAGAAAATGCTTCATCTACAAAAATGGCAAACTTTGGTGGTTTAATCAACGAACTGATGAGAAATACAGCAGTCAACCTTTCTTTTTAGACAGCACTGTCCACAATTTATCTGTTATTTTTTTATATTCAGTTAATTTGGGGGTCAAAAGAAACTGAACTGACTCAATACACACGTCTTTGAGTGTTTTATTGTTCTTCCCCATGGTTCGCAACCAGACAAATTGTCAAAATTCACTATTTTTTAGTACTCCTACCAAACAGTTGGTAACCAGCCAGGACAAAATATTCAACTTTTTCTCCATGAAGTCACTGGTACCCACTTTATATCTTTTTGTTCATTTGAAGAAGAGAGGAACTACATTTTTACCAGGAACTTAGTTAGTGTTGGCCTCAACTGCACATCCATTTTAAAGATATTTTAGTGATCCTTCCTGACTGGTCTTTGTGTAGAAGTATAAAAAGCACTAAATAAATTTTCTTTCTAGGCCTGCAGATGCAGACAGTTCAATAATATTTAACTACTACTTTCAAGAATTAAGGATGTTGATAAAAAAATGCAAAGATGGAGATATACAGGGTGATGATGATGAGACTGATCAGATGGAGTAAATAGACTTTTTTTAAGAAACTGAATCATGAAATTACATATTAGACATGTCAGTGGTATTTTTTCAGTCCCCGCATTGGTGAATGGAAAAAAACTGAATACTTGTAGCTATTTTCCAGATAACTTTTGGACTTGATGTTTTCATCAAAGTTTATCTTATTATTTCTATTTTTTTAGAGAAAAAAAGCTACCAAGAGTGTTGAGCTGATCAATCAATCTCATGAAGCAGAACAGAAAAACTTTAAGAATCCTACTGAAACACAAGAGATACCATCATTAAGGTGTAAAAACAAAGTACAGCCACTCAGTACGGTTTATGATACTCAGGTTAAGTCCTGCTGTAGCACGTAGAAGAGGATATGTAAGACACCTATAGATGTGAAATAGTTGATGGATTTGCAATTTTGCTTAGAGAACGTTTCATTTCTATTGTTTTGTAACAATAAATGAAATATTAACCTAAATCTTCCAGTGATACACAAATATTAAAAAAGAGTTTTTTCCAGTCACTTTTTTTACCTTTCTCTGTATCATTTAACAGCTGAATTAACAGAACGTTATTTTTGATAACCGGTTTTAATGCAGTTCAATACTCCTAGAAGCATATATTAGCACTAAGACACATTTTCATGTCATTGGGAAGAAACATTTCCAGTCTAGTTCCAATTTTATTTTGCAACTGTGTTAAAGCAGTAATTGAATAGTTTAATAGTTTAGCAGTTTTGATAATAACTTGTTGAATTATTTCACAAGGATTAATATTAAGTACCTTTTGAAAAAAATTTATTCATTGTATTGTAACATTTAGATAAGACCTAGGTGATCCAGACCTTGCTGAAGGTAAACCGTGATCAAGTGTATTGCATTTTTTGCGTGAATGAAATCTATTGAAACATTCAACAAATTTATCTACACCGTTATTCCCGTCTACTGAAAAAACCGGCCATACAGCAAACACTATGTATTGGGTCTCATGAAGTATGAACAAAATATAGTTGCTCTGCCGTGTTAAGATACTTCATTCTACATGTAAAATAAAGTAGTGTAGGAGACGTCACTGCTCGAGTAAATGTCTGATAAATGAAAGTTCCGCCCGCCGCAACTTGCATAAACAACCTAAGAACTTTTCAGTCAATGTCTCAAGATCTGTCTAATGATGCTCATCTCTCGCCAGATGTGATATTGTGCCTCTAAAATCTTTAATAAGCCTATAGTAAGTTGATTTTTGAATCCTCAACACAGTGGAGCCTGCCACTTATACAAAAAAGTCAAAGCCAACATGTATTCTGTTTTGTAGTAGCTCAATTACCCTACTTAAGTTAAACAGTAAAGTGCTCAATCAAAACACAACACAGATAAATTTCATATTATTTATTTTTATTTTGCTTAAACTTGAATTTTTCTGTTTGGACTGAGTAGTTTTCTCCTTAAGATAGAGCTCATGAAAGCCAATAGCTCCACATTGTCAATCGTTCTATCTTAGGGGAAACTTGAGTAGTTATGTTTTAATTTGAAACTTGAAAAAGTGCAATGGCTGTCGAGAAAATTAGGCCTTTATTGAAAAGAGCATGCTTATTTAAAGACAATGTAGAAAAAAACCAGAATGAATACTCAAACTGCGGACAGCAGCTGTTTTGGTATTTGCTTCCTCATCAGCCCAGCACAAAATTGAAGAAAGGTTGACAACTGACACAATGATACAAAAATTTGCATCAAATCGCGGTTAAAGGATTGCCCTCACCAAACACTTAAGTACTCAAACCATAAGGTGAGCTTTGCACAAAGCTAACAGTGGCTGGTGTCTCCTGCTTGAGTGCTCAACCAAACTGAGACGATGGAGCGAAATACTCAAGCTGTATCGGCATTTTTTACCTCATCAGAGCAATACAGAATTTGGCAAAAGTGAAAACCCTTGCGATGATGCAAAAAACTGCCTCGAAGTATGTTCAAAGGATTTACACAATCAGTAGTCTTTCGTTGATTTGTTGCAAAAAACTTCTCTTTTGGCTTCATTTATCATATCAGTTTCGGTTTACCATTTGATTTTCCAGCTAAACAGACAAAGTTTATTTCAGTATGCTTTTCTAGGTAAAATAATAAACTGATAAATGTTAAATTCGGCTTTGCAAAAGTGTTATATAGGAAGGGCATAACACTCACGTGCTAGAATGTCTGAAAAAGCTTTTGTCATTGTCATGCACCTAACTCATTTCTCAAGCAAACATTTGTTTGAGAATTATTATTCACTTGCATGTAAACCCACACAAGCTACAGCTAGTATCAATATTTCACCCGCAGCACCAGGAGGAACATACATTCGCTAAGCCAGAAGTTTTGAAAATATAAGGGTAGTATTGCAACATATTTTCACTATTCACATACTCCGAAAAAATTGCAACTAGACCTGCAACATTAGGGGAGCCTTAGATTTTATGTGCATTTGGAAAAACTTCACACAATGAATTGATTATTTGCCACTAATACAAGTAAAAGTATTGCAGTCAGATCTAAAATTATCTATAATCTGCTTGGTAATATTCAAATTTTTGTTTTGTTATCGTAAAGTAACAAAATCAATTCTCTTTGTCTTCTCATTGTAAAACCCGTCAAAACTTTTGAGAAACCTTCTAGCTCCGTAAGTGCAAGTTGAGCCCTGACACTGACTGGACGATTATGTCAAGTACAAAGCAACTTCCTGTTTGTCCAGAGCTCCTGGTGAGCTAAATGTCCCTGAGTACTGAGCTGAGAAAGCGGCAAGTTGCTCCTTCCAACTTGTTAGACACCAAGTAGTCAATAACTAGGACTCTCACAAACTGGTCAAACAATTGAGTGCTATATATTAGTGGATGAACTGAGTGAAATGATCACCAAGCCCATTTTTTCACCGCAGGTTCCACCCCTAAGCCATTTCTGCCAAACAGCATTGGTGCCTTGCCTTTTATTCGACACTTGAATGTATAAATTGATTGTACATTCAAATCAAAATGCCAGCTGCAAATAACTATTTGATAACAACCTGCATAGTTTTTGTCAACATTGTCACATGGTGGCAACGATCACATAAGGGAAGATTGGCAACAGTTATATAGTATAATGGTGATTGATTATAATTTATATAGCATCAGTGCAATGTGGGGAGACAACTAAGTATTATATTAGTTCCAATGGCCGTTGTTGGTATAATGACGATCTATTCTAGCTGATACATGTATAAAATTTAGTTATCTCCCAGCATTGAACTAATGCTATATAATTTATAATCGATTGCCATCATGCTCTATAACCATTATTCATTTTCCTTTCTATGATCGCTGATGGTGGCCCTTCCACCATAAGACATGAAACAAGAAATTCGGAGCTTGCATATTACCCAGCTGTCTAATTGGATTTTGTTAGCCTCTTTTCTTCAATTTTGTGGTCAACTACTTTTCTGTGTTACTTCATCCTATCCAATGCAGATGTTATCCAGCTACATTTATTCACTACTTAAAAACTTTGAGGAGACAACAACTATCTTTATTTCAACTCTAAAGCAATGCATGCGCTTACTTCTGCTGATGGTTACGAAACCAGGAAAAGTCTTATTTTTGTCTGTACCGACCCTCTAAGTGAGGAAATTAAAGGTGAGGTGCCATTTTATTTTAAATCTATTGCGGTTTGTAAGGCTTTTGCGCCATTCTCTCCTAGAAATGACCACCTGGACCACCAATGATACTCCTGTCAACCATTACTTTCCCGGCAGCATTCAGAAGTGTGTCAACTTCTTTTTTTACTGTAACTGTTACTCAGAAATTTAACCATAAACTGGTGAATCCATTGATAACCGAAAAGTGTTGTTTTTGAGAACAGAAAAACGTTTTTATAGAACTGAATTGAAACCCTAGTAGAAAATGGAACCAATAGTTCTTATTAAGGATATAATCAAAATTTGACAGTCATCACATTAATAATTCACTTAAGCACTGGCTATATAGATCTTGTATATTTAAACGAGACAAAAATATTTATACCAACAATCTCTGCTCTCAATCAAAGTTGAAACTACAGTTAAAAGCAGATTTGGTCAAGTTTAGTCATAAAATTTTGTTTTTACATTATTTCAAACTGATAGCTTTGTTTGTGGGTTCTTAGTTGCCAGCGACTCTTTCAGGATATTGTACTTCTGCTGTCATCCTTGTGGTGTGCTATGCCATTGATCTCTTGAAGCTCCAAAATGAGACTGTAAGATGCCTAGTTTTTCATTTTCCCTGAATTATCCGAAAAGCAACTAATAATAGGTCTATGCTTAAGGTTGCGTTATATAAACAGGAAATTACCAAACTAATTGAAGGCTCAGTTTTAGTATGTTATAGTAAACCAGCGAAATGGTGAGAATTGAAGTTTCTGACATAGAAGCAATTGAATATGGTCAACTTTTTTAAAAAAAAAATAAGCTTTGAGTGTAACCCTATTGAGTGACTTATGGCTAATTGCTCCGTTTATACGTATTCCATTCTCAGATCCATCTATGTTTGATCACTCTCTGGAATATATCAATCCTGCTCAGCTGATGTTTTGTATTGAAACCATAATCTTAGGGTAAGATACTTTTATTTTTACCCACACAGATTTAGTTAAACGGCAACTAATTTCTGTAAATATGAACAGCAAATTTGTTTCCATTTTTTATTTGTGAAGAGAGAGAAAAAATACCGGTGTCTTTTCTATAAAAAAAAAATTCTTTATGGAAAGCTTTCGGGGCTTTTCTTGGTAAACAGATATCTAAAAGGAAGTCCTGTAGGTAAATATAAACTATATAATGAAGTAGAACTTAACAAAAAAAGAACTTAATCATCTTCTATCCACCCATTCCCCTGTCCCCATCAAAAGTATCCTCAACGATGTTTACCTCAGGGACGTACAACTTGATATATATGATTTTCTACTCCCTTCTTTCTCTCTAACAGCAAATAATTTTTCTGTGGAATTAAGCTTAATACACCCCTTTACCAGGCCCCAATCATTGATTTTTCTAATTAGTCTTTGAAACTTCGCCATCTCTTGTAAGTTTCAAGATACAGACAACCCCCAGTCTGCTATCAAAACAAACTTTAAAACAACAAACCATACAAAAGTTTTCTACTACCGTTAACGATGACATGGCGCCTGATGTAGCTACCCTCTAGATGACTATATCCTTAGATGAGGGTAAAGGAGTATCCAAGATGACCAGAGGTGAGGAGTTGCCTCCGACAAGCTGGCACTCTGATGTCAACTAATAGGTCATTATTACACCTGCTTATAAGGAGCTAATATAAATTCTGCATTTCAGCTGTTTGCATTATCTTTATTAGTAAGACCTCAACTACATTGTTTTACTCTAATGTGGGCATTCCAGTGATTACATACATACTGCACATTTTGCAGTGAAAGCTTAAAGTTTGATTGAGTTTACATCTGGTGTCTTACCGCTGCCTCTTTGCCATTGTTGAGCTCTTGTGTTGTTGATGGAGTGGCTTGTTGGATTGTCGGGTGGAGCAGCTGTTGAGCAAAAGTACTTGGAAGTTAGTCAGGTGAACTTAATGTTCACTGAGCAAGTTTCTTTTTTTTGTCGAGAGACTCCTGTTTTGGTCGAGCAAAAGAAAAACCAAGAAAAAAAAATCCAGCAAAATGATACCCTCCTGTAGGGTACTAGACATACCTTACCTTTAACACATTTGTCCAAAATGTCAAATGAATTATTCAAGTCCTTTAAAATGTATCAGAATATCTCAGTTTTCTACTGAAACGGTGCCAGTTTTCTGCATCTTCAATTGATACAAGCGTGTATCTTTCGGCAAACCCTATGGCCTTGCAGCAAATTGTAAGTCTTGAAAAAACTGCTTCACAACTGTTGGAAGTAATTAGCAAGAAATGCACTGAACTTTTTTCTTACCTGTTGCACTATTGCGAACTTTTGCAGCTGGCGAGCAGGCAAAAAGTTCAAGAAATGGTAAGTATTTTTTTATAATCCCAAAAGCAGATTTTTTCGTAACGGCGATTATCAAACTGTCAATAAGCAGAAGCATAGCGAGAAAATAAACGCACAAAACTAACCAAATTCCATGCAACTTACAGACTTTAGAGACTTTACCAATTGAGAAATGCAATTTGCTAGTATCTATGAGTGGACACCACTAGAATGCATTAACTTGCCCCAACTTATTAACACTTACCTTTATTGCTTTTTTTGTGTACTTTATTAGTATGTTACATTATGGTCATTCTCATTGTAGCAACAGTCACTAAATATGGCACTCATCTCTGTTTTTTTTAAAATTTGGGTAACTACATACTGTGACCCTTATGGTCCTTGTTTATCCTTTATTTAGAGTGTAGTGTGTATTGTAGTGTACTGTATGGTTTCCATAGAGTTTAGACTAAAATTTTGTCTAATCATTTGTCTTTGTTGCTGTTTGGGAACGTGATGTGAATGTTGAGAAAATTTGAAAGCAGTGTTTTAACTAATTTTTCAACACTACTTTTGCAAACACTGCAATAACGTACAAGTAATGTGTTTTTAAATTTTAGTGTGTATAACACTCATTTCCCCATTTAGTGAGCCAAGTAAAAAACTAATAGTGATACATGATGATGAGAAAAATCATCAATTTAAGGAACTCGGCGTTTATCGAAAGAAAAAACAAATGCTCTGAAACTGGTTACCTTAAACACAGTTTATTAGCAAGCTAAATATAATTTGGTTACACCCTTTTGTAAAAAACTGGTTTAGAATTTTATGTTTGGGTATGTTCCTGCATATAGCATGCATGTTTTTTGGCAGGCTGCAATCTATTAAAATTACATTTGTCCACATAAATTACTTTTAAACGGTGGCCCTGGACAAATTCTGGCATTTTGAAAGACGCATGTTTTGTGAAAAATTTATATACAAATAGAAGGGACAGAGAGGTAGTTCTTCAAAAGAAAGAAAGAGTTAATTGTAAATTTGAATTTTTCTTGATAAGATGCCAATTTCCTCAGTGGTTGATGATGGGTAGCTGCATGGAGCTTTATTTTAAGAGTTTATCATTGCTAGACGGCAATCCTACTGGTATCTGAACATGTTTGCCTACTATTCTGACTAAATGTCTAAAAGCTGACCTTGAAAACACCAATTTTTGTCCGGGGATTGAATGGCACTAAAAGCTTACCTACTTAATTGATTATTACTCAGTAGCTATTTTCGACTTGATTTTCGAGCATTTTCAGCTAAAGTCTCTCAGTTCAATATTCACATATCTTAATAGTTCTAGAACAGAGACCACGATGTTCCTTTAACGCTTCAAACTTAGTTCCAAGTTTGAAAACCTCGGCAGAGCCCAAGTGTCTTCAACTTCATTTAGTTGGAGTCGATCTACTTGCTAGGTGAAGAATGGAGGCAGAGAAAAAAAAGTGATACAAATAAAGCGCCAAAAGACAATCTGAAAGATTATAGGAGCAAAGAACTACAGAACTCTGGAATCAGCCAACATATCATAGAAAAAGCTTTGGTTTACATATGAACATGTAGTAACACCAAGATTGATCCAATTGTGACTTGCTCACTTTGATGTTTATAAGTAGAAATTTTTGCAGAATTGTAATCACTGAGTTGCATTTAAACATAACTTCTTTGTTTTGATGATATCAATGGGTTTTTTGTGCTGATTGCTAGATACATTTGATGGAGCATTAGCCGACATGGAACAAATTGGTTAAACCTGCACAGCTTGTCATTGTGGTTTCAGAAAAAGAAGTTATTCAAACATACACCCTAATATTGTTTACTCCACATAAACCTCGAATGGAACTTCAGGCTCTTTTTTTTCTTATTTTCAAAGCCTCAAAATATTATGGCAGCAACTCTAATCCAATTTATCAATATGATAAAAGAAAAGAGACAAGGCTAAATAACCTGGTCAGAAAGTCCATTGAAGAGTTTGAAATGGAATAAAGGCTATTACATAAATGCACATTGTTACTTAATACCAACTTCTGGATGTCATGTGAGACACGACATCAGTGTTATGATTGATGTATTTTACCTTTGGAACTACTTATGTTAACTTTGAAGTATTGCATAACAATCTACCTGTCTGTAGAGCAGCGAAGATTCCACACCGGTTCAAAAGCATATCCGTATTTATATCACGAGTTGTTCAAATTCTAACACTAAATATAAAATGGCATCCGAATTCTCAGTAAGAATTAAACACCAGTTACAGCTAATGAGCCCAAAACCTCTGGACTCCAATACTCATACATCAAGCAGGAAAGTCAAGGGAATGCATTCGAAATTACTTTGATGTTAGCAAATAGACAGTCTACACGAGCTAACTTTTTATTTTTACGTTCGGTTTAGGAAAGTTTTTTGATAGATGATTTGTAATTCAAGAGAGCAGTTGTAAAACAACAGGATTTCGTTCATTAGTAGCACACAGAGAAGCATCTATTAACGTCAGTGTTTTGTTGTAAAACTGTAATATTCTCTATTTATAAACATTGAGGTAGTTGCTGATGACCTGAAAAACATTGATACATCTGCAAATTTTTGTTGATGTAGCGTATCACCTAGGTTTGGAAAGTTTTTTGAAGGTCACTTTCTCATTATGTTATCTTTTGCCCCAGGTCAATTGTTTAACAAGTCTGTTCGTTCCCAAATTTGTAGTGACAAAGGGAGGAATCCACCTTTGACAGGAGTCTATAAAGATTTTATTTTCATCGCTGAGTTTTGATGGTAGTATCCTGTAACAATGTGGAAGTCACATGGTAAGCCTTGCATATATTTGAAATTACGAAAAGAAAACTGATCTAACATCCTCAAACAACTCCATGTGATAATAATTGTAGAATGGACCAGTGGAAATGCTATGTTTTAGTTTTTTTTTTTATTGTAGTATGAATTAAAAGAAGTTGCCCCAGCCTAAGAAAATCCATTTTATTTATGATCCTATTTATAGTGTTAAGTCTAGATGAAGCCAAATTCTTTTGGTGTACGAAAACAAGAAAGATAAACAAACTTGTTATTTGAAGGAACCAAAAACTTATACCATTTCATAATGTGAATCCAATATAAGAAGAATTTAAAACTGACCTGGCTAAAAAATTCGCATGACTCATGTCAACTCAATAGATTAAATATTTTCTCATTACTGCAAAAGCAGCTAATCAGTTTATAGTTTAAATATTGCAGTTTTTAGCCTACAATAAGAACTTATCTTCTCTTGGCTTTTTCATTGCCAATGATAATTTGCCACCAGGTAACTGGCCAGCAGGTGAGTTAAGTCCACAAAAAAAATCTTATTTTGGTGCGCTCCATATGTTTCAACAATATCAGCTCATTATCTTCTAACATCAGCTGTTATTATATGGGAAGCAGGCTGCGAAAAGTACGATTGATTACTGAGTATTATTTTGGATGTGGCGAATATAGTAATTCATAGAATAAAATGTCACAGCGAATCTTTTGAGATTTTTTAAGAGTTTTTAAACATTTCAGAAATATGTCAATATAACACCCTTTTAATTATATTTGTTTTCAATGAAGTCATGTTTATTTAAGCATTATTAAACACTTTTTGTCTTTAACAAATAAATATATATAATCAAGTTCATGAGAACGCTATACAGATTTATCAGGAGTTTAGAACCCATTGAGAATACCCCTGCACCACATTTTTTTATTTTTAATAACGCTTTTGAAGTGTATATTTCTTAACTGCATTTCACACATGTTGTCAAACTTGCGCTGTCCATCAATTTCGGAAAGCACTAGGCAGCATTTTCGAAAAAGGAACGAAGCATTTATTTCAGATAAGAATCAATAATAAAAATGATTACACGGAACCACTCGTTCTTTGAAAAATGAAAAGCAAGAATGCGGTCTAACAGTACAAGCTCAAAACTTGGTTGTCAGATTTCAAAAACTTGCTAATTTTACTAAATAATAATAAATGCCCAGTCTCACTTGAGTTGTATAGACACTTATACCACAAGTTATCACTTTTCCTTTTCTTTAGGTTCTTTTTTCATATCCTTTGTTTGCACTAAATGTAACTTGTCATAGTTAAATTTTCTCTTTTTTCCACCTCTACCACCAAGCCTACCGCCTCGTCTTTTTGGAAGGTGCTTTTGGAGTGATTTTTCACGACATCTTGGTCTTTTATCAGCTTTACCTGCAGGTATGATAATCTCATCACACTCCGAATCATTGTCCTCACCTTGTGCTTCCTGTTTTACATGCTCAGTTAGGTCACTTGAAACTGCGTCATTGCTGGGATTTCCTGTTCTCCCTGTTTCATTGTCATCATTAGTTCTCTGATTGACTGAAGAGGGATCCATGGAATCTCTGCATGAAAATAATATCATGATGAAAACTAAATTAATGGTACTCTGGAGAGTTACTTATCTTTCACAAGACAACCATCTCAAATTTCAGTATTTACAAAAATTCTGCTTGCATTTCCAATTTTTTCAGATCATGGATGCAAGAAACCTTGACAAAAATTATAAGTGGTACTCTCTATCTTATGTGAGCAAGCATCAACAACAGGTCGTAGTACTGTGGGGAATTTGCTGGCGAATCAAGCTCACCTGGCACCAGGTGAGAGAGTTGTAGCTGACAATAATTACTAGTGGAGAATTACACAAAAGATTGCAAGTTGTCTCCTCCTAAACGGTATCAAGAGAAGACAATTCTGGACAATTTAGGCAGTGGTACTAAGGGGTCAAAGGTCGGACAGGAGCCCGCCCCTATTCTTGTCAAGGACCAATAAGACAGTGAATAAGCGCTATGCTTAAGTGACTTGATATATGTTTCATTGTTATCATGTAATCTGATTGGTGCTATACTATATTGTATATATTATATTTTTGTATAAATATAAGAGACTGAGCCAGAGAGCTCAGTTTTATTCCTTGCAATAAAGCTCAAACTTCAAGCCTAGTCTTGTTGGTGCCCTATATAGGGAGTTGCAGATTCACAGATAGACAAGCATATTAGCAGTTGTGGCCAAGTAGCAGCAAAAAGCACTACAGTACTCAAAAAGATTTTACAGTATGTAATATTTGGTTATAAACTTTGAAAAGGTCTTTAAAACGTGTGATTAAAGTAAAAAGCCATCTGAGCCTATTTACACTTAAGTAGAAGCGCTTCAAAGTTATCACATCTATAGTTAATTTAGTGATCAGCTTGTTTACAACTCTTGATTAAGCTTTTGATGTTGATTCATTTTAGGCATCTCTAAGTAAGTTGAATAAACATAGCTTGTTGGCACAGACATAAAAAAACATATGCAGTGACCAATGATGCATTGTTTTCTTTCAGGTGTGTCTGAAATCTTTGCTTACTTTTCTCGTTACGTATTTTTCTTTGAAGAAGTTCATGAAGCAATGGATAAGTATTAACAATGTGTTTGAATTTTGTAAAAAAAAAACGATTTTGCAGTGCAAGTGTGACATCAGGGAAATAAAACTGTTATCAAAATATTGCCAACAAAAAATGTCGGCTGGAAAAAGGGTTGGTACATCAACTGAAAAAAAAATGGTTGATATCGTAAGAATCCAATATATTTTGGTGAGGATCTGTTAGCTAGGTTGCAACTGCATGCAAGAAGAAGTTTGTACTAGATATGAATGATTGTGGAATAATCTGATTTTATCTTGAAAGTGTTTCAACGTAATAATTCCTATATGTTGCTTGTTCAAGCACAACTACTTCTGTCAAATCTTAACTACCACGACATTAACACTGTCAGTTACCACCGACGCACTCTACTAACCTGCATCAACCAGTCAAAACGGGACTCTACTCAGTTCAAACACTACTCAACTATGGCTCGCTACGAGACACATCAGTCAAATTTCCAGCGCCAACTAAACTTAAATGTTAACAATGTCACAAAACTTGAAGTTGTTTATTCAATAAATTATCTTGCTGCTAACCAACTATCATCTAACATGACTAACTTGTATACAAAACATATTCAGCTAAAGGATGAGTTAAATAATCTCTGTCTCTTGATCCATTCAAGTGAGTCTGGTCATCACATCCCTAAACTGCCTGCTTGCCTTTGCTTCAATTTTTTGCGGTCATGATCTTATCTATTCTCTTGCTCTAACTTCCAGCACATTAAGTTGTTTTTTTATCGGGGGAGTTGTCTACCAACAACATTCAGTAGTACATAACTTCTAAATTTGAAAACAGCCCTTTTAAGTTAAGTTGTGTTGCAGCTGGAGTCTACATGTTTCATGGTAGAAACTTTAAGCTTGTAGGAGGAAAGGTCTTGAGAGATAGGCTCAGGCAATTTCGGGGGTTGTGAATGGTGAGTCTGGTAAGAAATGGTACAGATATTACCTACTGCGTGTGTAGTTTGACTATGGCTATTCCATCTACCATTGATGGAGTGAAAGCGGAATAACCTAACAAGAGGCTTTGCACTTGGAAGTGGGGGTGGGTTCTGTATCTACTAAGGAAGGGGTGATAAGTAACCAGGGGTGGATACAGAGAGTATGGATGTATTCAAAAGACTTACAAACTATGCTAGCTATGTGATCAGTTAACAGGAACATTATTCCACTATAAAGTAACAACAAGAAAACTGTCAATGCCGGCTGCACTAATCATTAATTAAAATTCAAAGAGTTTAGTTACAGTTTCAGTAAAAAGTTGGATAGTTTCGACATAGTGTTAGCAAGATAATCAAAATGACTATTTGAGCTTAAATGTTCAGTGAAATTATACTCACATTGAATAGTGCTGCTCGAGTTGTAATGCTGTGAAACCTTTTGTGTGTATCAGTTGCCAATAACAAACAACTAGACTATACTACTAACATTGTTCTCTACACTTTAATGCTGGTTGGTCAAACAAAGCTATTTTAACATCTTATTGGTCAATGATGATTTTCATATGGTACAAGAGTCTGCAGTCTAGTAAATTCATTTTTCATACACGTACAACATACTACACCTCACTTCAATTCAGCATTTCAGCATTTTTTGGCAAGTGAAAAAGTTGTTCAAGCTTTGTTTGTATGCGTGTTTGTTACCCCGACGGCGCCACTCTTATACAATAAAACTTTATAGTCACTTTGTGTTGTAATTGAACCTAGACCCATCGAGTATAGTTTTTTTTTATCTAAGCATCTGTGTGTGTTGATGGATACTATCAAAAAATGGATGAGTAACTTGACACACTATGATGGCCCAACTGCCACCAACTCACTATTTTTCATAGCTGCGATGAAGAATCAGGTCATTTAGGTAGTCCTAACGAATCTGTTCAACAACGCCTATTATCCATTACTTTTGGTATTTCTGTGCAGCATTTTTCCCACTTGATGAGTATTTGCTTATCTGTAGAACAACGGTTTTTTAATGAGATACGAAGTTAAATGATTGACCCACCAGGTAGCTTACTTATGTTAAATGAACCAGTTACATCATTGAATAAATTTATGGTTACATATCTTGGAACGAAGGGTAATGGTCGTCAATGTGCTGGCAAGTTTAGTAATGCAATTTGATCTTTAAGGTTGTTTGCATGTATAAATCAAAGTTTAATAAACTGCTTTAGTGTACCTCATGAAAGTGCGCACAATTTTAGCAAAACTGTGATCAAAATTTTGCACTACTGTAAAAATTTCCCAGTTTCTCTCAAACATTTAGGATGTTTTTATGTTATTTTGAACAAATGTCCAGGCTCAGAAAACTGTAATATAGGTATAAAAATTGTGCTAAATCATTCTAGAACATTACTGGGGACCGTGGCAAAAGACCATATCCCTGCAACACCAAGAATTGCTAAACGATTTGTCAAGCTTATTTTCGTTCTTATAGCCTTTAGCTAAAAATGTGAGAAGAAACATTTAATGAAATTGATGACGTTGACATCAGCGGCACTTTGATTGTTTATTTCAGAACTAATCACCGCAAGCCTTAGTTCAAAATTTTGTCCATAGGCTAGCTCTGACTCATTGACAAAGCAATACCAGTTCTTTCAACAACCTGAAAAGTAATGAAGTGACGGAACCGCTAAAACTTAGCAGTCTGTTTGAACACTTTGCTTCAAACAAGCTAAAAAAATAAATTAAGCCTTTGCATAGACTTAACGGGACCAAGTTAATTTGGTCTTTCAAGCCCTTTACAATCTGACTGTATAATAATATTTGCTAAAACAAAACGTCTATTCATTGGAAGTAGCTCTATGCAAAGAGCTTATGATCCCTAGGTGAACACGCCTGACTTATCATTGCTTTTCATAAACCTCTGTTTTCCTTAAAACAGTAGTCAACCAATTGTTGGCAAGCGCTGGACCATCAAATGAAAATTTTAAGACTTGGGACTCCCCGATTCTTAAGATCAAATGATAATTGATCAATTAAGGTCACTAGGTTGTGCAGCGTTCTAGAGTAGGTATTGTTGTAGTGAATGAGCAACACTGCAGTAAAGCCTGTTATTTGTACACTGTAGTACACTCAATATAGTTTCTTCCAAGAGTTCTTTGACAGCTTACACCTGTTTTACCTTTGAAGCATCGAGCTGTTAGTGTTTAATAAATGTGTGAAATACTAATTCTCTTTTCTTGCCCACGAGCTATGATCTTGGACTCTTAGCATTGTCCTTTTGCTATCTCCGTGTTTCTCATTCCTTACTCTTCTTCCAGGCCTTGATCAATCATCATTTTTACTTTTGCAAGAAGTCAACTTCTCCACATCGTTTACTACAGAAAGACAGTAAAACATTCTCTGCTCCTGATATTTGTGCGAAAAGCAAATCGCCTGCCCCTTAGACAACTTTGTTTTCATATAACTTGTGTGCATGAGCTCAGCAACTACAGTAATTGCAATCCTGCCAAAACTTGCTGCCAATTGCCCCAAGAATGTACCATGCTATTTTTAAACAGATGAAATTACACAGAACTATCGAAATTCCACTTTTTGTCTTTGTACATCAGCTGAGCTGTCCCACTCCTATGTTTCATATCAGTAGCTGATACCCATAGACAACTTTTCTTTTTGCTACCACTCCACATTTTGACAATTTTTACACCAAACCACACACTCAAAAAGTTACATTTATTAATTTCGTCTTTCTTAAACATGGAGTTTTTCTCCCTTTGGAGTTGTCTCTAATAGCCATATGACAACTCCTGAAACCAGCTGCATGAAATCACTGAGAATACGCTAAACCATAGGGTTATTTTAACAAATCAGGAAAAATGTGAACAAACACTAGCATTTTCAAAAGTAGCAAAGTGAAAGGTTGAAGATTAGTGCAATGCGAGTGGGTATTATTACTGTTCCTGCAGGTACAACATTCATAAGTGTTGAGTAGAGATATGTATGAAACCGTGGAAAAACTTTTGTTATGATGTATGAAAAATGAAAGTAGCTTAACTGCTTTTTTGGCCTCATAAATCAATTTTTGATCAGTCTCACTCAATCTTATAGTGTTGTTTATAAATTCAATTGTTTGAGTTGCACAGTAGCAGCCATTTTCTTTTTTTCTTGCCGTGAAGATTGTCTGCTATAAAAAAGTAAGTGGTTTGCTTGTTTAGTATTTCCGCTGTCCATCTGGTTTACTGCTGGTTATGATGGTTGGTTTGCAGTAAAAAGAGTGCTGTTCACTCCCGTGTTGGGGTTAAACTGGGGATGAACTGCTGGATCTGTTGAGTTTTGGGTATGGAAAATTTAGTTGCTAGTTATAAAGGTGTTTTGGGCCATAGCTCATAGTTGTCACTTGCACATAGTTTGCTGGGTTGTATATCCAGCAGAGGAAAAAAGGAGAAAACATCTTTAATATAATTAAAAACATCATCTCAAAGTAGCAAAAGCCTTCCCATGCTGGAATGTGTTTCTCTAGTCTGATTGTTCTTAATTATGGAGAAAATTATGATAATTACTTTTTCATAGTTCTTTAATACTATTCATCATTTATGCTTGGAAACATTCAGATATTAAACTTTCACTCTTCTTCCACAATCATTTATCGATTTTGGATATCGAAAATCTTTCATTTGAAATCAAAATTAAACAAGATATGTCAAAAGTATTCTGGAAAATTTGAAAATTACTCATGATTACAGGATGGATGAAAGACAGCCCAGCATCAAGCTGAGTAGTTCAGTAGTGAACTTCACTACGTATAGACATGGTGACAGCAACATTATAGTACAAACTTTGCAATTCCACAAAAGCATTTTTGAATCAGGTGAGAGTTGTGCAGTAGAACTTGTAGCAACGCAGTGCGGTGCATTTACAACTAAACACATACAGCTAGCTTCAAAATCCAAAATTTTTTTTATGAAACATCATGATTGCTACTAGTGTTCGTGAAAATTCATTAGCACTTTTAATTGTAGCAATTAGCTGCCAAAAAAATTTAGTGCATAAACACAAGTTTGTAATAAATTTTTAATGGCTAACTATGAAAACAAAAAAGTTGTTAAAAATAAATCTGCTGGTGTTTGACGCTAAAATTGGGTTCCTACTCTGAACAAACATAAAGTTATGACTTTCTCCTTACTTTGGCATTAGGGAAAGAAAAGACTTTTTCTTCACTTTTTTGTTCCTAATTTTGCCAAGTACCGTATAAATGGGGTATAAATGTCATACTTTGGTTACGAGAGGAGAAGTAGCTTTTCTATATGTTTTTATCTTTCTTATTAATATCATCATCTAAGTGAAGTAATAGAAGTGTGGCCAACTGCCTTTATCATGTGACCCTCTGGAGCAAAATGCATAAACGATTAATCTAGAACTTAAAAACGGCTCTCTTTCAACAGCTCATAACTCAGCAAACTGACTGGCTAAAGCGTTTCGCAACCATTTATCTGAAAGCTCAGATTTTCTCTTAGTTTCTGATGAATTTCAAACAAAACATGCAATGTGAAGCATTAAGGGTCAAAATATACTGTATTACAAAAAAAAGGAATCATAAACTATTTTTCTTGTGTCGGTCAACTTTCATATAAAACTTTAAATAATGTGATGGAGTTGTGCGAGCAGCCGTGTGCTTATGGATGAGCTGTAACTACTATTATTAAGAAGCTGATGACTGACCTTGGATGCCTAGCAACAAGTGGAGACTCTGATCCTATCTGACGAAGATGGTACCAGCCGTACAAAGATCGATCTAAAGAAAGCCAGGCTTCTGAGTTCCGTGTAGCCATCTTGACTTATATAATTATTATTATTTACGAGGCCTTAGTAGCGCCCGCTTGTTTGTTAACATTATTGTATAGATTTTATGTCTGGTGCTATCGAGTTATAACTATTAATGCGCCTGTTTGTATTTAACCAATCATATTGTATTATTCTTAACCAATCACATTGTGCGCATTTCAAGTGCTATGTTTCTGCATAAATAGAAGGGCAGATCGCTCAGTGCTTTAGAGTTATTAGAGGATTTGTAGTGAATGCACCCTTGTACGTTTGGGATAACATAGTGTGTTCTTGTATAATCTTGGACTGAATTAGTGGGTTCTAATTATCGTCAAGCTAATATACACTCCGTGGATTTCTCTCGTTATAAGGTTTTGTATATTCTCGATGATACATATACTGTTGATACACCTGCAACTCTTCTGTTACTGTCATTGCTTTGCCTACAGTACTAAGTTGTCGATATCACGTTGTTGGAAAGTAACACATTCCTGGAAGCTATAACAAAACTGTCTATAACACGTTCTTGGAAAGTGTAACACATGCTTAGCAAGTAATTTGCGAACCTTGCAAATAAACCGGATCTGTCTGCAATAATACAGATCTCACGGAGTGGAGAACAGGAAGTCACCGGGTTGACATTACCATAGTCTGATTATGACCACCGTATACGTTGGAGATTACTACCCCATACCGGTAGCCTTGTTCAACGGGACATTTGCCATACACTTAGAAGCTCACGCTACAACTCGTTTGCTTCGGTGAATACTGTATGCTCTGTCTTTGCGTACCAGCTGCTCTCAACAAGTGTCGGTGAAGGCTCTGTTGCCATACCAACACAAAAAACCTTTGCAATAACTAATAACTGTAGTACTAATAATAATCTCAAATAAATCCTGATTATTACAAAATTACAATCTCAAAAATAGTTCCAATAGTAAACCGGAAATATTTTAAAAGCAATTATTTTTCACAGGTACCAATGAAATCAATCAATTTTGAAAATTGAGCCTATTATATTTATTCATATAGTTCACTTCAAAGTAGCTCAGTACGGAGTATTTCATTCAGTCAGCTGTTTATGGAAAAAATTATAATATAGATACGTGAAATACATGACAAAACAGGTGATTTTGCATTATTTTTTTCATATCATGCATTGCTGATTCACATCATCAGCAATACATCAACAGCAACCATATAGTAAATACTGCACTTTTGCTGTACTAGCTACTAGTATCTGTCAAATTGTCCACTTAATTTATTATTATTTTGGTGTTTGCTCCAAACCCCAAGTTTCACTTGGTATTTTGGGTTTCTGCCAAATATATATAATAACTAATGTGATTATGTGTCCTGTATACCACTAAAAAGCGTCGCATAAGCTCACTGGTGTGAAAGTGTACATTTTTGCAGTACAGGGCACGTAGTATTTAGTAAATGTATCGCCAAACACCTCAATATCTAGTGCAGCCTAACATAAAGTTATTTTTCAGAAGGGAAGATTGCCTCTTGTTTACTCCTGTTTCCAAAAGGTGCTTAACAGTTTTAAACACAGTTTTGTTGCAAAATTCATCTTAATAAAAATAAATATTTGCACAAGATTGAAACCAAAAAGATTTTCACCAGGGTATGACAGAAAAAAAATCCTATGTTAAATGAATGCTGCATAAAAACTATTTCAGCCAAAGATGAGTTAAATGAGCTTTCGTAAAATTTGGCTCCAGTGGAGTTCTCCTTATATGGAGATGCACTGGAAATGGCTGCCCACACTTTGATTACCTCCTTTAGGTCAACGTGCTTTGGCTGCACCCAATGCCATGACTCAGAAGTTACTAAGCACAAATATGAAGAAAGCTCTTGTAGCAAACACTCTCTGCAAGTAAAAGCTGGAAAAAATACAATATAAAAACTGTGAGAAAACTCATTGCAAAAGGGGTCAATGGTATCATCTTTTTACATATCATTACTTGGATGCTGAATATTTGTTGAAATAAGATCTATCTTATTGGGATTTGAAAGTACTGAGATGATTTAGAATATTCAAGAACATTCCATGTCCATACTGCCACTAAATTGTACTTCATGAAAAGCGTTTTCAGTTTATAGAGCCATTTCATTAATAAAACTTCAATCCAAATTTTTCCTATTGAAAATAAAGCTGAAGAATTTAAAAGATGTCAATAGAGAAAATAAGTGTGGGTTGGCTCTGTAACAAGATGGATTAAAAGCCAGTGTGTGACCACCATGTTAAAAGCCACATACATGAAGACTAATTACATTGTATCAGAGATTGACATTATATGGAAAAGCCAGCTATAAAGCCAGCTAGCTTTCTCTTGTAAAAAGCCAAACTTAGAAAAAGCCAAGCAGTTGTCAACCTGACGAGGAAAGCTGAATTCACTGCCTTGATACCTCTTCACATGTACTGTATTCATAGTCCACTCATCCATTCTCAGCTTCTCCCTGTTTCTAGAGGTGAAAGATTTTTGAAGGTCAGTTTGGTTCATGTATATTGAATTATTTTTATTGTAACACCATTTGTTTTGTGGATGTATAAACTCAGAAGCATGATTGGTGGTAGTTTGATATATTGAACACCCACAGCAGGAACTATTTCGCTCCAACTTTTTAAAATAGTTACAGGAGAATATGTGGAAGGTGAAAAATACAAAGCTGTAGTCTAATTGACATATATGCAAGTAGTTTTTATGGTCAAGCGGTAGTGATCATTCAAAGTGCAGCAGTTGTTTATTTATAATTTTTGCGTTTTGTCATGCCTGATAATGATCTTACAATCCGGTATAAGCTTATTGGACAGAATTTGATTTGTTCTATTTCATGATTACTGAAAAAAAATTGATTTTCACAGTGTTTTTACACATATTTTCCTAACTACTTGCTCAGGTGATTCTAAACAGTACAGTTATACATTTGAAAGCAACTTTTGTTTATGGATCCAAGGTGTCACTAAAACCATCCTACCGCACTTTCTTAGCCTCCACCCCAACCCTTCTACATGCATTTAACTCCTCTTAAGCTGCATACATTTTCTGGAAACCAACTCAAACCGAAAGCTAGAGTACTTACATGAGCAATGCCAAGTTTAGTAATGAATTTTGAAATTGTCTGCAATTTGAGAAGCCCACCCTATCCATCATATTTTTTAAACCCATATCGTTAAAAACCTAATCTATACTTACACCCAAATTGTCATACCTAGAACTCTGTAAAAAGCAGGATGTGAAACGCTAAAAGATGAAGTGTAAAATAAGAGAAATTGTTTTTTTCTGAGGAAAATTCTGGCGCAAAATTGAAAATTGAAATAGAACGTGTAAAGTTTTTGAATGAAGTTGTGTAGCTTTTCAGCAAAGTTTCTGCATAGATTCTGCCAACCTTTTTACAATTTTTTTCCAAGATGGGATTGAAATACTTATAATATTTCATGCTACTTCAAATAATCGTCAGAAGAACTGTCTCAGGAGGGAACAGCCCAGTGATGACTGGGTGATGCTGATGCTTTGGAAAATAAGCGAACACATATAATCAGAGATGAGGCGCTTTTGTTTTTAGCTTGATTTGCTTCCACTGATTCATGTTATTATCATGTGAGTTTATTGGAAATGACGCCTGTTCAGATTTCTGCAAATTTGTGCCAGTCATGAAAAATTTCTTGAGCCTCGGCTTGTGCAACAGCTGGCTTTTTAAAGCCAGGCTGAGTAAGGGTAGTTTTCCCTTCAGGGGTAACCCACCCTTCAGGGGTATGCCACCCTTCAGGGGTAACCCACCCTTCACAATCTTTGATCCAAATCCATAGAGTCCAAACCTTGACAAAGAGTTTTGTCGAACAGGAGATAAAATCTGTTAACTATTACTAAAAGTATGCTGTGGCCTGAAAGTGTACCTTTTAATTACAAATAGACAGTTTTTTGTCGCATTTTGAGATCGCTGTTTCATGGTGCAACGGGTTACTGTGAAGAGGAATGCTAATGAACAGTATTTCTCAATGTTTGTATAGTTCATGTAACATTTATTTCATTAATGATACGTTACAAATTAATAATTTTTTGGTCCTTGATTTTAGTTTTTTAATGGAAGGTGATTACTTAGTTGTTATAATTAAATTACAATATCTTACGATATCTGTCTTCGATAAATGAAAAATAAAACACAGTAACTAGGTGGCTGGCTGTAATTATTCAAAATAACATCATTTGTTTACTCATAAATAACAAAAAAGCTTTTGCTACAACGTGTTTAAAAACTATAATTATTGCACTTAGAGTTTGTTGCGAATTGGAGTTGATGCGGAGTTAGCTCGGCTTCAAAATAACAGGCTTTTGGAAACTATGATGAACCCTAGTTTACAGAGTACGGGACAAAATAAACTTCTCTGTTAAGTCAAGCATTATGAGTCTGAAAGGTTCCCTCTGAAGGCCCCCTCAGCATCAGAAGCTGTCTGAATTGATCCTTGAATCAAATTTTAGATTTCCTCCATGGAGTTAATTGGAAATTGAAGATCAGGAATAATATTAAGGAGGCTGAAGGGCAGTTAGGAGACCTAGTGTAATGGGGTAAGTTAGAGCAGAACCGAAATACCTCTTAGCTTTCACAGCAGGCACCTAACACCATCTCTCTATTCTAGAGTTGTCTTTCTGAGGTACTAATTTTATCGCTATGTAATGTTCGGTGAAGTTCTTTCAAGTGCGCAAGCTCCGATTCTCGAACTAATCTCTTTGAGATTTTTTTTTCAAAAAACTTCAAAAACATAATTATCTGTGCGTGTTGATTCATTCTTGTCAATATTTTGGCTGAAAAAAATATTGTCAGTAATCCAGTTAAGTAATCTTTACTTATCGTTTATAATTCACAAAACTATTTTCCCAGGAAACTCTTTGGGATCAGAAAAATAATAAGTTGATTGGATTTAGTAAAGAGTGTCTAGCAACAACTTTCACCGAGTTTCACAAATGTCAAAAGGATGTACAAGTCCATTTAAAGTTGTCAATTGTCATTCTTATATTCCACATATATTTTGTGCAAAAGCTCACTGGATGTAAAATGTATTCCACTTCTAGCTTGGCTCATGTCTACTTGACTTGGATATCAAAATTGGTCATAATTCGACTAACTTAAACCAATTTTCATTCGATTTATCATCACATTTTTATTATCCATTTTTATTAATATCAAAAATACAGTTGGAGAAAAACAACATTTTCCTTTTGTTTTATAGATTGAAAATTTGTGTGGCTTGTAAAAGTGTTAAAAATAAACTGAAAAAACTTTTAGGTTACTATCTAGTTCTGGTTCGTAAAATTAGATGCTTTAGATTTCAAAGCCATGTGAGTGGTTTTGAAATAGTCTAGTTTAGTAGAAATTGAGAGTTTGTTCATAAGACTCAAGTTAGTGGACACCAATAAGCTTCAGGCGATTTGAGGCGCAAAGCGTAAAACATTGCGAGCCAGCACCATTCAGCATGATAAATACATCTTTTCACAAATGGTAAGTAGGAGTTGGAAAGCTATTGAGCACTCTTTGTTGCTTTTTGTTTAAAAAATGTATGTTCATAACTCGATGTTAAATGCGATTTTTTTGTTTTATTTGTGCAAGTGTTTGGAGTATTTCCTATATCTTCGATAAACAGGATAAAAAGCAATATGTGTTCAAAATTCAATATGCCCCATATAAAACGGGAACGTAGTTCAGAACATAATATTTTTTCCATGAATTTTTATAGCTTACCAAACAAATCATAGAGAAGATGACTTCGAGTTTTTGAATAATTGAAAAGCGAACAAGAATGGCTTCATGATAAATAACAATAGCATGTAAAGTGGCTCATTGTATTTAGGGTGATTTTGCCAAGCTGATGCATCCAGATTAATTGGAAAAGCACATTGTCAAATCATGCCACAATATGGCTGTTGACCGGCCATATGTATAAATAACTATTATAATTAATTCAATATACAGCCGGAGTGTAAACAATAGTTCATCACATCACTATAACCGCAGTTTTCAATCTTCCGGTTTGTCAAGGTAAATATCCCGTTTGTAAGGTCGTATTTGACTGCATCGTACCAACCTGCGCTATAACGTTATGTTTTGATTTTATCACTGCTGTACAACATCATGCATAGGTTGTAATAATTTACTGTTGATCAAATCTGAAACCTTGATTCGAGGGATTGTAAAATCTTTGATCGTATTTTCTTATTTTTAGAATATTTTTATTTAAATTTTTTTTTGATGAGTGAAAATAGTCATCTTTGCCAAACAACAAGAAATCAGTATGGGAAACTTGTTGATGCATCAGCTCGCGAACATCACCCTTGGTATATATCTGGAGAGGGAAATTAGTTTGTAATATATTCAGGCCAACTAGGACTGGTATATGAAAGTGAACAAACTAGACTAGCTCGCTATAGTTTATTCAGCGTTCTGTTTCATTTGCTACCTACGAATGATATAAATAAATGCTCCTCAATTAACTTTTCCATTCAATAAGCTACTTTTTGTTGATCCACAAGTTGCGAACAAACTGATTATCTATTGATTAAATTCATATGATTATTTTTACTGTTGTTTTTCAGCAAAGCTAGGTCGAAAATACTCTCATTGTAGAAGTTTTCCGTGCAATACCTTTGCTGAACACAACTGAAAATTGACTTTTGAAAAGAGTATACAGCCTGCTATCGGCTGTAAGCAGGAAGTGATATCGAATGAACAAAATTCCAGTCCAGATTGTTTTTTTGATTCGGTTTGATTTATATGTTTTTTTGAGGACTTGGTTGGTGATCTGATTTGACGAAATGGTGATTTGCCTCAACTCTGCTACTACAAGTAATTTTTTATAATTGATATTTATAGTGAGTGAGATTATTTTATTTATAGCCTGATTAGTGAGCTTGTGAGTTGATTTATTTATGAGTATGGCTTTGGTGATCACATTGCATAATAAACACCGGTTATTGTTAGAATTATTTTTGTTACAAGTTTTGTGGCAGCATGTTCTGACAGTGCAGGTTGCTGTTACGTAAGCTGTCGTTTTGCACACTTCTGCCATTGCCATGAGAAAAAAATAACGTACAGGATAAAATAAGTTCCAAGTAGTCGATTGAAAGTTTAAAAAAAAATCTTATTGCTAGACGCAAAAATATTGCATGGCTCTGACTAAAAAGGTTTACAACAACATGATTGTTGGTGGATTTTAGAGACACCTTATGTTAATTCCTATACTTTATTCTTTAGCTGTGACTGACTGAAGTGTAGCTTTTTGTGCCTCTTTATAGAGCACCGACATGCTTTGCAACTAAGTGATATCATTACCGAGCATTAGCTTAAGTTTTAGGGCAAAACTTGAGGCATTATGTGTATTTTGCTTGGAATACCCTGTCTGTTTTTTATTGGGAGTTGCATGCCCCATTGTTCTCTTGGCAACCTTTGAATGGATTTCATTGGATGATTGGTTTAGTGGACGGGGTTTTTTTTGTGCTGGTTTGTTGGCCTAAGTGACCCTGCAGGGAAAGATACGCCAATCATCGCGCAGTATAAAACTCATGTGCCACGGCTGTTAGGCCCCCAAAAAAAACTTTTTCCGGTCAATTTTTTAAATGAAATATCATTTTAAAAAAAATAGTAAAGTTTAAATAATAAATCATAAATTTTCACAGAAGAATCTTATTCCAATAATTCATTGGGGAAAACAAAGAAGACATTCTGCTATAACACTGAATTTTTGTGTGTGTGAAGGAACTGCTTTAAATTTAAACTAATTAAGGGTCAAAGGTCAAAGATCCAGATTGACATCATTACTTTGGTAAAGGTTTCTACGATACATCTCATTGTCATCCAATGGAAAGTTTTTATGATCAGAAATGCTTATAACACACCTGGAATGTGATAAATAATAACCAAACCTTCCTAATAAAATAATGGTTGTTGTCAATAATAATTAAATACTATAATAAATATGTGCGTGCCCATATTTAAAAGTGATTAGTAATAATAATTTTCATAATATCTTATATGAGAACATCTAATAAATGTAATACAATTTATACTTCCAAACAATATTTTCATATTACTGTAATTATTCTTTTTAATGATACAAAATCACATTTTTTTTCATTAAACTGCTGTTTAATATCGTTATGATTATTAAAATTATTATTCAGCACAAACAATACAATTAGTTAATTACTAACATATACTATAATTATTATTTGGGACATTGAAACCTACCGGGCCTATCAATTTTTCTAATGTAGTGTCTATTAATCGCAATAATAATAATGAATGGCAACAATACACAATTATTTGTCACTAGGTTTTGACGGCTTTATTTATTATTGTAAATAAAGTTATCTGTTTATAAACTATAGAGCTACGCCACCAAAATATATCGCGATCAGCTTATCAGGTTATCAAAAATACCTAAAAAAAATAAGAATTGTGACATTTTCATACTTTTCTCCTGGTAAATCGAAAGGTTTTACCTCTTTGAAGATTAGAGTTTTGTGAGAAAACCAAAAACACTTTGAGTGTGTACTTCAAGCGCAATGATTGCGTATAAAAGCGTGATCGGGTTAATTCAATGTTTGGATTGCGAGGCGATTGCGTGTGGCACATTCGCGTATCTCTCCTGCAGGGTCACAAGCCGAAGAAATCCTTTTAATTTAGGCCAGCAAACCAACGCAAAAAAACCACTCCCAATAAACCAATCATCCAATGAAATCCATTCAAAAGTTACCAAGATAACAAGAGAGTGTGCAACTCCCAATAAAAAATGCACAGGATATTCCTAGCAAAATACACATAATGCCTCAAATGCTGGCTTAAGACTTGGGCTAACCGATCATTTGTTTGGGAAGAATGTTATACTGGTTTAAAGGCTTGTCCACAATAAGTTTAAAATAGCGCAGGACCATCAGTTTGAATTTTTAACACTTGCAAGCTTCATCAAAGAGCTATCAGTGAACATGCCATAACTAGCGCACAAAATCTTTACTGTTGATGTGAAGGGCATTGATTAGCTGCATTGCGTACTGAGCAGCTGTTGGTCTGGTATTCCCCTAATCTATCACAAAGACTTCATTGTCCCATAAACCAAGGGTATTACCCATTATTTGATTATATGAAACGGGGAGTCCCCTTACAGAAGCGTAGCCTAAGGTTAATCAATGCTATGTTGTTCATTGCAACTGAATACCATTGAGCCCTAGATCTTGACGAACAAAGGCTATAGAGTTAAATTTAGAGTGCTACTGCCTTAGATTTGCAGCTTACTTCTGCAGTACTTCTTGTCATACAGAACTACCATTAACTAGCTTGCTGCAACATGTACTTGACTACTTGTTCCTGAATGACCTAAAACAGCCAGGAAACAGCTGTAAGTAAGAAACAATTTTAACACCACTAATTTGTTTTAATGACTTCAAGCAATTGAGTCAGTTTCAAATTATTATGAAACTGTTACACAACAACATATCTTTCTAATTTTTTTAATTGATTGTGTGAGGCTTTATTGTACCTAGTTTGTTAGACTAACACTAATTAGGGTATCTAAGTTAAAAAATAATACTGAAGAGTAGTCATAAAATTGTCGGTTAAGTTGAAGCAGTTACTTACACTACTACTTGATCAAATGTTGCAGCAACCATGTTTGTGTTGTGATGAGAAGAGTAGCACTGCTATCAACATCATCTTCTGCAAACCTACGCCATGCTTTTTACCATGGTGCTATGATGCACTAAGAGAGCGAAAATTGCTCAGCTACATACATGTACTTACATGCATTTCATTGTGTTGAATGATCAACTTGCACTTCTCTTGGCCATCCATGACAATCTTGCAAAGGTTGAATAGTTGCAATATCAGCAAAAGGGCGTTTGCAAAGATCTTGTTACTCTTACTTTTTGTTTTCCAAGCATCACTTCATCTAAAAGTAACTAAAGGAAATAAACAGCAGTTTGAACTCATGCAAGCAACACATGCTCATCTCGAAGAAATGCACGAATATCTATGAATAATAATAAAATATCAAAGATAAGAAAGATTGAAATAGTAACTATTATTTGTGTAATCGATATAATAATGTAAATACAAAAATGAGCAGCTGCAACCTTTTAACGGGCAATGGTACAGAAGTGTCTTTCAGAACATCAAAATTTATTATTCAAGTTTTCTGTTTGTTGTCTGCTACTAAATAGTTTTGCCAGCGAAATAGCTAAAACACATGGGACATGTGAAACCAACCCCGTTACTGCGAACAATCGCTGCTTTACAATGTGAATCGTTTACTTTGTTTTTGTGAATAGGGTTTATTATGGCTCATAATAACTGTTAAAAAAGCTTTAATTGTGTTTTGTCGAGTAAAATTTGTTTTTTATTGTGTGAGGAAAGCATCAAACACAGCCTGTGGTATATGCATTGCAACTGACTGATATCATTGAGTATTTGTTTGTGTAGAATGCTAT